>CM041631.1:60405545-60444965 GCA_023333625.1 Bothriochloa decipiens | reverse complement strand
CGGCGCGGGGGGTGGCGGTGGCGGCGGCGCGGGGGGAGGGGGCCGGCGGCGGCGGCGCGGGGGGAGGGGGAGGGCGGTGGGGACGGCGGCGCGGGGGGAGGGGGCCGGCGGCGCGGGAGGTGAGGGAGAGTGGATAAGACGCAGGCGGGCGGTGTTTTAACTCTCGCCTTTGCCGAGTGCCATTCAGCGGCACTCGGCAAAGAGGGCACTTTGCCGAGTGCCACGTAGGCGGCACTGGGCAAAGAGGGCACCTTTGCCATGTGCCAGGTCGAAGGCACTCGGCAAAGAGGGCACTATTGCCGAGTGCCACGTCGAAGGCACTCGGCAAAGAGCCTCTTTGCCGAGTGTCAATTATGGCACTCGGCAAAGATTTGATTTTTTTTGAATTTTGAATTCAAACTTTTTCTGTAGCCCAAGTATATTGTATTGAAGCACATGTTCGAATTTGGGTCCTTTTTATAATATTTTGCTATATTTTGTTCATTTATTTCATTTACTTGAATTTTTCACGATAATCCAAGTTTGAACTGCTGGTGCATAAAATAATGAGACGTAGCCATTCAAAAAATGGTATTCACATTGGAGAGTGTATTTTGAGGCCGTGTCCATAAACTCACCCAAACTTTTACACGCATTGTCCACGAAATACGACCATCCAGGTGTGGTAGAAGTGTTTATAAATTATATAAAATCCAAACGAAGTCCGAAAATGATGAAACTTGTCGAGGTGTGTTGTCATCGCATGTCGAGGCTATGATAAAAATTTGAGAATGTTCGAAGCAAGTGGAGACGTCGGATGTCTACAACCTATACATCTCCACATGTGATCACCTTGTGATCACATGTGGAGATGCGTGGGTTTTAGGCACGCGGCGTCACAACTTGCTTGAAACTTTCTCAGTTTTTTACCACAGCCTCCACATGCGATGACAACACACCTCGATAAGTTTCGTCATTTTCGAACTTCGTTTGGATTTTATATAATTTAAAAACACTTTTCTCGCATGTAACTCGTCATGTTACGACACTAATATGGTCGTAACTTCATGCGAGGTCCTGGATACGGCCTCAACATACTCCGAATATTATGAATACAATCTTTTAAATGACCAAATTCTATTATTTCATGTACCTGCAGTTCAAATTTGGAGTTATCGAAAAAATTTAAAGAAACAAAAGTAATTGAAAAAATATAGCAAAAAAAGTCAAAATTGTCCCAACTTTTGAAGTTGTGATGTATTTACTGTATCAAGGCCCCACAAAAAATGGAAAGAAAAAACAAAAAAAAATTATTCTTTGCCGAGAGCCAGAGCCGGCACTCGGCAAAGAGGCCTTTGCCGAGTGCTAGCCCACGCGGCACTCGGCAAAGAGGCCTTTTCCGAGTGCTGGCCAACGTGGCACTCGGCAAAGGATTTTATTAAAAAAACATAAAAAACCTTTGCCGAGTGCCGGTCGACGTGGCACTCTGTAAAGGATTTTATTAAAAAAACCTTTGCCGAGTGCCTAACGGCAGGGCGCTTGGCAAAGGGGACAGCCACGGATGCCGTTTGTCCAGGCCCCACTTTGCCGAGAGCCTGGCCCTCGGCAAAGAGCCCTTTTGCCGATTGCTTTTCTTTGCCGAGTGCTTGACACTCGGCAAAGAAGTCTTTGCCGAGTGCTTGACACTAGGCAAAGAAGTCTTTACCGAGTGCTTGACACTCGGCAAAGAAGTCTTTGCCGAGTGCTGTTTTTGACACTCGGCAAAGAGCCTCTTTGCCGAGTGCCCATGTTTTGGCTCTCGGCAAAGATGGCGTTTCCGGTAGTGGTACCTTTGCTGGGATGAGTCACATACACATCCCAGACCTAGACGCCCTGTGCTAATTAACAATAGCTGCTGCTGAAAAGAAGCTGCAGCTAACACAACCGCCATGACTTTGCACGACAACGCAAAATGTATGATTTGCAGCGTGCTAAGTTGGCACATGCTGAACTGCTGGAGCAAGTCCCATGATCCATCTCCTGCTCGAGCACATCTACCAGTGGGTAGATCCACAGAGGCTCCACATGTGAACGTAGGAATAGGAAGAGTCATAGTCCCCTGAATTTTCCTTTTAATGATCGTTTCATCTTCAAGGTGCTTCATATTCAAATACCACCATCTATTTTCCGTGTCCCTCCCAAGCCCATAATTTTTTTTCTGTATAAAGTATGCATAGTAGCTAGTTCTTCTTCGAAGATAAGGAATGGTGTGTCACTTTTGGTCTTCTCGTCCATGAGCTAACATATATATAACACTTATTGTGGGAACGGAGATAAAAATAAATGGCACGTGGGGAGCAAGGCTTGCAAAAGTTACAACTATAAATGGTATAGGTAGGTGCAAATTGTAATAGGATAACAGATCGATTTGGAAATAGATATATACCGCCTCGACCTCATCCCAATGTCAATGTGTTCCCTTCTTTTTGTTCAGTAGAACACTGGTACTGTTTCTTTTATCGTGTATCCCTAAGATTGGAGTAGAGTGGGAATGGGATAATGAAGTACTATAAATTACATTACTGGTCAGCAGGCCACAGAACACGCAGATGGTCATATATAGCGTGGCTCTTTCAGGCGACAAACATCACAAGCTGAATAGGAAGAGACAAAGGAATAAATATGTGTTGCTTTTAGGATAAGATATATGCTCCCAACGATATCCATTATGACATACTTTCGATGTGCTAATTCCAATTCCTCATCTGGAAACAAGTTCTACCAAGCTAGGGAGGGCTTGCTTCCATTTGGATTTCATAGTCGTAGAATGCCTTCATCTTGATCCATATCGGGACTTCCTTGATAAAGTATATCTTCATTCGATTGGAACAGTCTTTTTTTTATTTTCAGGTGCTTCCCCTCCCAATCAACTTCCAGCCCGACTCCAGAGGAACAAATCCTGAAGGCTCTTGGCTCCTTTTTTTTTTTTTTTAGAACCTCCTGGCTCCCTTAGAGCAACTCTAACAGTTAGACAAATAAGTTTGGCATTCTTGTTTTTTGGAAAAATTCTCAAAATCACATATCTAACAGTTTGGCAAATAGGTTTATCATTTTTAGCAACTTGACAAACACCGGGTGATATTTGTCATATATGCCAACCTGCAGTTCGCTTGGCAATCGCCCTCGCGCGCTACTCCCGCGGGATATTTCCCCTTGCGCACATAATTTTTAGTTTTTCCAAGTCAATTTTGTCAAACACTTGGAGATGGCCTTTTTTGCCTCCCCATATCAATTTGATACTTGGCAAATAACAACAATTGGCAAAGAAAAATTATCAAACTTTTGGAGTTACTCTTAGAACTCCGATGAGGAATACAAGCGAGCAGAAATTATTTTTATTTCATTGCCCTAGCTAAGATTTGAACTCAAAACCTCTACCTCTGATACTATTTTGAGTTGCACCTGACCGAAAAGCTTAAGATGATAGAAAAAGATGAGCAATTCATGTTATATTTCAACAAAACCATAGGACTAAGGATGACAAATGCGACATATCGTTCAACCATATGTACTACCGGTGAAAAGGAAAATTTAGATAATTTGAAAGAGAGTTGTGGCTTGGAGATCGAGATGAGTGGGGGCCGGTTTAGTTTCGATGAGGTCCTATTGAAAAAATGCCCAACGAAATTAACCAAACCGAAGACGGGGGTATAAGAGAGATCGACTGGGAGTCATTGCGAGTGGCTTATGATAAAATCTGTTTGTTTGTCTGCAAACTCGCGGTACCCAATATAATTGTGATATCCTCACTTATACATGAACACAATCACCAATAGATGATCATTGCCGTATATGTTGTGTGTTTATACAATGCAAAAATAAGTGGATGTGCCACACATCCACACAAAACACGCAGATGGTCATCTCTATATATATAGCGCGGCGTTTCCAGGGAAACAAACATCACAAGGTGCATACGGAGGGACCACAAAGAAATGCTGCCTTTATCATTTGAGATATGCTCTCAATGATATCCATCATGACATACTTATTAGCAATATCTGCTTCCTTTTATCATTGAAGATTACTCATTAATGTGCAACTCACAAGTTCGTACGCTAACAAATAATCAGATTCAAGAACTTCATTTGTACCTCAAAAGAAGCAAGAAAGGAAAGGCAAAACACAGGCGACGACTCAGAACTCTGTGCAATATCAAGCAACTCACTAGTAGCAACTAGGAAGTTAAAAGTGCCAACAACCTGACAAGCCATAGGAGTGTAGACCGTTCGTGTATCCTGGGTAATGCTACTATACATGCACAGTTTCCTCGTGCTTATAACAGTAATCATGTGCTTAAATTAACTGAGCCCTAAACCGTATCTTTCCCATCCCTCCCAAATCATGTTTATGCATGTTAGTCTGGCTAGTTCCCTTATCAAAACTAAAAGGTTACATAATTCATCTAGTTTACTTTGAAAAAGAGGCAGAGCTAGCTAGGCACAACTCTTGCAGGCAGAGGTGGTGTGGGTATAGCCCTCTTGTCATTATCTGGCAGGCAACACTACCACTTTGAACTTGTAAGCCATAGAACCTTTTATAAGTAGCATTGCACAGACCAATTAAACTTAGAAATGGAACCGGCAAAATGTGTGGCACCATCCTAATTTTGGATCAAATCGGTATCTAGCTAGCTAGGCACAGCTCTTATGGCAGAGGTGGTGTGGGTCATCAGGTAGGCAACACCACCATGACTCGCAGCGTTCCAAGGCATCACACGCTGGAGTCCAGAAAAATGTTGCCTCAAATTCCCTCGATCCATCTCGTTCGGTCAACATCTGTCTGCAGTTAGTTTCACAGGCTCCACCATCGATCTTCCGTGTGCCTCTCGAACCTATCTCTACAGCTAAAACATTTCAAATGATTTCATCCACAGGCTACACCAAACCACCTCAGCTCCCAGGCCCCCCACCCGGCGATCTGCATGCACGCTTTTGCTGCCAGCCAGCATCAATCATGATTTCACCAATCAAGCTCCTTCCAAGACAACAAAATTACAACTATAAATAGGACCTCGCTATAAATTAGGCAAGAAAAATCTCTCGCACCCTCTTTCCTCACCCACATTAACCACGTCGCGATCTGGCGCTGCCTCCTCGTCTGATGTCGCTGCCATCCTCAAGCCAGCCAACACGACCACGGTCAGGAAGCCACTCCACTCCGATGTCCGTGCTCTACGCCGCCAACCAACCGCTGTCACGACTCACGACACCCTACTACTTCATCGCTGTCGACCTCGGGGTGCTCTCCATGGACGCGATCACCGCCACAACTCCTGTGCGTGCTTCTTGCTGCTGCTTCCCGGAATAGAGTTGAGTACAGATAGGACGGGCCGCTCCGATGTTTTATGCGACCCAATACTGCTTCTCTCCTGTATTGGTAAACCCCTACTGCTTCTTTTGGCTCGCATTGATTCGTCGCTCCGATGTCACTGCTCTGCGGCACGCGTTCGGCATCCTTCATGGCACCCTCGAACACTCCAAATCTCGAAACCTCTCGTTGCGTGAGACTAAGAGTTGCCCTGCCTAGCGCCTCTGCTTCTCGGCGTCTGACCATGCCCTAGCGCCTCGGCTTCATGGGTTGTTCGAAACCGCAGCCGTGCCTGTGCAATTAGCTCTGCTTCTTAGGGATGACATCATGATGTGCTGCTGCATTGGCCTTTTGAAGTCTTTGCCAATCTGAATTCTTGCACTTGTCTCATGGTTAGTACAACAACATCTTGCACTTGTCTATTTGGTTCCCACCTTCAGTTATTCAGTAAGAAGCACAACAACCTCAGCTGTGTCTGGTTTCAGTTTCAAGATGGATGAACTCAGTGCATTGTTTTGCATCCGACAGTAGGCTTCACTGAACTATGACATTCTCCATCGCCAAACACTAGTACACGGATGAACTTCCATGACGTTGAGTTTTGGCCCTTTGGCGAGCACAACTTTTGCCCGTCACGGTAAATTCCACGATTTACCGTGACGGGCATTTTTTTATTTATCGTGGTGGGCACTTTTGCCCGCTGCAGTAAATCAATTTACCGCAGCGGACATCTTAAAATGCCCGCCACGAAAAATGACTATTTTTCGCAGCGGGCGTTTAAAGATGCCCGCTGCGGTAAATGGATTTACCGCAGCGGGCAACATTAAGGGCCCGTCACGGAAAAGGCCTAGGCCCATCAGGCCCAAGTTGGCCTGATATTCCCGGACACCTACATATACAGCTCCTTAGGGTTTGGGGGCCAGTCGGCCTCTCCCCTTCAGCCGTGCAATCGCGCAGTCACAGCGACATCCCCGACGCAGCCATGCAGTCGTGCTCATCCTCTCCACTCTTCCTCTTCCTATCCACTCTTTCTTCCCCACTTTCTTCCTCCCTCTTCCAGGCGTGCGGCGACGCACGAGGCGACGTGTGAGGTCGAGCGCCGAGCCAGCGTGCGATCCGACTGCGGCGAGCTCATCCGTGGTGGATCCAACTGTTGCGGCCTCGATCCGTGGAGGAACCGGCGGCGGCGGCCTCGTCCATGCCGGATCCGACTGCGGGGGCCTCAAGCTGGTGCTACGGTGGTGCTCCGGCGGTGGCCTACGCTCCTCTAGGTTCTCCGGTGGTGCGGATCTCCCGACGATGGCTGCGGCGGCAGCCTCGATCCGGTGGCGCGGTGCTCGTCTGTGGGATGCACAACGACGGCGGTGGCCTCGATTCGGTGGCGGGTGCTCGTCCGTGGGATTCATGACGGCGGCGGCGGATCCGTGGCGGCGGTGGCGTCGGGCTCGTCGGGCTTGATGGTATGCTTCCCCGTCTTCCTCTCTGGATCCGTGGCTGCTCCTCACCTCTCCTTCTCTCTCAGATCCGCGCGACGACGATGGGGCTCGACGGTGGGGCGGCACGGCCGCAGATCCAGGGTGCCCCGGTGGCAGGCGAGCAGATCCAGAGCACCCGCGGCGTGGGCTACCGGGCTCGGTGGGCTACCGGGCTCGGTCAGGCTTTTTTTTAATTTTCTGAAAATGTTTACCGTGGCGGGCAACACAAACGGACCGCTACGGTTAATAGCATTAACTGCAGCGGGCAAGGGCGTCCGCATGGTCTGGCCACGATTTACCGTGACCTTGTATCCGTGGCGGATGCATTTGCCTGTTGCGGTTAATGCAAACCACCCGTCGCAGAAGTTCATCCGTGTACTAGTGAAATCGTGGCACAACCTCTTTGCTCCATTGAACTTGAAAAACAGATGAGTACCATCTTCATCCTCAGATTGGTATTGCAAAAACTGGATGCAGATGCTACTTGTTCCCAAGCATAATTGATTACAGATGTTATTCCTATCTCCATTTTTTTTATATATAATTAAAAATAGATGCTACTGCTAATTTGAGTTACGTAGAAAGGATGGACCAGGTTACCATGTGCCTTAGTGCCATGAGAGTTAGTTGTTTAGTTATGATTCTTTTAGTTTATGATAATTAATATTATTTTAGATTTACCCATTAATTATTTTAGGGCCATACTTTCATAAACAGTTATGCTTCAATTGAGCGAGGTATCCTCTGATCTGCGTATAGTTTTCCTGTTGTAGAAGCCATACTACTAGGAGAGCAACAACGCTGCAATGGCTGGTACTGTTGTGGCGGTCCCCACGGTGTGTAATTTTTTCACTGTTACCATTTTTCACTATATTTTAATTATCAATCTATCTATTTAAAATATATAACAAACACTAATATACTTCCTCCATTCCAAATTTTTAACACAAAGTTTGACCATTCGTCTTATTCAAAAAATTTACACAAAAATAATCAAATTTAAATCATTCTGGAAGAACCTATATTAATAAAGAAATTCATGGCAAAACAATTAATATTTTACACAAAGTTTTGAATAAGACAGGTGGTTAAATTTTAAGTCTAAAAAGTCAAATGACTTATAATTTAGGATAGAGGAAGTATATGTTATCCTTGTATTATGTATTCCCGTTACAACCGCATGGGTATTTATATTTATATATATTTATATATATATATATATATATATATATATATATATATATATATATATATATATATTCGTGTAAGTATGCATAGCTACTTCTCCCTCGGAGATAAGGAATAGCATATCATTTTTTTTTTGTCTTCATGTCAGCGAGCTAACATATATATGTATATAACACGTAATGAGCGGACAGAGACAAAAAAAAAAAAATAGGCTTGCAAGTTAGAATTACAGCTATAAATGGTACAGGTTGGATGCAAATTGTAATAGTGTATCAGAATAATTTGCTTTTTTGGTCAGACGATATATATACCGCTTCGAGCTCATCCCGTGTCTTGTCTTTTTTTTTTTTCAGTCGAACACTCATGTATCCCTTTTTTCTAAGATTGGAGCGAGTGATGCCAGCGGTGACTTAGGAAATCTCCACATTGGTCGGCTGCTCAGTCCTTCGAAGGTGCTTATAGGAATAGGTTTAGTTTTACGTATATGTATTCATAGGGTGAGTGTGCGTGCGTATTGTAAGTATCTGCGTTGTACTGTGTAATTTTAAAAAGAAATAGATGCGGATCATGAAGTACTAGAGTATATTACTGGTCGGACAGATGAAAATATCATCATTAAGCCACTAGCATACTATTACCATGCAGGACTATTAGTTAAACAACATTAAGTTGCCTTTAGAGCGAACGCTGCCCAAATTATTACAGACAAAGAAAACAAAACTAAGAGCATGTTTGTTTAACACTCATCTTTTTTAAGATTGACTAGATTCATACTGTCTGTGTTCAAAGAATGCAATTAAGTGTATTCTTGGCTAACGTGTTTAAAGTTTGATCAAATATATTGATAAAAATATTAGTATTTATGAAAACAAATAAGTATATATGAACATATATCTTGTGACAACATTAATAATACTTTGAGTAAAATGCATGAATAGACCATCAACTTGCGCGAGTGTATCGATTTAGGCCAACAACTTTAAAAATACATTTTTTATCTATAAACTTGACTAGGAGCGCATAAAGTGGTCATACCTCTTCGTTTTATATTTATGTTTGCGAAAAAAATCCCTATATTTAGTTTCCCTCTTGCATCCGTATCCGAAAAAACACCTGCTCGTTTGCGCCGCCATATCCGCTTGCCGGCGGAGGGAGCAGGGGACACGCCGGCCTGCTCCGGCCCCGGTTTCGGCCACTGCGCCGCCGGAGAGGGAGGCAGGGGCGGCGGCCCGAGCTCCGCTCTGCCCCGCGCAGGGAACAGGAGGGAGGCTGCAGGAGCGAGCTCGTCCAAGCTCACTATGGCCACCACGTGCCACCACGGCTGCCACACCGCCCCCTGCTGACGCACGCCACCGCGCCCGCCATGCCGCCCCCTGCTCGCGCCCGCCCCCGCGGTCGCTGCGCCTCCCGACTCGCGCCACGCGCCACCGCGGCCGCAACGCCGCACCCGCTCGGGCCTGCCCCCGCCGCCGTCGCGCCATCGCCGCTCGCGCCCGCCACCGCAGCCGTCGCGCCGCCCCTGTTCGCGGGCACCATCCGTCCGCCGCCGCTGCTGTTCCCCCAGCCCAGAGCCGCCCGTGGAGTGAGAGGGTACGAATGCAAGAGAAAAACTAAATATAGGGTTTTTTATAAATATAAACATAAAACTAAGGTGTATGGCCTCTTTGTGCGCCCCTAATCAAGTTGACAAAAAATGCATTTTCAGATGGTCTAAATCGACGCACCCGCATAAGTTGATGACCTATTCATATATTTTACTTTAATACTTTCGTGTTGTCAAAACAACGATCCTTTCGTGAGCTAGACTGGCCTAGCTCACATCATTGAGACAGGCCGCCCCTTTGATCATGCGATGGGCGTGCAAGTAGGTGATGTTTGGTTACTTGGTTATTGTAAGTGCTTGCGAAGCCGTGAGATCCTCCCGTGCACTTGCAAGAGCCGCCGTGAGACAAGCTCGGTAGGCAGTGGCGTAGCTACCCTGGTGCAATCTATAAGTAACTTACACAATTTTATCGAATTGAAATATACATGGTGAAAAATAAGACCACTCAATAGCAAAAAAAGAATACCCCGGTGCTTGTGCACCAGGTAACATCAACGAGGCTTCGCCACCTGCAGGAACGCCCATTTTCTGGGTATGCGAGAGAAATCCGGCTCTAGAGTGAAGTATGCATGACCGAGACTAGCCTAAAAATAGGCAGAAAACTAAATGGTTGCACTCAACGGGCATGGCGGGACCATATAAAGAAAAACAACATTAGATTCGTCTAAATATTTCTTAAAGTTTGTCCAGATATTTTTTATATGAAAATAATACAATAAAATACAAAAATATGTTTTATTTCTTAAAATCCATAGACAAAAGTTTGTTTTAGCTTAAAAATATGAAACTACTTTTAGATTTTTATTAAAAAAATCATGCTATACCTTATAGTGCTTACTTGAAATTATTTGAATTGTGACGGACTTATTTCGGTATTTGTTTGCTAGTTGAAGCTCTTGTTATTTATTATAATTAGTCGATGTTGACGATTAAACGATTCTAATCGTCGCTAGATCAAAATGTCGTTAGGAATGGTCCCCTGGACTGAATAAGTTTTTCAGTTACTTGTATTAGTGCAGGTGTTTGCATGCATCCTGCCTAGAATTTAATATATTTAATTAAGTTTACAAAGTATTGAGTTTACTAAGTTTTAATGCAATGAAGCAACTATTAACAAAAAAGCGCCAAAAGGAGTCCATATAAGATTTAGTTAATTTTAATTTAGGCACCATGATGTAGAGAATGATTTTAGGGAAAATATAAAACTAGCTTTAAAATTTTAAAGCTAAATTAAAATTTCTAATTTTAAGTATAAATAAGATTTTAGTATTGTACTCCTGCTAATGGGACGGGGCTTGACGGGTTTTTTAGGCGAGTTTTAAAATGGGTACTATTGCATGGGTGGAAACGGATGACACTGTAAAACGGGTCGGGGCGGGTTGGGTTAACGACGCAAACAGGTTGGGACGGGTTAGGACGCCATGGTCGCAAATCGGCGCGTATATCATAGATCAACTTGCGTAGTGACTACGGGTTGGGGTGAGTTAGGGCCTTTGGGCCAATGGGTGGATCGGGTCGGGTGGTAATTAGAACTCTTGAGAGTAGGGGCCGGTTTGGGGCGGGTTTAACCCCATTACCATGCGTCTTGTATTGTAAATTGCATGTTTTTTAAAATATATATGAAATTTTTTAAAAAAATAAAGTAGCTTCGTACTTTTAAAGCTAAATTAAAATTTCTATGAAATTTTAAGTGTAAATAAGAGTTTATTATTCTAAAAAATCTTTGTTTGATTTACGTATGAGATATGAACGTAATCCGTTTTATTCAATCCTAGCTAACGTATCGCTACGTAGGAGTGTAGACCAATTTAAGCGACATATTATCAAAAAAAACCACAATTAGAACTGAAAATCGGTTTTAAAAAATAAGGAGGTAAATAAAAAAACCTGTTTTATAGCCTTTTTTTAGCAACACCTGTTTTATAGCTGACGAGAGAAATTGAGCTGCTTTCTTTTTTCCTTTTTTTTTGAGAGAACTAGTAGGCCCGTTAACTCCCAAGACAGGCCAGAGGATTTCTATGGTGGAAAATGGAAATGCAGTTAGGCCCATTAGGTGAAGTGCGCTCATTACGGGCCAGAATTGAACTTAGCATAGCCCAAGTGGTGCTTTTTCTCAAGTACTCGTCCTTTTTGCTGTGACTCTTGATTGGCTCCATCTCCGCCCTCATTGCGCTCCGCGGCCATGGCGTCCACCGCCGTCAAGCTCATCGGCAAGTTCCTCCGCTCCCTCTCCCACCGCACCGTCCTGTATCGTCCCTTCTCTAACCCAGACTGACCTTCTGCCTTCACCTTACCCTCCACCGACCTCCTTCCCCGTCTCCGGCCGCGGCGACAACCGCACCAGACATCGCAGTCAACTTCACCGGTAACTCATGCTTCCAAACATCCTCCGTTTCGCTCTTTTCTTAGTGCTTACCTCGCAACTGGTTGGCTGATTCTTGCGCCTCTCTCGCTTTTTCCCCGCGTGGCTTGCGCCGCCGTACGGGCTGTTTGCTGCTGCTGCCGTGAAGATGGCATGTTCAAGGGCATCTACCACGGCAAGCAGTGCCACGCCGCCGACATCCCGGCCGTACTCTCGCGCGCGTGGGCTGCCGGCGTCGACCGCATCATTGTAAGTATGCCCCCCCGGCCGGTGTCCCTTTTCTCGCTGCCTCCTGAATCGCCTCGGTTTCCTGATAATTACTAATTTCTTGCCTTCCTGGTTTTGCTGGGGCGGCAGGTCACCGGAGGCTCCCTGAAAGAGTCCAGGGAAGCGCTGGAGATCGCCGAGACCGACGGTAAGCTCAGCTGCTTGCCTGCTTGTTGTAGTTCTTTGACTTGCTGCTGTGCTTGGTGGTGCTTGTAAGGTGTTCGGTGAAATGCACCTGAGAAACTGTCTTGTGTGTGTACAATGCAGGGAGGCTGTTCTGCACTGTGGGCGTGCACCCGACGAGATGCGGGGTACCTGGAATTTTTTTAGTTGGTATTTGCTATTGTTGCTTAGTGGTTCTGTTGTTTCCTGATCCAGTGCATTTTGGATGGTTTAGGAGTTCGAGGAGAGTGGAGACCCCGAGGGTCATTTTCAGGCACTGCTAGCTCTAGCGAAGGAGGGGATAGAGAAAGGCAAGGTTGTGTATGATTATATTGTTTCCCACCAGGCAAAAAGTGTTGTGACTGTTGTTTTCGCATAACCTATTGATAAATTGACACGGACAGTTATTCAGTCATGTGTTAGGATTGGAGCTACTGAATGTTCACACAGTTTCTTACTTAAACAATGTTACAGAAATCAATGATCTAACTCAAAGTTCACATGACCCAGAAACAACAATAGACCTTTTTGTCCCAAGCAAGTTGGATTAGGCTAGAGATGAAACCCATCTAGAGCCAAAAGAAAGTGGACATCATATATATGTAAAAAAAAAAAAAAAAAACTAAATCAATTGTAGTGGTGGTAAACAAGAACTGTGATTCTATAAGAACAGAGTGCTGGTGTTGACTACGTGGGTTTATTTGTAATTCACACTGATTTCTTCTTCATGCAAATGCAAACACACCCTTACCCTGATCTGTGCTTATGAATTATAGAGCGTGCAATGATTTATTTGTCAATCCACAGTTTCACCAAAAGGACAGGCACAGATATTTGAAGTGATCTTTAAGTTTTGAAATACAAGATATGATCTTTTTGTTGTGAGCCACTCAGTGGTTATCTCAGTCCCCACTCCCTAACCTCCCCCCCAGGGGAAAAAAAACACCTGCAATCTTACATGCCTTCCAATTTCTGCAGGTTGTTGCCATTGGTGAATGTGGTTTGGATTATGACAGACTTCACTTCTGTCCGGCAGATGTGCAAAAGAAGTATATATTCTTGTTCTCATATGCACACGAATTGGCATTTGATGTTTTGATCTATTCATTTTCTGAGTGATTTATTTTGTGATAGGCACTTTGAGAAACAATTTGAGTTGGCTGAAGCGCTAAAACTGCCAATGTTTCTTCACATGCGTGCTGCCGGTGAAGACTTCTGTGAAATCATGACACGAAATTTGCACAGGTAGCATATAATCTGTATTCCATAGGTGATGTTCCTCTATGATGCCCTGCTGGATACGCTCTCTGGTTTTTAATGAAACAGTTGAAAGTACACTGGTCGTAGGAGTTAGGTACGGTTCAATTCACTTTATGTTTTATAGCTATTCCCTGATCTCTATCTGTTTTTCTCTTTGGCAGATTCCCTGGTGGGGTTACACATTCCTTCACTGACTCAGCAGAAGATCGGGACAGGCTACTTTCTTTTGAGAAGATGTTTATAGGTAAAATGTTTTTACCAGGCACTAAAAATCTGCATGTCTTGCAACATGATAACTTCAGAGTAGAGACTCAAACACTCCAGTAGTTGCAACAAACTATTCCAAATTCTGTTGTAATTCCTCTTTGTGATTCAGTTCTGTGTTTAAAATTTCCATTTGGATATTGACAACTGAAGCAACTGTAGAATTTGATATTCTGTTATTTCATTATCTCTCAGTTGGGTCAGGTAAGTGTTTGTGAATCATGGTTGCAGGTGTTAATGGCTGCTCTCTGAAAACTAACGAAAATCTTGAGGTTCTACGAGGCATTCCTGTTGAGAGGTTGATGATAGAGACAGATTCTCCATATTGTGACATAAGAAATACTCATGCTGGAAGCCAGTATGTGAAATCTGTCTGGCCATCCAAGAAGAAAGAAAAGTACGAGCCAGATTCAACAGTAAAAGGTCGCAATGAGCCTTGTTTAGTCAGGTAGGTTGCAACAGTTTTTCCATCAATTCTTAAGTTCTCTTGCTCAGTATAGACTGGTTGCTGAGTTTTTAGCAATTAACACTGACAGCTGCTTTCCAATGTAGAGATTATTTGATTCTCATTCAAGTACTCGTTCTTTTACATGCTCTCTCTGTAGAAACATCCAAGTAATCCAACCTTAACTCATGCCCTTCTCTGTAGAAAGACTAAACAAGACACATGCTTTTTACATGGAAATTTTTATTTCTACCCTGATCAATGATGCTGAGAGTTGATAATTCAGTTTTGTGCTTCATTAGCCTTGTTCACTAAGTCATGATTGTTCCTCTGTTATTATACTGAGCTTAACTAGTCAGCATTATATGTTACTAAAATTTTTATTTGCCCATGAATTTTGCCCCAGAAAATTTGACTCGTAACTATGGATTTCAGGCAAGTTCTTGAGGTAGTAGCTGGATGCAAAGGAATTTCTGACATAGAAGGCCTGAGTATAACTCTGTACCACAACACATGCAGGTAAGATTACTTTGTATCAACCTGAGAATTTTCCACTGGTTATCAGTGACTAGAAATAACCAATGTTCCCCAAATGCTTATGGATATATCATGTTGCTTCTTTCTAGCTCCAGCTCTGTAGTGCTCCATTAGTCATCTTTTAATTGATGTGAATACGTGATTAATGGATCTGCCAACCTTGCAGGCTCTTCTTTCCTCAGGATCTTGATGCATCTGCAAGTGCACAGCTTGAGAGTGGTACTACCGTCCAAGATAGCTGATGGCAGTGATTTTTAAAAAATGTTTCCTTTTGATTGATGTTTGGTTTCATGCTTTCATGTTACAACTTCCAGTATGCCTATGAAATATTTTTGGTCTGCTATACTTTTGTCCTCACTGCCGGTTTTGCCCATGTCCCATGAGCCTGATGACATGTCAAGCATGATCTGACTGTGTACAAGTAGAACCCAACTGAGGCTATAACCTAAAATCATTGCTCTTTTCTTTTTACTGAGTTTGCGCAGAATAGAGCTACAACTTCAATTGATTACATCTTTCAAACGTCAATTGAAAGTAGTTTATACCTCCCATATTGCTCCAGTTCATTTGAAAAATGACCTAATAAATAAAACTTATGAGTTGACCAGACACTCTGAACGAAAAAAGTACATTTGAAAGGATCAGTTTACAGTAAGCAGAAGGCTAGTTACAATTCAGATCATAATTTTGCAGAATTCCTTACTCAAATACAGCAGTTCCTAATATCCAATACCAGTATAATATATAGCTCAAATGCTGAATCGTCGCTACAGCATCACTTGTGTCAAAATTTTCACTCCTATCAGTACAGCTTGATTTTGAGTGCAGAATTTAGAAGTTACAACACATTTATAATCCGTGTCTCCTACTTATCAATAAGTTGCAGTTGCAGCTGTCTGCAAGTTGCTCTCGTCCAATTCTGTTTCTGAAGAACTGGCTCCTTCCTTCTCTGCATCAGATGCACCTGAATCTGTTTCTTCTTGATGTTCCTGCACAGCACTAGGCGGGGAACCAGGTGGTGGATTCTGTTCCGCCAGACTAAGCCGAAGCGGCCTCCCTTCCAGTTCCTGCATTGCCATTCCATAACCATGTTAACCACTGCTACTGCAAGACCAAGGTGACTCAAGTAATGTGAACTATGAACACTCAATTAAATCACAATCCACTTATTCACATGCTACTTGGACGAAGTGCAATTAGCAGATATGCACTGTCCAGTCCAGTCCAGCACATCATTATTTCACACTGAAAATTGATATATTAGCTACCTTGTGTGGAGTGTGCTGATTCAATTAGTTAAGCACCCACAGGCCACACACAGCAATGCTACTGCATCCGTTGGCATTTCCATATATCTACTACTAAAGAAATGTAATGGGTGTTATCACCAGAGAGAGAGAGAGAGAGAGAGGCCACACATAGCAATGCTACTGCATCAGTTGGCATTTCCATATATCTACTACTAAAGAAATGTAATCGGCGTTATCACCAGAGAGAGAGAGAGAGAGAGAGAGAGAGAGAGAGAGAGAGAGAGAGAGACAGAGAGAGAGATGTCGTGGGCACTGAACAACATTGCACTAGATGAAGACAGAACATACCACTCCATCCAAAGCCTCCAATGCAGCCTGTGCATCCTCTGCAGTTCTGAAGGAGACGAACCCAAACCCTCTGGAGCGGCCAGTGTCACGCTCCAAGATGACCCTGGCGTCAAGCAAGCCGGCCTTACCCTCAAACACATTCCTCAGTGTGTCGGCACGCACTCCCCACCCCAGGTTGCCAGCATAAATCTTGTATGTGCCATCATCACGCCTACGGCCAGCCATGGTGACTGTTCTCCTCTCCCCACCACGCGGCACCTCTGGGTAGTTCACCCTAGCCGTCCTCCCTCCCAGCAGCTGCATTTGTTTGAAGACAAATGTGCCGAGATCATGTCAGAGTCAGAGCACACACTTGCACATTCATGGGCAAGAGAGCAAGACCCCAATTCTGTGAACTGAGGAAGGACTGATCCAATTGGCCAGCGAGTGTGGTACTTACGGCGCCGTCGAACATCTGGATGGCCTTGGCGGCCTCCTCGGCGGTGGCCATGGTGACGAAGGCGAAGCCCCGGCTCCTGTTGGTGACCTTGTCATAGATTATCTGCCGCAATTGGAACCGTCAAGCATGAATGATGACAATGTTCAGTAATCGTTCCAGGAGGCAGAACAAGAACAAGAAGGGGATTTTGGTTGGGATTGATGCGGGCACCTGCGCGTCGTCGACCCTGCCGGCCTCAGCGAAGACCTGAGCGAGCTCCTCGGAGGTATAGGTGTAGGGCAGGTTGCCGACAAAGAGCCGGCCGGGCTCGTCGCCGCGCGTCGGGCGGCTCCGTGGCGGCGAGTAGGCGCGCGGGGCCTCGGCTTCCTCCTCCGGCTCGGAGCCCTCTTCCTCATCGGAGAACTCCTCGCCGTAGTCGCCGGATAAGTCCTCACCGTCGGAAGAGAAATCCTCGCTGGCTGCGGCGGCAACGGGCGGGAGTAGGACGGGGCGCCCACGCGGGGGCGCCGCGAGGAGGCGGAGGCCCACGCGGTGGCGCTGCAGGCTCTGGAACCGGACGCTGGGGAGCGGAACGGGGGGGGCCGCCAGCCGCTGCGTGCTGGAGCAGGGTGCGGAAGGTGGCTGTGACGGCGGCTGCGGTGGCCATGGCCGGCGAAGCGAGCGGCAACGCAAGTCCAGTGGCGGTGGCAGACTGGCAGTGCAGCCTCTCGTCTTATCTATCCGCTATCTGATGGGCCGCTGGGCTGAGCGGCCCATTAGTCTGTGGGCCTGAAACGCGAATCGATTGGCCCATCTCGTACGGCGGCAGGACTAGTAGCAGCAGTAAATGTTTCAGGTGATAAATCAGAATTATTTTATGAGATCGTTTGGTTAGTAGACTGAATTCTGATTTCATAAAAAATACGTAAATGGAAATATTGCTTAAAAATATTCAAATATATGGAAGAACAACTTAAATACGACACAATTTTATTCCACTTAATTCTTGGCAAATCAATATACGAGAAGTACTTGGACTGAGAATCGGAATCGTGTGAAATTAAACCAGGTCGTAGCTGTTTCTTACTGGTGCTAACACAGAAAACCTGGAAAACGTTCTAGTTCCGATTCTTCTTGGTCTCCTAAACTTTGGCGGCGTTCCTCGATCCATAAATATGGCGAGCAACAAGCCTACAGCTACAAGCAATCAATCAAAGAAAACAAACAGCCTTGAGAGAAGCGATCGCAGAAGCTAGGCAGCGGCGGCAATGGCGTCAGGGGGCTGCAGACACCTTCGCGGCGCTCGTGGATTGCGTGGCGGCAGCGGTGAAGGATGACGACTCTGGTAAGCCGACGATGACGATGCAGCCACTCCCGTGCCTCGACGCCGCGGACAGCGTCAGAAAATGCATGGAGGAGAACACCGGCAAGTATGCTTACACTCTCGACCTCATCGGCACCGACGCTAGCAGCGAGGAAGAAGCATATGCCAACAGCAACTCCGACCCAAACCCTTACTTATGCTCCTACCCTAAAATTTAAGGGTTTGGACAAAAAAACCAATTTCAGTAGAGCCCCTACTTAGGCTCCTATTTTTCATGTCATCTCGGATTATAGTCTCAAGTCCCAGATCCAGGACCCCTCACACCACTTTTCCAATCCCCGTCCCGTCGGCCGTCACGCACACAAGGGGAGACCGGGGCGGGCTCGTCGGCCGGCTGCATCTGGTAGCGTGGGTGCGCAGCCAAGCGTGGACGGCGACGAAGCACAACGAGAAAGACGGCGCTGCTCCACCCTCACCGGCATGGCTCCACCACCGGCAGCGCGCACGGCCGAGCCTCCCAGCTGCGGCGACGCAGGCTCTGTTCCTCTCGGCGCGCGACCATCTTCCTCCATCCTCGCCGTTGTTTGCTCGTCGACCCAGCAGGGCGGATGGAGGTAGGCAGGAGTCTAGATCCTCCTTCCCGGTTCGCGCGGCGCCCGTGTGTCGCCGGTGCCGGCCAAGAAACAGGCAAGAGAGAGCGTGTCCCCTACCGGAAAGGAGAGGAACCATGGGGGAGAAGCAGGGGAGCTCGATCTGCGAGGCAGTAGGGTGCGGCTTAACCTGGCGCTCATCTCAATGTCCTGCAGCGGGGAGCCACTGGAGCAGGTGATGAGCCGCGCCGAGGAGGACAGTGCGCAGTGGGGACGACGGCAACCTTGAGCGCCACCACGGGACGACGATGGCGCGGAGGAGCGGCGGCGCCTCGGATCTGGCAGACTTGGAGCAGTGGAGCGGCAGCACGGCCCCCCGTCCTGCACGCACGGATGCAAGGCCGGCAGCCGCCACCCCTTCTTCGACCTCGGCCGCGTGGATGGCCGCGGCCCCAACCTGGAGCATGGTGCCGTACCCTCTCTGCAGCACCGCCGCCGCATTTGCAATGCGGCCCTCCCCACTGCTTGACCAGGCGCAGCACGTGCTGCCTACCTTGCACAGCTCGAGTCGGTGCGGGGGGGCAGGCACACGGCGGCGGTGGGTAGAACCGAGGCCGGGCTAGGCAGCGCCGCATCACGCAGCCTCGCGCTCGTATGCTCAGCCTCGTCCGCGTCCGTTGTGCGCGCCCGCATGGCCCAGGGACCGCCGTTCGTGCCATCGCGCGCCGCCCGTGTTGCCCCGCGCCCACCGCCCGCGCCGCTCTGCGCCCACGCCCCGTGACCGACGCCGCCCTCCCTCCTCCCTACCGAGCTAGCACCGGCGCCCGAGCAGCCCCAGGCCCCTAGCACATGAATGCTGCTCCTGCGTGCTCTGCCGTCTCCAGTCTCATCTACAGAGGAAGAAGAAAGAGACAATGACTAGTGGGCCCCCGTCTGTCATTGTCTGTTAATATCAATTTGGGGGTTGTTATTTGGGTGCTGCCACTGGAGTGAAAGAAATTTATTAGCCCCCAAAACATAAGGGTGAGCACCCAAATCGAAAATAAGAGCTCTAATATGAGGGCTAGGGTTAGAGTTGCTCTAATAAGGCTAATTGCAGCTTGGTTGGTGACTAGTCGATTTGTCTGTTTTTTATTTCTTATTACACATTTGTATATAAGATACGATATATAAATCGGGGGTGGGTTCACCCGTTGTTGTGCAGGTGTTGGAGGTTATGAAGGTGCAGGAGGCGTATGTCGAGGTGCAGGAGACGGTGGCCCAGATAGAACTTGTGAGACGTCTCTTCTCACTTCACTGTTGGACTTCAATTTGCTATAAGATCATGACGATTTAGTTTGGAGAATTTAAATTACTACCTAGAGTAATTGGCCCTTAGTCATGTCAAGCTTCCAGCATAGCCAATTAGTCATAGCGTTTGCACTCATGCCGATGCTCTGATTCTCTTCTTCCTCCTTTTTTTTTTTGGTGCTGTTAGGCAACTGCTAACAAACTGCTTGCTTCACATGATTCCACAGCGTGCTAGCAGGGAGAGCAAGGCCTGCAAGGACGCCTTCGAGGCACTCAAGGAGTGTGCGGCGGGCCTGGCGGAGTGGCGGCCGGTGGCATGACGACGACGTTGCCGCTCCCCTGCCTGGAGTTCGCGGCCAGCCTCAAGAAGTGCGAGGAGTAGGTCTTCATTAGCAGTAGCGATAAATTATGCTTGGTTTATTTTATTCATTGGATTATGGGATACAGCAGCCCAAATCATTATGCTTGGTTTGGATGAGTCGCTTTTGCTTTTAGGAGAACATGAAAAACCCGGTCGTGCGCGTGTTAAGGACACTGAGTGGGAATATCAATAGAAATTTTGGCATATCGTTTGTGATTCATTCTTAAATGATGGTAATAAAAACTTATATTGGGATATTTTGATCCATCATGAGTTATATGTCTACTGTGTGATTTCATGTGCTTAGTATATGATTTTTTTGAGGGGAATGTCTTTAGTAATTGATGAACGCGGTGCTGTGCAGCCTCTCATGGGTGTGCTAGGGGCCAACCATCCAAGTTGGGGCGCGTCGTCATCTTCATCACGAGTTCGCAACCGCAACGACACCGCCCCGCCCCGTCTCCTTCCTCGCGACGGCCACCACACCGCTGCCCCGTCGTCCACCGCCCCACCGCCGCGGCGGTTGCCCTCTTCCTCTTCCTGCCCCATTCCTACCGCCGCCACCATGGCCATGCTCGCCTCCGTCCTAGACTTGGCTCGGCTGCCGTCCCTCGCCGCCCGGGCTCCCTAAGCTGCCCATCTGCATCCCCGCCGCTTATCTTCCCTTCCTCCCCCCGGCCAGCCGGATATTTCTATACCCGGGAGATGTAGATGGAGGTTTGGGTGAGGTCGCTGGCGCGGGGTGAGCTGGCCGGAATCCTAGGTCGCCAGCGCTATGCGTGAGGAAGGAGATGAGCGCAGTAGTGGGCAGCACTGGGCCGCCCTGGGCTGAAAATGCGTCCAGATGAAGAAGAAAAATAGTAAAAGAGAGGAGAAGGGAGGGGGTGGTCGACAGCTGGCTGCTTGCCACCTTGGTCCACAGGGAAGATTTCACGGCTCTCACCACCAATAAATAAATATCTAAAGTCGTCTATTCTTATCTACTATCTGCTATCTGATGGGCCGCTGGGCCGAGTGGCCCATGAGGTTATGGGCCTAAAACATGAATCGATGGGCCCATCTCATACTGCGGCAGGACTAGTAGCAAGTAGCAGCAAAGTTACAGGCCATTTGAAGTTTGATGCGTGATGAAGAGTGAATTCTAATTCATCAAAGTTATACATGAAAATATATAGCTTCATAAAAGTTCAATTTTTTTGTGGAAGAACAATTGAAATACAACACATTTTAAATTTATGTTTCTCTTAATTCTTGGCAAGTAGATCAATATTTGAAGAGTACGTAGACTGAGAATCGGAAACGTGTGAAACCAGGTGGTAGCGGTTTCTGGTGATAGAAAACCTGGAACGTTCCGGTACCGATTCTTGGTCTCCTAAACTCGTATAGCGGCGTTCCTCGATCTGATACATGTATATATGCCAAGCAATAATAGCCTACAAACAATCAAAGAAAACAGCCTTTTGTTGTAAAAAAAAAAGGGCAACAGACCTCGAAAAAGCGATCGAAGAAGGCACCGGCAAGCCGGCGGCAATGGCGTCAGGGGGCTGCGAGGACGCCTTCGCGGCGCTCGTGGATTGCGTGGCGGCGGCAGACGGTTCCTGCCTTGACGCTGCGGACAGCCTCAGGAAGTGCATGGAGGAGAACGCCGGCAAGTACACGCACACGCTCCACCTCGTCGCTTCCGGCGCCGGCGAGGGAGAAGCAGATGCTGATAATTTTAATCGGACCTTGGTTGGTGATTACTCGATCTGTCCGTTCTTCTTTGCCTTATTATTTGTTACACACATATACGATACATATATAAGTCGGGGTGGGTTCACCCGTGGACCGTGGATGTGCAGGTGTTGGGGGTTACGAAGATGCAGAGGGCGCATGTCAAGGTGCAGAAGGCAGTGGCCGAGATTGAACTTGTGAGACGTCCCTCTCCCTTCACTGCTGGCATTCAATTTTCTGTTGGATCATGACGCTTTAGATTGGACCGCCTGTCAATTTCTCCAACTTAGGTCTTGTTTGGATACTCATATATCCACCGTAGTCTGACCATGTGTATGTGTGGTGTAACATATGAATTGACGTAGATAAATGGGCATAGGGCCAAACAGACCCTTAAGGATCTGAGCTAGCAGGCTCGCTTTGATAGTTTTTTTTAGGTTTTTCTATCGACTTATATAATCAAAAGTTCTAATAAGCAGTAAAAATGGCTTGCGAAGCCAAAACCAATTATGAGACTCTAGAAGCCGGAGACATGAAAATGTATATTTTTTCCCTGCCTTCTCTATTTTTTAATAAAAATAAATAAATAAAACCTGCCAAAGGTACCTAGTATATTTTTGGAGAACCATTGTTTGGAGAATTTAAGATGGCCTTCAGTCATGTCATGCTTCCATAGACAATTAGCCATAGCTTTTGCAGCTCTGATTTTTTTAATTTGTGCTGTAGCTAACTGCTAACAAACTGCTTGCTTCACTTATTCCACAGCATGCTAGGGAGCGCAAGGCCTGCAAGGACGCCTTCGTGGCAATCGAGGAGTGCGTGGCGGGCCTGGCAGCCGGTGGCATGACGATGCCGCCGCTGCGGCTCGCCTGCCTGGAGGCCACGGCCAGCGTCGCGAAGTGCGTGGAGGACATGAGCACACCGACGGCGAGGGAGAAGTAGATGATGCCGGCAAGGTTGGAGTATGAAGTAATGTAACTGCCAACCGCAGCCGTCCGGTCTCAACTCTCACGAGGTCGTCATTAATAGTAGCAAATTTTGAGAGTTATATTAATAGAAAAATTAGCATATCATTTGTGATTCATCTATCCTTAAATTGGTGGTAATGAAGTCCTATTGGAATATTACGATCTATCATGAGTAATAATATATATAAATCTACTGTGTGATGCCTTGATGAACGTGAATTGATGGGCCCATCTCGTATGGCGGCAGGAGTAGTATGGGGATCAGGTTTGTTTCGAATTCTGATTCTCTTTCGGATGATGAGATGAGATGGCTGAATTCTGATTCATAAAAAATATATAAATGGAAACATTGCTTCAAACAAATTCAATTTTTTTTTGGAAAAGAACAACTTAAATACAACACAATTTAATTTATTCCACTTAATTCTTGGCAATTCAATACATGAAGTACGCGTGTGAAAACCGTTTCTTCTGGTGCTAAACATAGAAAACCTGGAACGTTCCCGTTCCGATTCTTGCTCTCCAAAACTCGTTTGGCGGCGTTTATCTGGTTTCCGACTAGAATCAGAGCTGTTCTGACTAGCCAAATTAAACGGACCCATATATATATATGGTATGGCGAGCATCAAAGCCTACACAAGCAATCAAAGAAAACAAACAGCCTTGAGAAAAGCGGTCGCAGAAGGCAGCGGCAATGGCGTCAGGGGGCTGCGAGGACGCCTTCGTGACGCTCATGGATTGCGTGGCGGCGGCAGTACACTCTGGTGCGCTGATGACGACGACGACGACGCAGCTGCTCCCCTGCCTCGACGCCGCGGGCAGCTTCAGGAAGTGCATGGAGGAGAACTCCGGCAAGTACGCGCATACGCTCGACCTCATCGCTTCCGGCGCCGGCGAGGGAGAAACAGATGATAATAAGGCTAACGGCAACTTGGTTGGTGACTACTCGATCTGTCTGCTCTTTTCCTTATTATTATTCGTTACACACATATTTGTATATATACGATATATAAGTCGGGGGTGGGTTCACCCGTGGTTGTGCAGGTGTTGGTGGTTACGAGTATGCAGGAGGAGTATGTCGAGGTGCAGGAGGTTGTTGATGTGCCGAAGGCAGTGGCCGCGATGGAACTTGTGAGAGACGTCTCTCATCCCTTCACTGTTAGCCTTTCATTTGCTTTTTCGATCATGATGCTTTAGTTTGGGCCGTGAAATTATCATTTATCAATTGACTTAGGTCTTGTTTGTTCATATATCCACCGTACCTCAATATCCATGTGTGTTACATCAGGACACACATGGATATATTGACAATATGACCATCCAAACAAACCCTTAACAGCATCAAAGTCTTCAAGTTCCAAACTCATTTTAGTTAAGCAGTAAGGATGGAAGCTAGGCTTAATGAGCCTTTTCCACCAACTTATATAATCAAAGGTTCTGATAAGCAGTAAAAATGGCTTGCGAAGCCAAAACCAATTATGAGAGTCTAGAAGCCGAAGCCATGAAAACTTTATTGTTTTTCCTGCCTTCTCTATTTTTTTAGAAAAAGAAAGTCTAAACCCTGCCAAAGGTACCTTATGTTTTTGGAGAACAATTGTGTATAATAAGAAAAACGGTGCTTTGGAGAATTTAAGATGGCTTTCAGCAATGTCATGCTTCCATAGCCAATAATATGCCATACCGTTTGCACTCCGGCCTGTTGGTGCTCTGATTTTGTATTTTATGCTGTAGCTAATAACTGCTAACACACTGCTTGCTTCACATGATTCCATAGCGGATTAAGGAGTGCAAGCACGCCTTCGAGGCACTCCAGGAGTGCGTGGCGGGCATGGCGGCCGGTGGCATGACGCTGCCACTCCCCTGCGTGGAGGCCTCGGTCAGCCTTTGACAAGTGCATGGAGACGTGTTCCGGCCTGAGGGAGAGAAGTAGATGCCGGCAAGGTTGGAGTATCAATTATGTAACTGCTTGCGAACCGCAGCCGATCTCACTAGGTCTTCATTAGCACATTAGCAGTAGCAATTTAGACGCTAGCGATGCTAGGGTGCCTGGCTAAACTTATGATTGCTTTCAGTTTTATTCATCGGCTTATGGGAAACAGGAGCCCAAATCATTATGCTTGGCTTGGATGGGTGGCCTTTGCTTTTAGGAGAACTTAATAAAAAACCCTGCGCGCGCGTGTTAAGGACGCCGGGTAGGAATACCAATGGAAAAATTGGCATATTATAACACCTCTGGTGTTATATTAACTAAAACATGTTATGTCATCATATGCACTGTAAAGCATTTATGTTTAAGTCAACCTTAATATGCATTAACTAAAACAAGTTTACATTTCATAGGTTGATTGTGTTTCTGGAATGTTTTGTCACATGAAATAATAAAATCCAACTTTTGAATGTCATCGCAAATACTTGGGTTATATTCTATGTACTTGAGGTGTAAACCGTGTTTACACTAGTGTCAAGCATAGTGTATAAACCTAAGTTCAACCCTTAAAATTTGTTTCCATATTTGAAGTTGAATTTGGGTTTCAAAGCTTATTCCCAAGCCTTAAAATTTAAATTTAAATTCAAACTGGAAAGCTATAAAGTGTTTTTCGAAAGTCAATTTGGTCAACCAAGGGTGTCATTGGGTCAATGACCTAAAAATATCCTTAGATGATGTTTGTGATCACTAATGACCAACCAATTAACTTAGAAACCAAATCGAGTTTGAATTCTATTTTAAAAACCCTTTATTCTAAAACCTAATTTTACCCCCTTTTCTCTAATTCAAAATCTATAAAGAATTTGGAGATACTCTAAAAAGATAGTTTGTAGATCTTGACAAGAGCTACAAAGTTGGTATATAAAGTTTTTAAGTTTCCAAAAGAAATTTCAAATGAATTTGAAAATACAGTTTTCCAGCATTTGTCCCCTTTTGATTTTAAAACCATAATTCAAAAATTATGCATAATTTTGGAAAACTTTGTATATGAAAAAGGTTGGGTTTGATCAGTTGAACATTTCATAGTTTTAAAGATTTTTAAGTTTTATTGAAGAATCAAAAGTAATTTTAAATGTTTGTTTCTAGGGTTTTATTCCCTTTTTGAATTTGAATTCAAATTTCAAAATCCAGACAGAATTTGAGGGTGCCAGTTATAGGAAAAGTGTAGCTCTTGAAAAGTTATACAAATAATATTTTTTTGGAGATTTTCAAGTTCTTATATAAATTTTGGAGTAATTTGTATTTTCAAACGAATGGCATTTCTGTAATTTTCTCGAACAGTACCGAAACCTATCGTCGGCCGCCATCGCCGGCTTCTCAACCCGCGCCGCCGTCCACCGCAGCACATGCTCGACCACCAGCGTGCTCCTGGACGCGTGAAGCTTCATCGTCGTCGTGTCACCCCGTCCATACGTCGCCTCCGCCCTATAAATAGGTCAGCCGTGGCCGACTTCTTCTTCTTCTCCCCGCCGCCGTCGCCGACGACCTTGCTCCGCCGTCCGAATTCGCCACCGTCGCTCCATCATCACCCGATTGCTCTTGCCAATAGCTCTGCCACATCCTTACGGCCAGTTTGAGCTAACTCGTGCTTGCTCTCCTCGCCCGAGCTGCCCACGCGCCGTCGTCTTCTTCGCGGCCGGTCGCCGAGCCGCCGCAAGCTTTTTCGTCGTCGACCGTCGTCAAGGTTGAAAATATATTCTCTTTAACCCCGCCATCATATTCTCCATGCTATCCTGCCCCTCATGAGCATCTTGGCTGGCTTGATGGTCCACAGGAACTCCGGTGACGCCGTTCTTGCCGTCGGAGCGCCGCCGCTGCCATCAGCGCCGCCGACCGCAGCTCGACTCAGCCACTCCGAGCCTCCATCAACGTGCGCATCAGCACCGTGGTGAGCTCCTACATTTGTCTACGCTATCAATTTCATCTTTCCTGCATGGTAGTCGCCGGCCACCGTAGCTCGCCGCCGGCATGCCTTGCCAGCGCCGCCGTGCGCGTAGCCGTCGTGGCTAGAGTTCCAGTTTGGCCTCATTTTGTTGCCAAACGAGTTCGTCTGAATACCCTGCACACGCTTGTGACCTCACCGTCGCCAGAAATCACTCTGGTAAGCGTCGCCACCGCGCCTGAGCTCCGCCGCGCCGCCATGGCCGCCGGCGTGGGTGCCGCCGTCGCCCCGCCGCGCCGTTAGCTACCCTGATCGACTCCTCGTGCCAAGCTGAGCCCGATGGTTCAAGTCCGGTCGCCGGAGACCTCGCCGTCGGCGAGTAATCTCCGATCAACCGCCGGCGGACCGTCGGTCAGCGTGGGAGTACTGTGCCGATTTTTTCTTTTTCTATTTTCAGAAAATGATTTAAATGCTATTTTCTTTGAAAAATCACAGTAATTCATATATAGCTCCAAAAATTCTGACAATTTTTGTGTGTGTTCTTTATGATATCATCTACCTAGGAAAAATATGAAATGCCAAATTTGAGTACTTTTGCCTATGTTAAAATTAGCCATTTTAATTAAAAATGGACCTTCAATGATTTTTAATAAATAAAATAATTGGCTTTTAATTCTGAAATTAGTTTTGCCATCTAATTAGGCTAAGAGCTTTCCAAAATAAAATTTTGAGATTAATTTGATAACTTTAATTTTATGCCTTTATTTAATGCCTTTAAATAATTAATTAATCTCTTTAATTAAGTTTAATCATTATAGGATATGTTTGACTTTGGGATTGAGTGATGACCTTGGGTCATTAACCCTAATGACCTTTGGCACTTTAATTAATTATTTGCGCTTATCTTAATCATGTCATTAGGGCTTAATCAACGTTATTTCATGTGTTTAATTAATTTCTTAAATGGCGTAGTTAACCCTAATGAGTTTAATAAGCGAAGTTTTGTTGGCTTGCAACTTTATCGTGAAGAAAAGTTGTACTCAAGCCCTTAATCTGATCATGCATCCATCGAGCATCATGTTTACTATTCCATCATGTTAAAGCATATCAATTATCGAATAGTTTCCGTTAACGGAGAGTTAACGTTGTCGCACCAGATCCCAAGGACGAGTAGATTCAGGAATTGGGAGTTGATCCAGAGTTCGAGACCGTCTACCCCGAATACCAAGGCAAGCCCTGGATGCATTCAAACCCTACTCTATTTATAAAAGTTTTATCGCTTCAGCTATGATATGTTGCATTAAGTAATAGGAGTTGAGTGAAAACCCACCAATTGCATTACCTGTCTTATTTCCTTATTCCTTGTTACCTGCTTTGGAAGATAAGTAGTAATTCTTAGCCCTGCTTATTTAATTAAGTGTTCAGAGGTAAAAGAATGAAAAAGATGAGATTGGTTTTTCTCGTTGGAATCTTGATAATAGTTAATAAATCGAGTCCAGACGGCTAACTTGCACTGGGAATGGAGTCCCTCTGTAGTGTTTCCGTCTGTTGATGCCCTAGGTCCCGTCCGTTGGCGAACTGATGATATCGAGAAATTAGAAATCCACATGCATGAAGTGGTATTCAGTGGGCCAGAGTCCCCACGCATATCATGGAGTGACATATAGTGGGCCAGAGTCCCCACATATGTCATAGTGTGTTATACTGTGGGTTTAAGTTCCCATGTATTTCGGTACACGGGGCTGAAGAGCTCAGGTGTATCATGTGGTGATATATGGCTGCGGTTGTTATCCCGGTATATCGGTTCATCTGGGATGCATCGGAGTTAAAGTCTCTGGTATCCCAGTGACCTAGGTCCCAGCTAGGTATGAAAATGGATTCGAATCGCCATTGCTTCTCGGAGAAGAAGACTCGATCGGTGTTTATCATCGTAGTAACAACTTGAACAAAGACTAAGGTTTAATAATGAAGCTGGTTGGTAATTGGAGCTAGATCAAAGCAAACTTTTCTTTCTGTTAAGCTTTTCCACAAAATTTCTTATCTCTTACAAGCCTTACCTCGTCCCTCTAGCCTGCATTTCTTGAGTCTTCACCCCTCTTTTTCGTCGGGTTAGTCTTGTTGAGTACTTTTGTACTCAGGGTTTGTTGAACCCTTGTTGCAGGTGAGCCTCATGGGCAGGAGTGCTTTGCATCCTGCTGCATGACAGTCGTCGAGGAAAGTGATGACGAGTAAGATGTTTAGCTCTTGGGCAGAGCTTATCGTTTGGTATTGTAATAAAGTTATCTACCGCTACCCAACTACTATTATGGTTTGTACAATTTAAACTTATGGTTGTAAATATTTGAAACTCAAAGGTTTGTAAACTTATGTTGTTGTAAGTCTTTCGCTATTTTACTCTGATGTATATTATTTTTATCAAATTGTTGTAATACTGCAATGCCTCTTTATAACGATTGATCCTGCTCGGAGAATCGTGGATGATTCAGGATTTACCCGATAGACTTTTTAAGTCGTATGGAACACAGTCATGGTTATTTGGAGTCTATTTAGACAATAATCATGCGTGTGGGCCATATGATTTAGGAGGTTCTGCCACAGCTGGTATCGGAGCCAGATCGTTATTAAAAAGAGTTGTTGTAGTATTCTTTTGCGAAAACTTCAAAAGTTTTGAGTCAAATAATTTTAACTTGACTATTTTGGGTCCAAATTGTTTATTTCTTACCTATGATTCTTTCTATCGGCCCTTATTCTGATTTTACAAAGTGTGGTAGTGGAATAGCCTATTATATTGCCCTATGTTATAAAAGTTATTTATATATAAGTGTTGCTTTACAACTCTTTTACGTTTAGATCGTAAGTTCGTTCATGCATCATGTTTAATTAATCTGTTTAATTACCTTCCCCTTTATGGTGGTTTGGGTTAAGTAGTATCAATCTTTTTCATGCTAACCTTTAGATTTCTCTCTATCTATCCTTATCCTTTATGACCTATCTTTCTTCAGGATGGCCCTTACTAAGCAAACTCCTCGTAAAAGCACTGCACCAAAGGGGGTACCTCGACATCAACTAGCCCCTAGATACGAGATTGGCGAAAGCAATAACAATCCTCATCCGGATCCGCAAGCTGAAATAGCCAGACTTAGAGCCGAGTTGGAGAGGGCTGAAGCCAACAGGATTGAAGAGGCCGCCGAAATTACTCAGTTGAGGCGATCCCGGAAGTATATGAAGCACCAAAGAAATGATGCTTGGGCACGAGAAGATGCAGTAAATAATCGTATCCAAGAACTTGAGGATTATGTGGAAGATTTGGAGGAGTATGCGGAGGAAGCCGATGATGAGTGTGTGAGGTTGAATAACTTATTGGATCCTGAATATCAAAGATAGGCAGTCCAAGATGATCTTGGTCTTGTAATGGGTCAGGATGAAGAAGAGGAAGACCCTGAAGAAATAGAGTCTGTCGATGATGATGTCATCGATGAAGAAGAAGAAAACCAAATGAATGTAGAGAATGAAAATGAAGAAGATGTTATGGAAGAAGAAGATCCCGAGATAGTGGAGGAAGAGCCTGAAGAGGCAGAGGATCCTATGGAGGAGGAAGAATAGGAAGATGTAATCCCAGTGGGCGAAAGTGAGGAGGATGAATAAGGAGTTTTGGAAGTGAAATGTGTAATATATCTTTCCCTTGCTTTCGGAAACCTAGTAGGTGTGGGAAGTCTTGCCGGGATGCAGACTGTTGTAACAAAGATAATGTATTATAAGTGTGTTGCACCTTTGTAATATCTCCTTATGAAGTCCGATAAGGTTTTGTGAATAAAGTATAGTTTGTTTATCAATAGATGCCTGCTCACACCCGTTCCCGTGATGCTGCTGGCCCATCTCATGATGAAGGTGATATCCCAAATCCTCCACCAGTTCCACCCACTCTAGCTGATGCAGTTGCAGCATTAGTCAATGCAACAACAATGATGGCTCAAAATCAGAATCAGAATGCCAGGCAGGGAAATCATGGTCGGAACAATAGAAATGAAACCACATATGTGGATTTCACAGACACCCGTCCTCCGGTTTTCACTAGAGTAGATGAACCAATGGAGGCCGATGATTGGCTCCGCACTATGGAGCAAAAGTTTGGGCTGATTGAGTGCACTGACTACCAGAAGCCCATGTTTGCAGCCCAGCCGTTGAGAGGTACTACAGGGGCCTGGTGGGTAAATTTTATCGCTGCTCAGCCTGAAGGTCATCGTATTACTTGGGCTGAGTTTCGTGAAGCATTTCGTGCACATTTTATTCCTGAGGGAATTATGACTATAAAACTTGAAGGGTTTCTTTCCCTGAGGCAAGGTGATATGTCAGTGATGCAATATTTTGGTAAATTCAATCACTTGTCCCAATATGCGTCAAACCATATTAGTACTGACCGTAAGAAGAAAGAGTGTTTCCTCAGGGGTCTGAATAGCAAAATTCAGAGAATGATGACTGGGAATCCTAATGCCACTTTTCATGAGGCGGTGAATATTGCTATGTCTTATGAAGATAAGAATCGTCAGCATCTGGAAACTAAGAAGAAGAAAAGTGTAACCTCTGGATTTTCTGGTGGCAACCCAAAGCGCCAGAAAATAATCTATCATCCTCAGAATCATTTCCATCTGTCTTATCGTCCACCACAATACCAAGCCCAACAACAGACATTCGTTCGTCCTGCTGCTAATCTTTCATATCCACGACAGCCGAATGCCCATGGTATTCGTAACCCTAATTTCCAGCCACCAATCTTCCCATGTTACAACTGTGGTAAGCCTGGTCATTATTCAAGGAACTACCCGCATCTAAGGCAGTATAATTCTTATGTCCCCAGGACTTTTGCACCACAACAACAACCACAGAATCAGCAAAAGGCAGGAAATCAGAAGGTGCCGAATAGTAAGAATGAGAAGAAGTCTGGAAGAGTGTTCTACACTCAAGTTGGGGAAATTCTAGAAGGAGAGCCTGTCATGATGGGTACATTTCCTGTTGCTGATTATCCTGCAATTCTGCTTTTCGATTCTGATGCATCTCATACATTCATTAATGGTATATTTGTTAAGACACATGAAATTCCAATAATGGGGATGAAAGAACAGTTCTTTATACAATCGCCTGGGGGGCGTATGTGTACTAAAGAAATGGTACATGAAGTGCCAGTAAGTTTGGGTGGGTACATTTTTTCCACTGATATGATAATATTAAAGGATCAAGATATAGATGTGATCCTAGGTATGAATTGGATGAAACGGCATGGTGCTGTGATAGACATCCTGAATAGAACTGTGAGAGTGAACATACCCAATTCCAAATCTCCACTTCTTATCCAACTTCCGACACTTAAGAGGACTGTTCAAAAGTTATGTGCAACTTCTGTAAAAGAGATTGAGGATATACCAATGGTTTGTGAGTTCCCTGATGTATTTCCCGATGAGTTACCGGGTTTACCTCCTGATAGAAAGGTGGAGTTTAGAATTGATTTGAAACCTGGTACTGCTCCAATATCCAGAAGAGCTTATCAGATGGCACCACCTGAATTAGCAGAGCTCAAGACTCAGTTGCAAGAGCTACGAGATAAAGGTTTTATTCAACCTAGCTCGTCACCTTGGGGATGTCCTGCTCTCTTTGTGAAAAAGAAAGATCAAAGTTTGAGGTTATGTGTGGATTATCGTCCCTTAAATGAGGTAACAATCAAGAATAAGTACCCTCTACCCCGCATTGATCTGCTTTTTGATCAATTGGCAGAAGCAAAGGTGTTCTCTAAGATTGATCTTCGATCAGGGTATCATCAAATTAAAATTCGCCCGGAAGATATTCCAAAGACTGCTTTTACCACTCGGTATGGTCTGTATGAATATTTGGTCATGTCTTTTAGACTTACCAATGCACCGGCCTATTTCATGTATTTGATGAACTCAGTGTTCATGCCAGAACTTGATAAGTTTGTGGTTGTCTTCATTGATGACATATTGATATATTCCAAAAATGAAGAAGAACATGCTGAACACCTCATAATTGTTTTGCAGCGTTTAAGAGAACATCAATTGTATGCCAAGTTTAGCAAATGTAAGTTTTGGCTGAAAGAAGTAAAATTCTTGGACATGTTTTATCAGACAAGGGTGTTGCCGTTGATCCTAGTAAAGTACAAGATATACTTGATTAGGAACCACCAAAGACTGTGCATCAAGTTCGAAGTTTTCTGGGAATGGCGGGTTATTACCGTCGTTTCATACCGGATTTCTCAAAGATATCAAAGCCCATAACTGAGTTGTTAAAAAATGAGGTTAAGTTTGTTTGGTCACCCGCATGTGAAGAGGCATTTCAGAAATTAAAGAAATTGATGACTACTGCCCCTATCCTAGCACAGCCAAACATTGAGAAGCCGTTTGATGTTTATTGTGATGCTTCTGGTATTGGTATTGGATGTGTGTTGATGCAAGAGGGGAGAGTTATTGCTTATGCTTCTTGACAGTTGAAGAAACATGAGGAGCATTATCCCACACATGATTTGGAGTTAGCAGCTGCTGTCCATGCATTAAAAATATGGCGACATTATTTATGGGGTAATAAATGTAATATTTATAGTGATCACAAGAGTTTGAAATACATATTTACTCAAGATGAGTTGAATATGAGGCAAAGAAGGTGGTTAGAACTAATCAATGATTATGACTTAGAAATATATTACCATCTTGGTAAAGCAAATGTAGTTGCTGATGCACTTAGTCAAAAAAGTCATTGTCATTGTTTAACAGTGAAGCCCTTGGATATCTCTATATGTCATGACATAGAAAAGTTGGGTATAGAGATGGTGCAACAAGAAAGTTTGTCTAACATTGCTGTTGAGACAACCCTCAGAGATCAAATTATTGCTGCACAGAGGAGTAATAAAGGCATTAAACATATTAAAAAAAGTTAGAAGAGAAAAGGTTTCTTGTTTCACAATTGATGAAGCAGATGTCTTATGGTATAAGAATTGTCTGGTCATACCAAAAGTTACTGAGTTGCGACAAAAGATCCTTGATGAAGCACATCATTCAAAGTTTTCTATTCATCCAGGAAGTAATAAGATGTATCATGATTTGAAACAGAAATTTTGGTGGACCAAGATGAAGATAGAAATTGCTAAGTATGTGGCTCAGTGTGATACTTGTCAGAAAGTCAAAGCTATACATTTGAAGTCAGCAGGAGAACTTCAACCATTACCCATTCTATCTTGGAAATGGGAAGACATCAGTATGGATTTTATAGTGGGTCTACCCAGGACAACAAGAGGTTTTGATTCAATTTGGGTTATAGTGGATCGACTCACAAAAACGGCACATTTCCTTCCAGTCCAAAGTACAAATTCAGCCTCGTAATATGCCAGACTGTATTTTGAGCGCATCATAAGTCTTCATGAGGTGCCAAAGACCATTGTTTCTGATAGAGGCACGCAGTCACTACAAGAAATCTTGTTTTTTATGATAAAATACCTCATGACGGGTCACAGTTTTGTCATACAATGTACCATAATATGACGCAAAATTCAGTGGCGTCATAAATTCAAGATAGCCATATTATTTTATGACGACATGGTATTTAGTGTCACATAATGGTACCCAACATCGTCACAAATTGTATGAAGGGGGGAGACGATTATCGTTTGCTCTTTTATGACGCTAGTTAGTGACTTTTTGTGACTGTTTCACGGCGTCATGCATCAGTAGTTGAAAATTGCCCTGCTCGTATGTTACTGTACCCCTGGAAGTGGGCCGAAGCCTTGACCAAAATAATTCCCCAATTCTGCCATATCGGTGGACACAACCTCATCCGATCCCCATCCCCATCTGCCCGACCCCAACCTCATACCCATCGGCGATGAGGAGTGGACGGATCCTGGCGGAGCGGTGGACCACGAGCGGGCGGATCCTGGTGGCGCGGACGGCGAGTGGGCGGATCCTGGCGGCGCTGTGCACATTGCTGAGCCGCGTCCTTCGGCGTGGTGCACGACGACTGAGCGGCAGCCTTGGGCGAGGGCGGTGGTGTTCGGTCCCCTTATCCCAGCCCCTACTGACGACGCGGCGGTGCGGCAAGCGGCAAGCTCTTCTGGTGGTTCGTCGAGCGGTGGGTGACCTCGGTGCTCGCTTTGTGCTTGCTCGGTGCAGCTCAGTGGGTGGCATCAGGTTTGTAGGCAGAGTCCCCGATCCCTCTTTTCCCCTCTGCTCCCTGGCCATTGCTCCAGCTACTCCAGCGACGACGGCACCATGTCTCAGTGGGGAAGCTCGGCAAGCCAATCGCGTGGTACTGCAGCCTCCGGGATGGTTGAGCGCCATCTGGATGGAAGCTCGAGTTGGGCACTGGAGCCGTATCCCCCAGGTAAGGAGACCGGGCTACCCTTGATCCCATGCCCTGACTGTGGGATGGCGAGGGTGATAGAGAGGCGATCAGCGAAGGAGATGACCGAGAACTACCTGCGTGTGTTCTTCAAATGTCCTCGGAACTCGGTGAGAATGCACTTGTGTGAATTGAGTTCACAAGTTCTTCATCCCTGTGAATCCCGTCTGTGTTAATGCAATTGTTTTGTTGCATTGTTGTAGTTTCCTAAGCTCTGCGGGTTCTACAAATTCTAAAGACAGTATTTGGAGAAGCTGGAGGAGCTTGGCATTCTCACAATCCGCAAATCCCCCCTAGCAGTGGAAGTTGGTGATGAAGTTGAAGATGCAGCAGATGTATCATCTGGAAGAATGGTTGTGAATATGCAGGGTGTTGAAAAGAAGAAGACAAAGCAGATTGATGCCAAGTTGTTGGATGATCTGATTTGGAAGTTCAACATTTTGATGTTTGTTTTAGCAGTTGGTCTTGGCTGTTTGTTCATGTATGTTGTTGGCAGACTGAATGTGAAGTTCATTGCCTAATGTATTTTAGTCTGTAGGTTATGGTTTCAGTGTAGTTGGGCCTTTGTAATGTATGAACAATCTGGTGCTAAGTCAAGCAATGCAATCTGGTTATTCTGTTACTTGTGTGTGATGCAATCTGGTTTATGCAGTTCATCTGGAAGAAGTGGTTATTATGTCACTTGTGTGTGATGGATTCTGTTTGCTACTTCCAGCCAATACATTTTGTGATGACTTCTGTACATTCCATGATAGAATTTGGTCATTACATGACATTATCATGTGTCATAAAAACACAAAAATCTGGGCACTAAATATTTGCATAATGTGAATGCATTCTGTCCACTGTAATGCATCAAGTATTCACAAATATCCAGAATTGCAAATTTCAGGCATCATCATTGTCACAAATCCTTTGTAATAGAATCACTAATACAAATTGCAATAGCACAATTCAAATATAGAATTGTATGGCATGATTCAAATACAGAATGATTCAAATCTCAGTTGGACGGCCAGCTCCACCACGGTGCCTGCCTACAGGGCTATTGAGGAAGGGGGAGGTGAGTGGAGAGGGGCGGCTAGAGCTCCACCACGGTGCCTGCTCGTAGGTGTTGTAGCAGTGGGGCTGCTGGAGGGGAGGGGTGCACTGCTGCTGCTACTGGGGAGGGGCGTGCTGTAACGGCTCGCTGCTGGAGGGGGAGAGCCTGATCGGTGATCGATGTTGAGGTGGAGGGAGGTGAGGGTAGGGGTGAGCGGGTAGAGGGGACTGCCTGTAGGTGCTCGTTGCTGGCAAGGTTGGGGCGACAGGGAGAGCCTGCCCGTCGCTAGAGACCGTGGCCGAGCGGCCACTGAGCTTGCTAGCTCAAATGAGCGGCCAGGAACACAAGTGTTGACACCCCATCCATACATGACATGTGGGCCTAGCATTTCAATTACATGTGGGCCAGACGATGTTCATCAGCCTCCCATGTTCCCTTTCATTTGTTCACACATTTATTTTTTAAATTCATGGCAAATTCTTCTAAGAAGTTTTTCTCCTAGATGCTATCTCTAAATCTGATTTTTTTTTCTCCTAAAAATTTCTAAAATCATGTTCTATCAATATGTCAGATTATTTTGGTCATATAGTCATGTAATAAGTTATAAACAATTCAAAAGTACAATCTATAAAAAACATGCAATTTTAGTCCAAAATTTGAAACTCCAAATGACCTCAGCTACAAAAGTCATGAACACGACATTTGTTTAACTCATTAAGACCAACAAGTATTATTTTGTCCATTTTCCCATTTGACAAAGTGGTACTAAAGTTGTTCATAAATTCTACTCTCCTTCTTAGAGTTTCATGATGATTAGGTGAGATATGTGATTTCCATGAACAAAGTTTCTATCACTTTCTCAGATGAACAAACTCCCAAAACAAGAAATGTACATCTTCATGAGATGTGCAATCTTTGTATTCACCACTTTTAAATTTGAAAGCATTTAGTACCCCTAATTTTAGTCCCCATTTAAATTTTTTGAAAATTTAACATTTAAACTATCAAAATATGTTCAAGTGAAAAAATATACAAAACAAACCAGGTAGATGTCGACGAGTTGGACATTTTTGTTTTGACAGTGTTTTCATTTTCTATCATTCAATACCCCCAATATTCATTTGAAATCGTAATAAGAAAAAATGGGTCACTGACTAGTGGACCCGCTACACCAGATCAACATTTGGCCCAGCCCAGGTCCTGCCATCGACAAACCAGGCCCACTCGTCAGGCTAAATTTTTCGGTGGTGCTAGACGCTCTCTCCCGCGCAGCTACCCTCGCCGACACATGGGTCCCACCCGCCTCACGCTCAAGCCACCCAAGCCTCCCGCTCAAGCCACCCGCCTCCCAGCACCTTCATCCTCTTACCCGTAAGACTTGGGGGAAAATCCCCAATCTCCCCCTCGTCCCCGCCCCAGAGCCGCCACCCCCCCTCACCGCCGCCACCCCACCGCTGTCACCCAACCTCGTCGCACCATGTGTCCTCCCTGCAGCCCAGCTCTATAACCCAAACGCCCCCTCCTCCCTAAACCTAGCGTCGCCTCCTCCCGAACCCTAGCGACACCGAGCATGGCCGTTTCCTCCTGCTTCCCCGCTACTTAGTGGTGCCAAGCGCCGACGACGTGCACCCCAACGCTGGAGGCCGGAGGTGTAGTTCACGTCGCGGCATCCACGGATTGACCCCGAAGTCTGTCACCGCCCGCATCCCGGAGTTCGTCACCGCTGCCTGACGAAGCTGGAAGCAACCGGCCGGGGCACCACCAAGCTACAAGTTAGAGCCACAGCTCAAGCCGATGACATCCACAGATCCACCCCGACGCAAGTTGTACTCTTCATCCTCCTCCACTTAAGGTAATATGTTAAGTCTGCTGTCTCTGCCGTGAGATTAAGTGGAGGTCAATCGTGCTTTCTTGAGTTGGATTATCTGTTGGTTTGCCATGAGATTAAGTGGAGCTCTGCATCTGTTATTTAGTGCTAGAGTTCAGGCATTTAGCTGCTAGTAATTGGCCAGCTAGTATGTGTAAGAATCTGTTTTTTGTATACAAGTACTTGTTTATATACAATGTACTGAATTCTATCGTGATCTAGTGTACTTCTTTGTACTGAATTCTAACATGTTCTAATTCTTGAACTCTTGAGCCTGTTCCATTTTGTTGTTAGTTTGCCTTCTTTCTAGCATTCTAGAAAAATTACTGATTCCTTAGTTTTTTTGTTCTACTCATTAACAGAAACTGATTCCAGTTTCTAATCTTTATGCGCAGTTTCTAATCTTTATGCGTTAGCTCATACTAACAAATACAAGACATGACAAAAACCAAGTATGAGCAGCAAAGGGATGCCAATGTATAGAACATTTGGGATATTTTTAAGTCTTTGGGCATTGAGGTCTTAGCTCAGGAAGTTAATGATGTTTTTTCAAAAAAGCAAAAGCGAAAAGTGAAGACTGTAGTCACTGGCAAACCAGAATCTGACACTGAATATGATCCAGGCTCTGAAATTGATAACCAATCTGAAAGTGATGATGAATGTGATGATGACCTCGCTAACGAGGTCGGTCTATTTCATACATGCACTGCATACAATTATTTAATCTACTTCATGACTTGTTTCTTAATTAATCATATGGATGTTTGTCTTGGCAGGTAGAAGAGATGGTTCCAGGAACTAGGCCTCTCCAAAAAAAGCAAAAGGTGGCATCAATGACAGCGCCCAGCCAGCGGCCACCGGGCATGCCAGGAAGACTCACTAGGCAGCAGGCAGCAAGGCCTTCGCCTGGGCGCCGTCCACCTAGGGAGAGACACCCTTTGCCTACTAAGACCAATGTGAGAGCCAACCCCAAACCGGCAGCCGTTTCCAGTGTCAATGATCTGCAAGGCCACCTTAGTCCAAGTGGAAGCCATACCCAGACCACATTAGAGGGCAAATCAAGACTAAGAATATTCTGATGGGATGCCACTT
>CM041631.1:60344740-60400545 GCA_023333625.1 Bothriochloa decipiens | reverse complement strand
GTGTTATACTGTGGGTTTAAGTTCCCATGTATTTCGGTACACGGGGCCGAAGAGCTCAGGTGTATCATGTGGTGATATATGGCTGCGGTTGTTATCCCGGTATATCGGTTCATCTGGGATGCATCGGAGTTAAAGTCTCCGGTATTCCAGTGACCTAGGTCCCAGCTGGGTATGAAAATAGATTCGAATCGCCGCTGCTTCTCGGAGAAGAAGACTCGATCGGTGTTCATCATCGTAGTAACAACTTGAACAAAGACTAAGGTTTAATAATAAAGTTGGTTGGTAATTGGAGCTAGATCAAAGCAAACTTTTTTTCTGTTAAGCTTTTCCGCAAAATTTCTTATCACTTACAAGCCTTACCTCATCCCTCTAGCCTGTATTTCTTGAGTCTTCACCCCTCTTTTTCGTCGGGTCAGTCTTGTTGAGTACTTTTGTACTCAGGGTTTGTTGAACCCTTGTTGCAGGTGAGCCTCATGGGTAGGAGTGCTTTGCATCCTGCTGCATGACAGTCATCGAGGAAAGTGACGACGAGTAAGATGTTGAGCTCTTGGGCAGAGCTTATCGTTTGGTATTGTAATAAAGTTATCTACCGCTACCCCACTACTATTATGGTTTGTACAATTTAAACTTATGGTTGTAAATATTTGAAACTCAAAGGTTTGTAAACTTATGTTGTTATAAGTCTTCCGCTATTTTACTCTAATGTATATTATTTTTATTAAATTGTTGTAATACTGCAATGCCTCTTTATAACGATTGATCCTGCTCGGAGAATCGTGAATGATTCGGGATTTACCCTACAGACTTTTTAAGTCGTATGGAACACAGTCATGGTTATTTAGAGTCTGTTTAGACACGTGTGGGCCATATGATTTAGGAGGTTTTGCCACACATATCCTTTGTGATTCACGCATATTTCATTAAATGATGGTAATAAAGTCTTGTTGGGATATTAAGATCCAAGATGAGTTATATGTCTACTGTGTGATGTCATATCCTTAGTAACCGATGAACACGGCATGAATTATTAATTGTATGAGAAACGATACTCTCTGTGTCCATTCTAAATTGTATGACATGTTTTAGTTTTTTTTTTATACACACTGTTTTTACTATATATCGAGACACATGTATATCTAAGTTTATAACAAAAACTCTAGAAAAGCCAAAATGTCTTACAGTAGGAGAATATTAAATAAACTGGTCGCTGTTGCTGGCATCATACCAATTTTTTAAGGTAATCCTGTCGACATTTTTTTTTTTTTAATCCAGTCCTATATGGACAGTTATCAGCATATGACAATGGAGCAGGATCCTACCTGAAGAATGTTGTTCATTCAAAAAAAAAACTCTAGTATCCAAACAGCCCCCGAGAAAAAAGTCACGTATATTGTATATCTTTGTGAGTTCATTGTAATGTTGATAATTCAAGCACTGATTAACAGCATATATTAGTGGTCAAAATAGTAAGTTGATTAAGCAAATATTCTGAATGTCGAAACATCTCTATTGAAATTGAAGTGTTGCTGATGTTTGTAACAACATTTTTGTTTTTTCACAAAATGAGGCAAGGTATATTATGTTGGTGAGTTTTCTTTAAATAAAAAAAAAAACTCTGAAAAACACGTTCATGGCCATTGGACTGGTCAGACATGATAAAGCCCAACCCAACATATCCAGACACAATGCAATATTAGTTATTTTAAGGCTTTATTTTCGGGATTTCTAAATATATTTTGGACAGACTAGGCTGATAAGGCTCCCTTTTACGACCTGAAATAAGCAAAAGCCTAAGAAGGCCAAAAAAAAAATTTGGCCTAACGCAAAAGAAGAAGCTCAGGCTAAAGTATTATCATCCTTTTAAAAGTTGGGTACATGAACAGTTCTAGTTGAATGAAGTTCCTCGCTAGTAGATGAATTCTAATCTAAAGCTAATACACGAGGCCTCAACCTTAGATACCGTTCATCTATATGGGAGTATGCTTATATAATAGTCTGATTGTCTTATTATTGTGGCTATATTTCTTTCATTCAATTATATAAATGGTGTGTCAATCGATAACGAGAAGCACATGAAGACTTTGTTAATCTTAAGATCTGTGGATTTATTGATACTAGCAAACGTGTTCATGTGTTGCAAATACTTGCAATACGTATATAAGAATTAAAGTCCATATCATCACAGTTATTTAAACTCGTATAACTAGGAGTATACCCCACGTGTTATCGCAAAATTTTTTAAAATAAAATCTATCATAGCATTACTATAGATATTATGTACACATGTATACATATATTTGAATTTGACTAGCATGCCATTTTTATTGTATCTGATCTGGTAAAAAATGGTAAGCTAATAGAATATTTAATAACATTATAGATGAGTGGGTGATAAAACAAATAGCTTATGTAGATGATAGAGATGATATGGGCATTTTTTAACTAATAATGGATATCATGGATTTAGTAAGGAATGACGTGGATAACTTAGATGAATAGATAGAACATTTAGTGGGTCACTTAGTGGGGATGATGTAGACACTTTGCATGAATAGATAATTTCTAGTGGAGTTTGTCTTTACTAATAAAAATGCACGTGTGACACCTTGAGCAAACGTGTATGACACGACATGGATAGCGTGACCAAATACTTTTGAAATCAGACTCCGGATCAATCATGGTTAGACACTAGTTGTTCTTTAACTTATATGAGCATAAGTCCCACCCGTGCTAGTTTTTTTGTATGAGCATAAGTCATGAGTTTGGGTCATATGCGAAACACAGAGAGTGGGAGTGCAGTTTTTTGGAAAGTATAAAAACCAAGGGAAATAAAATTGAGTAATTATTATGTATGTACAAAATATAAATTTAAGTATGTGTTTAGGCGTTGGTTCGGCGGTATTTAAATTTTATATTAATATTATTTAAAAAATAAAATAGTTTTTAAAGTATTTATTATTCTTCTTAATTTTTGAAATATTTTTTGAAGTTTATTTTTGAATTATTAAATTATTTTTGAATTACTACATTTTTTGAGGGGATTTTGAATTATTACATACACAATTCAAACAGCGCACGCTTATGCGCTGCCTATTGTTGGGTCTGGACCGAGTGATTGGTCTATGATTTATGGGCCTAACAACGGCCCACAATCAACCCATGTTGGAGACCAACACCAACACCAACTCCACGTTTTCCTTGGGCGGCGGCGGGCGAGACTCTTCTTCCTCCCCAAGAAGTACCGCAGCCACCACGCGCCGCCGCTTCCCCCACACTACCTTCCGAGCCACCTCGCCTCACGCACAGATCGCACAGACAGCAATGGCGTCCCCCGAGCCCGCCGCGCAACCGAGCATCGCGCAAGAGAGCCCCACTCCCACACCCGCCGCGGCGCCCGCGGCCGCCGAGCAAGAAGAGCCGCCGCAACCGCAAGAGCCTGTCCCCGAATCTGAGGCGAAGAAGGCGGAGGGGGAGGGAGCCGCCGAGGTGGAGGATGAAGAAGGGGAGTGCGGGTTCTGCCTCTACATGAAGGCCGGCGGCTGCCGGGACGCCTTCGTGGCGTGGGAGGAGTGCGTGGAGGCGGCGCAGAAGGACGGCGACGACATGGTCGAGCGCTGCCACGAGGCCACCGCCAACCTCAAGACGTGCATGGACGCGCACGCCGACTACTACGCGCACCTGCTCAGGGCCGAGGAGGCCATCAACGCGCGCGCCGAGGCTGAGGCCGCCGCCGCCGCAGCAGCTGCGGGCGACGACGCCAAGGACAAGGGAGGGGAGCCGGCGACTGGTTCAGAGATTAAGGAAGAAGGCGTGCCCCTGCCGGCTGCTTCCTCTCCGCCAGCCCCCGGCGGCGTGGGGAACGATGCAGAGAACAAGGAGGAAGGCGTGCCAGAGTCGGCTGCTTCCTCCATGCCGTCCGCCGGCGAAGAGGCAGTTGCTGAGAAGGTTTGATTGAGTATGACTAACAATTGTTGTTGGGTTGGTTCTTAGGTTCATAAATCATAATACTAATTCCTGAGGTTAATTTTGGTTCCCTTTGTGGGGAAATAAGGCTGTTGTTTTGCGCATAATTGCTGGACGTGGTACTCAATTTATACTGAGGAATTTTTGATACTGTTACTTGATTTTGGGGATCTTGGTGATGCTACCTGATGCTGTATGCTACTCTTTTCGCTGCAATTACAAGAATTACTGTCTTGCATCTTGCATTGAAATTACATAGCTCCCCTTTTTTGTTTGCCCAAAAAAAAAATCTTATTGCTGGGTAGTGCATTACACAAATTATACTAGTAATTTCAATGTCCAAGAGTCATGTGTTGGTGTTGTTCTCCTGAGTAAACCTTGGCGACTTTAATGCTCTTGCGATCTCAAAGAGTGGTACTTTTGAGACAATGCTGGGTAGATCCAGTAGAGATTCACATTTATTAACTGTGGTGGTGTTCTGAGCCGGATATGACCTCCTGCTAACTTAGATTTTACCTACAGTCTTGCAGCAGTGACAGGATTGTTAAGCAAGTATATTATGTAAATACTCTCGCTGTATAAGCATGTTTGAATGCTGGCGACCATTCTGTATTCTTTTTAATTGCTTTATTCAGCCGTGTGGCTTGAGATGGACTGGGACTTGCCCATACCAATAGCTTGTTTTGAGCTTATTATATTGAAACAAACTGTTGTAGAATGCCCTTAAGACTGCAACCTGCAATAAAAAAATGGAAAATACCATATTTTGGCTTTTGGTTTTGGTTGTGGCATTAAAGTGGTGGTTATGTTTGATTTGATAAGATAGTTTACGGTTTCATCTGAGATTATGATAGTCACAGGCTAACAGGATTTTTACAGTTTAGACAACGGACAAAGTAGGCATGCCTTTCTGCGGGATAACCCAGCTGCTCGAGTTGTTTCTCATGCTTTGTGTGTTCTCATTGCTGTATCTATGTGTGACTTGGCTCCCTTCTGACTCCATCAAACAACAGGATTCTCTTGATTTGTGAATTGCAGTCTTTCATACCATCAAGTGTAAATATTTTTTTCCTTTTTTAGTGAAGATTCAAGGAATGGAACCATAACAGGGGCTCTTGATTGTCCTCTCCTGTGTTGCCAACAGATGGCCTGACTGTGATCTATTTGGGAAGTATGCCCTGTTTCAACCTTTCAGGAAGTTAGGTTGATGCAGCTTCATTCTGTTCTGTTCTGCATCATATGCTTCATCATTCTTATAAGACTCTTAGCAGATTTCTTTCGATCAGTAATATGCAACAGTTTAGGATTTAAGGGGTCTATATAACCTGTTTCTAGCAATGTTTTCCATTGTTTGAATAATATATGGATACTATGAGTATTCTCTTGTTTCTTTTCAGTGTGATTTTCTTTAAAACGTCAGTGAGTCAGCTTCAGTTGTTGGAAAGATTGCATGCTATGCTTTTTTTTTAATTTATTTACCAATAGTACTTAGCTGAGGGAGGTTAGTTCATAACTTTTTATTATCTGGGGGATTCATTTTGAGCTATTAGTTGGACTGGTGTTTGGGTTCAGTAATGTTAATTTTAACCGCTAACAACTAGGATCCAAATAGGACCTACTATAAATCAAAAGTCCTTGTCTAGTGAAGATTCCTGGAAAGAACCATAAGAGGCTCTTTGAGTTTTGAGTTGGCTTCTCTGCGTTGCCAACAGATGGCTCGACTGTTATGTGCTCAGTAAGGCTTCTAGATGGCGCAGCCTTCATCATCATGCTCCGTTCTTGGTCATATATACTCATATGTTACATTATTAGCAGATTTTATTGGCTGGGAGATTTTAACATTTTAGTCTCTGTCTTCTTTTCTGTGGACTCTGGTAAATAAATGTTATCGTTGCGTCTAGCTTCTGTGGTTTTATGCCTTCAGAATGAGTGTGTTAGGGATATTGAATTTGTTGATCCTATGTCAGCATCATCTCGTCACCAAAGAAACAGGGCCGTTCGTCATCACTCATCAATAGTGTACACAAATGTCCATCCCATTAAATTAAACAGGATAAAAGATCTTTGAACATCTATACAGTTAGCGTCTGCGACTCTGCATGGAACGAACCAGCTTTTACATGCATAATGATACCATCTAGTTCGACTGCGTTTTGTATGTTACCACTTTATTAATCTACTGCCGTGATAGACAAATTACTATCATATAAATCAGCAATTGGTAAGTACTATCATAACCGGTATGAGACTACAGTGCCTATCGTGTTAGAAACTACAGTGACAAACATATAAAACATGCAATTTTATATAAGTAGAGGTATTAAGGAATAACTAATTAACGTTTACTTCCTCCGTCCTGTAATACAAAATATTTTAGCTTTTGAAATTTTTATGAAATATAGTACATCTAGGGAGCAAGAAGATAATGTTTACTTAAATAAAAATGCATGATTATTTTTTATATAGAAATAATTTATTTTCTTGCATATTTTGTATAAAAAATCTAAGAGTTTATCATTTAATTATGCAAATCGAATCAAATTCTAATATATTAGGAAGTTAAGTGAGGGGTACATGCGTCTCTATTATTTTGTCCCAAATAGTAAGAGGACGGAGGGAGTATGTTCTAATATTCTATTCCGTGTGAGAGCACGCATTACGAGACTTCGGTCTGCCTTGTTTACGTTGCCGGTAAAAAAGGGAAACATTGCCTTGGAAGGACAACTTCGATCATCCTTGCATACTTCATACTCTTTGGAAATATCCTTTTTGAGGGATCGGTGCTCCTGGAGATATGGACATGAAACTCTTCATTAATTAGGATCCGGAAGGGCGACACTGCATTTGATAAGTTCGGGCGAGAAGTAGACTTCTTCTCGTTTGTATGGAACAACTTCGCCCCTCCCAGGTCAAATTCTTTGGGTGGCTGTTGGTGTGCAGAGCCAATCTCCTGATGAAAAATGTGGTTGATGACGATGTGTGCGAGCTGTGCAACAATGGCAGTGGAGATGCGGATCCCCCATAATCTCTGGGTGCCGCTTCTCACAAGACTTGTGGAACAGAATTGGCTGGGACGCTCTCATCGTGTGGCCAAAGTGCATGAACTCTGCAACACCATGCCGCCGCCGGGTGCCCCGGAAATCGGCCACTGTGTAAAACTCTGGCCCTTGAGGCCTAAACTCCACCGGCATTTGCCGGCATCTGTGGCAATGGAAAAGGTGGAAGACTCGAGCAAAAAAATAAAACGGCTAGGCTGGGAACATTAGAATTATCTTGGATGCCAAGAAAGCAAACACATCATCAGGACTCGGTCACCATACGTACCTAGTGCTGTGATGAACCATCAAGCTCATAGTTACTGTAATATATAAGGGAGGGACAAAGAGAGATTCCACCAGCAGCGTCAGTTGCGCTGAACTCGGAGACAAGGAGATCGAAGCGGCGCCATGACGACGATCCACGACCCCGAGTCCGGCCTGCTCCCTCGCCAGCAGATGGATCTGGCTTCCCGCGGCAGACAGGCCGCTCATCATCCAGAAGGTGCCGCAGAGCGTCCGGGACAGCAGAAGCCTCGAGGACCGCTACTTCGAGCCGGACGTGGTCTCCATATATCGGCCCTTACCACCACCGCATGCACGAAGCCGCACCTCGTCGAGGTGGAGGAGGTCAAGCTCAAGGAGGCCGTGGTGCACCAGTTCTGCCGTGCCGTGTTGCGAGTTCGACTACATGATGGTCGTCGACGGCTGCTTCTTGCTGGCGGTGATGGCGATCCTGACCTCACCAGGAAGTACCCTCCAGGGCTGGGGCAGTCCTGGACACACGGTCGCATGCATGCTGCGGATCATGAAGGACAGACATCCTGCTGTTCGAGAACCAGCAGATCCCCTGGGCCGTGATGCGCAAGCTCATTGAGCTGTGGGATGTCCCCGTCGTCGACGAGTTCGTCTCCAAGGTCCTCGCCTACTTTGACTTCGACGTCGTCGTCCATGCCCACAACAACCGGGGCGCCTCGACTTCGTCGTCGTCGACGCCGACGCCGACGCCGTCGGGTCCTACCTCGCCATCCTCGGCTCCCTCGTCCGCGCCGAGCGGGACGTCAAGGAGCTCCGGTCGAGGAGGATACTCTTCAGCACCATGAGCGACCGGCGAACCGTGGAGTTCTTCGAGGGCCTCCTTGACCCGCTGCCGCGGCAGGAGCTGTACCTCCGGACGCTGGAGCAGATCGTGCGTCTCCGGAGCACAAGCAGGAGCATCAGGAGTGGCATCCACGCCGTCTACTACAGGAACAGGAGGATCATCTTGGCTGCCGCGCCACTGCTTAGCCTTCTCGTAGCAATCATCGGGATCGTGGTCACCAACTCAATCAAGCACAGCGAGTAATAACAAGCTAGCCAGCAACGTACTTGCAACACAAGAAAATGCAACTAATAAGCGCATGCATGTGAAATTAGCTAACCTCCGTTTAGCTACTTACTGGATCCTGCATAAACAAACTTGATCGACTTCGTTCTCGGTCTGCATAGTATATGTACATCTACCATTTTATATATTCAGTCGTCCTGTGAACCAAACTATAGATGGTATCATTGTGCAAGTAAAAGAGCTCGTTTTAGTTACTGGATCCTGATGAATAATTAAACAAACTTGATCGACTTCATTGTCGGTTGCATAGTATATATATTCATTCAGTCGTACTCCGACCCTTCGATGCTTCAGTTGGTGCAGTACCATGCATATAAAGACAAGTTCGTTCGATGCAGATCGATGCTAACTATATATAGATAGATGTTTCAAAGATCTCTTATCTCGTTTAACTAGTGATTTGCGCGCGCATGGGCGCGCGAGTTATGGCCACGGTTCTATCTAGGAAATGTTCAAACACTACGTATATAAAATGAATAAGGCAACACACGCCAAATAGAAAGCTCGATTTCAAAAACAGTTGCAAGATGTTCAAACACTAAATATATATTAAAGCCTGATTTCAAAAACAGTTGCAAGATAGTTTTAAACACAAAATATATATTACACATGGGACAGAGATTGTCCAAATAGTACCTATATTTTACACGATACAGTCCCACATCGGGACGCTAGATGTCCACAAAGTACATAATTTTTCAATTTTTTTTTAGGAAGTACATAATTTGACATGAACAGACAGAATGAAAGAGGAGGCATAGCCTGTTATGGCAACACGGCATACCGCACATAGCAAAAGTCACAGTGGCAGATAATAGTGGCAGGTTGATGATTTGTTTTCTTGTGCTCATGCTTGATGAATGGCAGCATACCCAGTGACATGTAGAGTGGAATAATTGTAAATTCAAGCATAGCGACTGTAACTGAAAGCAAACACTATTTTGTCTTTTGTCCTGCTAGCTAGGTTGCCCACACATCTGGTTCTGAAATATCAAATAGATGCAAAATTATATCAACATGCTTGCATACATAAAAAAAGATTGTAACCAGACACACCATATTAATCGTGGACAATTACTGTTTGTGCCTCGCTATGGCATATATAAATGAAGATTAAGTCATCTTTGCTTGTAGTTTTATATTGTTTTGGTTTAACTATAAATAGCTTCTCAAAATGTTCCGCTTTACTTTGGGGTCTAGGAAATTCAGGAGGAGGGGAAAGGGGAGGAGGGAAGGGATCGAGAGCAGCAGTTTTAGTATGTGTTACCAGGAGAAAACTTGTTTAAAAGAAAACTAAACAAGGAGAAGGGGAAGGAGGGAAGGGAGAGCAGCATAAAGATGCATTCCTGAAACATGATCTCTAGGTTGTGAACTGATATGCTAAAAGAGGGCAGAGGAAGCCAAAATGGCCAGATTCTTTATATAACTAAAAGATCTAGCGGCACCGTGGAAACACTAACTCGAGTGTCGTCCTCCAAAATATATAGCAGTTTTAGGATATGCGTAAGATAGAAGACATCAGCTTAAAATCAATTTTGATTGTGTTTCTAAAAGCCAGTGTTTATGCAGAACAAGGATTGGTATATTATGAGTCTGGTAGGGGATGCGAGCAAAACACTGGTATCTCACACTAACAAATACCAAAACAAACTCTATCAATCCTCATTGTATTAGAGCATAAGTGGCATAACTGCATAAGCTACAGCCAGTGAGGAAACAAAATAAGATAAGTCGTGTCCTTAGTGACCAGCCATAACGTATGATTTCATTGGACCAAAACATGCAGGTTAGAAAGAGGACTAATTATTTTCTGAGCTTCCACCAAGGATGAATAATCACAGGTAAGGCAAAATGTAAATGACAAATCATAATACAAAACTTTTTAGAGGAATGGTTGCTTCTAGGCTATTAGCTATAGAGAAGCGATTAGAAGAAAAGAGGAATGCTATTTTATAGTAACTGCTGCACTGGGTACAGGAGGCTTATTCATTCTTTTTTCTTTTATAGAACAGTCAGTGTATATTAAATCTAAAACAAATTATGGATAGCAAACAATTATTCATTTAACTGGAAGTTACATACCATAGAAGGGACTAACTGGGCACTATATCGAAAAACCTAGCATAGACTTCTGTGGCTCTAGCTCATGATAGCACAAAAGCTTGATCAACTGAAGCAATGACAAATGAGAATGGAAAACTGAAAACTGGTAAGCAAGCATAAGAGTGAAAAAAAAACAGACCAAAATTGCTATCTCTGAAATTACTCGGACTCCTCTCCTTTCCTCGGCGGCCCAGGAACCAAGACTTGCAAGGGTATAATAAATAATTGAAGTTATTCATACATCACAATAATGCAGATTATTCAGCACCAAGGGGTCTGTAGTAGTGTTAGTTGTTATCAAGGGTCAATTGAGACGAGATCTATCAGCATAAACTAGTGGAACCAATGTTGGGAGGACTGTCTATCTTTAATGCTCTATTGGGTACAGCACTTATTCAGCAGCATTGCCCTTTTTTTTACATTTTGGAGCACAACATTTCCTCAAGTTGCCTCTCAGCTACAGCAGGAGGAAAAGATCCATCTCCACCTTGGCTCAATTGCTGAGCCAACCTTGCAATAAAAGTGTGTAGGTAAGTGCACATCACACGTGAAGAAACCCAAATGAGCATAGCAGACTAATGTATGAAGGCAAATGTGTGGAATACCTTGCATGCAAGGAGGCTGCCTTCCACGGCAGGTGCCTAGTCTGTGCAAAAAATGGATGCAACAGGCATCATATTAAGCTTGTAAGAAATCAAACATGGTCCAAATTAATAATTGCTCCCAACAGACACGTCATATTAAGCAGGTAAGAAATCAAACATGGTCCAAATTAATAATTGCTCCCAAAGCATCATAATCGAAGAAGACTAGCCAACATTAACAGGTGAAGCCTTTGCATCATTGCAAAGAAGCCGACGCCTGGTGCTAGTAAATACGACCAAAGAAAAAAGGAAATCAAAATACCTTGATATTGCAACAGCAATGCTACGCAGGCATCCCTGTCCATCTATTCCACTGCCTTCCTTGCTTCTGGCTAGATGCTATGCAAACAACAATAACCACTCGGCCACTGCCATAGCTTGCATGCGTGCCACCACCAGAGTTAGCTAATCACTAACCTGGCTAGATCGCGTACAACCGAACTTGACAAATCGGTTGGTGAGAGAAAAACACTAACACATAATCAAGAACTTCAAGAAAATAGAAGCACGCAGATAAGAAGAAAGGAGAGGAAACTTACCAGGATGGATGGATCTGGAGACTCTTGCAACGGATGTGGCCATGGACTCATGGAGACACTGGATCCAGTAACGGAGGCGTCGGAGCAATTGCCTGCAGGTAAAGAGAGGGGGACCTGCCTAAGCTCGCGTCCATCCTTGGGGCTCACCCCGCCGCAGCACCACGGCCCTTGCTGAGGCCATGACGACAGGAAACTACGACGCCACGATGCGCGCTCGCCCTGCACTGCTGTGTTACCACGTCAGGTGTGCTCACCTTGCACCTCCACGTCCGTCGCGATGCCTCCATGGACGCCACCAGGCCAGATGCAGTGGTGGAAGGAACGGATCCGGCCATGGAGGCCTGGGATTTGGTTGTGAGGCCACGGATCGACCCTAGGAAAGATGGGGTTGTCATGCCGGGGCGCTGGGAGGCCGCCGCGCTGCCGTCTGCCTGGCAGGGTGCGCGCGACCAGGCTCACCTACTACCAAGAGAGGGAGGGAGAGGGAGGAGAGGTGGAGGGAGAGAGGACCGCGCCGGAGGTTTCCTCGCCAGGGAGCACGCACCCAACATCGGGCTTAGCCGCAGCCGCGAGAGAGAGGATGGAAAGGGAGGAGGCCAGAGAGCTAGGGTTTGGAGCCTGTATGAGCCTATATATATTCGGTATGGGTGGTGACAGCTGAAACGTCGATCTTCAAATCAAATGTTCCAAAATAATTTTGCTAACGTGGACAGCACCAGGCCGCGGCGTGGCTTCACGTATGAGTACTTTTAAATGGGATGGACATTTGTGTATGAGTGATGACGAACGGCTCTGTTTCTTTGGGGACGAGACGATGTTGACATAGGATCAAACAAATCTTCAATACCCCTATATTACATTACATATACCTAACACATTCATATTCTGATGGCATACAGCCACAGAAGACACAACAATCACATTTTTTAACCAGTCCACAGATGAGATGATAGAGACTAAAATACTTCAAATCTCTCGGCCAATGAAATCTGCTAAGAATGAAACATGATGAAACCACGCCATCTAGAAGCCTTCCCTAGCACATAACAGTCTACACATCTATTGGCAAAGCAGAAAAGTCAACTCAAAACTCAAAGAGGCTCTTATGGTTTTTTTTCTCGAATACGCAAAAAGTTTGCGTATCATTGTATTAAGAGGAATAGAGCTAAATGTGCAACGACGCGCTTATGACAAGCACAACCGAAGGTCTAACAGCCGTCCTAGCTTACAAGAGTAAGGTTCGATATTACATATAGGACAACAACCAAGAAAGGGTGGCGCTGCAACCTACGGGTGGCGTCGGGCGAGTCCTCTCTGACGTTATGGTTTCTTTCTAGGAATCTTCACTGGACAAGGAAACTTTTGATTATACTAGGTCTTATTTGGATCCTAGTTGTTAGTGGTTAAAAGTAGCATTAGTGAACCCAAACACCAATTCAACTAATATAGCAAAATGAATCTCCCAGATAATAATAATCATAAAGTTATTAACTATCTTCCCTAAGCTAAATACTATAGATAAAAAAAAGCATATATAAAAAGCAATCTTTCCAACAACTGAAATTGATCCACTGACCTTTGAAAGAAAATCACACTAAAAAGGAAAAAGTGAATAGCAGCAAACCCTAGAGATTGGCCTCTTGGAGATCGAGAAGACGAGCCTGGCATGCACATAGCGAACCCAAAATCACCATACAAAACAAGATGAATCATCGTCGGATAACAAACACATCAACAAAATCTAGAAGAAAACTAACAAATCGAAGGTAACACGAAATACAAACCTCAACTCATCGCCTCCACTAGCTCCAGAACAAGACGAGGGGACAGGAATGAACCAGAACCAAAGTGAAAAAAAATACCAAATCGAAGCCAAAATCCATGTGCAAACATAACCCTAGATGGATTACAACAACAGAAACAATCACAAGTGGAAGGAAAAGAGGAAAACACAGAAGAAATCACAAACCCTAGGGCATCGCCTCCGGGTCGCCTCTCCTAATCTCCAGGGCCAGACAAGTAGACAAAACGCGTGCGGAAATGAAGCGGCAGACGCGACGCTCCATTCCAAAGGAGACAATTGAGTGACAGATGCAGATAAATCATCCGAGTGTCATACAAATTTAGCGTTTTTAAACGGAGGGAGCACTCATCATGGACTAAACAACCTAAATAAAAGACTAATTATAGTATAGTATGTTCTATGCTTCTATCTATGACAATGTGCCATGGAAGGCTTCTAGATGACGTTGCTTCATCAGCGTGTTCCCTTTTTGGTCAGATTTTACGGCCTTGGGCGAGGGCTCCGGTTCAAGCATTTGACTCTCTGTCACATCCACCCTGGTCATGCTAATGTGAGGCCAGCATATGGCCGTTTAGTCGTCAATCACTCATCACTATACACGTACAAATGTGTCGTCTCATCAAACAGGACAAGAGATTCTTGAAACATCAATAAGTTAGCCTCTGCGACTCTGCATCAAATGAACTTGCAGTTTTACATTCACAATGAAACCATTAAGGCATTAACCATGCATGTAGCAGGTCGCCTTGGTTTGCATCGGTGCACAACAACAAGGCCCTCTGCTCTGCATCTCGCTGGGCACTGTACGTGCACCAGACACTACACCCTGCAGCCAAGAATGAGTTGCCGTTCGTACGTCCTAGAGCCACCGACCGCCAGGCGACGGCGCGGATGCGCTCTCTGCCCGCCCGCTCGCCGCCGTCACGACTTGAGCAGGTCGCAGCAGCCTCTCGACGGCGCGCTGCCGGGCCACTTGGTGGCTTCGCCGCCATCGCCGTCGCTGCCCGCCATGTTCACCATCGACGAGAGGAACAAGCTGGCGTCCACCTGCCGGTCCTGCTGCAGCAGCCTTGCTGCCTTCGCCGCGCTGGCGCCACGGGCGGCGGCGGCTCGTCGGACGACCTTCCCTGGGACGGCGGCGGCGGGTCGCCGCCGTCGCCGGCTCGGCTCCGCGTGTTGAGGAAGCGGCCGCCGGTGCCCCGCGCCCGGCGCAGCGCGTGCAGGTGCCGTGACTCGTGGAGGTACGGCTTGCGGTTCCCCCTGGAGAGCCGGCGGTCCCTGCTGGCCGCCTTGGCGAGCGCCAGGCGCCGCCGGAGGATGCCGTTGAACTGCTTGGCGTTCACGTACACCGGCTCGTCGGCGGCGATCGCCGGCGGCAGGAGCACCCTCCCGTGCTTCATTATTTATTTGCAAATATATACATACATGGTGAAACGAGTCAGCCAATTAACTAAAAGAAAAACGAAAGGGTCGGTGTGAATGAAGATGATATATACGACGTACCATAGCTTGGGCTCCGTAGAAGGGATAGTACGCGGCGCCATAGCTCTGATGGTCAGCAATGGCGGCGTTGTTGTTAAACACCTTCATCATCAGTTCCAGCCCGACAGGGGAATAATAAGATTAGTATAACAGCTTACTACAGTCTACAGTTAATTGGAACTGGTTCGTGCTCTACTGTACTGTCATGGTCATGGATACAAATAACTAACACTCACTCACCATGGATTGTCCAATGGCCAGGTCGAAACGGCCATGATGATGGTGGTACTTGTGCAGCAGCTCCGGGTGCGTGGCGCCCATGGCGACTAGCCCGGGAGGTTCGTGGAATTTCAGCTCGTGCCGCCGAGGGTCTGGATCGCCTAAAAGTAAAACCATCAAAAGTCTGCATTGTTAGCCTATATATACACTTCACTGACAAAGAGCGGTGCTTGATTTCAGTTCCCATTTCATATGCCCCTTCATCTCTAGTAATAAGGGCCTCTTTGGATTTACTCCTCTAAAATTTAGAGCTCTAAACTTTAGGCGATGCTGCACGGGACCATTTCTTCTTCTTTAAAGCCACCGGCATTTGAATTCTGGTGATGCCTAGTAAACATTTTGTATCTCCATATACCTTCACCGTCTATTTTTTTTTCTCTCTTGTTTTTCTTCGACAAAAAGGAGTTATGACTATGTGTCAGTGCAAAGGGCTTTATTTGATAGAGCTCTACATACTCCTAGGCTGGATGTTGATTCCAAAATTTTGAATTGTTGCTAGCTCCACAAACAAGTCATCGTAGAGGCCGGTTCATTACTCCATTTGTTTCAAAAAAAAAATCGAAAATCATTCTTACTCCAAACCTAGTACTGGACGAAGGTGGAGCCCAGAAATTAGTAGCTGCAGCGCGCCTGTCTGCGCCCTGTGAAACCGGGCAGGCATATGGAGCCAGGCAGGCAGCAGGCACCGCCGGCACCAACCTCACCACATCCCTGACATCATTTAAGCAAAGGACCCAGCGCAGCGCTCCATACATTTAAGTTTCCTAGGACCAGGACCACGCACACTGGCAAATACTACAGTAATGGTGAAGCCATTAACCCCGGCACGTACGGCTGGCCGGCGGCCGGCATTGAGCGGTCGCGCGCCAGGTACATCACATGCACCGGCGGCGGCCGGCAACAAGGACGACGGTCGTCGGCAGCGTCGTCCGTACTCGATCGATAGACGAACGGCCGCTAGCTAGATAGCTCATCGACCACCGGGCCGCCGTGGATCGGTCGGTCTCGACGGTGGCGGCGGCAGTTGCGACTCGAGAGTCTCGACAAACAAGAAAGACGAGAGGTACGTTGTTCAGAGTATTCTTTATTACCTGACGACGAGCTGATGATCGGAAACCTGGCAGCAGCGCACCCCTGGTGAACGGCGGCGGCCCACCACGGCGCCGCGGTCGTGGCAGGGCAGGCGCCGCCGCCGCAGCCGCCGTCGGTGATCGCCGGGAAGCCGAGCCCATGGTCCTGGAAGCTCATCGCCGCCTGCAAGGCGTGCAACAATTCAGTGTGTATATCGCGAGGAGCCAGCAAACTAAGGGAGACTGAAAAAAATAAGTGTTTTTTTTGGCAGCATGGGAGGAGACTGGATATAACAAGTGTTGCTGGAAGCTCATTGCTGCCTGCACTGCAAATCAACAAGGAACCAGAACAAAGCCTCGCGTCATAGGCTCATAGCCAAACAGCTACTAGCTTCTCTGGATCTCTGTCTATGTTGCTTCCATCAGGAACAGCTCGTGAAAGTTCAGACGATAGGTCATACTACGTAGATGACTACCATCGAATAGAAGAGCAAGAAGGGGGGGACTGTCTGAAAAGTAACAAGCTGTTTCCGGCACAATGTAATGTAGTACGTACTAATGTCTAATGTGTGATAAGCACTTACACTAGTTCTCATGACAGCTTAATGCTGTGCTGCTGCTGCGATGCCAAGACGACAAGTGTCCTCTCACATGTATGGCTATGGCTTTGCCTGCAGGTGACTGATGAGTGAGCGAGTGCTGTCGTGCGTGTCTGTGTATGCGACTGTGAAGTAGAGAGGGGCGGGAGATCTGGGTGTAGCTAGGTTATAAGCCATTGAATCGCCGTCCGTCTGTCCCTCGTTGTTGTTCAGAAATGACACAAACACAAGGCCCATTAACTGAGACCGACGACGACAGCGGCAGGCATATAAATTTGGGCGCCAGGGACTGTAAATGCCGGCCGTTTTGGCAGGGGCCCGACCGCCCGGCCGGCCGGTCCGTCCTCTCTCTCGCTCGATCGCTCTCTCTAGCTCTAAGTAGTATGTTTAGCCTAACCAAATACGAAATGATCTGCGGGATCGGAATGTGGATTTGTTACTGTCCAAGCCCAACCAGAGCGCTAGAGAGACTGTAGACTGTGTAGCTCTTGTGTGGAACTGCTCTAATCCTGCCCCTCACACCTCTCTCTCTCTCTCTCTGCATGCTTTATGTTTGTTCCAGCCAGGATCCGAATGCATGAGCAACAGAGCTCCGATCCAACTGTTACTGTTAAGTTGCAGAGACAGTAGTGTCTGCATCAGTGCAAGGCAACTACATACCCAGTACGAGTCCAGGCAAGAGGCGAAATTTGAGTGACTGCTTGGCAGGTAGCCAGGTACGGTTGGCTTGGTTAGCCCCCGTACTCTCCTACAAATAAATAAATCCTTGCGCTCTCAAGATATGGACAAATATGCTTAACTGTTTCACAAGCCGTTTGTAGACAGAGGCCAGTTTTTTCATCTGTTCACGAGATCCTCTCTGCAGGCTCCCAAACCCTTGAACCTGGTAGGTAAGTGGTAAACCTAGTACAGTAGTAAAAATTACAGTTGGCCAGTCTGCAAGGAAACCGGGAGGTCTATCCACATACCTGGATTGCTAACATTTTGCAACTGTCGACGGGGGTTTGAATCCTATTGCTGAAATACATGCTGGCCGATGTGGATAAAACTCTGGGTTTCCTTGCCTGTCACCAAGCTAACCACCGTTCTAATCAGGCAAGCACAGTCACATCCAAGGATTTGTTGTTCGATATGTTCTCCTCTTTCAAATGTGCCAGCATCAGCTGAGCAACAAGAAAGTTTTGACGTGTTTTGCTGGGATATCACCTCAAAACTCTCTTCAGCTTCATACATACATACATACATACATACATACATACATACATACATACATACATACATACATACATACATACATACATACATACATACATACATACATACATACATACATACATACATACATACATATACTGACGCACAAGTTTTTCAATTTTCTTTTCTCACGACTTTCCAGATCGACACTCGCCGCGCTAAGCTGCAGCCGAACGAACAAGCATGCCAAATCTGTAGCATAACCGACTCGATCTGTGAAGTCTCTGAACTCGATCTTCTTCCAACAGGCTAGCGTTCTAAGTTTACGGCGCCATATTCATGGCCCGGCCGGCTGTTATCTGAGTGGTTAGTTTTTATGGTGACATGACGCTCAACCACAGACGTTGGAGGTGGTACTATGGTGGTGTAGCTCCGCCTGTCCTAGTCCTAGGTAGTTTGCAGATGCTGCTGTGTGCTGTGCCCTCGGAGCTCAGCTACCTTTGGCTGCCTCTCAGCAATTGCCAATGGCAATGGGTAGGGTAGCAGCTCGCACTGTGTCGCATAGCCGGCAAAGGATTGGATCCCATTCCCGTGCACGAATGCATCCAGCTACTACTACTCATTTACTTCAACTAACACACATCCTCTCGAATAAACGTTACTGCAAAATGCTTACTCGCACTTTACTTTGACTTTTTTACATGTATTTTGCTATGTATCTAGACATATTATTTATTTAGATATATAGCAAAATATATGTATAAAAATATCAAAATAAACTGTAATTTAGAATAGAGAGAATACGAGGTATGATTTCCGAATAAAACGCGTCTACATGGTCCCGTATACATGGTCTATACAAGGTGGGGTCTGTTTTCTTTTTTTTTGTATGTATACGTAGTATAAGGCCTGGCCAGCAGTAACAATCTCTTCCCGGACCAGGGCAAGTTGGGCTCCTGTTCGCCTCATTGGGCCTGGCCCGTTTCATATCTCGTGGCCGGTCGGATCAAAGTCAAGGCCCCGAGTTCTGTGTTGGGCCATGCGCAATTCTTTTTCTTTTTTATAAAAAAGGCCGGTAAGACAACAGCGCCACGCGGCCCGGCAAACCATTTGGCCAGAGAAAAAATTTCAAATAAAAACATAATGGCCAGATAGAAAGTCCGCGTCGTTTTACCAGTTTTGTTGGTTGAAACTTAATTACCCCGGCACCCAAAACGAGTGGATACCAAAACCACGAAATGGAAAATATACATGCCAGTCGTGAACTGGCAGCATTTTTTTTGACAGCAAGCAAAATGGACAATATATAATAATAACAATAACAATGCATTCATTTCTCATCAACCAAAGATGCTACTCCCATTCCCAATTTCCCAGTATCCAACTCAGACTGGAATTCGATTCGATTCGATTCCACCACCACTACCACAGAGAGTAACAAGTGGGCGCCTTCGTGGTACACCGGAATTTTGCTCCAAGAATTCCGCAGGAATAATGTGCACATCTTACTCTTTTTTTTTTTTTTTTTTGAGGAAACATGTGCACCCACTTTGATTATACTCCCACCTTTACAAGTATCACACATTCACACGGTTGCCATATTTTCCGTTTGGAAACCCTCGACCAATTTCGGGTTGCCATATTTTTCCGTTTGGAAACCCTCGACCAATTTTTACTGGAGTTTTTATTTAGGAATCAAGAAGGCTTCTGCCACAAAAATTCCCAGCGGGCGAAAAAGCACCGGAAGACTCTGATAACAGGGCCCAGCATCCACTCGCCCGTGGCCGTCGCCCAGTGACACGCAAATCCCACGTGTCCGCGCGCGTCCCCATCCGTCGCCACGTACCCACCCCATCCGACGGCTCTGCTTCGTCCATAGCCACAACGATCCACCCTCAGCCGTCGAAAGCCCGCCTCGCCTCGCGACTCACCCGCTCCCGACACCAGAAACCCGACTGCAAGCCCGGCCCCACCTTGCCGTGTCCCCACATGTCATCTTGCTGACTGAGATTCACCAAGCGTTGCTCCCTCTCCCGTCTCGCCAAGCCGCCCGGCGTCGGGTCACTGGCAGGGGGGGTGACGACACCAGAAGAAAAGAAAGCGAGGGGAGAGAGGCCCGACGCGACCGTCAGCTTGCCTTGCCTGCACGGGGCACTGCCTCCTCCCGCTCCCGTCCCCTCGCCTCCTTGCCGTCGTGTGCGCCTCTGCGCCTCTCCCTCTTCCTCCGTCCCCCGGTCGTGACCGCCGCTGGATTCCGATCCCCACCATGCGCTTCTTCTGACGCCGAGCGCCACCGGTTCCGGCCGTCCCGACCCGAGCCCCGCGGTTCTTGCCACCCTCCCCGGACCCCGCGCCGGCGCCATGGCCTTGTCCTCGCCGATGGTGCTGTCGATGCTCCTCTTCGTGTCGCTCACGGCGCTGCTGGTGCTCGCCCCGCGCATATCCCCACCACCACAGCCGGAGCCCGCGGACGGGTTGTCCCCGCCGGCCGCGGGGAGCGGCGGCAGGATTGGAGTCGGCCTCCGCGGCGTCGGCGTCGGCGTCGGCGCCGCTGGGGGGGGAGGAGGCTGACGACCTCCGCCTGTTCCGCCGCGTGGCGCTGGAGTCCTCCTTCTCCTCCTCGTCGTCGTCAGCCGCCAAGGCCGCCGCGGGCCCGCCCAAGGTGGCGTTCCTGTTCCTGACGAACTCCGACCTCACCTTCGCGCCGCTCTGGGAGCGCTTCTTCGCGGGGCACTCGTCCCGCCTCACCGTCTACGTCCACGCCGACCCGTCCGCGTGCCTGCTCCTCCCGCCAACTCCCTCCTTCCGGGGCCGGTTCGTGGCCGCCAAGCCCACGCGCCGCGCGGACGCGAGCCTCATCGCCGCCGCGCGCCGCCTGCTCGCGGCGGCTCTCCTCGACGACCCCGCCAACGCCTACTTCGCTCTGCTCTCGCAGCACTGCGTCCCAATCCACTCCTTCCCGCGCCTCTACGCCGCGCTCTTCCCTTCCCCTCCTTCCCCCTCCCACCGCCACCAGCGGCCACGGAGGAGCTACATCGAGGTGCTGACGGGGGAGCCACAGATGCCCTCACGCTACCTGGCGCGCGGCGGCGAGGACGCCATGCTTCCGGAGGTCCCCTACGACCGGTTCCGGATCGGCTCCCAGTTCTTCACGCTGTCCCGCCAGCACGCCGTGCTGGTGGTCCGCGAGCGCCGCCTCTGGCGCAAGTTCCGGGCGCCGTGCGTCGCCGACATGGCGCGGGACTCGTGCTACCCGGAGGAGCACTACTTCCCGACGCTGCTGGACATGGCGGACCCGGGCGGCGTGGCGCGGTACACGCTCACGCGCGTCAACTGGACGGGCAGCGTCGCGGGGCACCCACACACGTACGCCGCGGCCGAGGTCACGCCGGGGCTCGTCGCCGAGCTTCGGGAGTCGAACCATACACATCCGCATATGTTCGCGCGCAAGTTCGCGCCGGAGTGCCTTGCGCCGCTCCTCGCCATCGCCGACTCCGTCCTCTTCAAGGAGTGACGGTCGGACGGATGCTCTGCACCATCGAGGTATGTATGCACTCTGAACTCTGAAGTGCAAGCTTCAGAGCTTGCTCAAAATTTAGCACTTGCTGCTAGTTCCTGATCATTCTTATGAAACCTTTTGCGTTCCTGCAAATACGCAACGCGAATTTTGCAACTCGTAATCATCGACGCTAGGACCGGGAGTGATTGAAGTGAAGCTGTAGTGTGGTTTTCACAGCGCAGATTCAGCTCTGACTAGTGAATTCAGCTCTGTTCATCTCCATTCGACATAGCTACCCTGTCTCAACTCTCAACTCAACTCTGAAGTGCAAGCTTCAGAGCTGCCTGCCTCAAAATTTAGCAGTGACTAGTGACTAGTTGCCAATCACGCCTATGAAATCTTTTTTCATTCCTGGTACGTAATATGCAACGCTGATTTTACCCCCCCTCTTCAGTTGTGTTCGTCCCCATTTGACCCAACAGTTATCTTTTCCCTGAAAAGAACTCCACATTTCCTTTTGATTCCACATTTCCACCCAACAGATTGGTATGTTGCCCCAGCCTACAGTTATCTTTATGGATCTACCTATGTTGCTTTGCTTTCCATCCATCCAACCAACAACAGAACAGAGTTAGGGCCTGCTTAGTTCCATTTGGATTGCAGAATGCAGAAAGCCAAATCTTTAGGAATCTGAAAACGGAGAATGCCAAATTTTCTGGAGTCCGTTTAGTTGCATGCCAAATATTCAAGCGAGGACGATGCTAGCAGCGGCGGGCGGGCGAGGGCCGGGGCGGCGGGCGAGCGCGGACGGGGCGGCGGCCGGCGGGGCGAGCAGGGGCGGGCGACCGGCGAGAACAGGGCGATCGAGGACGATGCGAACAGCGGCGGGCGAGCGAGGACGGGGCGGCGGCGGCGGCCGGCGGGCGTCGGGGCGAGCAGATCGGGGACGCGGATTCGGGGCGTACCTTGCGCACCCCCATCTACCGTTCATCACGTATTCAACGGCTCACAGGTACTCAAAGCGTTAAGTATAGTATTTTTTTAGACAAGGAGACAAAGAAGGGCTCCTACGGTGTACGGTGGTGCTCCTCGGCTGGTTTCATGCGCCGCCGCCGCCCTCTATGGCTTCATTTGCAATCGAGTAACCAAGTGTTGGCCGGCCGCCAGATCGATGAGATTAATTAGCCAAGCCGCCGGATTCCTACTGACTCAGACAACGACGATGACGCAGTCGTCATGCTGCGCGGGGGCGGCTGATCCGGGGGCCGGCGAGTCGCACGTCGGGCAGGATGAGCGGCGTCCCCCCGCTAGCCAACGTTCGATGCATCGCGCGTGGCGGCAAGTCGGCATAGCGCGCAAGGCCTCCCCGTCCGTGAACTCGGCGAGGCAGATGGCGCACTCCGCCGCGGCGCGGGGTAGCTTGGTGCCCGCCCGCCGTACCCACTCGTCGCGTTACCGTCTGTTGCCTCCGCGGTGCTTCTATGTCGACCTCATTGTTGCTGGCTGCGGCCGCGCTGTATGGGTCCCGCCAATTCGCCTGGGCCGGCAAGCTGATCCTCTCTGCGTTGCGCCGCGGCGTGCCCAGCTTGCCTCGCCGTGCATCAGAGTTCATCCAAGGGCCCGCGTCCGAGCTCCATCTTTTCTGGTCGACGCGAGCTGTAGCCGGCGCAAGTACCGGCCCCTCTGTGGTGACGAAGAAGGGCTGCAGCGGCGCGGGATGCGTGAGTTTGCCCGGCGGCGTCCAGCTCGGGGGAGCTGCCGCGGCGTTAGCAACGGGAGTTCTGCGGGGGCACGAGGCCCTGCGTTCCGCGTACAGAGCAGGAGTTGGCGGCGCACGGCGCAGGAGGGCAGTAACAGCGTGGGGGCGCGTCCACGTATGGCGTGCGTCGATGGTGGGCAGCGGCGCAGCGCTCAGCACGGGGAGCTGTGTCCTTGTGGCCCAGCCCATGAAGACTCCAAATGAAGCATGGGGAATTTTTTTTTATATAAAAAAGATGGGGATTCTTGTTTTAACCGATGGATTGGATTCCAACGGTGGATAGGTGGCCGCAAGATACGCCGTGCCGGCAAGGCACCGAATCCCGGTCCGCAGGTCAGGGCAGTGGGGTGTCGAATTCAGGCATTTTTCTGGACCCTTGAGTCCAAAATACAGAATCAAGATTGCACAATTTTTTCCTAGAAATTTTGCATAGTGTTTAGATTCATTCTGCAGAATGATGGTTCAAAATGCAGAATTTTTGACCCAAAATAGGGAACTAAACAGGCCCTTAGTATATTAGTATAGTGCTATAAAGTGGAGTCTGCTTAATGAGATCACCACACAGAGACAATCGAGTCGTAGTCGAAGATTTGAGTTGACAACGATATCCCAATCCCCCAACTAATAAGAGACCTCAACTAATGAAAGCCTCTGATATGAACGGCACTGACCACTGCCACGCACTGTCTTCTTCTCCTCTGACCCTAAGTACCCTGACTTGCCGCCACCACCACCGCGCTTGATCTTTCCGTGCGGATTAGGTTTCGTCTCGACTTGAGTGGTTGGGTTGTAACGTCCCGTGCTTGGATTTGCTCGAATCATCAAGGCGATCACAACTGCTGCTCAATCTAACAACCCCGTTTGGATCATCTTTGCAGGTCAGTCAGGCCAACGATGGCGACGGCGACGGCGACAGCGACAGCAGTGCCAATTTTCTCCTTCCTTCCTTCCCCCGGGCCGCGCGACGTCATGTTCAGAGTTTTCAGTTCCGTGTACTTTGTGAAGATTACGAGTGTAGAGAAGAAGACGAAAGCAATCGGCGACGACCTAATGCGAAGCGGCAGGTTGTGATTGCGTTGCGTGTGTGGATGCGTCGTCGATGATCGTCCATCCGGGGAAAAAGAAGAAAAGAAAATTGTGTGTGTGTTTGCGTAGAGCATGCAGCCAAAAGAAGGCTGCTTGCTCTGGATGCATTTTCCTATATGTCTACCGCTGCTAGTAAGCAATAAAAATCTCTTGTACAGTTAGTACTGCTCTGTCATCCTACGGTGAATTTAAGCAGTTTTACGAGGCCGAACGAACTTGGTCGGTGGTTTTGGATGTTGTATTTTGTATGTGGTACGTATGTCAGAAATCTCGTGGGTTACCAGGTGAGGTTGGCACCAGCCACCACACATCCCGGTGGAAGTGGCAAAGGCAAGAGAGAGTGGTACAGAAGACAGAGCGCGAGCCTGGATACATTTTTGCAGGCTGCGAGCGAGTCATTTGACCCGTCACTTCTGGATCGAACCAACAAGAGGCTCGGGAAGGGAGAAGCTTCGTTCACCTCGCCCGAACGAAGAAGCCATGGAGGAGAGGAGAGGAGAGACAGAGAAAGAGCCATGCACGCATGTGCATACCCAAGTCGCTTCGCAAGCAGCCGAGGCGTGCGCGTGGCACATGGCCGCAGCCGGGGACCGAGCTGGCTCGGCGGCGAGGCCGAGGCGTCGTGGCCTGGCGGTCGGTCTCGGTCCCGACTCCCCATCATCGGAGGACGCACGCGCGCAGGTGGCACACATGCAGCCCGCGCCGCGTGGCTTACCTGTATGGCGAGGCTGCAGGAGGCCATCACACGTGTGCGGCATGCACGGACGCCACGCCAGAGCCAGGTGGGGCGCGTGCGTGTCCGCAGGATCGCCGCCGATGGAGCTGACACCGCGATCTGGCCCTGGGGTCCACTGCGGCTGTGGATCCGATCCCCGAGCGTTCTGCTGAACGCAGGCAGCTGGGGCTGGCATCGTTGGCGGGCCTCCCAGAGGACTCGAGAGGCTCGCTCTCGCATGTGTTCTTGCACGCTGTTCGCTGTGTGGCCTGGTAGATAAGATATCACATGATCACATTCTTCCATCACACTTGCAGCGCACAGGAACCATGCATGTGGCGTCAAGCCGGGGCATGGTCAACGGGCTGCTTCAAAATCGAGCCTGTTAGGAACAATGCACATATACAATGAGAGCTTCTGTAAGTGGTCAAAAGCGCGCAAAGCCGCCTTGGTTGTTCTGTATGAATTATTGGAACTGGCTCGGCTAGAAACTGGGATTAGTGGAGGGAGATGACAGAATGTCAGAATCTGAGGAGGAAGAAAGGCAGATTCAGAGCTTCGTTTCTCAGTTCATTACGGAGCTGAGACCTTGGGACCGCGAGGCCCCGATAACGTTTAATAGGCCAAGTCCACACTCCCTCCGGTGCAGACCGCTCCTGGGCCGCCGCTCGCTTCACTACCCGCCCGACTGGCAGCCCATATGCCTGGGGCCAGCCGTCCAGTTTGCACCGAGGCGGCCTGGCCGAAAAGTCTTTCGAGCCCACGTCGCCGTCGCAGAGAAAGCAAAGCAGGCTGCGCTGCCTTACGGCGGCGTCGTGCTCCGGATCGCAACGTCACACGGCCGCTGCCGCGTCGCCGTCGCTACCACCACGGGGAGTCCCTCTCTCGCTTGACGCTGACGTGTTGCTAATAACCAACGTCATTCGCTTCCACACACACCCCATGTTCAGCCAGACACATCTTAATTACTGTCACTGTTCTTCCATTACTGACCAAATTAGCCACGCGTCATCGGAGTTTTTTCTTTTCTTTTTTTTTTTTCCAAATCAGCCTCAGCATCAGCGACGGCTCTAGAAAGCACGGCGGTAAGCGAAACGAACGCTCGACCGGTCCTCCTCCACAGATCGAGCGGCGGTACGTAAACGGCCAAGAAATCCATGCATACATACAACGTAACTACTCCACGAGCACAGGAAAAAAAAAATCCTGACATCGATTGTGATGCTTTTGCGGTTTTGCCGGTTCTCGCCTTTTTCATCCTGTCTCGCTCGCTCACCGCACTCCGCACTGGTTTATAGCCTAACAAAACCTAATTTACTTTTCTAGTAGAAAAATGGTACTCGAGTGTTAGTATCCATAACAAATAATATGACAAACCAAGGATGTTTACTTGGGACGTGGGACCTACATGGGCTACTATACTTTTAACTATGCTCTAGCTATGTGTCATAAGGTGATTAAGCCAAGATACACCTTTTATTTCTACTTATTATAAATTTATATAGCAAGCTTGCCGCTGAACTTATCAGCCTGGCTTACCATTAGTGGTGCAGTGTTTTCTCTCAAACAAAAAACAGAAACATCAGGGTGTAACTTTAATTTTAATGGTTTGGAAAGCAGTGCATATTACCCCATCTAAGTATGTCTTACATATGTCCATATAACCCTCGTAAACTAACATTTGTTTTAACTTACTCCCAACAAACTATTTAAGTTGGTCATGTTTCCACCTTAAAAAGATTTCTTGTTTTTCTTCCTATGTAAAGGTGTTGTTCCGCTCGTCATATTTGAGCTGATGAGCTGAACACTTGACCAGCTGAACAGTGCCAAAGTTTCAAATTTTGTAAAACATCGTATTAAACACCTTTTTTTGCAGGTCAATGAAACAATTAAACGCCTCTTTTTTTTTTTTTTACTACCAACATGCTAAAACTATTTAGAGAACTATTCATATAGCTACTAACTCAACCTGTCTAGATCAATGACCCATGTGCTTGCGAATTGCTTGAAGAGCCTAGGGCAAAAACAACACAAATTCATCTTTGAGGGGATGAAGCATTTATTTGGGTGATTGAATACTCACGATTTGGAATATATTGCTTGCAATTTGGATGTTAGTAGCGTGAAGATATAAGGGAGACTATTCGTTTGGTGAGCAAAGCTTTGGAGATTGTTGGTTTGTATATTTCTATCGAGAATGAATGAAGAAAGAGCAATAATAAACTCTTGCTTTTGATTATCTCCTATCGTGTTTCTTTTCTCTTATTTTGTGGTCACCCTAGAAGGATCAATCTTTTTTTTTTTTTTTTTGAAAAAAAAGGCGTGCATGCAAAAAAAAAATAAAATCTTATGAGCTCTAGGATCACGACAATTCAGCAGCTGTAGTGGGTCTTACAATATTCTTCGAGTAGGCAAAGAAAAGGCATTGCTTGCCGCAACGTGCAAACTCAGTGAGTTAGTGGTCTCCCATAATTAAGCAACGCAGCAAAGCCTAAAGCAACACTCAAAAACTTTTACACGTAATAGTAGTTTTGACGTTGATCCAATATTCCAATGGCCTAGCTAGGGTTCCCATCAAATTAAATTTGGAACTAGAAAAACTTTTTTGTTACTACTTAAACTAAACAAACTAAATTAGGGCTGTGTGAAATCGACACGTTTACCATTATGACCACCAGTATCTTTTCTAAACAATATTTTGGTCGAGTTATCGAAAATGCATGGCGTAAGGCTAAAGTTGACATGAATTTAGTCATAATCTTTCTACTGGTTTAGGGTAGTACTAGGTAGTCTTAGCGCAGCATAAGTACACCTGGATGGCTTCCAAGATACAAACAAAGCCACGCCAATCAGGCAGGACTAAACAACTGACCAACGCATTGACCAGCTAAGCACGCCACCATTTTTTTTTTTATCTCTCTCTCGTCGTCCTCTCGCTACACGTCCTGTAATTCCGTTCTCTACCGACCCTGGCATGCAGATGCAGCAGAGAAGGTCGCGTTGACGCCGCCGGCCGGGCTCGGATGATTGGAAGCAGCAGAGCCGCAGCAGGCCAAGAACAGCAGCAGCGGTAATGAACTCGCCGCCGGGCGCCGACGGTGGCGGCGCGCACGGCGTATTCGGGTCCGGCGGCATCAGTGGGTTCGGGTACGGCATCGGCGTGTCCATCGGCATCCTCCTCGTGATCACCACCATCGCGGTCGCCATCTACTTCTGCACGCGCACCTCCATGCCCGTGTCCTCCGCCGCCGGCGTGGCGCCCGCGCCGCCGCAACGGGACGTCGAGCAGGGGGGCATCGACGAGGCGACGCTGGAGGCGTTCCCGGCGGTGTCGTACACGGAGGCGAGGAGGAGGAATAAGGCGCAGGAGGCGTGCCCCGTCTGCCTCGACGGCTACGGCGACGGCGACGTGGTCCGGGTGCTCCCGGACTGCGGCCACCTGTTCCACCGGGACTGCGTCGACCTCTGGCTCCGGCAGCGGCCCACGTGCCCCGTATGCCGGACATCGCCGCTGCCTAGCCCCATGCCCACGCCGCTCGCCGAGGTCACGCCGCTGGCGGCGTCCGCGAGGCCATCGTGAGGGGGTTTTTTTTTTTTTTTCGCGCGCTGTCTCGTGGCCTCCTCTGCTGCACTCTGTTTGCTTCATCTCTTATTTGGTCTCATTTCTACATACATAGCACGGTGTGATTAGGGAGCGATCAGTTTGATTTGGAGTTTCTAAATGTGTTCCTTTCGGGGGGGTGGGTGGGGGGGGGGGGGGGTGTGTAAATCTGAGTGTAGGGTGGTAGGAGATAGTTAAGAGGTTTTTGTCTCTGAAGAATCTGAAATTTGGTCACTTTGCACAGAAAAGGGATTGAGTCGATGAATTAATGTGGAGAAAAAACTGATGAAAACATGTTTTCCGACATCTTAGAAATCAGATCAAGTGTGCAGCATACCTCAGAAATCAGAATAAGTGTGCAAATCTCAGAACTCAGATTAAGTGTGCAGAAACACCTGATTAGCGCATACTACTACTGAAAAACTTTATATTTGTGCAAAAATATATCTCAAAGCGAAGCCAGTTTCTGTTGCCGGCTAGTTATCCATGTCCCATAAGACAATCCGCCATGACATTCTCTGTTCTTGTCACAACCTTCACAGAAGCACTGCAAACATCTTGAAATGTTCATCTGTTCTGTTCATCAGAAGAAAGAATTGCAAGCCTCTTTGAAATTCACAAAGAACTCATGTCCTCTTAATAAAAAACGGGTCTATATGCCTGACCGCGAAAAAAAAATCACAGAGAACACCCTTAGTATCAACAAATTCGGAATATCATCAGACAAAAAGCCACGCGCTTTCTCTACCTTTGATTGATGGTACAGACAGACTGTTAAAGAAGAACAAAGACGATGATACGCTGATCATCCGCGCACGCAACGCAAACGAAGCATCATGATCCGAACCTGTCCTGGCACCCGATCCGCTCGAGCGTCCCCTGGAGGTACCTGACGATCTGCGGTATGGTGACGACGGCGTCGCCATCACCGCCACCACCACCGTCCCTGTCCCTGGTGCATAGCCTGGCGACGACGACGAGGTCCCGGAGCTCGCGGGCGTCGTAGACGCCGCCGAGGTCGGCGTCCACCATCCGGTCCACGGAGGCGGCGAAGCCGGGGTCCTGCACCCAGCGCACGAGCTCGCCGTCGGCGCCCGGGGACTGCCCCGTCACCAGCTCCAGCACCAGCACGCCGTACTGGAACACCAGGCCCGCCCGCCTCTGCTCGACCTGGTCTGAATGAATACGGCAAGAAGATGAGTGCGATGCAGACTCCAAACTTGGGGAACAATTGGTACCTTGGGTTCTCTGTGGATTGGAGACCTTGGAAGGAATCGGTGGTTGCGAGCTTCACGTCGTGGCTGATCACGCCGACATCCGACAGCTGAAAAATGCAGTGTTCGGGTTCAGAACGCACGTTGTGCGTGCAATACGAACATCTGAAGCAGCGGCTGCACTGAAATGCATTGTGTGTGTGTCACCTTGGCGACGAAGTTGGCGTCCATGAGGACGTTGCCGGAGTTGACGGAGACGTGGAACACCGGGGGGTCGCAGTGGTAGTAGAGGTATTCCTGAATGAATCCGTTCGTTCCAGGTTCAGAGAACTGAATGGATCAATGGGTTGTGTCGTCTCAGCTCTGAGTGAGCCAGTGAGAGGTGCAGTGTTAGTTACCAGTGCTGCCGCGATGTCAATGGCGACCTGCAGCCTGGTCCGCCAGTCCAGTGGCGTCCTCAGAGGATCTGCGGTGGAGAGAAATCAGAGTTCCGGCTTCTGAAGAAGGGGAGGAGGAAGAGAAGATGTCGCGTGTGCAGTGATTTTCACCAACCGTGGAGGCATTCCTTGAGGCTCCTGTTCTCCATGTGATCGAAGACGAGGAACCTGCTGAAACACGAATTTCACTTCACCACCACCACCATAGAGAGGACTGGAGGAAGGTGAAGGCAGGGACGGGCCTGGCGTGGTGGCCTTGCGCGAAGCCCCGCAGCCGGACGACGTGGCGGTGGTTGAGGCGGGCCAGCAGCTGCAGCTCCAGGTAGAAGGCGTCCGTCCCTCCCGCTCCCGCTCCGTCTCCCTGGCCGCCGCGGTCGTCGTCGTCGCGGTCACGGCGCCTGACGACGGTGGCGACGAGGCCGCCGGCGAAGCGCGCCCTGTACGCCGTGCCGCCTGGTCCGCCGGCGCCGGCGCCTTGGAGCACCGCGGTGAAGCCGCGCATGGCGGCCTCCACCTCCTTGGGTGTGAACCGCCTGAGGAACGGCAGGGTACCTGTTGGGACCGTTCCATTTTCGTCAGGCCATGGAGATATTCACCCAGCAGGCGAGCAGAGCAGGATGGAAAGGGAAGGGAAGGGAGGGGAGGGGACAGAGGAGGTGAGGTGAGGCTACGAGGAGCAGAGGAGGGAGAGTGACGTACGCGTGCCGCCGAGGCAGAGGCGGCGGCGGTGGAGGCAGCAGCCCATGCCAGCCGTCAGCGTCACCGAAAGACTGCCGCGGGCGCGCCGGGATCGGAGCTGCGGTTGTTGTCAGCTGTCGGAATGGCGGGGTTGCAGCGCAGAGCAGAGCAGATGCGACGCGGGTTGGAGGATGACGATGGTCGATGAAGGGACAGGAGTACGGGACGCCCCGGTTGTCTTGTTTTCTTGCTCTTGATTATGGTGCGAGCTGCTTCTGCAGGTAAGTACCACGGCGGCCGGCGGGTGGCCGAGCGGATGAGGAGCAATGGAGCATGAAGTGAGTGCTTGCTTCTCTCTCTCCCCCTTGTTCGGGTTTGGCTGTTACTACTACGTGTATGTAAATTTACTGGGTGTAATAAGACCGTACTTAGTACTACTACCAAGGTTTTTAGAATCAACAAGAAAGGGTTTTGGTTATTATTATCTGCAATTACAGCGTGTTATAACAAGACTGTAGTAGTTGATGATGATGATTGCTGATCGAGAAAAACGGATGAAGCCTTTGCATGGTATGGACCCCTCTCCCGGCTCCCGTCCATCCACCAACAAAAGCTGCATGCTGCGGTCCTGCTCTTTCTAGATTGATGATTGGATTTCTGCGCTTCTTTTGCAAAGCTGATTAGCATTGCTCTAAGAGGAGTATTTAAGATAACTGTACCTGCTGAATTGTAAATGAGCGGTGAGATTATATTAGGCCGGCGACCGCGACGTGACAGGGAGAGGATGACACGGGGGTGGGGCACAGCGTCACAGAATTATTTTTTTACAGTTACTACCATAGCTCTGTCTCATCGGAGCACGGAATGGCACGTGCCTGGCACTGCCACTCATGCCTGCTTCTCCGTTGCTCCGAGCCTCTGAGCAGAGAACCTTCGTAGGATACGCTGCTGCAGGCTGTTCCCAGTTCCCTCTTCCCTGCCTGCCATTCACAAAAGCACGCGACAGAATTTCCATTCCACTCCCTGCTCTGTGGGCAAGTATTCTTGTCTCCAAATAACTTGGTTTTGCTTGCGTCGACCCACAACCCTTCTGATGCCACCTGTCCCCGTCTCCTTTTGCCCTTTTGAAAAAAATAAAGATGCTACTACATGTCCTTTAATCATACCGCATCCTTTGTGACTTTGGCCAACTCATTTTTTTCTTCTCTTTTAAAGTTTGTGATGAGTATGCCTCTGTTTTCACGACGAATGAACCATTGCTTTACTCCATATTTTCTTTTGTGCTCTATTAGTTGGAATTGAAAAAAAAATAAAAAAGGGCAGAACATCTAGACAATTGGTAAATAAAAGATTTATTCAGGCACTATCAAACTTTATAAAATTATAAATGTTTGTCAAAGTTTCCTCAAATTTGAACAACGAGTGGTTGATTAAGTCAACGTTTCCTAGATTCAATTAGTCCAAATCATAATAACAGTTAGTTAAACAATTGGCCAACAGTTAGTTAATCAAATGCTACTTCAAGGTGCCGATGATGAAGAACCTGGTGCTGGACTTGCCTGAATGAGAAAGAAAGAACAAGCTGTTGGTAGAACCAAGTGTCTGTGATAAGATGTTTTAGCTTTCTGTATTCTGGTACTGGTGAGTCACAGGTCTTTTGCTGGCGCGATCAAGGTGTTAGGTGTTCTGTTTGTGTTAGTAGCTGATTAGGCAATGGCGAATTTATGATGAAGTCATGAAGGCAAAGTGAACTCAGTGTGATGAGCGTCATCCTGATGGTGAAGACCGGCCCCAATTGCTTCAAGAGTAGCTAATCTCTACAAGCGCTTTCTGGCTTTTATCTCTGCTTTTCTGTAAAACCCTCAAAATGTTGTGTATTTCCGTTTCTTGAATGAGAATGGAAATGGGGTTCCCGTGTTGAAAAAAAAAAGTTAGTTAAACAAGAACATAGGTAGTTAAGTGGTGCTAGGTAAAACAAAAAAAAAATTCTATTCTATTTTTTTTTAAAGTATAGATTGAGGAAGTCATGTTTGGTTCCCGAGTATTGGAAACAATAATGTGAGAGAGATGAAGGCCCAGTAGGTCCATTTGCAATGTGAGGAAGAGTAAAAGCCCAACCCGGTTAAGTAGTTGGGTTTGTAGCCCATTATGCTCTTTCGATGCCTGGATTGCTGCGGCCTTGCCGGGGCACTCAAACCTCGGTACTAGTACAAGGCTGCAATACAAGGCTGCAACTGAGCCGCCGCCGTCACCACCTCGCAATCCACGATCTTGGCCGGTTCCGCGACATGGAGGCGTATGCCGGCGGAGCCGGGTCAAGGAATGCGGCGGCGGAGAAGGAGCGCTCCTACACCGGAGCCGGATCAACAAAGGCGGAGACGGAGCGTGCCCGTTTGATGCTGAAGAATCTCGAGCTCGACGAGGAAAATAAGGCGCACGCCGGATCGAAGACGGAGAACGACAACAAGCTGCCGCAGAATCCCGTGCCCGACGAGTTCCCGTTCTCGTTCGTGTCCTGGCCCCGGCAGGAGGAGTGCGGCAAGTCCGCCGGCCACTCCATGGCGTGGTCCGGCCGCCGGAAGAGTAGAAGGAAGAAGACGTGTAGGCTGGGCATGGAGTATGTCGACTACGTGGCGAAGAACCCTCTGCCCCCACTGTACCTACCCGATCCTAGATTCTCGCATCTGTTTACCACCGAGCTGGAAGAAAGATTCGTCGCTAGACAGATGGCGGAACGCGAAGAGCGCGAGAACATCATCAAGCAGATCAAGGAATTCGGGCATGCTGATGTCGAAGTCGAGGTCCCCGACGAGGAAGACATTCGCATTATTCGCCGTTACCAAGAATGGGCTTCGCAGAATTAGCAGTAAGAATGGAGGAATTCGGGTACGCTGATGTCGACCCAGCATGGATATGGCTACTGGCATGGTATGTTAAGGCTGGCCAAATAATCAGTAGGCATTGTGGTAATCAGCTCAGCAGGGATGTTTCTGGTATGGTGTGTTAGGCTGCTAAAATAATTACTAAATATTTGTCGCCTCTGCGTGAGAGGCATCTAAGTTATTGAACTTTTGTCTTTTGTGTGTGATATTGCTATCGTAGGAAGAATATGTCGTATGATTTCTTATCTTACTGCTTAAATACTGATGTCGTTGCTTTTCCCGTGTGACCACTGGTGATATACCTTGTTTTGATGTATTAGATGATCGGGTTGGGTGCCCTACTGATTTTCACAATTAAATGATGCTATGCGTTAAATTTGTATCTATCCATAGATTGTAAATATAGTTTTAATAATAATATGTTAGTTCAGGAAATTTGTAATAATAATGTTCGTTCAGGAAATTTGTATAGACATTAAGTATATGTATAATAATGTTAGGTCATGAATTTTATACATAACTAGTTTTTTTCTTAGGTGATCGTGATGACCTGACAAGGACCGGACGAGGAATAATACAATTATGGAAACTGTGCCGGTCAAATTAGCTCAATTTTAACTAAGTTTGTAATAAATAGTATTAACATTTGTGTCCCTAAATAAATTTATTATGAAAATATATTCTGTAGCTAATCTAATGATACTTATTTTATTTCATTAGTGTTAGTCCTTTAACATATACTTTTAGTTAAAGTTGAAACTGTTTGTCAGAGCATGATGTTAAAAAAAAAGAGTTAAATACGCTGTAGGTCCACGAACTTCGAGCGTCGGATCAAATAGGTCAATCAACTAGAAAAACAAGTATCTGTCCTCTCAAATTTACGAATCCGTTCACTCTAGGTCCAAATGCCAAAACCAGCTCGGTTTTGCCGACGTGGCTTGTCCACCGTGGACTGGGCCCGTGCCATTTATAAAAAACCAACCATAATGGTAGAGTCTCATTTTCAATTTAGTCCAAATCACAGTTAGTTGAACGAGAACATGTGTAGTTAACTGGTGCTAGGTAAAAAAGGAAGAAACATGAACAAAACTATTTCTGAGTTAGGTATAGATTGAGGAAGTCATGTGTGGCTCCCAAGTGTTACCGAAATGAGTTGCTATTTTCTCAACTCAGTGCTTTCTTTGCGCTGTGGATACAGCTCTATTTGTATGGTAGGTTGGCTTTTCTTTTTCTTGTTTAAATGCAAATAACACAGCGACCCAACAAACAAAGACATATTTTTGTTCAATTCAATTGGCATGAGAAGTTTTGATTGTATTGTACTCCCTCCGTTTTAAATTATAGTTCGCTTTGACTTTTTGATATATGCATTTTATTATGTATCTAGACATATTATTTATCTAAATACATAGTAAAATACATGCACCAAAAAAGTCAAAACGAAGTACAATTTAAAACGGAGGGAGCAGCACTTCGAGCATGAGAATATATAGTTGAACCCACTAGGTCCATTTCGAATGTGAGAAAGAGTAAAAGCCCAACCCAATTAAGTATTTCGTAGTTGGGTTTGTAGCCCATCAGGCCCACTCAAATATTAGGGATCCCCTCAAAAAAAAAATCAAATATTAGGCAGGGGCTCCTTCCCCTTCATCGGTTTACGCCGTCACCACCATCGCAACATGGAGGCCTATGCCGGAGCCTATGTTGAATATGCCCCTCACTTAATAAATTTCTGTACCCTTCACAGATATTAATATCTGTGTATTGCAAACTGATGTAATTTGCATTGAACTAGGGAGGCAATTTTGTACTTTGAGCAGTAAGAGCGCAACATAGAGCTCCGTGAGGACAGCTGACCAAAAACGTCCATATTCTGGACAGCAGAACAGCTCTTTTGAAGCTGTTTCCCCTCTATATTCTGGGTCTGTCCTTTTGTGAATGTTAAATGTTTTGAGAATTGAGGGCTGTACTTTTTATGTGCTTTTATGTACTTCGTCTATTTTAAATTTATATATTTGTTTTTTTATATATATAGTGTTTATAATGTATTTGTACGTATCTTATAATTTGAATGGACGGAATAACAAGCAAACTGAAGTCATATAATAAGTCAGTTATATGGATATCATGACAAACTTCATATGTCAAGCAAACAATCTGTCTTAACAATAATTATGCTAACTATAGCCAACTACTCTGAACATGAGTCAGAAAGTATACATATCGGCTAGCTCCTTTCTGAAGAACAGCCTGGCCACACATCAGTTAGCCCTTTTTTTTTTTTGAGGTCCTTTTTGTAGAACAACAAGGATCATACATTCTGACAAAAGCACCTTTCATGTTGAAATGGCAAAATTCCTCAACTTCGCTCTGCCCCCTGGAAAAAACTCATTCTCTCTTCCACCTTCAAGTTGTAACTTAAGCTAATCAACCAAAATATTATCAAATGAACAGATATTCATACCGAGTGGTAGGAGCAGGAAAAGATTTGTTTGAACAGACAGACAATTCACCTAATCATGGCAATGAGCGTAGCTTTGAAGTAGCACACAGCCGCAAAAGGTGCGCAGGCCGTGGTTCTTGGCGCTTTTGGGGCGTGTTTGATTTTGTGGCCCTTGGGGGCTCGGCCGACTGGCCAGGCTGTGGCTGGCCAAAGCCTAGCTTCCACGATACAATGCTCTTGTTTGATTGTCATGTCCCGAATGAGTCAGATCAGATTGGGATTGTGTTTGATTTGTTGTATAAATACATAGGATAAACTTGCATCAAGAATATGGTGACTTTACCCTTCTTCTTTCTCTTGTTGTCATCCCATCAAGCACCTGCTAGGCGGCGGCGAGACCTTCCATCCATATGCCCAAGCACCGGTTGCGTCCATACTCGTGGAGGTGATGGCGTCAGCCGTCTTGCCGGCCGAGGCGTGGAAGCACACGGCCGCGCCGCTTTCAGCGTGTTCGGTGCCATGCCGCCGCTCCTCACGTCCCTCGTGCCCCTCGCAGAGCGCGACCACGAGCACGCCCCGCACGCGCGCCGCGACGCGGGGATGGGGGAGGAGCACTCGGGGCAGAGCTCAGCCACTGGCGCGGACAGAGCTCGAGGCAAGGTCTACTCGTGGCCATGGCTTCACCTCCCCATGGTGGGCGCGCACGTGTACGGGGATGGGGCAACGGCCGTCGCGTGCGCACGGCCGCGGGGACGGGCGCGGCTGTCGGCGTGGGGACGGGGCGGCCGGGCGTGGCTGCCGGCATAGGACGGGGCGCGGTGCCAAGACGCGAGGACGAGATGGCGGCGAAGAAGAAGAGAAGCGGTGAGAGTCTGGAGGTGACTTGAACGGCTGAAGAGGCCGAAGTAAGCCTGGCTCCAGAAAAACGCAATCTAGGAGCGTTTCCTAGGAGCCAAGAGAGAGGAATTTTTTTTATTAATAAATTTATTTTTAAAAAAAATAACAAAACTAGTCTCTGTTTTTAAAAAATTGCAGGAATGGGCCACCAGTCGCCCGTTGGAAGGGCGACCAGGCCCAGGTCGCCCGGCCAAAGGGCGACCAGGCCCAGGTCGCCCAGCCAAAGGGCGACCAGGCCCAGTTCGCCCAGACAATGGGCGACCAGGCCCAGTTCGCCCAGCCAATGGGCGACCAGGCCACGTCGCCCGGCCATAGGGCGACCAGGCTCACGTCGCCCAGCCGAGGGGCGACCTGGTTTTTGGGTTTTTTAAAATAATATTTATTTATTTGGAAATTTCAGGAAAAATTTCGGTTTTTTAAATAATAATTATTTATTCGGAAATTTCAGAAAAAATATGGAAGTCGGAGAAATAGCAAAAATAATACGCAGTCCAATGGGCGTGCGAAAGCGCCGTTGTCGTGTGTTCGCCCAAACTTAATAGATGAAAAAATACAACAGTGAAACATTAATTAAGTTGTAAAAACTAAAATAGTATCAGTACAATATCATAGAAAACAACATCGGCGGCAAATCATACAAAACTAATATCGTCCACGCTTAGGTGCAACACCCCTAATCGTGCCAGGCTTTGGTGCTTTGCGGCCCGCTCGCACATGGCTGGCTGAGTAAGTAAGCGGCGAAGGAGGAACTGTAACACGTGCAGGACGGCCTCCAGCAGCAGGTGGTGTCGCGTACTCGTCCTGTGAGGGCTGTGTCTGTGGTGGTGCTTCACGTAACTGCGATGACGCAAGTACGTCCGTCGGCTCCTGCTGCAGGTAACTCTCAAGGTCGAAGGGTGTCGGGGATCGCTGACGAAAAGTGTCAGCGTGCTCAGAGATGTCCGATCCCTCGTAGTCGTAACGGGTCGTCCCTAAATATATAAGACCAACGTTATGATAACGCTGATGGTAAAACTAATATATAACGTGTCGAACTCTTAAAAATAGGTCATACCTGGAACCATGGTACAGCGTGTGAAGAGGAACCTCCGAAATCGAACTGATGCCGCGAACCGTCAAAGTGCATACCTGACCATGCAGAGTGAATGTAATGTTACGAATAAAGCAGTATTAGATAATATAATTAAATTTCACCACTATATCGTACCTGTAGGCATGTGAGCAGGCTGCGAAGATGACCCAATGATATCGAACTCCGGACGCCAACCGGCAGAGTACGTAGGTGGACCTGAATAATGAAACTTATAAGTAACGAACAAGTTAGCATTACTACATACGAAGAAAATATAAGTTACTCACCTGTTTGGTACGTAGGCCGCGGAGGTAGTGGCGTCGTCGGTCCGTCAGGCCTGTGTGTCACGTGTGAAGGTCGAGGGACGACATCCGGCTGTCGCCCGCAGGGCCGGCACGACGTCAACTTGACAATGTTTGCAGCAGAGTCGTACATCCTCTGGACCGCAGCGGTAAGCTCGTGGCTGGTCATCTGAATGCCCTCCCTCAACCGGTGCAAGAGCGATCCACCATCCACAGTGATACGGTGACCCATGTCGGCCTATTAACAAAACGAGAACATTGAACTAATTACGATAAGAAAAATATTAAACGAAGTGGGTTGAAGTTCATAAAGATCGTACCGCCAACGACAACGCCTGATCTCTGTGCACAGGGTACGTGTCCGTCAACCTGGGGACGTGGGTCCGTGGCTCCGCTGGTGTATACGTGACTCTGATCCGTGTGCGAGGAATATACCAACGTAAGTAGTCCCCATAAGCCTGTAAGGAAAACGGTCTGGGCTCGTAGGTCACATCATGTAGTGCGTTGGCCCACTCGTCGACCCACGGCTGTATACGGGAGAACCAAGTAACGCCTGCCGGTAGACCCCTCCGCACGTAACTATGGATTTGAAAACATATTAATTATCTTTCTATATATATTAAATACTCAATCAGAACGAATTAATTGTCTTATACTTACCCGTGCACGGAAAGAGGAACAATATGGGCAACCGGAAGTGGGAACGTCTGGTTACGACCAAACTGCCGCATCACTATGTGAGGAGCGTAGTCCTCGACAAAGATGTCGAAAACGACAGCCTTACATGTCATCCAGTACTCCTGATCCCTCGTGCAGAACGACGACAACCCATTAGGCGCTCGTACGATAATCTCCTCCATGCTGTAAGGTGTCCAGCGGACGTCGTCTGCCCTAATCCGGTCGAACGCCGCCATGTACTTAGGATAGGCTCTGTGAACCTGAATGTTTGCCCAAGTAGGCTGTATAGAAAATAATAGTAAGGTGCAATTTATTCAAAAATAAATAGAAACAGGTTCAACCGCGATATAGAAGACTTACCCGTCGCCGGACCCACAACGAACCCATCGTAGGGCCGTCCTCCTCCGTCTCCCCGTACAACCCTGCTCCGTAAGTCAAGAAATCCATGACTGGTCGTCCAATACTAAACCGCTCGTACGACCAGAGTTGAAGTAATAGTGGACAACCAGAGAGGATAGCTGACGGGTCGGTCTTTGTGCACGCATCACAAAGACCTCGGTACGTGGCTGCCAAGATAGCGGACGCCCAACTATACTGCGGCACGGCGTCGAGCGGTGCGTCCGCTATCTCGCGCGCGAAGTGGATCAAGTGCTTCGCGACAGAGTTCCCATGCGACGATGTGAACATTATCCAACCAAACAACCACAACAGATAGGCCTCCAAGTGCCTCGACACAGTGGCCTCATCCGCCGCAGGGTGGATATACTCGGCCTGAATTAGAAAACAGAAGTTCAAATTTCATTTAACATACATATGAATATTTGATGTTAATGAACTATATCACAGTGTTATCTATTTACCTGAAACTGCAAGAGCCAGGTCTTCATAGGCCCGTGATGCTGGTTTTCAGCAAGAGTTTGATACTCTGGAGCGTCTGGTCGACGCACAACACCCTCGAAACGGACTAGAAGGTCCTCACGCCAAGTGACCTCCACGTCTGGACGGCTGACGGCCTGCCCAGCAGTGGTGACACCAAGTAAGTAGGAGACGTCCTCGAGTGTGGGAGTCATCTCCCCGCAAGGAAAGTGGAACGTGTGCGTCTCAGGCCTCCAGCGGTCCACCAATGCCGCAAGTAAGGAACGGTCAAAGTTAAACCGTGTCACCGCATCGGCCGGGGCCTCAACAGCACTAGTCTGCACAAGCCTACACAGAGGCAGTAGACCAGCTGCTCGTAGCCTGTAGCAAATACAACATTTATATATAAATATATATTACCAAATCGTCTGTATGAGTAAAACAAATAAGTGAACGTGTTATTGTGCATACCTGGGTATCCATCGCTCGTCCAGCCGCCACAACTCCTGAGGTACCCTAGGCCGTAGAACAGGTAGCTCAGCAGCTGTCACAGCACTCAAGTAGGACCGGTGGCGCTGGTCCAACTGTGCGTCCAACAACTCCAAGTGTCCCTCATCCATCGCCATACCTAAAATATCTTAATAATGTAAAAAAATAATGCACAAATATAATTAATACTATGAAACACTAAATCAAAAAAAGCAGACATACTATTATTTTTAAAGAGCATTTTCGCCTTGATTCCGGAATCCACGACGTGCACGAGGGCGCCGGCCGTCTTGCGGATTCCCTGAAGGTCCTGCTTCTGCAGCTCCCTCTGTGGTGGTTGCACGCGTGCACTTTTTGTAAGTATGTCCTGTGCCATTGCACTTGGTGCACCGATGCTCCAGTCTTCCCACTTCTGAGTCATCCATATCATTTCTAATGCGCCGTGTCTTACGACGACCAGGCTTCTGTCTTAATTTGTCCTTATCGGGCCCCCGCAGGTAGTTACTTCCAGGATTGTTTGTAAAACTACCAAATATTGTGAAACCATAAATCTCTGCATTCCAGGTTGTCATGACTACCTCCTTCGTAAAATAATGTGAGACATACGGCTTCGGGGACAAATTAGTAAGTGAACAAGCTGCTATAACATGTGAGCACGGCCTATGTAGAAGTTTCGGTTTCATGCACGAACAGCTGCATGAGTTATAACGAATAACACACTCTTGTGCAATTCTCTCTCGATTGCCACCACGACGGCCCCGATCCCTACACAGAACTTCAAAGCGATTCTCTGCTGTGCCCATAGGACGTGCACGATGCAAGCTTGCCTTCTCCACCTTTTTTTCATGTAATTTGTCATGAATGTTGAAAAAATCAATGTATTATCTGACATCGCATTAAAAGCAACCATATATCTTTCACGAAAGTACTTGCATGTTCCATGCAAAATACCCTCTACGATTGCTACAAGAGGTAATCCTCTCATGCCTCGAATGACCCAATTATACACCTCCGCCAAATTTATTGTCATTATTCCAAACCTGGCCCCATCTGTGTCATATAATAATGACCACTTTTCCTTTGGCTCGTACTCAATCCAATCTGAGAAGCACCTGATTGATGACCCCGACCTCCGAACCACGTTCCTCAAGGCATCCGTTGGAAGGCCTGAAAGAGGAACAGACATATCATTCGGGTCTTGATTCGTACGAGTCGCTAACTCTGCTGTTTGCTTTGTTGTTAATTCATCAAGACGTGCCCACGTTGCATTGAATTTTCTTTGTTGGTTCTGATTGCACAACCTCTTAAACATATTCATAAGGTGTTTATTTTTGAAATGGCTGAAAAAATTTGCACCCAAGTGCCTCATGCACCATCTTGATTGTATGTCCGACCATCGAGGAGGAAGATCACGCTCCACTGAACCATATTGCATATCCGTTATCGCCTTCAACAAACCGGCATGTCGGTCATGTATGACACAAACATTAGGTCGCCCTTGCACCACTGCTAACTTCACACGCTCCAGAAACTAATACCAACTATCTGTGTTCTCACTTTCCACAAAAGCAAAAGCAACTGGTAGTACTTGATTATTCCCATCAACACCAATAGCAGTTAGAATCTGACCTTTATACTTTCCTGTTAGAAATGTACCATCCATGCATAAAACAGGTCTGCAATGACGAAATGCCATTATACATTGACCTAGTGCAAAAAAGGCTCGACGAAGTATTAACTTTCCGGCCTCTTTTGGATCAGACACATCCATGATATCATAATATGTACCAATATTTCTTTGTCTGATGGTTTCTAACAATCTTGGTAGGTTCTCATAGGATGCTTCGTACGAACCGAATCTCTTCTCAATGACCTTCTGTTTCGCTCGCCACGCCTTCGAATAGCTGATGGTGTATTTAAAATCTTCCTCTATAGTAGTCACTATAGATTTCGGCTCATACCTTAAATTATCAACAATTCGATTATACATGTACTCTGCAATGAAGCTCGATGTAAGAGCAGTATTGGACTTCTCTAATTCTTGTAACTCACATGTATGTTCTGTTACTATAGAGCACTTCCAAATTGTACTCCATTTTTGCTCATAAGCATGTACCCTAAATGGACAGTCCGAAAACACACATTTAACATCATATACTTTCTTGTTAGACTTAACAACTACAAAAGACCGCTTCATTGACAGAGACCAGTACTTCACGGCACTCATCACTTCATCTTTGCCTTTGTACATACCTCCCTCTACTAATTCATTCTCATGATATTCCCACGGCACAGAATTTCCTTCGTTGATCATCAAATTCTTCGAACTGTTACTCTTCCATTCCAGTGGGACAGGAATTTCATTCTCATCTTCAGATGACTCAGTTTCAGATATATTCTCATTCTCCATATCTTCCATCGCCATCTCTTCAACTATATGCTCTATGCGCTCTCCTTCGTCCGCTTCACCCGTCGGTACCATAGATGACAGGTGATGATCACTCTCTTCATTATCTTCCTCATTATCATTGTCATTGTCATGGCTCGGACCTCCTTCTTCTTCTACAACGTGTACCTCATGAACCTCCTTCGTATATGCCTGAGCAAGAAGGACTAGAGGCCACCCACGTTCTACAGCTTTGTTGACGTATTTTCTCCATGTTGATGTTGCATTAAGCGGTACTAACTCCCAAAAAGTGCCCTCCCGAGCACGACTAACCATACCCATGACCTTAACGTCATGTTGGTTGCTGTCAAGCCCAAATATTCGCATCAACCAATTCTGCATACCACTAATTGTTCTCTCATTTGCCCTAGACACCCATCTAGTTACTGAGGCAAATCCTGACAGATCAACCCCGTGTACACCTTGAATAATTTCTCCTTCTCTATAATAAATTTGAAATCCTAACTTCTCCGACATCTGTATAATCTAAAAATTTCAGCTAAAATAGCTTTTCACTAATATATTACTAATATTATTTCAACTATAACTATTTAATTTAACAATATATATAAAATAAAAATATAAGTAATACTACCGAAATATAATATTAATCGCTTAACAGAAATATAATATTATCTAACAATTAATATAACACACATTATAATATTTAATTTAATAATATATATAAAATATAAATATAAGTAATACTACCGAAATATAATATTAATCGCTTAACAGAAATATAATATTATCTAACAATTAATATAACACACATTAAATAATTATATATAAAATTATTTTTTTACTTACCGAAAATTTTTCTCTTCCTCTCTTCTCCTTCTTCCTCCTCTTCTTCTTCTTCTTCTTCTTCTCTTCTCCTCTCCTCTCCTCTTCTCTTCTCCTCTCCTCTCCTCTCCTCTCCTCTCCTTCTGTTCTGTTCTCGCAGCCGGCAGCGGCCGGCCGCGGCCGGCCGCGTTATATATGGTGGCGGCCAAGTCGCCCACTGGACGGGCGACATGGGCCCAGTCGCCCACTGGCCGGGCGACATGGGCCCAGTCGCCCACTGCCCGGGCGACATGGGCCGCGTCGCCCATCGGCCGGGCGACGTGGGGCCCGCCATGCCACGTGCACGGTCAAGTCGCCCACTGGCCGGGCGACATGGGCCACGTCGCCCATCGGCCGGGCGACGTGGGACCCGCCATGCCATGTGCCCAGCCAAGTCGCCCACTAGTCGGGCGACAAGCCCGTCTTCGCCCTTCCAACGGGCGACTGGTGGCCTACACCTGCAATTTTTTGAAAACGAGGACTAGTTTTGTTATTTTTTTTAAAAATAAATTTATTAATAAAAAAAATTCCAAGAGAGAGAGTGTTTTTTTATTGGCATCCAGCCGGCCTGGCTCGTGAGTGGGCCCAAGAAATCAAACACGGGGGCCTGCACCTGGGAGCTTGGGCCACCGATTTTGCCCAAATCAAACACACCCTTGGACGCTCCCGTGGTTCGCGTATCAGTGTGAACTATGCTGGTGGGGAGTTTCTATTAAAGAGCAGATATAAGAAACACCTAATTTAAAAAAAAGATATAAGAAAGACCTGTTTTCATCTATAGTGCATCAGAATATCATATATAACATGCAATGAAAGTTCATATATAAATGCAGTTTCAAAATTCAGACATTCTTTTAAACTAATGCCGCAGTTCAATATTGTACCTTGATGCTCTGTTTATTACAATTATTACGGAACAGTGCAAAGAGCAGGTTAAATTATAGATTTTTTTTATATGCATCAACTGTTCTTTTTTTTTTTGAGGAAGTAGTGCGTCAACTTTTTTAATTATAAATTATAAAGAGTAAAAGGCCAACCCGATTGGGTTTGTGTAGCCCATTAGGACCTTCCGACACCGGATTACGGCCTTGCGTGGGCACTCAAATATTGGGGAAGGGGCTCCTTCCTCTTCCAATGATCCAATCCACGATCTAGAGCTTGGCCGGTTCCGCGACATGGAGCACTCCTATGCCGGAGCCGCATCAAGAAAGACGACGGAGAAGGAGCAGCGCACCTATGCCGGAGCCGGACCAAAGAATGCGGCGGAGAAGGAGCGTGCCTTTTTGATGTTGAATAAGAATCTCGAGCTCGACGTCAACGAGAAGGCGCACGCCGGATCGAAGACGGAGGAGAAGGAGCTGCAGAATCCCGTGGCCCTCGAGTTCCTGTTACCGCTCGGGCCCGGGCAGGAGGAGGAGGAGGAAGGAGAAGAGGAGGACGGCGAGTCCGGCCGGAGGAAGAAGACGTATAGGCTGGGCATGGTGTCCATCGACTTCGTGGCAAAGAACCCTCTGTCCCCAATGTTCGAACGCATTGCTGGTTTGAGTCCGTTTGTCTTCTCTTCGAGGTGCAAGAAAGACTTATCGCTAGACAGATGGCTGAGCGTGAACAACGCGCCAACATCCACAGGCAGCTGGAGGAATTCGGGTACGCTGATGTCGAAATCGAGAGCAGCACGCAGAACAGCAGGGATTATTAAGTGATTTACATGTAACTAGGGATGAAAACAAACGTGGTCTGTCAGCATAAACTTTCACATTTTATTCAGTCCATCAAGTAGTTGCATAGAAAGTTAAATCATCAGCATTCTGGCGAGTCATCAGAATATCATGGGTATGCGAAAGAACCTTCAAGATCCAACGAAAATATTGTGTCCATTGAAATACATGTTACAAGTGATGCAAAAATTTAAAAGGGGATTTCATTCTGGAATCGTCGTATGACCTACTAAGTATACTCAGATTGGAATAGCAAATAGCAACAATTGTGGTGATAAGCATTAGCAAATTATCAATCTTGTGGTGACAAGTGCGAACGAGATGCTAGTTCGGTGGTTGGGACCGTGTCATGGGACACTTCAGGTTAGGAGTTCAACTCCCCACCTCACATGCCTAAAACGTCTTCTCGACTGCGTAAGAAGATTTCATATGTCCATGGAGGAAGAGGTTTCTCAATATGTGTAAGAATGTTTTCTTCTATCTTACCCCACGCGTCAAGTCAAATTTAAAACAAAGAGAAAACAATAGCTACTTTTTCAGTCTTTGGAAGAACATAGGCATGGTTAGTGTTGTAATATTTGATCCTAGTCATTTCTGTCCGCAAAAACTCACAAATTATAGAGGTAAAAAAATTGAAGTCAGAAACTATAATAATAATAACTTCAAAAATATCCCAAGAAAAAGCTGAAAATCAATCATCATATAAAGGCCTCAAATCCCAGTCACATAGCATACATGTTTCTTGTTTGGTCTCATACGCGAGGCAAACCGTTTGATGCAGATCAATGCACGAATGAAGAAAAAATGCACCCAATCTATGCAGGGCTCGTTATAGTAGTAGGTACCAACACATACTACGTCATTTACCTGATCCTCTTTCAAGGGCCTTCGCGACAATTTTTGTAAGAACATCCACTGTGTTTTCTCTCTTTTTTAGTACTTTTCAATAAATAAACAAAAATCAGTTGCAGAGATAAAAAGCCGTTCAACAAATGCCAACTACTCTGCTTGAATGACCATAAATAGACTCCCAAGCGAAAATGACAAGCCAACCACTTGGAGTTGGACTCGTTTACCCTGTCAAAAACTTTGTAGTTCTCTTTCTTTTCTACATCTAAATAACCATAGAAAACGCAGAGTACTTTAGTTCTAAGTATGTAACTTTGATCAATTTGATAAAAGAATTATTAACATCTCTCCTACAAAATACACTATTAAAGCATATATCTAATGTTAGGCTCAATAAAGTTCATTATCAATACACTTCAACCTATAGTACATAGTATCAATTTGATAAGAAAAATTTAAACCGCACAAAGAAAGATGTCGTGGTCCCACAAGTCAGATTCCAGGCCACCGACTAACCCATAAGGAGTCAAGGACTCGTCGAAGAAAACGAAGCCGCACGAACCCACCTCTATCCACATTTTTTTTATAAAACCCCACCCCGAAATTCTCTACCCTCACAAAGCAGTCCTCCCACCGCACGCAAACGCAGCCCCCGACCTCGAGCCAGCCGTCGCGTCGCCATGGCGAGCAAGCAGACCCGCCTCGTCCTCGTCCTCGCCGCCGTCGCCGCATGCCTGCTCCTCCTCCCCGCCGCCTCGGTCGCCACCGACGTCGACTACTGCAGTGAGTACGAGTACCCTCTCCCCCGCGCCCCGTTTGGGAGCTGCAGATTTCGAGAGGCTTCGCAGAGCTGGTAGCTGTAACTGCAATCTGTTCTTGGTGCGGCCTGCAGGTAAAAAGAACTACCCGGTGAAGGTGAGCGGCGTGCAGATCGTGCCCGATCCGGTCGAGCCCGGCAAGCCCGCCACGTTCAAGATCTCCGCTACTACTGGTATAGTTTGACTTCGTTGCAGCCCCCGCTTCGTCTTTATGCCCCGTGTTACTGCTGTAGGAGTACCGAGTAGTAGTTGGGTATCTTATTCCGCGATGAATTTGGCATACGAAGGGAATTAGTAATTGCTACCAATCAGAAAAAAAAAATGGCGCTGGACTGAATTTAGTTGGAATTTTCATAGATTGTTTAAGTGTGTAGGGGTACCAGTACCTTTGGGTGCTGTTGTTGGGTGCGCTACCGGGGATTGGGGTTTTTCCTGTTTTATTTATCCTTACTGTATGTACTGCCGATGAATTATCAGGTCTTTGGGGGAATTTTTTGATGTGTTAGTTGCAGGAGTAGCTGAAGACTTTTTGTTCGGTGAATTCGTTGTAGTACTTGGGACTACGAAAGAAATTAACAATCGGTGATGAACTTCTTAGAATCATATTGGTACGTTCAATTTGAACGTACCTAGATTATTTAAGTTTGTAGGGGCACTACTACCTTTGGGTGCTGTTGCTGGATGTAATTTCCTGTGCATGTCCTGTGCCACTGGGGATTGGGATTTTCCTGTTTTGTTTATCCTTACTGTACTACTGACGAACTACCAGGTTCCTTCGGGAAGTTTTTGAGGAAGGAGTAGTTGAAGACTTTTTGTTCAGTGAATTTATTGTAGTACTTGGGACTATGAAAGGAATTAACAATCGGTGACGAACTTCGTAGAATCATAGTAGTACTAAGTTAAATTAATTTTGTTCGTATGTAACTGCCTTGGGTTTTGCTTGTGTGCAGCTGGATGCAATTTTTTCTTGTGCATGTGCAGTGCTATTCTCAGTTTGTTTCTGCATGCTCTTGTGTACTTTTAGCTAATAGTTGGGGTGCTTAGCAACACCTTTTCAATTGTTTTTTGTGATTGTAAATGTTTCCCGGAGTGACACCGTATGGATATGGCAAGGTTCCATGGTATGCCAACCGTGCTGGTATACTGTTGAGTCTTAGTGGGGTGTTAGCAGACTCAAAATCGTGAGTTGCCAGTTTCTCTTGAGATTAAATCTGATAGTTCAAAGTCTCTACATGTAGCTGTTTTCTGTTAATTCCAGTCATGTACCCAACTATACTTAAAATAGTCCTTTCCATGACACCATCGCGAAAAATATTTCTGAAGTTGTAGGATTGCTGGTTATGATGGGAAATCATGCTATGATGGGAACGGGATCTAGTTTCTTGAGTGTCAAATCATGTCTTCTATATCCTCAAAGAAAGATCATGGTTTCCATGAATTTTCAGATAAAATCATTGAGAAGGGGAAGCTGCAAATCGATGTTAAGTATTTCTTCTTCTATGTGCACTCGGAAACACGTGACATCTGTGGAGAGACTTCCTGTCCAGCAACTGGTGACTTCGTGCTATCTCATGAGCAGACATTACCAGGATTCACTCCACCGGTGAGATTTCTGCACAGCCAGCATCACACATTTAGTTCTGTTTTGGAAATCCCAGATATAATATCTCCTTTGTTGCATTTTCTTAGGACCTGACAGATAGCACGCCTGATACCTCTGACACACCGAATCGAATTTGGTATTAGTCAACTTTGATCATGCATTTACTCATTTTGAGATTCTGCTCCATTGCAGGGCTCTTACACGATCTACATGAAGATACTTGGGGACGACAACTCGGAGCTGAGCTGCATCTCGTTCGGGTTCAGCATTGGGTTCGTTGCCTCCAGCTGAATGCACCAGAAGTAGCCCATGGATGATGTAATTATGTAAACCACTCTGTATCCTATAACTCCCAGTGTCGTGTCGAGGTCCATGTACGCTTTGTGGGTGTCGCGGAACCGTCTTGTGTTCAACTAAGACGTTTTTATCCAGAGTTGAACATCACAATGAATAAAACAAAGCCTGATATCATGTAATGAAACTCTGCGCGGCTGATGATGGGATATATGTTTACACGCTGAACTGAAGCCGGTTGGTTTGGGTGTACGCCTACCATTGACTATACCTGCTTGTGTGGTTGCAGCGCTTTACCCCAGGACATGGGAAATATGGACACGGACAGCTCAGGATTGCTGTTGTACCTGTCTGTCAGTATGGTAAGGATGAGTAGGTTGATTCAATTCTCAAATGTTTTGGTTGTTTGGATTGGTTATGTATATCGAAATTTTAAGGGAAGAAAACAGGAACTGAAGCGGAACTCCATTTTAAGCCTGTGGCTATATGACAAACTTTCAGAAATTACGGCCACGTGTAATATTTTATATTTATATTACTATCAATAATAAAGTCATCATAATAATGTGACTAAACTTTGTTAGAAAACGTCGCGTGTGTATATCCCAATGTCCATGGCCTTCTCCCGAACAGATAGAAAACGTAGCATGTGTATATGTAGCAATAATATATACTCCCACAGCTGTACACGCTCCTCATGTCACTGCTAACTCTGATTAGAATTTTCCATGTCATTGTTAACTCTGAAATGGCTTGCTTATGCCGTCGTCGTTCGTGAACCGTTTTTTTAACAAAATGTTGGTGCTTCCGTTCCGTTTCCTGCCATGGCTCAGACCGTGAACGACCTTTCAACGGAACGGTGCGAAGCGGTTAAAAGGCGTTGCGCGCGGCCTCTGCCTCCACGGCTCCTCCCACCACCTCTTCTTCCCCCCTCCCCCACTTTCCCCACTACCACCACCATCGCCAAAACCACACGCATCCAGAGAGAGGCAAAGCGAGGCAAGAAAGCTTCAGCCGCCATCGATCGAATCGAGCGTGGTCTCGAGTCTCAACCCCATCACCAGCAGCCAGCCAACGCCGGCCGACAGAGTCCGTTCCTCCCCGCCGCCGCCATGATCATCAAGACCCTCAAGGCGCGCATCCTGCGCGCGCTCAAGGCGTCGTCGCTGGCCGACGGCGCGACGGGCTACCCGCCGCCGCCGTCCCCCACGAATCCCGCGCACCACGGCGTCACCGACGCCCTGTCCGACGACGCGTCCTTCTTCGACGCGCGGGAGCCGGACACGCCCACCAAGTCCCGCCGCCGCCGCCGCCCCTCCGCGTCCGCGGAGCCGCTGGACGCGTGGGAGCTCGTGGACGATGACCAGACCAACCAGGACGAGGACAACGGCCGCCGCGCGTCGTCCCCCTCGCCCGCGGAGCCTGCCGCCGCGGACCCGCTGGTGGGTTTCCCCCTGCGGTGCCCGCCGGGCGGCGACTCCTGCGTGATCCTCTACACCACGACGCTCCGCGGCGTGCGCCGGACCTTCGAGGACTGCAACGTGGTGCGGGCGCTGCTGGAGAACCTGGGCGTCGCGCCGTTCCAGGAGCGGGACGTGTCCATGGACCGGGGCCTCCGGGACCAGCTGTGGGCGGTGACCGGGGAGGACCAGGGGAGGGGCGGCGCCGGCGTCCCGCTCCCGCGCCTCTTCGTGCGCGGGCGCGACGTCGGCGGCGTCGCCCAGGTGCTCGCGCTCCACGAGGAAGGGCGACTCGTGCCGGCGCTGGCGTCGTGCGCCGCGCCCGCGGGCGGTGGAGGAGGAGAGACGACGAAGCTCCCCGGCGCCGGAGGAGTCAAGTGCGGCGCGTGCGGGGGGCTCAGGTTCGTGGTGTGCGGCGAGTGCGATGGTAGCCGCAAGGTGTTCGACGGCGGGCGGTGCCACGGGTGCAACGAGAACGGGCTCGTCATGTGCCCGCTCTGCTTGTAGGCGGCGGCGCCGCGGCGATCCGTTGGCCGTCCATTAGCGCCCGCCCAGCCCAGTGAATTACCTTCTCGTGTTCTAATTAGTAGTTATAATTACTACGATTGCTCTCTTTCTTCTACTTGCATTAGTTCTCTAGTCTGTACTGGATGTGTTTGAGTGGTTGGTTTGTCACGTAAGTACAATGTACTATGTACATATTGGATTTGGGAGCAATGTGTGATGTATATATGCTGCTAGTTTAGATGTCCATGTCAAAACCCATGCAAAGATACACACATGCTTCCATCCATGTACCTATCTATCCATCAGTCAATCAATCAATCTGAAGTTTGGTGGATTGGTGATTGATGCTGCTGGTGCTAGCACGACAGTATGACACTGACATGAAGCAACAAAGATTTTCGATATGGATGAAATGAAATCGTGTCAATTGTGTTTGTGGGTCTCAAATTGCAAACTCCATTGTGTTTGTTGGTCTCAAATTACAAACTCTATCACTTTTTTTTTAAAAAAAAAAATCCATCACCGTTCGTTGTCCTTGTCCCCTTGGAGCTCAGAACAGAAATTTTACACAGGCTCCGCAGGAACAATGCATGATTTTGGAAGAAGGTGATGGTTCCGCGGCATAATAAGTTACATTAAATTAAATTAAAAAGAAGTAGTAAATAGGAAACCACATCTATGATAATGATTATGAATCGCATAAAAAGTTGAATTGAATAAGAAAAGAAAGAAAATATTACTGTAGATAGGAAGCCGCAACTATGATAGTGATTATGAATCGATCGTTGTGGATTTATATCAGAGCCGTATCCGATCCTTTTCGACCCCGACAATGCAATAACAGCACACGCGATGACTGCTGCGTGAACATGACACGGCATGGCAATCCTTCCTTCATGACCGGTGTTGCATCCGCATCGGAACCGTCGCCATCCATGGCTCCTCTTCTCATCTCGTGGGGGGGACAATGGAACACGAACAGGCTCATAGCTGACTGACTGACTGAGAAAGGCAGGAAGCCAAAGGGAAGCAGACGGAGAGAGCTCAGAGAGGAGAGACGGACCGGACCGGACGGGACGCGGCGGCAAGCCGGCAATGCATGTGGGCGGCCGGAGCAGGGGAAGGGGACCAGGCAACGGTTAAGCGGGCCCAAATTGGTCCACTCGGCCAGAGTCCAATGGGCCTTACTAGCTCGGAGGAGCTGGAGGAAGGGAAGGGGAGAGAGTGCTGGCCCGTTGGATGGGACCATGCAATGGATCCACATGCAGGAGTTACGTGGGCCAGACACTGTATCCCTACCTTCTTTGCGAAAAGACCGAAAAAGTAGGTAGAGAGAGGTTGTTTTTATAAAGATCGTAAAGAAAAAAAACAGAAATAAAATGAAATAAGATGACGTAGAGCCCCGTGAAAGTATTTCTAGGAGATTTAATAATTAAACCCGACTATAGAAAAAAAAGAAAATTACACATAAAATTTAGAAAATTTTCAAAACAATCTATTCAATATCCAAATGTATTATGAAAACTTTGCACAACGTAGATAAAAGATAGCTCGTATGTTAATTTATGTGCGACTCTAACATCTCAAGGCACCAAAGATGGTGGTTCACACGCTCTACTCTCTTTGGAGCTTCGTGGGTGTTGGGGCGAGGAGGCCTAGGCCCTGAAAACCCATGTTAGATAGATTTTCCCTCGACTTGATGGCATGGAACCCAAGATTGATTAGGTACAAAGTCTAGCACCAAATCAAAACGTTATGCTAGTGATGCCGAATCCAAAACATGAGAGCAACATAGAGCATGCGCGGCACTGCCATGTAGAAAAAAACACCATTTTATACGAAGGGAAATGCCGCTCCATACAAAGAAGGAGATGACTTTGTATCGCATGTCGCCACTTCCGTATTAGCTAACATAGGGCCTCAACTAGAGATTGCTTATTTCATCCTCTATGACTAAACCAGATATCTCTATTTCAATATCAAGACAAACCGTATAACATATGGCTGCCACGTCTATATAGACTATACTCTCTCTGTCCTAAATTAGTTAACGTTTGGGATGCTGCCACACATACCAAGACACAAGCCAAAAGATTCTGATGCCCCTACTCTGGCATATGGCAACTGACTGCGACTTCACGGTTTGAGAGCAGCTACGGCTGGAAAACAATATTTTACTGAGCTCCACCCACCCACCCTAGAGGCATGCACTTTGAGTCTTTATTTTTTTTTTCAATAATACATACGAGTGGACCAACGAAGTGATAGATTGATGGACATTGCTAGTACTCATATCTGTACTGCTGCTTGTAGCGTCAACAATTCTGAGACAAAATTTAAACCCTAAAACGTCCTCTATCGTGGGACGGAGGGAGTAGAGTATAAATACTATGGTATGGAAGAATTGTGGCTTCCCCAACTTGGTAGATAAAAAAAACCGATATGCCTGTCAGTTTGTTACCATCGACTATGAGATCTACTACACTTCTAAAGGAAACAACGGAGCCATGCTAGGCAGGTCATTGATAAAGAGTAAAGGTGATTATATATATTAATTAATGACATCAGCCTTTTATCTCCGGTGCTAGCAGTATACATTATCTTTATCCTTAAGATAAAAGAAAATCCGTGAAAGATCTCTTTAAACTTTTTGCGGTCTGTCAGTCGGTCAACGCCCAGTCCGCTGCTGCTGGCGGTTGGGGCAAGCAAAGCAAAGCAAAGCGAAGCTAGGCCAGGAAGCAACCGTTGGCGGTGCCGGTTGCCGCAGTCCCTCTCACACCTCTCAGTCTCACACATTCGGCATTTCCCCCGGTCTGGTCTGGCATCTCCTCCTCCTCCACAGCCACAGGGGACCGCCACCGCGGCGGCGTGCCTTGCCTTTTACAGATCCGAGGGGCGCACCCAAGGAATTCCGCTTCCTCCCAGAAGAAAAACAAAAGCGACAAGCCGCGGGGGAGGAGAGGTCCCGGCGACAGCCCACTCGCGTGCGTGCGCCACCCATCCATCCAGCTCCCCTGACCTCCTCAGATCCCATCTCGCGCGCGCGGGCGGGCGGCGGCTCCATGGCCACCGCCGCCATCGCCTCCCACCCGGCCTCCGCCTCCGCCTCCGGCCGCGACGCCCTCGCCGCCGCATCCTCCTCCCCCGCCGCCGTCTGCCTCGTCCCCTTCAGGTCAGAACCCTTCCCTTCCCTTCCATTCCACACTCTCTATCTCGCTCGCTGGGAGCTGCTGCCGTGTTTGATTTGACAATGCGAGTGCGGTGTGCAGGTGGTGGGCGCGGGTGCGGGAGGAGGAGGCCGCGGGCGGGGTGCAGTACGCGGCTACGGCCGCCGCGTCGCCGTCCTACTACGGCCTCCGGCTGCTCCACAGCTTCCTGCACCCGGATCTCGTCCTGCGCCTCGAGCGCGGGGACTTCCGCCGCGCCGGCGGCGGCGGCGGCGACGGTGGCGGAGGCGGGGGACGCAGCTACGCGCTCGTCCCGGCCGACGAGCTCTCCAGGGCGCTCGCCAGGTGAGCTCCTCCGCGGCTTCCTCTGTGCGGGTCGAGACGAGCTCTCCAGGGTGCCTGCGGGTCGAGATTTTGATGCACCAGCACAACGGCTGGCCATTCCGATTCCGTAGGAGTGTGATGGTGCAGCTTGCTACGTTAGGTTTGCATTGTACTGAACCTGGCAATGATCGGGTGTAGTAGATTCAGATGTAGTTGTCAACGTAGTGATTGTAGCGGCAGGTGGATCTCGTCCTGACACCATTTCGAGTTGTGATCAATCGGGCCTTAAGGTTCAGTGTTCACATGTGGTCTGTAGCAATGTCTTAAGCTCGGATAGACTCCCCCCCCAAGTCCACTCTTGGCCTTCAGCACCGATCAAATCGAGTGTTCAGCATTATTCATTGGAATGCATTCATCATCTAGATGGGCGATGAGGGTGTGCGTGTCGGAGCAACTCCTTTATTAGTTGCTAACTTGGCGTGTCGTGTGTATTTTCGACTCGTGGCCTGCTGTTGCTAGTCTTGCCAGAGTCCCATGCACGACGAACGCTGTGTTGACTCCAGGCTAAAACAGGACCATCGCTTCTCTCCAGAATGCTCAATCACAGCATACCGTCGGCATTTAAGGCATGTAGTTATTGAGCTTGTTTTTCTTTTAAAATGAAAATGGCTTGATTTTGGTTGACTTTCGACTTCGCCTCAGCTTGTTAGGCTCGGCTCGTTATGCTCAGTTTGAAGTTGAGACGATAATAGGCAAGATTATGCCAATTTCGAAGAAAGCTCGAAAGAAGTGCAGCTGGCTCGTTATCCACCCCTGTAGAACACCGATCAGATCTAAGGCACGGGCATTCAGCATTGCTCATGGGAACCCTGTTATCCTCCAGGGGGCAAGGTGATGCCAACTTGCCAAAGAGACGACGTTGTGTGTGTTGGAGCAACTCCTTTATTAGTTGCTAACTTGGCGTGTTGTGTGTATTATGATCGATACATGTCCTGCCGTTGCTAGCTCTGCCAGAGTTCCATGCACCACGACCGTTGTGTCGATGCCAAACTAAAACATGACCATTGCTTCTCTCCAGAATGCTCAAG
>CM041631.1:60310544-60341847 GCA_023333625.1 Bothriochloa decipiens | reverse complement strand
CTACATTAACCTGTCTGCCTGTACCTTCGACGGCAAAGAGGGTAATGGCCGTAACAGTTTTCAGCACTGATGGTAGCAGAGAGCCATGCTCATATGATGTCAGTGTGCCAAAATTTGGGACTCTCAGTGATCTTGTTCAGGCTTTAAGCATTGCTTGCTTACTTGGTGATGATGAGATCCTGCTGGTTACGGAGGTATGCTTTCCTTGTTGCCTCTTTTGATTTTTTGCAAATTTTCAGAGCTATTTTAAGCAATGAAACTTCTTTAGCCCTTTCACTTACCGGAACAAACTATGCAGGTCTATAGTAACTGCATCATTCGATACTTGGAGGAGCCTTCAGATTCAGTTTCATTGCTGAGGGATGGAGATAAACTGGCAGCATACCGTCTACCCAAAAGACATGAGAAATCCCCCCTTGTAGTTTTTACACATCAACATTTTGATGAGTAAGCACACCCCAATTTGTGTACAGTGATGCAATTTCCCTTTTATTACCTTTATGTATTCTGTTAACATTGTGTTTTACCTGTCATTTCATTCAGGCATCCTAGTGATGATAATTTAACTCCACAAATGAGGGAGGTTGAGGCCCCACTTTTGGCAGCACTTCCAGAGACAATTAATGGATTATCCCTTCAGGATATCTACCTAAAGTTGTTGAGTCCATTTCGATTTTCCAACGGGGCTGGTTCACTTAGTGTTTGTCTGGGGTCTAATAGTGACTCCGTCGATCTGATGGATGCAACGTCTTCTGACTCAGGCAGTAATAATTTTCGGAACAGCCAATTGGAAGACAGCCCTGGAAGCAGCCACTGTAGTGCTAGTGAATGTGAAATAACCAAAGGACCTGATGATTTATATGACAGGGGTACTGGTTCTAACAAGGAAGCACAGATGGAGGAATTTGAATTTTATTTAAAAAGTGAAAGGGTGATGGTCAGCAACAGAAGATAGAAATTAATGAGCTCAATTTACTTGAGACAGCACCAAGCCGGTTGCATGTGAATGTCCACTGGCTACGAAACACTTCAAGAAAATATGCTAGCTCAATGCTGAGCAATCTACCTGAGATTCACAAGCTTGAGCTTATCCCAAAGGAACTGAAGATTCTGTTGCACTACATGGTTGTCTGGAAGCCTTTCTAAAAGAGGAACCATTGGGGTCAGAGGACATGTGGTAAGTGTACCTTGTGGGACAAGTGTGTTGCTTAACTGTTTCCAGAATAGCCTTCTTTACAAGCTTCTTTTCTAAAACGAAATCATTGTTGCACTAATACTGCAAGCATTAAACTCATTACACATCCAAAATATCTCCCCAAAACTTGGTACCTGTGCAAAATATCTCCTCAAACGTGGTACCCAATTGCGTGATTCCAAACTGATAGTGTACTGTTGGTTTCATCATTGAGTCTCACTTTATTCTGTTCTTGTTTATCAGGTATTGCCCGTGCTGCAAGAAGCATCAACAAGCGATGAAGAAATTGGATCTCTGGAGGCTTCCTGAAGTTCTGGTGATCCACCTCAAAAGGTTCTCCTACACTCAGTTCACAAGAAACAAGCTGGAGACATTCGTTGACTTCCCCACCACCAATTTGGATCTGTCATCCTACATCGTGGACAAGAGCAAGCAGCCAAGCAGCCATTATCGCCTGTATGCTATTAGCAACCACTACGGAAACATGGGAGGGGGCCATTATACCGCCAACATCTACGTGAGTCCCTCTGCTCTGTTGTATGCTGCTGTCGAATCGAATCGTTGTCCATGCCGAGTCCTTAGATTATTTTGACTTCATTTTGATTCCTTGATTGATGATCAAGGTTGGTTGGCTGAAGGTGGGTTACTGACACATTTGGTCTTTTCTGTAGCATGAGGAAGGGAAGGGATGGTATAAGTTCGATGACGACTATGTGACTCCTATGAGTGAAGACAGTATTAAGACCCCAGCTACTTACGTTCTGTTCTACAGACGAGAGTGACTGAGGATACAATACAAGGGCATTTTCTGCAGGTGATTTTTGGTTAGCAACTCCAGCTCCAGTCTCCAGAGCAGACCTCCCCCGACATACTCTGCTGCTTCAGGCGTGTCTTGAGTTTTCTGACTACTTGGTATTTGAATCTCTCAAGCCACACTGACACCTACCCAATGATACAACAGCACTGTGTACAGATTCATCTGCCAATAGGAGAGAAGAGATCCCAAAGAAAGACCTAGCTGATTGATGCAGTGCAATATTCTTTTTCCCCGCAGCCCACAATATTTCTTATATGGGCAACATTCTTTTTTCCCCTCATCTCACAGTATTCTTATATGGACAGTAAATGGACCAGACCCCCCCTCAACAATGTAATTCTCCAACTCTACCCAGTTGATAACATCACCATCATTCACCAGTAAAGAAAGTGTCAATGTGCACATTTCTCTTGTCGCCGCGCACCGAACCGGAGCCGGCGATGTAACAGTTCTGTAAATTTAACTGAAAGTGTGAGTCGTGACCAGTCCCTGTCCTGATTGGGTGGGGGCGTGCGCCGGGCGACCGCGACGCCACAGCTGCTCCCCCCCGTGCTGTCTACCCGTCGCCTCCGCCCGTGCGTGAGCCGCCAACTCGTCGGAACCGTCCCCGGCGTCCGTCGGGTCAGCTCGACGCCGAGGCCGCGATGATTGGAGGCGTCGAACCTGGCTGGGAGTTGGCTTTCCGGACCAGCGGGCGGCCGATGGGACGGATATCTCCGCGATCGGCCGATCGCCATGGACCATGACCCGTGGTCAGCTTACCACGCGAGCGTGGTTTGACAAAAACGAAATGATTCTGCCCTATCCTGAGACCATCTGCCGTGACGCGGCGTAGGGCCGGACTGGACGGAGCAGACCAGGTGGGATGAGCATCGGCGCCTTTTTGGGCGAGGCGTCTGTGTGGGCACACCGGCTGGCTGTCGCCTCACGGCGACACGCGTCCATGGCTATGGTGGGTATAGCTACAGTATAGCCAACAGCAGCAGCAGGCGAGTGCCCTCTGCATCTTGTTCCTCCTGCTGCTGCTCTTTATTGTGCTTGGTCCATGGTTCCTTGAGGGGTATCTATCCGAGCACCTGCTAAACAAATCCAACTGCTGATCCAAAAGCCTTCTCGATATCTAACCTGGTGGTGACATGACACACATGTTACATGTACTCCTAGCTAAGCACGTGCAACAATAAAATATGACCCTAGTAGTAGAGTAACTAGTAATAATGTGCGTGCCCTGCTGTTTGTCTTTTTTTTCTCTTTGACAACCAGCTTTTGGTTTGGTTTCTGCACGCAATGAAAAGGGAAAGGGAAAGGGTGCAGGAATGGAATAGGACACCTCCTTTTCCTGTGGTGGCTGCCATGGGATCCTAGCAGGAGCCGGCCGGGGGCCTGGACCACATGAACCGTGCTTCTGTTGAATGTGGGACGATTGGATGGGATCGGACCAGATGCCTGCGACTGCGATCGGCCGGACCTGATGTCTGATGTCTGATTGGTGACAGACCCAGCAAGCTCCAATCGAACCGGAGCAGTACACTCGTCAGGTGGAAGCGGAATAGCATTTCCATTTGAAATAAAGAAAAGATACCACTCTAGTATAGTGCTACGTCAAAGGATCTGAAGTTTGACAGAATTTATGTAAAATTTTTATATAAAATACTAATATGTATTATATATACTACATGAGTATTGTTAGGTTCGGTATATCATATATTTCTTGAATGGGAAACAAAATAAAACCAAACCAAACCACCGGTGAACGGTGATGGTGTGGGCAGTGGGTGTACGACTGTGTGCACCAATATACGCGTGAAATTGTGGCAGTATTTCTTGTATTTGGTTGGTCAACCGGGTTGGGTAAGTTTTTGACGCGTGTCTGATTCTGATAAAAAGGGCCTTGTCTACCAAGTATCGAAAAAATTGGAAGTTGTCTAAATTCTCATATGCTTTTAGATAACAATCTTATACGATCAACTAGTACAATTAATACAATTAAAGGATAACATAGAAAGAGACAAATAAAAAATCCCTTAGATTTTTTATAGGATTTTTTTTTTAAAAAAATAACCTATAGTCACAATGAAAACATTTAACCTACATTTTGATAAAAAAATCAGGTTCATAAAATATAACAGAAGTGGAGGGCAGCACAGGCACTGCTCAAGGAGAATAAGGATTCTAGCTACTACACTGGCATTTAGTAGGAGGGGCAACTCCCAAACCCCTAATGGTCGTCCAATTAGCTAGGAAGTAATCAGCTTTTGTAAACCAGAACCTCTGCAGCCTAGGCTGCACTTATTTTTTTTAATAAAATTTTTAGTAGTGAAGAATTGCTAAACATCGCTTACTTGGGTTGAGGGGTCGGTGAAGCTAACCAAAAATGGCATCGAGGTCTGCTCCACTAAAATGATAGAGTTAATTTTTTTTTTTCGAAAACGTGCATAGCACGTACTGCTTGAAGAGAAGTGAGAATGGCCAATAGGCCTACACATAGATAATACAAAAGGATTACCAACGAAGTCCTCAACACAAATAAAAGCAAGAACACGAGGGGTGGAGAACCCTCCACTTAACAACCCCAGCAACTGAGCCTAATACAAAATAACTCGGCACAATGGTAGCCATCAGCGATAGGAGCCGTAGAAGATAACAGTGACAAAGCATCCGCTAGAACACCTCGACAGCAAAGCATCTGCCGGAAAAGACAGCACCTCGGTGGCAAAGCATCCACCGAAAACTCGAACTCCGATAGCTCCTCCGGGTCACTAAGGGCCATCACCGTCAGAACCACGGGCGAGGAGGACTACCTACAGAAAGACCTCGATGGCAAAGCATCCGCCGGAAGCACCTCGGTGGCAAAGCATCCATCGGAAACTCGAACCCCGAATCAGCGGTAAAGCTCCTCCAAGTCACTCAGGCCAAATGACCACAGGACCACGGGCGAGGAGAACCTACCTAGAGACCCCCGACGGCAAACCATCCGCCCAAATAGACGACTATGGCTATCACAACACCAACTAGGCACACCAAAGTGACGAGAAACATGAAGCGCAAAAAAAGCTCAGCACACATCCATGGAGTCCATACGGGAGGAGCAACGGGCTGAAGACCAGCACGATGGAGACAAGCAAAGGAGCATCAACGAAGCCTTCAGGAAGGAGATGACATCCGCGAATGCCAACTTCGCTGTGAAAGGCAACCAGGGACGTTTGCCCCAAGCTTGCCCCTGCGGTTTCCGCGATGGACTGAGGACGACGCTTCCAGGGAGGTAATGATGCAAGAACGCCACTGTCGTCTGCTGGCTAGGAGCCTAGCGGGGTTTTCACCCATGTCCGCCGTCAGAAAGGGGGGCAGGAGTGCTTGGTCGACCAGCGAGCAAGATAACGCCTTCCACACCACCATGGCGTCGAAGACGTACCATCGGAGCAGCTGCCCACACCACCACGATGTGAGACAGCGCGCGCCATTGGTCTCTGCACCCGCACCGTCGTTCACCATGCACCGCAAGCCACTTGAAGCCTCTGGAGTTGCAGCAGCCCCAAGCCACCACCACGACGCAGCGGCATAACCGGCCACAAAGGACCCGGTCCGGCCATCGGAGGCAGTCCCCAGCGCCACGCCAGAGATAAGGCGCGGGCCCACCGCAGGGGGCGCAGCCGGTGCACGCCAGGTCCGCGACAGGAGACTCAGCCGCTACCGCAGAGCGCTAGGCGGCGGGGGCGACAACATCCCCGCACAGTCGCGCCGAAGCCGACTAGGGAGGCACCCCGCGGAGCGCAGGAGGCACGGCCGCCATCAGCGCGCGCCAGGGGTGCGGGTCCCGTCGTCGGTCGCCACGCCGCCCGCCCGTCGCTTCAGCCCGCCGTCGGCCGGCCAGACGCCATGGAAGGGAGGTCAGAGGTAGAGAGGGGGGGGGCGGTGAAAGGGAGTGGGAGTTGGAGGGGGAGGGAGCCGCCGCCGCAGAGGGGTTGGGGCGGTGCGCTGGCGGCGCCGGGGAGCTCCCCCGAGTCGCCCCTACAACAGGAGCGGTCGGGGGTCGGGAGCGGGTCTTGCTATCATTGCAAGGTTGAAAGCATGTCATGAGTCAGGTTCAAGCTGATAGAGTAAAATTATAGGTACAAATGTTTTGTCAAGGAATTACATGATTTCATCAAGGTTGGCGGACCCCGACGAAAGGGCTCCTAGGTTGGAATTGACTTTGTTAAGAATTAGCCATCGGAAAGAGTGATGGTACAAAACATTCTCTCTATCTCAAAAATCTGTAGGGTCCAACTTCAACTAGGCCAGATGATGCTCAAGATGGCAAAAGCTATTTCTTGGATGTATAGCAACCCACAATTTTCTTATTAGAGAGAAATAAATGAGGCTTTAGCATATGTTTGAAGGGGAGAGAGTTAGTTGTACTGTCTTGAAGTTCGAAAATACAAATAAGCAAATGATTACAAAGCACAGCCCTTCCAAGTTAGCTGTCTTGAAGCTTGAAGTGCTCACAGCCCTTCCATGGTGAAACGCGGTGTGAAAATGCTGGTGATCGAAGATCACGAGAGCTAGCCGTACGGATTAGCTAATTTCACGGTGATAATTAATAAGGAACAATTAGCTGCTACCTCTCCGGTCGAGTCCATTCCCAAACAGTGTCAGTACGTACAACTATGCACTGCAGCTAGGCCGGCCGGAGCAAGCTTGCCACTCCGGAGGACGACCGATCATGCGCACGCGCCGCTGCAACAGTGTCTTGTTGCCCCTGCCTGTCTGTCTCGGCAAAGAATTTTTTTAAAAAATAAAAACCACTTTGTCGAGTGTCACCTCAACAAACACGTCTGTTACTATGCTATCGGACCGTCACGGTCTCGAAAAAGTCTCTTTGGTGAGTGCCCGAGATCGAGCTCTCGGTAGAGCCTTTGCCGAGACCCTTTTGCTGAGAGTAGCACTCGACAAAGACTTTATCGGGTGTAAAACAGCCGTTGCCAAATGCCCCTAGCACTAGCACTCGGCAAAGGATCTGCTTGTCATACGTAGCGTGATGCTGGTATGTATAGAGGATTGACCGTGTGGTTTGGTCGAGTACGCGCGTGTAGTCGATCGTCGTGAAAAAGACGGTGGACAGGCAGGCACGGTCGTCACTGTGCGTGCTACTGCTCAGGGGCGTGGGCGAGAGCAAGGCTGCCATTCCCAATTCCGAGCGCAGCACAGGCGGCCGGCCGGGCTCTGTTCGCCCCAAGATCTGTCGTTCTCGATCGTCCAGCCTGAGCCCGGGCCGGGGCACGGGCAAGCGTGCAGCTGCCGACCGACCGGCCTGTGCCATGGCCATCCTTGCCCCATTCTGCTCGCCACGCCGGTCCGGTCCCTGCAGCACCAGATCGAACCAGCAGCGCAGTCAAGACACTATAGTATACATAGTACATGAAACATGATGCACGACTGACGCCATCTGTTTTTGTTTGATGCAATTGCAAACGACAGAGGAGGCCGGGTTCGATGGTGCACATCATAGGCATGCATGGATTACTCCTATGGATTATTGATTGCAGGCCTCAGCTTGTCTTTCTAGCTACTAACTAGGGTACTGTAGTGTTTGGGACACAATGAGATGCGCCACTACTGTGTGTGTACCAGTGCTAGCAGCCATCTCTCCTTCAATTTCAATAAATAAAGCTGTCCTTACTTTTTTATGAACAAATGCGTACTCTTTTTGTTCCGAAATAGACAATTTTATAACATTCAAATTTTTATCTCAAAATACTTGACCTTCTCACTTCTCAATGCGCATCTTCCCCTTTTCCTAATATATCTTTATTTTTTTCATGTTTTGACTAAAGGAAATGAAGATGAATGGATATGTAGCAGCTACTGTATATTGTTGTCGAAGGGCTTGTAGGGAGTAGTAGTTACTAAACTTCTATTTCCTATATGTTAGTTGCATGAATTATAGCATTGTAACTTGGATCTGCTTTATTTTGTAAGGCCTTTAGAACCTTAAGATTTGTTGACCATTGAATGAACTATCTAATGATTGAACAACTTGATTGATGATTATATGTATCAGATACTTGATTGTAATATTTAATGCTGGCTCGTGTGTGCATTCTTAAAAGGATCTGCTTTTGAACAGTTCAATGAGATTTTATTCATTATTTAATATGACGTTTCCCTGACAGTATGGAAACTGACAGGAAAGGTTGGACCTTCCTTGATGGTACTGAACTCGACAGGAAAGGTTTGAACCTTCCCTGACGGTACCGAACGAAAAAAATAAAGCCTTCTCTGACAGATAAGTAACCGACAGGGAAACTCATCCCTGACGGAAGCCCAAAAACTGACAGGACACTTTCCTGACGGTTACAGCCATCAGAGAATGGTCCTTGACGGTTTTCCGTCAGGGAAGGTGCACTTTCCCTGACGTTTTTCTTCTGATGGGTCATCCCTGACGGTAGCCGTCACGAAAACTCATCCCTGACGGTTTTTGGCATTTTCCCTGACGGAAGCGGCCATCATAGAAAAAATTGGCTGGGGTAGTGTCTACTCCTTGAGGGCCATTTTGATCTTTTGGTTTCAGAGATTCTAAAATGTCATCCAATATGGGACGGAGCGAGTAATAATTAAGTAGCGAAATCGCTTGGGCCATTGTACTTGATTATGGATATAGATCTACCAGCTATGTGCTATGGAGTAGTTGTAGTAACCTAGACAGTTCAATTTTGCCCATTATATATGTTTCAGTTAGTGGCTCATAAGTTTCTGGATAAAAAGTAAGGTGTTTCCTTGCAACCCAGCCATCCAGGTATGTTCCCTGGGCATCAATAACCCTAGGTGTCCAAAAATTGGACGTCCGGGGGATAGATGCCTGCCTGGTCCCGACGAGTGTGTCTGGCTCACAACTAAAATCGGCCCCAATTGCCTAGTAGTGCTCACAGCACCATTAGGGAACTATGTCAAGGAAACAAATAAACAAGCCCTAAATAGCTATTAAAACTAATTAATATTTTATTGTAAAACAAAGGAAATATTATGTTTTACTAGTTTGAAAAATCATACTGAAGTTTTTACAATCAACTTAAATTCACTCCAATAACATTGTGTTGGGCTTATTTGCTACTAAAACGGTGGAATTCTCCTAGTGTTTTTAAGTAGTAATGAAACATTACCATTAGTCATAGTTCATGGGAATCTCACTAGATGGGGCATTTAGTAGGAAAAGTTTATACTAAATTTGAATGCCATAATACTAGGAGAAGCCCACATCGCTAGGAGAAATCTAAAATTCTGATTGTGATTACACAAGTAGATATCATGTTGTCCTAAGCCTTGGCTTGCCAATCCCTTGTACTTGTTTTTCTCTCATTCTTAATTATTGTAAATTAAACATAGTAGGGCACGGTTATAAAAGAAAAAACTTTTAACTCTCGGATGAACTATTTCCAGTGGCAAACCCCAACTAAAGGTTCAAATGATTATTTGCTCCACTCTACTCCCTCAGTCCCAAAAAAGAACGTCATCCTAGGTTTAAACTGTCAAACTCTTTTAATTTGACTATGTTTCTAGAAAATAGTATTGATATTTATACCCTTAAAGGAATCTATTTTGAAAATATATTTCATTATCCATCTAATAATGATACTTGTTATGCAGTACAATAAATATGAATACTCTTTTGTATATTGTTGGTTAAAGTTAAAATCTATTTGACTCCTCATAAATTAAGAATGGCATTCGTCTTGAGGCAGAGGGGTCACGAAACTCGCAATTAATTTTTATATGATAGGTAGGGTCTATATAACAACTGAGCAATGCACAGAAACAGTTCCAGTAACAGATTGTAGTGCAAGGGAGTGGCACCCGGTTTATAAGAACTAGTGTTAGTTAGGCATCCATCTTGTCAGTCTGAAACCTGATGACGACGGACAGGATCCAATCTGTCCAGTTGACGTGACATTTCCTGAGCATATAGGAATCGTCCAATCAGCCACAGGCACATCCTGCCTTGCCGCTTGCTGCCATCGATCACTTGCACAAATTGCTTCAGGGACGCACATGGGTGCGCCATTGGTGTTCCAAAGCATCTGTTCTTTATTTATTTTGTTCTTTCTTTCTTTGAGTATCTGTGAATGGTTGAAAGGTCAACATTAGCATACTCCTTAAGTGAGAAACAAATCAACTAGATATGTACACAAATTAATTGTTATTGTTTTCTCAAAAAAAATAAGATATATACATAGATGCTACTGTATGCCTCAGCAACTTGGAGTACGGCCGGGGTTGTAATGTTTAGGAAAAAGTTTCTTGATGACATGATTGGTCTAGACTCAAAAGCGCATACAGCTAGGCTCAACAAGTTAAAAAAGTGCAAACCAATATTTGATGTTGCATATTGAGAAATCTTAAGCAACAAAATCTTGTTTGGCACATTATAAATAATTAAACATATATATGATTCAGTATTTTAATTTTCTGGTATTTCGGGCATGCTAGTGGACCTTGAGAAAATTAAACGTAGGTGTTGTGTATGTAGCATTCCCCTAAACTTATAGCCCAACACATCTTATTCGCTTATTCGCTTTTCTGACCATTAGATATTATTTGTGGCATGGTGGTCCGGTCCATTTATTCTCGTGCATATGCGCACCCTGAGGTATCTCAATAACAAGAAGCTCGATCGATCTATCTCTGTACATGTTTATAAGCATATTGGCCTAATTGGATGTTTTCTTTTTGCAAGTGTGTTTTATATATATGGTCCTATATTTTTTAATAGATTAATTAATAACATAGCACTGCTAACTCTATTAACCTTTATGGAGGAGTAACTTAATTAGTCAGGGGTCTTATGTCTAATATAATAGTAATGTTTCAGAGATAAGTTTTCCCTTTTCATGATCCTGATTTGCCAATGTAAATAATGGCCTGGTCAATCATTGTTCCTTTCCTAGCCTTTTGATAGACAGTGGCCATCCCATATAACCGTTGTGCATGTTCAACATCATATCAGTAAACTTAAAGTGGATGAGTTGCTCTCATGTCAATTCATCTACATTTTACCATCTCTTTCGAATTCACATATACAGGTCCTTACACATCTCGATATACAATTCAATGATTTTACTTCACAAAGGCAGTTGATAGACACAGAGCGTGCTGAGTGCATCCTGTCCATAATATATGCTGATCTAATTTGTACCAAATGCCAATGGAATATGGGAATATTGATGGAGATCTAGGAGCTGATCCCCACAAGCTCTGTCTATGGAGGTAAACAACCTTATCATCAGAACCTACCCGACGATCAAGGAAGCTATCTAGTTAAGTAGGACCTCACATGTGTTGTACGTAGTAACCCAACTATATCAATGTAAGTTTTAGAGGTACCTACTCATATGATAGGTGGTACTTCTTGTGGGTTCACAAGTTACAACCTAGGCCTGTTTAATTTGGATGTGGTGGATTTGGCAAACTATGGTGTCAATAAACTTTAGTTTTAGAAAAATAGAGAGTAAAAACCATGATTTAGAAAAGAAGAGGCCTAGAGTGGAGTTTCTAAAACTCCAAAAGACTAGTTTTGAGAATACTATGCTTTTTCAAACCTACAAATATTGTTACATCGAAACACCTTATAGTTCAAAACCATGGTACTTTTTATAATATTATAATGTCCGGCAACATACTTATGTACATGTCATATCCTATCATTTTGTCGTTTTCAAGTATTTTTCTTCTAGTTTTTTTTCTTAAAAGGTTATAATGCCGTCATTTTCACAATTTCAGTGGGATGCTATATATAGCTCATTCTATTTAATTCATTGATACTAGTGAAGTGAGCATATGTATAGTTCAGTTGGTTAGATTCTTTGTAGCCATGTGATAATTATCCTCTAATTAAGGTTTAAGTTCTGGACTTGGTAATAAGGGAGTTTGCAATTTCCTAGGTTTATTGTAAGGAATAAATGATGTTTCTAATTAAATGGTGGATGACGTGTCCTTCAACAATGAGGTGTCCATGATGACTTCATTCATTGAGATTAAGATTTGTGGGATCAACCTCTCGGTGCTCATATATAGAGGTAAGGTATGCACATGTGTTTTTAAAGCCAGAGGTGGGAACTTATCTCCGAATCTGCTGTGTACATGTGAGCATATCTATGTGCATGTACTGCACTTCACAGATTTAGGGGTTCAACCTCTCGATGCTCATAGAGGTAAGGTATACTAGTACCAGAAGACATCCACCATTCAATTACTGAAAATTAACTAATTAACAGCCAAAGGGAAATCTGATGAAAAAAGTGGCACATGCAAGCCAATAACGGTAATGCAGTGAAGTAAACGAGTCCCGGCCCCAACGGAATTCTACAGCTCATTAGACTACTCTACTTGATATCTGCTACGAGTACCACATGCAAGTCCCAGCGGCTAGCAGCTTGTTGTTACACCAACATTGCCCATTGTTTGCTGTAGCCTGTGGCTTGATCTTTCCAACCTCTTCCACTAGATCGATCAGCTGCACACTGTCCTCTCCTCCCCAAAGACAACCCACCAAACACCTTTTCTCCTCCTCCTGTCCCGGCCCCATTCAGGTTATTATCCTCTCTCTCTCTCTCCCTCCCTCCCCCCACACCCCACCCCCCCCCCCCCCCCCCCGGTCTTTTTCTTGGTATTCTTCTGTTGCTTCCTCCACAAACCTCTTTCAATTCCACCATATAGACGACGACAAAGGCATCGCCGAAGGTCAGAGGAAATTGGGCTAGCTGCGCCCTCCCCTGATCTTCCATATATAGGGCACAGGAGGCATCGTCTTGCTCATTCATCATATCGCCTGCAGGCTTTTTGCTTTCTTGCTCCCTTCCTCTAGCTCTCTAGCTAGATCTCGCCTTCACGACGACAGCGCTGCTGGTTCGATCTTCGAGATCGAAGAAGAAGCTAGAAATGTCAGCCCAGTTTGCATCCGAGCATGCTTGCTATGTCAACTGCAACTATTGCAACACTATCCTGGTGGTATAGCCTCTCTCGAGATCTGCAGCCTCTTGTTTCCTTTCGTTTTTTCGTCAAAGCTGTTAGCCTATGGTGATCCTGGTCAAGTGCTCTCTCTCTCTCTCTCTCTCTGTCTGTCTGTCTGTCTCTGCATCGACAGTTTGATTTCGTTTTTTTCCCTTCAAAGCGGTAGCATATGGTGATCCTGTTCAAGTGCTCTGCCATGGGTACTGGTTCCACCATAGCTATGTTCTTTTATCCTCAATAAAGTTTTTTCACTCCCTGCTAATTAATCTAATCCAAACAATCTGTTTCTGAAAATGTTCTAAGTGCTTGGTGAATTTGGCATCATGAAATATGAAGGGAAAATAGGAGCAACACTATACATATCTGTGTACCTTTCTGGCAAACAGCATATATAATTCTTTCCCACCGTTCCAATTTTTTGTAACAAAAAAAAGCGTGTTAGTTATCCCTTCTCTCCTTCTCAAGGACACCTTTTACTATAACAGAAAAATGTCCGCTTCAACATCTTCCTTATCTTTTATACACTTATACACATTTCATTTATTTCCTGAACGAAATTTCCTTCATTTTTTAGGTTTTTTCCCCTTTTATACACTTACACATTTCATTTATTTCCTGAACGAGTTTTCCTTCAGTTTTTGAGACCCCCATATATATACCATGTAAACTTCAGATCCAACACTAATATATGTTCCACCTTGATTTGTTCCCTAGTTACTATACTCGTAAAACAAACCTATAACCGAGTACATGATAGTCTTTATCTTTCATATATTTGAGTGTTTGACCAAAACAATAGGTTTTCTGGGGTCCATTAGTTCATCAAAACGTGTAGATATTTTGGGAGGGGACATCTATGGTATGCATGAGCAGCTAGGGTTTTTTTTTTTCTGTTTTAATTACACAGCGTTCTTATTGTCTAGCTACGTACGACACATATACCATATCAAATAACCAAACCAAGCGCGGCCATATATATCTTCATGGTTTCCTGACAAAATGATTTCTGGCACTCAGCTTTACATGCATGCAGAAGCGGGCAGGTGACGATTAAAGCCTCTTTAACTGTTGCTTTAGCCTTCCATGCGATAACAATACACACATGCCAGTGTACCTTATTGCTGAGCTTTCATGCCTAAATTAGGAGTATTTTATAAGATAATCAATCAGTAAACAAATTGTGGACGAAGTTGGGACGACAGCATGCTTCCCTCTCATTCTGCACATGTGCAGAGAGAAGTGGATCTGCTGGTCATGTCATTTTCCCCTTTTCTTGATGTTTGCGCAGGTGGGGGATCTAGCTAGGTTTCTGTGTATATATATCTACTCATCCATGATGTTGCGCTGAAAGAGAGGAGAGAAGGTGACATCAACTTTTAACTGTAAAGATGCCACCACTTTTGCCCACTATATTTTATATATATAGTGTATATATATTACATATTTATGGAGAGATATGCTCATGCATGCTATATATATATATATATATATATATATATATATATATATATATATATGCATGTGTACGTGTGCTACCTACGTACTACTACTTACTGGCATGGCCGCATGGGACGGCAATGCTCGTCTCTCTCTCTCTCTCTCCCCCTCCCTCCCTCCCTGATGAGAGAGATTCTGGTTTAGACCTGAGGTGGAGAGAGGAGCCGGATTGATATGCAGAAGGCATGCAATTGTTAAGCTAGCTGCAGCATCTGTCCTGGCAGCGAGGTATCTCAGTAGCTAGCGCTCGAAAGGTAGCTAGACACTTGAAAAGGTGTTGCATGTATAGCCAAAAGATCGACGACATGGATGTGCATCAAGGCATGGTTCAACTTTCATATTCAATTAATTCTCACCTGGCACTGCCACTGGACCATGCACTTTTATTTACCCTTTTGCTTCTAATTAGCAGCTCCTATAGTACAAACTGATTCGCTCTGCTCATCTTTAATTTGCAATGACATCCTCCTCGTCTCAGAGGGCGGGAGAACCATTCAAAAACCTGTGTTGAACCTAGCTACGCCCATTATATCTGCAGGAGACGGCGGTTATATATAGATCTACCATGTCGTTGTCCATCATTTTTACTTCGAGGATATATATGTACATAGGAAGTACTATTCGGTCGAACTCTTTATTTGTAAGAAGGACACCCAGATAGAAAAGACAAAAAAAAACCCAGTGACATACATTCTGTTGTGTGTTATGGAATTCCTACACAGCTATTGTTTCCCCGGCCTTCACTACTAGTTATTTATGGATGCATTCATGGTATAATGTTTATCATAAATTCATGCTGGATGCATATATGTGTGTATGCAGGTGAATGTGCCAAACAGTTGTTCCCACAACATTGTGACTGTCAAATGTGGGCATTGTACAATGGTGCTCTCTATGGATCTCAGTCCTTTCCATCAGCAGGCACGCACTGTTCCAGACAACCAGGTGCAAAATCACTTCTAATTTATAAATGCAATAGTAGGTTAAGGCATGAAGGATTCCCTCCATAAACTATGCAAAAATTTTGACGTATATCAACTAGATTTTTACAGAAACAATAGTGATAGATCCTCTTAGTTATTGATATGTAGATACTCAATCCTATTTTTATTATTCAGATTTCACACATCATATACTACGAATATTTTATAATAAATATCCTCTTAGTTATTGGTATATAGATACTCAATTCTATTTTATTTGGATGCTTCATCCAATAATATTTTTATTTACGTTATAATAAATTGATTGCCGGACACATCATATTTTCTATGGAAGTATATCGTAGTTTATTACATGGATATTTTTTTACAGGTTGTCCAGAACAGAGGGTTTCAATATAACAGTTTTGGGAGCTATGAGCAAGCCTCGTCAAGAAATCTACGAATGCCTTCCATGTATCCAGTGTCAAACAATCAGCCACAAGTGCCACCAATACGACGTATGTCTTCTCATGATTTCTAGAACACAAAGATAAATATAGCTATCATGCTCATATATGTAGCTATTATACAGATTTTTCTTCTAGTGCTTAAGCATGTTGGATACCTCTTGTCATTACTTTACTTATCTTTGGTCATCTCACATCTATTCGTTTATGTTTCCAGCTCAAGAGAAGAGACAGCGTGTTCCATCAGCATACAACAGATTCATCAAGTGAGACTGCAAGCCACAATATATAGTTCCTATATATATATATATATAGTTAATCTGCAAAACTTTCTAGCTAGAGTACGATCGATGCCTAGAGTTTAAATTTAAGGGAAAGGTGAACACATTGCATCAGATCTGATTGGGACTCAAAACTCAAATCATGAGCAGGAACCAAATCATTTGAATTATACTCGATGATTTAAGTTTTTCAGCTTGCTTTGTTCACAACAAAAAGTATTTCTGTTTGCTACAATAATTTGAAAATTTTCCTTTGCACCCTCATACAACCTAATTATCTCTCTCCTCTCTGTCTCTGATCCCCAAGTGTGCATGCTCTTGTGTTGGTGTGTATATCAACAAAATAACATGATAAAAAGAAATCCTAAAATGGTAAAGAAGAAGAAATGAGGTACACAGTTTTCAATACACATTTCTTTATAAACATATAACTAGTTTTCATGAGAGAAAAATAATCCTTAATATTATTCCATATTTATCACAAGGAACATACTCAGCAGTGTGTAACTCATACTAGAAGGATATATACATCAAAGAAATTACTCTCAAGAAAAATGTCATAGTTTTGTTTTTCAAAAATAAAGATTATACAGGGGAGTCAAGTTTAATTGACACTACAGATATAGATCTAAGAAGAACTTGCTGGACACTATGTGGTACCTTAATTATTTTATAGAAAAATATATGGGTTCCTTAATTATCTTATGGGGATATGTGATACCTTTTAATTGTTGATTATCATTACAATCTTAAGTCTCAACTGCAAAACTGAACTTATTATACCATATACTGCGAGCAGTTAACTAATGGCACTTTAGTTCATGCATCAACCTAGGCACAAATGCAATTTCATTTTTAGATTAGCTACAGTGACAGGTAGCTAATGTGACTTACATTTAATTTAATTGAATTATCTTTATTTTGACCCTTTAATGATAACATATGATATATATGTACTCATCATTATGGACTGAAGCTAATTTACTGCAAATAAGTTTCTGCACTATTATTCCCATTTGGTATATTGTTAGATCCTCATTATTCTCGACATTAACAGGGAAGAGATACAGAGGATAAAGACGAGCAACCCCGAGATTAGCCACAGGGAGGCATTCAGTGCTGCAGCAAAGAATGTAAGTTTATTATGATGGACTATATGTTTATTATTGTGAACAGGATACAGATCGCCTGACTAAATAAATCACACATTGAATGACATGCAAATCACCTGAGAATGAATAAAGTGTTCCGACACTTGCTGCACCTGAATGAAAAGTGGTCCACTTGCTGCACCTTGATCCATCATATTGCATAGCCAGCATAGTCGCTTTAATAAAATGATTATCAGCTTGCTGTTCTAAAACATGACGCATGTGTTTAACTATATATTCCTCATGCTTCAACTACTACAATATTTGTTGGTTAATAATATAATTAACCTGCATATATGGACAACATCGTGGTGCGCATGCTGTGCACAGTGGGCTCATCTTCCTCGGCTCCATTTCGGCCTCAGCGTCGCTGACGGCGGCGGTGGCTGCGGCAGCAACTAGATCGAGGTGGTCGATCGTGCACTACGTGATCGAGACGACGACGACGAACGATCATACAAGATCGAGCTCTTCGCCTTACATATATAAGCTGTGTTACGTATGTGTGCTTGAGTTTGCGTTTGTATGCTTATTAAGTTTTGGTAACCTGTGTTTTCAGACTGTGCGTACTGTAGCATGCCATGCACGCTGCATATGGATGCTTGGTGTATAATATTTCACAATAAATGAAAAAATTGTTCAGGAAGGATATATATTAGCGATCGAATATATATGTGATCTTCTGAGCTATATATAGTATATGTTACTGTGTATTAAAAGTATATACATGTTATTTGTATAGCGTGATTATATGGTATGTGTAATGCATCGTTGCATATATGCATCACCCACTTACATACGTACGCGCTTGCGTTATTGCTGCATCTGGTGTGAGAATTGAAAGTCACTGGCAATTCATCGATTACATGGAACAGATGAAAGTGCCTGATGAATATGGCTGCCACTCCTGGTATCAGTGAAAACCGATAGTGATTGTTAAGTTACCACAACTGTTAACGGAAAGAGAGCTTGCCACTGCTGATTTTAATAAATCCATTGGCAGTAGCTCATTATCACTTCCACATCTAACAAAAGCCAGCAGTGAGATATGGACAATTAGACCCAAAACTTATTCCAACAAACATCTTTAAGTCCAATGGGCTCTTCGATCCCTCAGCCCCCAGCTCCTCCCATTCCGCAACTTTTTCCTCTCTCTTCACTCTCCCTTTTGTCGTCCAGCCCTCTTTCCCCTCCACATCAGAGCAAGAGTAATAATTTCGCCGGCTGCCGGCGAAATGCACATGACAGGTCACTTAAATGAAGTGAATATCGCCTACTCGTATAATGGATGACCGGCTGACCGGCTGTATCAAACCCACTAGCACTTACTGTTTTACAATTGTAACCCATCACATGAGAACGAAGCGGCAGCTCCCAGCTAGCAACCGGCTGCAAGGCAGGCGTTTTGTCTGGTGATCAGTGAATCAGCCGGCGAGGAGCTAATCGCCCGCTCGGCACTCTCTCTCCTGAGGTGGCATATTTTCTATTGACGTGGAGCTCATACCGCCGGCTCAGATGCCTTATAATACTTGCTCTCATGGAGAGTTACAATGCTCCTGCTCCCTTGGATATGCCCCTTCCCATCCTCGCTGTGGTGTGCTCTGGCATTCTTCATTTTCACCAACGATACCCTCCCTCTCCATGCTAACATTGCTATCTTACCTTTCCCTAGCCAGAAGAGCGACTAATCTGCAGCGGCGGCAACAACCATGGCCGGATGTGCTCTCGACATGGTGCTATGGGTGACGGTGCTCCTCCATTTTTCGACATGGTGCTATGGGTGTCCTTCATTTTGTTTGAATTTGGCGTATCCCAGTCTATTTCTAGACTTTTTAAGATCTTTTTGAAAGCACAAAGACATCTTTCGTGGTTTAAAATCTTACCAAATATTTTCTGCATTTTAAGTAAAAAGGACAAAACCGCCTTTAGAATCACTCCAAATCATAATAAAAAGATAATTTGAATAATTTTGATAGTTCAGGGGTAAGATTCTGGGTACTGAACATCTATGGTCCAGCTGATCATGAATGGTCTGGGGATTTTATCACAAGCTTGCATTCTTTCTGTCAGCAAATTGAGCTGCCAATGGTTTTAGGGGGGAGACTTCAATTTAATTAGAGACAACAAGGAGAGGAACAAAGGACATGGTGACCCAAGACTGATGAAATTGTTTAATGATTTTATTGGGGATCACCAGTTCAGGGACTTAGTGAAAGGGAGCAGATTCTCTTGGTCCAACAATCAATTAGATCCCACACTGGAAAAACTGGACAGGATCTTAGTTTCTATAGATTGGGACATGCACTACAATAATAGCTATGCATGGTATAAGAGCAGGATAGGCTCTGATCACTCTCCCCTTTTGTTGGATTCAGGGGAATCAAGGGAGTCAAAACCGAAATATTTTTATTTTTAGGAGAAATGGCTACAGTTTGATAACTTTGGGAGCCTGATACATGATAGATGGTCAGAATGCTGTCAAGGTTAGAATAGGGTCATGTCACCAATAGATAAATGGCAGAACGGTTTACAGGGCTTAAGAAAATACTTGAGAGGATGGAATTTGAGGCTAGTAGGGGAGCAGAAAAAGATTCAACAATCCCTGTCAGAGAGAATTGGGGAGATAGATCAAATAGCTGAACTGAGGTTACTAACCATGGATGAATGGTGTGAAAGGATAGAATGTGAAAAGAAGATTGAAGAACTGCAGAATCTGGACATTCTACAGTACAAGCAAGCAGCTGGTAAAAACTGGATTCTGCATGGGGATGCTAATTCACATTTTTTCCACTAGTTCATAAAAGGCAGACAAAAGAAAAACTCCATTATCATGTTAGAAGCTGATGGTAGGGAGATTAAAGGTCAACAGGAAATCACAGAGCACATTGTTGATTACTACAAGCAGCTCTTTGGGAGCAATGACCCCTGCAATATGAAACTAGGAGCTAATTTTTGGCCTAATAAGATGTGCCTGAATGAGACTGATAGACAAGCTCTAACTCTACCTTTTACCAAAGAAGAAAACAGTAATGGAACTGAAAACAAACTCAGCCCCTGTCCCAAATGGTTTTGGAGCTTCTTTTTTCAAGGGCTGCTGGGAGCAAATTAAAGAAGTGATGGGGGAGATGTTTCAGGATTTTTGGGATGGCAAGCTGGACATAAGGAGACTCAACTATGGGGTTATAACTCTAATCCCAAAAATCAATGAAGCTAAAACTATCAAGCAGTACAAACCAATCTGTCTTCTGAATGTGGACTTTAAGTGTTTCACCAAAATACTCACAAACAGGCTGGTCCCTGTAGCTAAAAAGTGTATTGGGAGAAACCAAACTGGATTTATAAAAGGGAGATATATCCTGGATGGAGTAGTAGTACTCCATGAAGTTTTGCATGAATTACACAAATCAAAGAGGAAGGGTCTGATCTTGAAGATCGACTTTGAAAAGGCCTATGACAGGGTAAGATGGGAGTTTTTAGAAGAAGTCATGAAAGGGAGGAATTTCCCCCAACAATGGATTGACTGGGTGATGAAAACAGTAAAAGGGGGAAGGGTATGCATTAATGTAAATGGTGAGAGAAGTGCCTTCTTCAGAACTTACAGGGGTTTGAGGCAAGGGGACCCCTTTTCTCCCCTGTTACTCAATCTGATAGCTGATGCTTTGGGAGTGTGAAGAAGGGACATATCAAGAGAGTCCTACATGAGATGATCCAGAAGGGAGTGTCTCATATCCAGTATGCAGATGACACAGTCATAATGATTGAACCCAAGGAGGAGTATATTAGGAATCTCAAATTGATTCTCTATTGTTTTGAATGGCTATCTGGACTAAAGATTAATTACCATAAAAGTGAGGTATTTGTGTTTGGAGTTCCACAAGATGAGAAGGAGAGACTGGCCAATATGCTGAATTGTGTACTGGGATCCTTCCCACTGAAATACTTGAGAATACCAGTGAGCTATAAGCACTTGAATAGGGAGATTTTCAGAACCTTAGTACATAAAGTCAGGAAAAGGATTGAACCTTGGAGAGGAAAGTTATTAACCTTTGGTGGGAGGCACATATTGACTAACTCCTGTCTTAGTAATCTTCCTATGTACTGTATGGGCTTTTACATGTTGAAAGATGGTATACACCAGAAAATGAACTCCATTAGAGCTAAGTTCTTCTGGCAAGGGGCAGAAGAAAAATTCAGATACCATATGGCTAAGTGGGAGATGGTGAGTAGACCAAAGATACAAGGAGGGCTCGGGATTATTAACACCAAGATCATGAATGAATGCCTGATAACAAAATGGATTTGGAGAATTTTTGAGGAGCCTGATGAACTCTGGTTCAAAATTATTCAGGCCAAATACTTGGGAGAAAAGGGCTTCTTTGACACGGTCAGTGCAGGTGGATCTCAGTTCTAGAAAGGACTACATAGTGTGAAACACTTGCTTGATTGGGGATCAAGTTTTAAGGTTAATGATGGTCTTCACTGTGGATTTTGGGAGGATTGTTGGCTTAAGAAGGTATTCTTAAAAGTTTGTTATGAGCATCTCTTCAGATTGGTCAGGGACCCAAAATATAGTGTGAGAGACTGTTGGGAGGATAACATTTGGTATGTTAATTTCAAGAGATCCCTGTCGACTCAGAAATATGACAGATGGCTGGGATTATTGGAGGAATTGCAGGATATAACCCTAACTGATAACAAAGCTGATGAGATAGTTTGGGAGCTAGAAAGTAAGAAGGTGTTCACTACCAAGTCTTTATACAACTTCATCACTGACAGAGGTTCCAGTAGCAAAGTAGCAGGCTTAGTTTGGAGATGCAAAATCCCACTGAAAATTAAAGTGTTTTTGTGGCAACTTTTTAATGACAGACTACAAACTGTCCAAAATCTGGTTAAGAAAAAGCGGAAGGGAGATGAACATTGCTGTTTGTGTGGGAATATTGAATCAAATGACCACATCTTTTTTAGTTGTCATGTAGCTAAGTTTGTCTGGAATTTTATCAGGGAGGCATTCCATCTGAATGCATCTCCTACCTCAACTGAGGACTTCGTTCAGACTGGGCTCAGGGGAGAAGTGCAACTCCCAAAGAAGTTAATCATGTTCTTCTTCGCAAGGACAACATGGGCAATCTGGAACATGCGTAACAAGATGTCCATCAACAAGAGCTTGCCTAAAGCATCGACTGATGTTATCTATCATGCGCTGTCATACATGCAGAAATAGGGATTAGGACTCAAGGAGAAGGACAGGGAGCATATGGATAGGATCAACATCACAGCGGTCGAATGGCTGAAGAACTTCAAAACATCAAATGTGGCACCGTCGGACGTCTTTGAAATCTAGTTAGATAGACATTTTCTGTCCAATGTCCTTTTGGCTCTGTATCGCGAGCTGGCGCTCTCCAGCTTTATGTACTTGTTGAAACATTTGGGTTTTCAATACAAGCCGAGGAAACTCCGTTTAAAAAAAAGTTCTATGAAAAAAATAGACTGGTGATAATTTAGGAAGGTATAATATACATTTTTTCTCAAAATATTCGCAGTTGTCCAACGTCCTGATTCAAGCTAGGCACACTTAAAGAGTTTTTTAAATGGGTGTATCAATATTTTATGAAATTAAATGAATTGGCAGCAATGATCGAATCAAATGTACAATCGAATCGAGTGACGTTTGGTCCCATCACGTCTCGTGCTTCCCGCTTTCGCTTTTCTTGGGCCCAATTCGCTGCCACCCATGGGCCCACGTTACAAATGCTATTCTTCCAATTCGCTCACTTGGCACTAGCCCAAATCCCTGAGGCCTAGCCCACTAAAGCATATGGCCCAACATCTTCTAACCCTAATATAAGATGTTAAAGGCGCAAAAGCACCCACCAGGCAGCCCCCCCACTTCCGGTTCCACTTCGTCATCAGCCGTCGCCTTCAACTCCGTCCGGCCGGCCGCCGACCGGCCCCTCCGCCTTCCGGCTCGGCCTCTCCGGTTTGGAGCTCCCATCTGGCCATCCCCCACTGTGGCCACTACCACCATCGCGACGTCGCAGTCACTGTCGCATCGCCCGCCGCACCTATGCGTTGAAGCCTGCAGGTGCGGAGACCACGTCACCCCTCACAAGCGTCCTACTTTATTCGTGTGTTTCCCCCATTTTTTTTTGTCCGATTCTATGCAATGATACTTCTGGGCCATAAGGTTGGTGCCACCACTAGGCACTAGATTCTTGGACTCTTCTTGCTAAATCAGGGATAAGATCGCGCTGTTGTTTCTGTGCCTGGCTAGATGTCGGTAGTAAGATATACACCATAAATAGGTTCTGCCATTACCTATGGGGCTGTGGCTGAGAGCCAAGAAATGCGTTAGGGGTTGCCAAGGGAAGGAGAAGGAGTGCCGATGGCCGATGGCCAGCCGGGGTCGCCGCGGCCGGTGGTGATGGTGGCGATGAAAGGCCACCCAGGGTCGGGCAAGTCCACGGCGGCACGCGCCATCGCGGCCGCGCTTCGCTGCCCTCTCCTGGACAAAGATGATGTCAGGGACTGCACGCTGCCTCTAGAGGGCTTGGCTGCTGCAGGGATGCTCAACGACCTTTCCTACGCCGTGCTGTGGCGGATGGCCGAGCGCCAGGTACGGCTCGGTCTGTCTATCGTCATCGACTCCCCGCTGTCGCGCCGCGCTCACCTCGATGCGCTGACACGCCTGCCCGGTGCGCTTGTCGTCGTCGTGGAGTGCCGCCCTAGTGATACCGAGGAATGGCGCCGGAGGCTGGAGAACCGTGGGGCGGATATTGCCAATGGTGGTGGCGGTGATGGATGAGCTGGAGAAGCTTCTGGAAGGGTACCATGGTTGCACAGACTATGAAATTGGGGATGTGCCGAGGATTGTTGTGGATACAACTGATCCGGGAGTTGATGTGCAGGCGATAGCTCAAAAGGTTGTGGTTTTCATTAGGTCCCATCTTGCTTGTAGCCAATCATCCTGCGAGAGTCAGGATTCACCTGTTTGCTATTAGAAACCAAAATGTACATTAACTTAAGCATTAGTAGAGTTTCATTGCAAAAGGTCAATCTGTTATTGTTGGGACTATAAAGGGATTTTTGTTTATGGGTGTAACCTTGAGGTTCTGTTATTGTTGGGACTATAAAGGGATTTTTTTGTTGTTGTTGTCTGATCTAGAGGTTTTGTAAAAAGCCGTGCCTTTGTCTGGGGTTATTCCTCTCCTCTCCTCTCTCTCCAGTACATCTGTCACATTTCAATGAAATGGAATATGAATTTTCAGCATCCATGTTTAGGAGGAAAAAGGGATTCAAGCAAGTGTGCTACTAAGATAAGTATGCAATTCTGTTTCTTTCCGTCGCAATAGGCCGATAGATGCTTTATGCCTCCATTTGGTTCATTTTCACATGATTTCTTTAGCAGATTCTGTATGGAAATGCTGGGTTTTTTTTTGTTATCCTTGAGATCTTTGTTCCTTTTGCTATACTACCTTCTCCTTTTGATGATCTTTGTTTTGGAAATCGCAACATCAAATCCCAGTTAATCTAAACTTTGTATGCTTGCATGGTTTTGTAACTAGTCATGTGTACTACTTAATAGTCATCACATTTCAGTGTCCTTCGCAAACCAAACTGATGGCCAGATGCTTGCCTATTTGTTCTGCCTGATTTCATCGCAGCTCAGTTGTTATGATTACTGGGTTTCCTAATTTTCATCTTTTGTTTTCCATTTCATGTTCGTAGTGTTTTTGTGTTTTATGGTCTGATGAGTTTTGTTCATTTATTTTTTGAACAGCACTCTGTGTTGGTGTCAAGATCTATAGAACATGCATCTCTAGAAGTGTAGGCTTGAGATGTCTTGTTTACCTCTATCTCAATAACATTATTGTAATGAGCTGTCAATGTTACAAGACTACAGAACAAATGCATTGCATTCTATTTTAGCTAAAAGGTTTATTCTTTGAAGAAGAAAATGATGGGCTAATTAGCTTAGTTCTGCGGACTTCAGGAGTTCCAGGCCGGCCTAACTTGTTAGAACGACATGATATTCCATTACATTCAAAGTGCACGTGTAATTTTGTTGAGCTCCATAATGCTGTCGCGCCATGTTGGGAAAACATTGATTGGGAGAACATTTGATCTTCATGATTCAGTTTTTGTGCATGTGAACGGATGGAAAATACAAAGTCTTAGAGGAACTAATTCCTGGCATGTGGTGCTCACTGTGCAGAGCATCAGGATTCAGGAACTAGAAGGAAGCACCGCATCAGTTCTTTTATCAGTTCTCAGTACAAGATGGTGTCTGCTGGCCTAAAACCAGGGGTGCCTGTTATTTTGCGGGAGCTGGAGCCATCCTCAGAGAAGTTCAAGCAAGGAGCGTCCCTTCGAGTCACAGGAAGGTATGTGAAGCGGCCTTTACTCCTTTTACCTCTACCTGTACAGCCATGTTTTTTTAAAGAGTTTTATTCGGCTTTTAAGAAAGCAAATATTCAAGGTACAGACAAAATTGGGATACCAACTCACAAGCAAGTCTAACAGCCTCTAACAGCGGCAACGACAAGCTAGATTTCTATTACATCAGACAGCATGGTCTTGCGCTCTCAGTAGTTTTGTAGTTATGGAGTAATTCTCCATGTCCTGCACATTAGCTTTGTCCTTCTCCTGAAGCAGCACACTCCACTTCTGCACAAAGGAGATTGCAATGTATACGACATCAGTAGGTTTGTTCGGGAACCGCTTCTCTATTACCATCTTATTTCTTAGAGGTCCAGATCGCCCAAGTTAGCCCGGCAAACATAAACATACTCAGCTGTTTAGAGGCAATAAGTTTTGTTCGCACCGAGATCTCAGCAAAATTAGCCAAAGAAGATGTGAATCCTACCCATCCAAAGGCATCTCTGATAAATGCAGCATGCAAGATGATCAGCTGGGCAATGAAAGAAAATATGTTCAATGGTTTCTGATTTATCAGAGAGTATGATTACCATTTCCTTTCCACCCACTTTTTTAAGGCAGCCTGTAATTTACCATTGAGGAGCTGCTAAGGGAAGAATTTGATTTTGAAAGGGATCCTGCACTTCCATATCAGCTTTGCTATTTTGTCCTGGCTATCTCCTCTTCCCTGGACACTTACAGGCTTGGTGTCCTACATTTTCTACCTCTATTCCTAAATCAGCCATATTTAACCTCTTGTTTTGCTTCAGTCTTCAGTCATTCGATGTGGACTCTGCAACTGTTGTCATTCAAGACGGCAGCGTGAGTTTGAAGGTTGACACCCAACATCTGCGGGGCATCAGTTTCCGCACGAACGCAGCGTACCAGTTCATTGGCGAACTTCAGATCCGTGAAGACAATGATGTACATGAACCTCCTTCCTCAAGTATTTTTCCCCTGCCTGTTTGATACTAGCAGAAATAACAATGGTACCCCGATTGTTGTTGGTTTGCAGGCGATTCTACTAGCGCGCATTGGAAGGAACGTCGATGGCCTCGATTTGAACCTTTACCAGCAGGCTCTACTCATCCGACGGCAACACGAAGCAAAGCTTCTGAGCTCCAGGACCAGGAGAGCGAGAGCATGAACTGCTGTACATTATCTTGGCAGTTGGATTCCTTTGTCTGGCCGCGATGCAACTGCATATGTACATGAGAAGAGAATCGGACCCGCCTAGAGGCTTTGATGTTAAGAATTGGTCGGGGTATGCATATGACCTGTGGGACCTCAGTCACATAACTTGTTTCTGGCTGTTCTTTCATCTGGTTTTTGTCTTTGCTCCGTATGTGAAGGGCTGCCATGGCATGTGTGGATACGTGATTTCGATTATCGTATTTGCAGTGCAGACATGCTCTCTTTCAGTTATTGTGCACGAGGCAGGTGAAACGTGCAGTGTCTACGAATATGAAAAGTTGGCCTTTTGGACAATGTTTTACAAAGATGGTTTGTGGAGGCTGCACTTATGTTAAGGTGGGTCATGCTATCTATAAATGCTTATGACAGTTTAAATAGAAATGGAAGAGAACAATGGCGAATTTACATTTTTCAAATCCTTATATTAAAAAGATGAACATAATAATCAACTAAAAATGAAACAAATCATAAAAAAAGGGAGGGAAAAAAAAAAGATAGAAGAGCTCTAATTGCTATACATCATGTCAGACTCTACTTCTCTAGTATAAACAACTCATCCACCCATCCCTACTCTTCCCGTTGCACATCCCGCATCTGATTGTCAGACCAAAATTTTCGCCCGTCCGTTCCATCCCTCCCATGGCCGAGGGATGCCTTAGCTTCATCTTCCAGCAGTCGAAGCACAACGAGACGTGCTTGCAGATTGTTGATCCGTGGTGGATCACTGGCAGCTCGCCAGTCGCGACAGCCGGACGAAGACGCCCATCAGCTGGCAAGCCCCTTCCAACAGCTTCCCTGCATTGCCCACGGAAACATGGTTAGAAACAGAGACGACGACGATGATGACAACAGAGAAAGGCAAATGGAGTGCAGAGAGCCGCTGGCTCGCTGCGAGCTCGTGGGCCGCGGCCCAGGTTTGCACTTGTTGCAGTCTGAAGCCAGAGCGCTGGACCCAGGCTGCCAGAGAAACGCGTAGTACGCGGCACTGCGGCAGTCACTCACGAGGGGCACTTGCCCATTCCGCCGCGTCCTCTCCGTCCGGCTACTGGCATCGTGGAGGCCAGCTCACTGTCCGGTGTCCACTGCGCGGCGGCGCACTCGCACAAGCCAGCACAGCTCACCCCTAGCTGTAGCAACAAGCCACGGCTCCACGCCACGCGTTTTCGATTTCACGTTGCCCAAGAAAATTAATTACTCCTCCACGGGCACCCGTGCCTGCATTTACTATTTTTTTTCCTCTTTTCTAGGAAGGCTATAGCATACATACTCACACCCCATACACACCACGTACCCCATGCACACCTAACAGGTCTAGAAACCACGTCCTTTTAAATATTACGAAATCGCTCGGTGTTTCACGGACGACGAGCACATCGTACTGAGATACCACGTGCAGGAGGCAACATGATTTTATTTAACGGGAATAAATCCAGGCACGCGAGCTGCGAATCCTGGGATTGGAACTCACGCCCGGCCACTCGCTCACCTGGCGAGGTGACCAACCGAGCTACGCACTCGTCCTCCTGCATTTACTATTCACCATGCCACTCGCCCACTCCCCACCAAACGGAATGACGTGTCTGCATTACACGTGGGCCCGCTCCTCGTCCTGCCACTCACCCGTGAATGCTCAACGTGGCCAGATTAACGGTGGGGGTCAATGTTAATCCCATCCACCGTAGTTAACTAACTGCTTAGTCGGTGGAGAGTCCTTTGCTAATTACCCTCATTTTAATTTAATTTAATCAACACTCCCAAATGTTGCTGGGGACTTCGATTCCCGGCAATGGCGTGCGGCGGCGTTCAAATTATATGGAACAAAATGCAAATAAACAAACAAAGCGACGGAATGCAATGTCTGCGTACTGTACTGACCTCGTCGGAGCTTCGGCCTGTCAGTGGCGCCGGTGACGGCGGGCGCCTTCTTGGCGGGAGCGGCGTCTGCGGCAACAGGACGCCTCCCGCCGCCGTCGGCCGGCGGGAACAGGACGGCGTCGATGCCCTGCACGGAGATCCTCCCATCGGTGTAGATATCCGGATCAAACAGGTACGCGCTGCCCTCTCCAGCCCCAAACTTAACAGACCCGTCGGCCTCCCGCGCCACCACCTTGTGCGGCAGCCGGAGCGTGTCGTACCGGACCTTCCCGAACCGCCGGACGGCGTTGTACATGGACTCCTCCGTCTGGTACTCCGGGATCACGTGGTAGTAGAGGATGTCCTCCGGCGACGACCCCGGCTCCGACAGCTGGTCGGTCGTGAGGCGCGCCATGGCCTCGTCGTTGGGCGCGAGGACGGTCAGCACGTAGCCCTCGGAGACCAGGCGGCCCATCTCGGTGGCGAGCGAGGTGAGGTTCACCAGGATGTCGGCGAGCTCGTTGTACCCGCCGGAGAGGAGGAGGGTCTGGATGAAGTCCTTCACCTGCCCGTGCCCGTCGAAGCGGTGGGTACCAGTGCCCGGACCGGGAGCGGGTGCCGGCGCGATGGCCGGCCCCGGCGCCATCGCGGCCCACACCGGGAGCGCCGGCGGGGCACCGAGTGGTGCGGGGGCGGGCTTTTTGACGAGGCGGTGCGTGCGCGGGTCCACCTCGGGCGCGCCAGTGGGGAGCTGCGCGGAGACGGAGGCCAGGCTGCGGCGGCGGGTGAATGCCTCCTGGACGGAGGGCGGGACCAGGACGCGGTCCACGCCGTGGATGACGCCGTCGGCGCGCACCACGGCGTCGGGGCGCGTCACGGCGCGGGACGCGGCGGCGAGGTCCAGCGGCTCGCCGGCGAGCGTGGGGTGGTGGGAGCGTGGGGAGAGAGAATGGAGGCGGGCGGGGAGGACGTGGAAGAGGAGCAGCGACTGGAGGGACCGCAGGTTCCGGGGCTCCAACAGGAACCGCCGGAACTCCGGGTCCAGGTCCCGCTCCAGGGCCTCGTTCCGCGGCGCCAGGATGGTGACGTTGGTGCCCCGCCGTCCCACGGCGGACTCCAGCGGTTGCAGCAGCTGCGCCTTCTCCACTAGCTCCGACAGCTCCGTGTAGCGCGAGTCCAGCAGCGCCACGAGCACCGAGTTCGAGCTCGCGCCCGAGCCGTCGCCGGTGGTGCTGGTGGCGGCGGTGGATGGGGATGACAATGCCGCGGGCTGGCTCTGCGGCTGCTTTGGCGCCAGTGCCGCCGCGGCGGTGGCGGCTGCGAGGGATAGAAGGAGGAGGGGGAGCAGTGGGAGGGCGCCGTGGCCCATTGCGGCGGCGCGGCGGGGATGCTGTGGTTTCGGTGCCAGTTGCTGTGGCCGTCGGCGGTGAGGGAGGGAGAAGAGACCGGAGAGGGAAGTGTGTGGGTGAAGAGTGAAGACTGAAGGAGTGAGGAGGTGGTGGGGTGGATGGGGTGGGTGTTACAGGCTGGCAGGTGGGGCCCGGATGATGGGGCCCGGCGGTCGGTGTCCGCGGCGGGACGGAGACAACGCCGTACCCTGTGCCACTGCCCACTGCACGCCTCCTGATAGCTCAGGTACACGTTTTCATTTTCATTTTTTTTTTTCTGAACGAACACGTTTTCCTTTTCTTCGTTTACAGTAATATAATGATAATACTACTGTAATCTTTTATTTTTCTGAATCTGAATAGCAGGTCCGTTGCTGATGGCCTTGTGCGCGTTTGCGTTGCGTGGCGCCTTCCTGCGTCGGCGGCGCCATGCAAAGCCAGCAGTAGCCAGATGGAGCTTTCCTGTGCGGCCTCATGCGCTTTTGGCTGTGTCTTTTGACCTTGCCTTTTCTTTTTTGCTTTGTTTTCTCTTTTTGACAATATGTACGGTGACATGGGCACATGGCGATGCTACAATTGACTATGGGGGAGGAGAGGAAAATGGAGATGGCGAGCCGGCCAGAGCTACTACTCCGAGACCAGCGAACGCTGCTCCCTGCATTTCAGAACTGAAAAGTCATACGTATATATATTCTAAGAGTAGTTACAAAGATGCATGCTCATCATCATAATTTAAAAATGAGTATGTCGCTAAACTATGCTAACCTATATGAAAACATGCTCAAATACGAGTTGACTAGCAAAGTAAAATGTCGATGAGGGCTGGGGTTCTTCAGTGAGAAAGTTTTCTGCTGACAACCGCTAGCTGTTTGCTATGGCGGTGGCTGCTTCTTCCATCACCCGCGTTTGAAGCCAAGACCCATCCATTTCCGTTCCGTTCCGTGTGCCAAATCTCTAGCCCCGCAGCTATATCTTCCCCTCCCTGTCATTGTCTCGTCGCGTCCTTTGCATTGATCTCTGGTCTTTTCCCCTCCTCCTGTACCAGGTTTTGCACTAATCTCTGGTCTCTTCCCCTCCTCATGTACCAGGTTTCAGTGCTCCCCAACAAGGCGAGATCAGGGGAACCTAGTAGAAGTAC
>CM041631.1:60251296-60292828 GCA_023333625.1 Bothriochloa decipiens | reverse complement strand
TTTTTTACAGGGCAGTAAACCATATACAATTTTACACTGCCTGAGAAATCACCGACGCCCCATACCAAGTTAATCCACAGCATATATCTCTCATAAAAAAACCAATCACTGAAACTGAAAAGCATACAAGCTGCAGCAGCAAACTGTAGGATCCAAATATCCAATCCAATATAACCATCTCATTTCCATCCACAAATGACAAAACATCGCTTCGCGAGCGTCAAAACGAACTGAACACCAGTATGCATCCATGCAACCGTCCTCAAAATTCAGGCAGCATACATGCGTATGATATCAACATATCCTCAAAATAGGAACTCTGCTTTGAGATGCAAATCCTGCATCTGGTTCTGACAACTGCTCATCTCCTCTCCGGACCCTTCGCTATCCCTGCTGAAGCCTGCCGTTGCCAGCCAGTCCATGACTGTAGGAAATTGAAAAGGCCGGGATCAAATATAAGCAGTATTTAACAGCGCTATGATTCGGGCCGAGAAATTAGTTTCAAGAACTTAATCTTAAAAACTTTCATCATCTGTTACGTACATGTTCTGCTAGCTTTGCTACTCCAGAATCTATACTAATGAAGGAGGTCAGGTTGATTCCAATGCACAATTGCAAACGCAGTAGAGCTAAGCATGCCAATTATGATTTTGCGGCTTCTATCATCATTAGGTCAATCAGGATAACCGTTTCATGAAGCCACCATATGACACTAACATGAGTGAGAATTTTTTTGATGGAATAGGAGGGGCAAAAAACCCCTACTGGAGTTTTATTAAGACTTTTAAAAGGGGAGAAATTCACACTATAACTCAAAGGTCACACTGAATCTCTGTTCTTACTGTACGTACACTTGTGTTTCAGTCTGAAGTGCTTCTTGGGTTTTGATGCCCAAGAAGGAGATCTCATGTAAATAATATGAAACAACCAAACACTTCCAGCAAGATTAAATTCCCTCTCATTTTCATTCAACTTGTGAGTTCAGTAAACAAACCGCATGAATGAACGAGTCAATACTATATGATCTAGAATATGCACTCTCAAACAAGTTGCACTTTCAAAGAACACAGAGTGGTATAAATAATAAAGAGTCAACATCGAAAAACAGTGACCATTTCTTTTGCTTTCTTTTAAGAACCGGATTGGCAGTAAGCATCGTTTTGAGTACAGAGAACAAGAATATTGCAAGACAGCAAGACAATCACCACAGAGCCAAATCAAGAATCGCAAAAACTGGGTAAGAAAGAAGAAACAAGAATACCTGGACAAGGATTCATAGCGCAACTGCGCAAGTATTCTGCCAAATCAGAGTTCAGGCCCTGGCCACCGCCAGCCATCCGTTCTTTGCTGGTGCGACGTTTGGGCATGCAGCTGGCTCAACGATGACGGCGGCAGCGGCGGCAGCAGAGATGAACCCATTTGGTGTCCATTTAGCTGTGGTTGCTGGTCGGCGATGAATGGCGCATCCTTGGCAGACTCCGGCGACAGGAAAGCCATTGTGGCGCCGGCGCCGCTCCCGTGCTCACCGTTCGCGTAGGCCGCGTCCTGCTGCGCCAAAGTCGTGTTGGGCTGGTGCCTGCCGAATCCAACCGCGTCGGCCAGCTGCTGCTCCTGTAACATCTGCTGCACCGTCGGCAGCTGCTTCTCCTGCAGCATCTGTTGCACCGTCGGCTGGTGCCAGTACGGGTGGCCTTGCCCCGGCGTATACCCCGGCGACATGTCGAGCTCTGTCCCGGAGTACTGCTGCGCCACGGGGTGCTGCTGTGCTGCGGCGGCCTGCTGCGTGATCAGTTCCTGCTCTCTAGCGCGCTCCGCCGCGACGAACTGCTTCATGAGCGTTTCCAGCTTCCTTTCCTTCTCGGAGCTCTCCGCCACGGGGTGCTGCTGCACCGAGGCGGCTTGCTGCGTGATCAGTTCCTGCTCCCTCGAGGGCCCCGCCGCGGCGAACTGCCTCATGAGCACTTCCAGCTTCATTTTCTTCTCGGAGCTCTGCGCCGCGGCGGCCGGCTGCGTGATCAGTTCCTGCTCTCTAGCGCGCTCCTCCGCGACGACCTGTCTCATGAGCATTTCCCGGTTTCTTTCCATAGACTCTTTCTCCATCTGCTCCAGCTTCTCGAGCAGCCACGCAGTGTCCGGGTCCTGCTGCGTCATCGTCATCACGTCCTGCTTTCCCACGAGCTCTAACAGGGCGGCCAACTCCTGCAGCATCGCCTGAGTTTCGGCGTCCGCGTGGCCGTTTCCAAGGGCGATGTCGAGCCCGTTCTGAGCGTGCACCTGCTGGTGCATGTCCGGGTGGTGACCATAACCCAGCGTGAGCTCCGTGTCATCGTACTGCGCGGCGAGGTTGTCTAACTGACGAGCGCCGCCGGCGAAGACCTGATGCTGTTGGAGCAGCAGCAGCATGTCCTGCTCGCTCGCCACCTGCGACGCGGATGCGGCAGCCGGCTGGTGCGCCTCAGCCATCTGATGGTGCCACGGCGACGCGTGGTGATGCACCACAGCAGGACCGTGGTACTGCTGCGTCCAGGCAAACTTCTGCGACATGTTGCCCGTCGTCGTCTTGGCAAGCTCCGCCGTGGAGCCTTTTTCCTCCATCTGCTGCGGCATCTCCTGGTGTTGCCACGTATTGGCCGGGATCTGGTGCATCATCGTCATCACGTCCTGCTCCATCGTGCCCCCCCGCCGCCGCGTCCCACTGCCCCATCTCATTCATCACGCCATCCTTCATCATCTGCTGCTCTCTTGCGAGCTCTGCTATGTCCAACAACTCCTGCAGCTTCATCATGTCTTGAGCGATGTCGTACTCTTTGTCAGCGTGTTGCGGCACAAGGTGCTGCTGCTGATGCTGCTCGTCGCCGGCGCCGGCGAGCTGCATCATCGCTTCCAGCAGAACCGAGGTGCTGCGACCCGGCGTTCTGCCCGCAGCGTCATCTCCTACATGGCGCGGTTGCCCTGTCCCAGCCTGCACCGATCTCATCGCCTCCTCCCGCGATGCCTCCGACATCTGCTGGTTCAGCTGCCCGTGTCCGCGCACCTCCGGGACGCGCCGCGGCGGCTCTGTCTCTCCGTGGGGCGCGGCGAGGTGGTGGTGGCCGTGCTGCATCGCGGGCGCGTCCTGCCGCATCAACAGCACCTTCTCCCTCTCGTCAGGGAATCCCAGCGGCCTGCGCTCGTCAGGGAATCCCATCTGCTGCTGCGAGCCGCGCTCGTCAGGGAATCCCAGCGGCCTGCGCTGCTGCTTTGCGGCCCGCGGGGACATCAGCATCGTGGGCTCGCGGCGGCGCTTGGCGTCGTCGATCCCCTTCCCGTTCCCGGTCCCCGTGCCATCCTCCGGGTGCATCTCCCTCCACCTAGCCTCTTTGTCCCTCCTCACACCCAGCAACCTAGAATCCTGCTCCCGGGCATGCTTGAGCGCGGCGTAGACCTGCTTCCTCGCCTCCACCCTAACCTCGGGCGCGGCGGCGGCGACGTCGACGGGCAGGGCCGCGGCGAGGGCGCCGAACTCCCTGGAGATCTCCGCGCGGGCCTCGTCCACCTGCGCCCGGGCCTTGTCGTTCACCTCCTGGAGGATGCGGAGGTAGGCGACGCGGCCGAAGGTGGGGTCCGCCGTGCGCGCCCGCGCCTCCTCGACCAGCGTGGCCGCGGCCACCGCCCGCTGCTCGGGGAGCTCCACCCGCTCCAGCATCTTGGACACGTTGCTGGCGCCGAAGACGGCGTGCACGGCCGCGAAGTCCGACGCCGTGAAGTAGGGCGCGAAGACGCAGCCCGGCACGCACCGGCGCCGCAGCGTCCTGCACGCCCCGCACGGCGCCCCCGAACCCGCCATCGTCACCGCCACCGCCTGCTCCGCGTCCTCCGGCATCTCGTCCGCGGCGGTCCGTGCAGCGCTGGGCGACGCCTCCGATCGGCTTCGCTCGTTAGCAGTCAGCCGATCAGCAAGGTCACCGACCTGCCAAGCGCCAGCGGCGTGATGATCTGGCGGTGGTGTTCGTCCTCGTGGGGAAGGGAGGAAGAGAGAAAGTTGTTGGGATCCTGGGTGAGTTGGCTGGCTGTGGGGCCCGACGGCCGAGAGGGAGAACTGCGATTACACGAGTGTGCCTGGGCCCGGCCAGGTCAGTTACCGGTGCGGTTAAAAAATCTGGATATATTGTGGATATTCGATTCATCATACTGCAAACTACTGTAAATCGTAACAACTGAAGAGAGCCAAGGATAATTCAAATGATATATACGAGTATACAAGTAAATATATACACGTATAATCGTCCACTTTTCTTTTTTGGAGAATACAGGTATTCAATCCGCTGGATTTGTGCGTTTACGCAATACGCAAAACAAAAAGAGTCTCCAGATTAATCAATTCTCAAAATGCTTATAAATTACCAGGTTAACAACTTATAGAAACAAAATCAAGTACTCATATATATGACAAATTGCATACCACTGCATCATAAAAAACCAAAATACACTATTTGGTCATGTCATTTTTTTTTCTTAAGAAAGACATGGAGCCGACAAGAACGAAGAAAACCACAAAGCCCCTAGTGTGCATGATTACCAAGTAACAGTATATGATCTCCTTCTGTTAGCTAGGGTGGGCGGAACGGATTGTATAACACTATCCTCCCTAGTGTGCCATGTTCATGGCAAGTCGTTGTAATTGTCATTATTTCTCGACCTTGATATAAAAGATGCACAAACCTTTTGCGTATCCGAGGAAAAAAAGAGCAAACATGAAGCCAACGACATATGTATGTAATACATAATGTATTTATATTCAAAATTCAAATTCCAATGATATAACATATGATAAAATACATACCAATACAAGAATTTAGAAAATAAAGAAAAATTATAGTCATATTAGAAGATATACAATCCAATACAAGAAGGATAATGTCATATCGATACTGTGAAGAAAATTTTACAAGCCTGCTATATCCCCTCACAACAAATGTGAGATAAAGAAAAAAGTGTTTTGCTTATGATGCTATAGAGCATAATGGTGTCAAAAGTGGTAGCAGCTATCAGATTTTGTATCCTACTCCTACCAATTGAGTAGATGAAATGCGCGCAACAAAATAAAAGGCATATATATTATTTACTCAAATTATGACCGACATTGACAAAACCATAACCGGGTAGAATGAAATATGTGGATCTTTTGCATACTAGACTTGAGCACATACCTCGACGCCAGAATGTTATTTAGGCAAATTGAAAATGACCCACATAGCTAATGGGCACTATAACCTCAAGCATTGACAAGAAATACAAACAAATCAGTCATGAGCATGGACATAGTAGGAAGGAAATATTGGACATATATAGTAGGAAGGAAATATGTATGGTAGGCACAATTTTCGTGAACCACTTCGCTAGTTCACTTTATGTTGGCCAATGCTGCTCTGTCCATGTCGATGATGCAGAGTGGCCGGAGATGCCATGCGCCGTGCTTGGCAGCGTCACGAGCGCGTCCGAGTCCGACTGCCTCTGCGCCGCCGTGCTGCTGAAGAGCGACGACGTGCACAAAACAGCAGCTCCCTCTCCTGCACTGCAGGGCTGCGTGGCCGGCCGGCGCACGCTGTGCGTCAAGAACGCCGTGCCGGCTGCACCTCCATGCGACCCGACCGACCCAGGAACCGGAACAAAACACGGAAACCTTTTGCGTTTCCGCCTCGGCCTCGCGTTGTTTCGCTATACGTTTCCAGGCTATGAAACGCTACTACTGATTGCTTGATCACTGCCGGCGATATCAGTGGCGAAAATAACTGAACCGTCACTGATACCCTTAGCCGGCTCTAAATGTCAAAAAAGAAAAATGATCCAGACAAACGAGGAACCGGCACTGATTACACACATCACCGTTGGGTGGTATTATCAACCGGCAGTGAAAATATCAGTGCCGGTTGGTGATACTAGCCGGCACTGATCTGCTATATCTAGTGCCGGCTTGTTTCATCACCCGGCATGATGTTGTTTTAATGGCGGCTTCTATTACAACTCGCCACTGATCTGTCTGTCTCCCTTCACCTAGGCTGGGCAGAGAGCCAGAGAGGAAAATTAAAAAAAAGAGCCAGAGAGGGACGCGATTTGCTACGGTATTCACTTCCATCCCGAGAAAAGAAGCAAACAAAAAAATAAATTCAGAAATAAAAAACAAAAAAATAAATTCAGAAATAAAAAGAAATCTGATAACATATATATATATACTCCGTGCAACACACGGGCATATCTTTTCTACTCTATCTAAATAATAGAGTAATATATTTATTAGATATATTTATTCGATATATTAGAGTAATATATTTATTTAGACATATATAAATCATAAAAATATTATATTTATTGAGATGTAGTACATAAAAAATATATAATAACAAAGACCTAAAATTAAAATTACATATATGATAACAAAGACCTTTTTCTATATAGGTCAATGTTATAATAAAAGTGTACAAACACATTAAAATTTAACCACCTCAGTAGCATTTTTCTAGCATTACATAAACCTCATAAACGTCAGGTGGCAACGAGCTAGCCGATCCGAGATGATCAAGGAGGCTGCAAAAACTCATGCCTAAGCGCGCTCCGATGAACCAATGCCTCTCGGCTCTCGCTGTTGGGGGATGTTGAGAACCGCATGGCTCTGGGATTTGCAAGCACAATCCAGGGCACACCAGATTCCTCTCGGTGCCGTCACCGTGCAGCAACCAACACCACACCACCAGTACGACGGCAACAGTGCACAGCCCCGGATGGCTCCGTGAACATGGTGGCAACCCCAACGTCGGCATTGCTCTATTTTCAGTAGCATTCTTCTAGCACCTCTATTGTGCACTATTTTGGTGGACTAGGATTGGCGAAGATATCTGTATGTGTAGGGATTTCTCTCATAGAGAACCCATTTAAGTGTATTTTTAAATCATGTAGTGAAATAGTATGTGTAAAATGAGCTGAAGATGTGTAAAATGAGATTGAGATAGGACTCTATTTATAGAAGTGGCCACCGTGGTGGTAGGTGGCAGCAGTAGTGAAGTGATGCGCCTGCCTAGGCAGGACTATGCATGCATGCATAGTACATACTTTAATAAAGCATGCAACATGCATGCATGCGAAGTCTGTCTAGGCAGGTGCATCACTGCCGGCTCATGGAAGGCGCCGGCAGTGATGCTCCATGATAACTGCCGGACCCTGACAGGAGCCGACGGTGATTACAGTCATTTGATCCGGCTCCTGCTATAAGCCGGCAGTGATGTTCTTATTCGGCTATAAATAATGGGGCCACCCGCATGTGTATTTCACCCACACACATTGCCTTGCATTTCTCACATTTCTAATCTCACTTCTCGCGAAATCATCTTTCTCTCTAAGTGATTTCTGACAATGGCTCCTGGATATTATTTTGGTATATATATACATATTTCTATATACTCTTTTGAATTTCATTATTTAGGTTTATTTTACTTATTACTTATTAAATTTTATCGATTAGGTTTCAACATAGCACCTCCTCTACCGCCACCACAGGCACCGGGTTTCTACCCAGACGATGAGCCATTTGCTCCAAACGTGCTCGTTCCACGATTTCCTCAGCCAGCTATTGTATTAAAAATTTTTAACATATTTTATTTTTATGCTAATATAAATAAATATAATTAGTTTAATATGATTATTTCCTTGCATTTTTATGTCGCAGTGGATGAAGCCCGCAGAATGGCTACAAGATGCACTTTCCTTGTTCCTTGTTGAGCACTTCGATGTTGTCACTCTCCCTGTTCCCAATGCTCACACCTTGCAGTGTGAAATTAGTTTTACCATCCCTTCGAGAAGGCAAGTCTCAAATGCTCCTGGGCACACTATCCGCCAGAGGGGACACCGGCCGCATCCGTGAGGAGCGCCCAGCAATCTGCAATCGGCGTCTGTTTAGACGCACTTCGACATATAGGACATAGTGTGTCTGATTTCTCATACTACAAGGACATGGCTCTGCGTTGCCCTGGTTACACTGCTATTACATTTAGCGAATGTAGCACGCAAAATAACACTCTTGATGTGGTAAAATCAGCCTATATTGATAATTCTGTGATGCATATTATTTGTTGTTTACTAACGTAATGATATTATCTTTATTTCTGCCACTTACAGGTTACGCTCTAGGATGTTATCCATTCTTCATGTGGCTTGATGGTCATTCTTAACCAAGCTACAGATTATTTTAACTATGATTGGGATTGGGTTGACACCACTGGCCAGGATACTATTGATGACAAACAGTTCGATATAAGGTTCACTCACCACGATAGTGAAGTTTAGTAGGTTCTGTCTATGATCGACCATTCTCTTTGTCTCATGTGTCCCGAGAGAGTGCAATCATACAGGCACTGCACTATATCGATACTAAGAGGGGATACACGATCAGAGATCAAAACTGGCACATATTTGTAGATAGGTGGGTCGAAGTGCATGGCCCGATCCCCTGAAGAGAGATCACATGATAGTGATTAATGTTTAGTTTATTTGGTTTGCAAGGTTATAGTTTAATTTGGTTTTAATTATAATTTGTATTTGTTCTATGTTTCATTATTTACCTCAAATTCTACATTTCGGTGTCGTATTGGTCTGAAACTTTTTCTCAGGCTTTCTCATGCCACACATGCTTCACAGAGGTATATGGAGCCTTCATCACTTCAACTCCAATCTAACGGATCGATGCCCTTTAATTCACTTTTTTGATCAGAATTTTAAGGAAAAATGATGCAGGCACACCCACACCTCTGTTCGAATCCGAGGACGCGGCTGGAATGGCCCGGGCCCACAATAGCAGGCTGGAAGCAATGGCAGCTTGCTGGGAGCTTCTTTTAAAAAATATGGTTGGACACTATCATTGCTGGTTGGTAAGGACAACCAGCACTGATGTCCATTGTCACTGTTGGTTGGTAAGTACAACTGGCACTGATGTCAATTGTCACTGCCGGTTGTTATAGTAAACCGGTAGTGATAGATGCATTTTTTTTAAAAGAGAAGCTCACTTCTACATTGAGGCTTGCTCCCTCTGATCAACCCAACATGAGCACTGCTCCCACCTACCACGACAGGGGTTCTATAAAATGGCCCTCCAAAAGCCTCTCAAGACATACTTGTATTTGCATTATTTTCGTGCTTATTTCTCAAGCTGATTCTTGATCTATTAGTATATGGCTTCTCTGTGGGAGAAAGCCCTCCTATTATCATTAGGCATCATAGTAGTTCACCAAAATGGTGCACACAATGGCTGCTAGAAGAATTCTACTGAAGATGAGTTGAGCCGAATGTTGGGGTCCCCGGCCAGGTTGACAGAGCCATCTGCCGAGCTGAGTTCTCTGGGCCGAGATGTGCGCTGAGGATAGTACATTCATCCCTTGAATGTAACATCTTCCAGAGGCATATGGTCATTTGAGGTGCTATGAGATTCAAGGTGTGATCTGTGCAACTTCCTCGGGCGATGTTGGTACTGTGACGGCAAAAGACCGAGCTTGCAAGTCCTACAACTGGGCTTGCAAGTCCATGGAATCTTCGTGGCAGAAGAAATCAGGCAGTTTTCGTCCCACAACCTAGACCTACATCGTGATAGGAGGGCATTTGCAAGTGCTCATGCATGAGTTTTTGCAAAGCCTCCTTGATCATCTCCAACCGGCAGAGCTCGTGACCACCTCAGCGCTTCTTCGACCGTAGATGCTAGAAGAAGTCTACTGACGTGGTTAAAATATAATATGTTTGTACACTTTGATTGTAACATTGACCTATATAGAAAAAGGTTTTTGTTATCATATATGTAATTTTAGTTTAAGGTCTTTATAATTGTATATGTAAATCATTTTGTACTCTATCTAAATAATAGAGTAATTATTTATTTACATACATATAAAGCATAAAAATAATATATTTATTAAGATGTAGTACAAGAGAAATATACGATAACAAAGAACTAAAAATAAAATTATATACACGATAACAAAGACCTTTTTCTATATAGGTCAATGTTATAATCAAAGTGTACAAATATATTAACATTTAACCACCTCAGTAGCATTCTTCTAGCATCCATGAACTTCGGAAACGCCAGGTGGTGATGAGCTATGTCGGTGAATGCAGGCAATCAAAGAGGATGGGAAAAACACTGCTGCACGACGGCAACAATGCACAGCCCCAGGGACACCAACAATCGGCGTTGCTCTATTTTCAGTAGAATTCTTTTAGCACCTCTATTGTGCACCATTTTGGTGGACTAGGACATGTAAAGATATCTATATGTGTAGGGCTTTCTCTCATAGAGACCCCATTTGAGTGGATTTTCTAGATCGTGTAGTGTGTGTGAATTTAGCTGAAGGTGTGTGAAATGAGAGGGAGATAGGGGCTCTATTTATAGGAGTGGCCACCGTGGTGGTAGGTGAGAGCAGTATGCTGGGGCTTTTAATCCCGGTTGGTACTAAAAATTGGGATTAAATGTGCTTTAATCCTAGATTTTAATACCAAGATCAGAAGATTTTTTTAACAAAAGATTTGTCCATCTCTATTCGGAGGCATTGATGTAGCATGCATCCATACAAGAATTTGCCAAGGTTCCCATTGCTTCGATCACTTTATTGCAGCATGCAACATGCATGCATGCAAAATCTGCGAAATCCAGTAGCATGCAGGCACATCACTGTCGGCTCATGGAGGGAGCCAGCAGTAATGCACCGTATCTCTGTCGGTTTTGGCCAGGAGCCGGCACTGATGGATGGCATCAGTGCCGGTTGTAGCCACGACCAGGCAGTGATGAGGATCAATGATCTCGGCCACATTCAATTTCCACGAAATCGGTTGCACTAAGAGTTCATATGCATTCCTGTCTCGAATTGATCTCAAACTTTTTGTGTAGACTGCACATGTCACATACAAAGTATCCACCGAGTTTGAGATTTTTGTGAATTGGTTTGCTATTTTTTTAGGTTTAATTGAATTTCTACGCAACTTTACCTAGTAATTATAGTTTGAACTGAGACCACCCTCGAAAAGATCTGGAATGACATCAAAATTTTCCAAGAGGTCTCATGTGCCCTAGGAAACAACTTTTTATGGAGGTTGATGCAAAATTCTTGTGTTTGTAATCTGTAATTCATCATAGCGTGTCTCACTATGCACAAAGAAAATTATAATAATAAAAATATTTATCAAAAATCATGGGAACATGTGTGGGACCATGGTTTAGGTGTACAAGGTTGATAAAAAAATTCAAGCCATTTTGACATAGTCATAATCTACATGCTTCACACAGGTATACAACACCTTTCATCGAACAATACACTTAGGTTCTTAGGGATTCTATGGTTCATATGCATTCCTGTGTTGAATTGATCTCAAACTTTTTGTGTAGACTGCACATGTCACATACAAAGTATCCACCAAGTTTAAGATTTTTTTGAATTGGTTTGCTACTTTTTTAGGTTTAATTGAATTTCCACGCAACTTCACCTAGTAATTATAGTTTGAACTGAGACCACCCTCGAAAAGATCCGGAATGGCATCAAAATTTTTCAGGAGGTCTCATGTGCCCTAGGAAACAACTTTTTATGGAGGTTGATGCAAAATCCTTGTGTTTGTAATCTGTAATTCACCATAGCGTGTCTCACTATGCACAAAGAAAATTATAATAATAAAAATATTTATCAAAAATCATGAGAACATGTGTGGGACCATGGTTTAGGTGTACAAGGTTGAGAAAAAAAATTCAAGCCATTTCGACGTAGTCATAATCTACATGCTTCACACAGGTATACAACACCTTTCATCGAACAATACACTTAGGTTCTCAGGGATTTTGTGGTTCATATGCATTCCTGTGTCAAATTGATCTCAAACTTTTTGTGTAGACTGCACATGTCACATAAAAAGTATCCACCAAGTTTAAGATTTTTTTGAATTGGTTTGCTACTTTTTTAGGTTTAATTGAATTTCCGCGCAACTTCACCTAGTAATTATAGTTTGAACTGAGATCACCCCGAAAAGATCTGGAATGACGCCAAAATTTTCCAAGAGGTCTCATGTGCCCTAGGAAATAACTTTTTATGGAAGTTGATGCAAAATCCTTGTGTTTGCAATCTGTAATTCACCATAGCGAGTCTCACTATGCATAAAAAATTATAATAATAAAAATATTTATCAGAAAAACACGGGATCATGTGTGGGACCATGGTTTAGGTGTACAAGGTTGGCAAAAAAAATTCAAGCCATTTTGACATAGTCATAATCTACATGCTTCACATAGGTATACGATACCTTTCATCGAACAATGTTTATACACTTAGGTTCTCAGGGATTCTGTGGTTCATACGCATTCCTATGTCAAATTGATCTCAAACTTTTTGTATAGACTACACATGTCACATACAAAGTATCCACCAAGTTTGAGATTTTTTTGAATTGGTTTGCTACTTTTTTAGGTTTAATTGAATTTTCACGCAACTTCACCTAATAATTATAGTTTGAACTGAGACACCCTGAAAAGATCTGGAATAATGCCAATATTTTCCAAGAGGTCTCATGTGCCCTAGGAAATAACTTTTTATGGAGGTTCATGCAAAATCCTTGTGTTTGCAATATGTAATTCACCATAGCGAGCTCACTATACACAAACAAAATTATAATAATAAAAAATATTTATCAAAAAAACACGGGATCATGTGTGGGACCATGGTTTTGGTGTACAAGATTGGCCAAAAAATTAAAGTCATTTCGACATGTGAATATACAAGCTTGCTAATTATTAGTGCTAAAAAAATGTTTTTTTATAAAACGAGACTTATGGCATTATCAGTGCCGGGTGATGTTACAAACCGGCTGTGCTTACGATTATCACTGCCGGCCGCTTTATATACCCGGCACGGATGATCTGCATCACTACCGGGCGGCGTCCTACCCGGCAGTGATATTGCTTTCCTTTTAAAAGAGATCCCATGGCAGGGCCGACCCGGCCAGAAGCCGATCGCCAGACCACGCCGCGCTGCCGTCGTCCTGCACGACTCCGGCCGTCACACAAAGGCTTTTTGGGAGGGCCTCTTCTTTCCCACTGCACCTACACACTGAAGACCTGAGGAGCACACGGAAGCACCCACTCGATCTACTGTACAGTGTGAGCGATGCACCCCCTGTACGCTCCTTAGGTGTTCGATGTTATGCCGGTTATGACAATGGTGACTTTATACACTTGAAATTTATTTATATGAAAAGTTGATACAAAGACTTCAGTGAAAGTGATGGCGGGACATCCTCTCCCTCCGCCGGAAGTCATAGGGTCCAATGGCTATGTAAGCCGTCATCCGTTATTATTCAATCCAAGTGTGATGTACGAGCGTTTTCCTATGATAGTAAGGAACTCTATATGTTTTCCATAAAATAATTAATATGTTTCCCTTGTTGAAATTGTTTTTCTGATATGTGTACATGTGTTTTATAAATGGACCGTGCGTAGGTACTTGACCCAGTTGCTTGGCTTAGGGAGACACCTTTCAATCATTTTGATGTCGAGGCATTGGATGTTGAGACTTTTCATCCTGTTGATAAGCCATTACTGTGGCAATCTTGAATTGGATTCTCCATCCTCGCACCAGGGGATACAGATGTTGTACAAATCTTAAAGATAGGACTAATTGCCCATGACAAGGAATTTGCAGAAAGAGAGGCTGTGAAGGCATGTTTAAACAAGCTTGCAAATATTGGGTACACCATACCTACACTGTCCTCCATGATCATGAAAGCAGATGAGGAAGGTTTGGATGGTGAGGATGTTGAGGATGAGGGTGATTATGTTGAGGATCATGGCGATCATGTCCGCAGGTATTGTGCAAGGATTGCTCAAAACAACCAAGATGCTGTGGTAAAGTCGAAGTCAAACTCATAATATCGAGATTTTTGTTTAGTGTTTAGTTCTAACATCTAATTTTTTATAACATTTACAGGATGAGGACAGTGGCTTAACCTACGCAGGGTGTAGTTTTGAAACAATTGTTAACCAGAAAATGGATAGACTGGGGTATGATTGGATTTTTACTGATGAATGGCCAACACTCACTACGGAAGGATGACAGGCAAAGCCGCATGTGACTACGAGGGGACCTGCCCCACCGACGTCACCAGCATTAATCGTTGTTAGTAGACCCTGTCGGTGTAGTTGTGAAGCAAGGGAGAGTGCATTACTCAATTTGTTATGTACCTTTGGTTTGATCATAATATCCGCATCAGTGACGTACACCGGAAGGATTTACAAATTCGGGAATGGGATGGCAGTGATAGGTTTCGATGAACTATTGTTTTTCCATGAACTTTGGGATTTACGAGTTCTAGTAGGTAATGACTTTATTTTTTAAAATATTCATGACTTTATGGAATTACTATGGTATATTAGGGACAAATTTTCATATTTTTTATTTGATATTATGGTATTATGTTGTATTAAAATTAGTTTTATAATTTATTTTTTAGTTGCACAGGTAAATCTCAACAAAAGTAATAAAAGATACTAAAAAACAAAAACCAAAAATAATGAAAAGGAAAAAATTTGGCCGCTAGAATTCGCACCTCGGTCACAGGGGCCAAAGGGAAGGGCCTTAACCACTGAGCTAGAATAGACTAAAAGAAACAATACCAGACTAAATATTTCTTAATCAGAAAATCTCGGATGCATCTGTGCTGGGTGGGAACCCAACTGGCACTAATAGACGCATCTGTGCCGGGTACTATTGGGGCCCAGCACTGATGACACTCATCAGTGCCGGGTTCTATTGTAACCCGGCACTGATATGCCTGGACTATATAAGCCCAGCATACGTGGGGCCAAAAATTCCCTAATCTTTCACTCCGCGCTCACTATGTTCGAACTCTCACCGCCGTCCGCCACTGTCCACTGCCTCCACCCGCCCCACCGGCTGCCGCAGTCGCGCCCTCCGCTTTGTCTCCACCGTCGTCCGCGCCTCACCGTGCACCCGGCGGCTGCAAGGGAGCTGCCCGTCGCCGTCCCCGGCCTCGCTTTACGCCACGCCGGGTCCTCGACTTCACGCAACCGTGCTCGACGCCGGCCCGCCATTGCTGGTGCTCCGTGACTCCAGCCTCTTAGGTGAGCTATCCAAGGAACTACACAGGCACTCAACGGCGGCCTTCACACTAGCGAACTCAGGAGCACGGGCCAGGCTGTGCTACTGTTCTCGGTGAGCGCCACCCCTAGAATGCCCCTAAGGTGTTCGACATTTTGCTAATTAGGAGCACGCAGTGACAATCTTTGTGGATTTGTGTGTACAGTCTCTCCATCACCGGTGGCAGTTTGACCCTGGACTCCATGCCGGTGGTTGGTTGTCCCCTAGTCCATGCCGGCGACCTCGTCGTTCGATCTGCTGCCCCTCCCAGCCTCGTCCACACCACTGCACCCAGAGCAAGGTGAGTGTGTTTTCAATCGTTGAAGTGCCCATGTTAAGTTGTGATCTCTAGCTTAATTAGTGCTGTGACCAAATGTTATTGATTGTCATATATGCTAGATGATTAAATTTCCTTTTGCTAGAGATATATATAATACTTTGCCATGCTATATTTGATGTACAAATAGTTCATCAACACGCTATTTGATGTATAAAATAGTCTGGCATGATGTACATAAACATGTTATATGTACACAAAAAAGGTTGGCAAATTGAGTAGAAAACATTATTGAATGGCATAGTGATAACACACTAAATTAACTATTTATTTGCTTGGTCAAAATCATGTGTGAATGGCATAGTAGGCAACAATGGCATGGTATGTAGTTTGGATTGGCCGAAAACATGGGATCTATCGTAGGTGGGCAGATGCCAATCGTCAAGTCCATCGCTACCCAGGGAATTCTCACAAGAAATTCAACAGAGAGGCTAAAGCTTTGTGGGCCTTTTATGGTCTAAACCATGGCCCAGTGCATCAACTAATTGAAGAGAATCTACCAGCAATAGAGATTGAAGAGAATCCACATGCTTTGGCGATGGAAGGGGTTCCACAGGCACTGGAGATTGAAGAGAACCCACTGACTAGAGATAGGAAGATAAGGAAGCCGCATGCTCTTTGGTCTTGGACACATGCCATGATTTTATGTCAAGCTATGTTCATTGCATTTCTTCTTTGGAAGTTGATGTAAACTTTGTTTTGTACATCTATCGATACTTGCACTTTGTGATATGGAGCTAGTTTGTGGACTTGGTATTATATTTTGTATTTTATATGTTCTCCACACCTGTTGGATCAAATAGTTGGATTTGCAACACTTAGCAATTGCCAGTTCTCTATATGTCCACAGCCATGACTACTACACGTTGCCAGATGGCCCGTCGCCAACTTGGCAATAGGCAACAAACATCGCAAGCCAGGAACGCTGGGATGGGAACCCCGCAAACTTAGGCAAATGATGGGACAGGAGCCCCACAAACTCCTGCAAACCATGCACAACAAGCACCTAATCAGATCGCTGGTACGGGAGCCCCTAGGATTATGGGAACCTCGCAAACTCTGGCAACTGCCAGAGAGGAATTTAGCCCCACTACTTACTATCTCAATCTTCATCAAGATGATGTTGAGGTAACTTTGTTAATAAATAAGATAGACTAACATGCATGCTAAGTAATTAAGTTAGTGGCTCATCAATTGGCTTGTTTTGTGTCTACGCCAGGGTCCGAGCAATTGTGCGCTAGATGGCGCGGGTACTAGCAATGGGGGTACCACCAGACATAGGACAAGCCGAGGAGCCTCATTGCTTCCTCAGGGTAGTGGTGCACACTATAACATAGATGAAGTTGACCAAACAGGCGAGCCGATCAGCCCGGCTGACTCGGTGAAAAAATTAAAGACTATCATGGGGATTCTTGTGAGGGACTACATGTAACACCTCTGGTGTTAAATTAACTAAAACATGCCATGTCATCATATGCACTGCAAAGCATCCATGTTTAAGTCAACCTTAATGTGCATTAACTAAAACAAGTTTATATTTCATAGGTTGATTGAGTTTTTGTAATGTTTGGTCACATGAAATAATAAAACCCTATTTCGAAAGCCATCGCAAATGTTTAGTTTATACTCTATGTACTTGAGGTGTAAACTGTGTTTACACTAGTGTCAAGCATAGTGTATAAGTCTAAGTTCAACCCTAAAAATGATTTCCATATTTGAAATTAAATTTGGATTCTAAAGTTTATTCCTAAGCCTGGCAATTCAAATTTAAAGTCAAATTGGAAATGCTATAAAAGGTTTTTCAAAAATCAACTTGGTCAACCAAGGGTGTCATTGGGTCAATGACCTAAAAATGTCCTTGGATGATGTTTGTGATCACTAATAACCAACCAATTAAGTTAGAAACCAAATTGAGTTTAAATTCTATTTCAAAAAAAAACCCTTTATTTCCAACCCTAATTTTATCCCCTTTTCTCTAATTCAAAATCTATAAGGAATTTGGAGATACTCTAAAAAGATAGTTTGTAGATATTGACAAGAGCTACAAAGTTGGTATATAAAGTTTTTCAAGTTTCCAAAAGGAATTTCAAATTAATTTGAAAATACAGTTTCTAGCAATTATCCCCTTTTGATTTTAAAACCATAATTCAAAAATTATGCATAATTTGAGAAGACCTTGTATATGAAAAATGTTTGGTTTGACAAACTCAACATTTCATAGTTTTGAATATTTTCAAGTTTTATTGGAAAATCAAAAGTAATTTCAAATACTTATTTCTAGGGTTTTATCCCCTTTTCAAATCTAAATTCAAATTTTAAAATCTAAATAGAATTTGAGGATGCCAGTTAAAGGAAAAGTGTAGCTCTTGAAAAGTTATGCAAATGATATTTTTGGAGATTTTCAAGTTCTTATACAAATTTTGAAGTAATTTATATTTTAAACCGAGTGGCAATTCTATAAATAAACCAAACAGTACCTAATCCTATCGGCGAACGCCATGGCCGGCTTCTCATCGCGCGCCGCCGTCCACCGCCGCGCCTTCCCGGCCAACCGAGCGCTCTCAGACGCGAGAGACTTCATCGTCGTCGTGTCAAATTCCGATCGGACGACGCCGCTCTTCTTCTTTCTTTCTCCCGCCGCCGTCGCCGACGACCTCGCTCCGCCGTCGAAATTCACCGCCGACGCTCCACCTCAGTCCAATTGCCCTCGCTCAAAGCTCCGTCACTTCATCACGGTCCTTTTGGGCCAGTTCATGCTTGCCCTCGTCGCCCGAGCCACCCGCACGCCACCTTCTTCTCCGCGGCCGGTCAGCCGAGCCGCCGCGCCATCGCCGCCGTTTGCCGCCGCCAAAGGTGAATATATTTTACCGATGACCCTGTAATCATGTTCTCCGTGTCATCCTACATCTGATGCGCACCATGGTTTGAGCAGCGCATTAACAGAGACCGCCGTGACGCCGTCGTGCCATCGGAGCACCGCCGCCGCCATCACCGCCGTCGACCGCCGCTCAACCCAGCCCTCCGGACCTCCATTAACGTGCGCATCAGCGCCGTGGTGAGCTCCTGCATCTATCTGTGTCATCAATTTGGTCAATCCGTTGCTGTGGCCGCCGGTAGCCGTAACCCGCCGCCGGCGCAGTGCTACCGCTCCGCCGCGCGCGATGCCGTCCTCTCCAGAGACCGAGACCGACCTTCATGTAGTAACCTAACCTGTCCGTTTAGGTGTCCTGCGTAAGTTCGTGAGGTCGCCGTCACCGGAAATCGCTCCGGTGAGCGACTCCGCCGCGCCCGAGCTCCGCCGCGCCGCCATCGCCGCCGGCGTGGGTGCCGCCGCCGCTCCCCAGCACCGTTACCCACTCCAATCGATGCGCTGTGTCAGGATGAGCAAGTAGGAGAAAACCCCATCGCCGGAGACCTCACCGACGGTGAGGAATCGCCGGTCAACTCCGGCGGGGTCGGCTGTTGACCCGGGAGCACTGTGCCGAATTTTCTTTTTCTATTTTCAGAAAATGATTTAAATGCTATTTTCTTTGAAAATTCATAGTAATTCATTTATAGCTCCAAAAATTCTGAAAATTTTTGTGAAAGTTCCTTATGATGTCATCTACCTAGGAAAAATATGAAATACCAAATTTGAGTACTTTTTGCATATGTTAAAATTAGCCCTTTTAATTGAAAAATGGACCTTCAATGATTTTTAATAATTAAAATAATTGGCTTTTAATTCTAAAATTTGTTTTGCCATCTAATTAGGCTAAAAGCTTTCTAAAATAAAATTTTAGGATTAATTTGATAACTTTAATTTTTATGCCTTTATTTAATGCTTTTAAATAATTAATTAACCCCTTTAGTTAAACTTAATCATTATAGGAATTGTGTGACTTGGGATTGATTGATGACCTTAGGTCATTAACCCTAATGACCTTTGACACTTTAATTCATTGTTTGCGCTTACCTTAATCATGTCATTAGGGCTTAATTAACGTTATTTTATGTGTGTAGTTAATTATAAAAATGGCGTAGTTAACCCTAATCAGTTATATAAGCGAAGTTTTGTTAGCCTGCAACTTTATCGTGAAGAAAAGTTGTACTCGACCCCTTAACCTGATCATACACTCATCGAGCATCATATTTACTATTCCATCATGTAAAGCATATTAATTATCGAATAGTTTCCGTTAACGGAGAGTTAACGTTATCACTCAGATCTGAAGGACGAGCAGATCCAGGAATCGGGAGTTGATCCAGATTTCGAGACCGTCTACCCCGAACATCAAGGCAAGCCCCGGATACATTTAAACCTTATTCTATTTATAAAAGTTTTACCGCTTCAGCTCTGATATGTTGCATTAAGTGATAGGAGTTGAGTGAAAACCCACAAATTGCATTACCTGTCTTATTTCCTTAATCCTTGTTACCTACTTGGAAGATGAGTAGTAATGCTTAGCCCTGCTTATTTATTTAATTATCAAAGGAAAAGAATTAAAAAGATGAGATTGGTTTTCTTGTCGAAAGCTTGATGTAGTAATAAATCGAGTCCGGACGGCGAACTTGCACTGGGAATGGAGTCCCTCTGTAGTGTTCTCGTCTGTTGATGCCCTAGGTCCCGTCCGTTGGTGAACTGGATGATATCGAGAATTTAGAAATCCACATGCATGAAGTGGTATACGGATGGTTGTAGCCGTGTATGCCATGGAGTGACCTAGCGTGGGGCCAGAGAATCCCATCTGTGTCATAGTGTGTTTTACTGTGGGGTTTAAGTTCCCATGTATCTCGGTACGCTGGGCCGCAGAGCTCACGTGTATCATGTGGTGATATACGGCTGAGGTTGTTATCCCGGTATATCGGTGCACCTGGGGTGCTTCAGAGTTAAAGTCTCCGGTATGCTCAGTCACCTAGGTCCCAGCTGGGTATGAAAATGGATTCGAATCGCCGTTGCTTCTCGGAGAAGAAGACTCGATCGTTGTTCATCATCGTAGTAGCAACCTAAACAAAAATTTAAGGATCAATAATGAAGTTGGTTGGTAATTGGAGGTAGTCCAAGCAACCTTTTCTTTCTGTAAAGCTTTTCTGCAAAACTTCTTATCTCCTACAGACCTTACCTTGTCCCTCTAGCCTGCATCTCTTAAGTCTCTACCCTTCTTTTTCGTCGGGTCAGTCTTGTTGAGTACTGGTGTACTCAGGGTTGTTAAACCCTTGTTGCAGGTGAGCCTCATGGGCAGGAGTGTTTTGCATCCTGCTGCATGACAGTCGTCGAGGAAAGCGACGACGAGTAAGCCGTTTAGCTCGTGGGCAGAGCTTTTGTTTAATATTGTAATCTACTGCTACCCCCTATTATTATGGTTTGTATAATTCAAACTTGTAGTTGTAAATATTTGAAACTCAGAAGTTTGTAAACTTATGTTATTATAAGTCTTCCGCTGTTTTACTCCGTGGTATTTTATTTATATGAAATTGTTGTAATACTGCAATGTCTCTCTACAATGATTGATCCTGCTCGGAGAATCATGGATGATTCGGGATTTACTCGACAGACTTTTTAAGTCGTATGGAACACAGTCATGGTTATTTAGAGTCTGGTTAGACAATAATCATGCGTGTGGGCCATATGATTTAGGAGGTTCTGCCACACTACATCCCGATTAAGTACATGCGCTGGAAGGGGGATGTGCGGAAAGATGCCTGGATTGTCCCAGAAGCAAAGAAGGTCACCGTTTGGGATAAGTTGTTACCATATTTCACTTTCCGATCTGACATTGATATGGAGTTGGTTGAGAAAAAAGCCAGAGTAAACATGGGGATAATGTTTAGGGGTTTCAAGCGCTTTTTGACCGCTAAGTATATGAATGAGGATAAAGAGCCAAATTCGGATGAGGCACAGTATGAAAAGCAGAGGCAATTTTGGGAGGAATTCAATGAATATAGGCTATCTGAGGAGGCCAAGGCCTTGAGCCAGAAAAACAAGGAGAACTCTAATAAATCAACAAATTATCATAACCTTGGCTCTTGTGGCTACCTCGACAAGCTGCCTGAGTTTGATGAGGACATTGCGAAGTTGCAAGAACAAGGTATTGTGCCAGAGACTGTCACTTGGGAGTCGAGAAGCGTGTGTTACAGCATGGCTCGGGGGGGCACGCCACGGCCCAGACGGGACCCTTTTGACCCAGCACAATCCAGAAATGTCAGCCAAAAATAGCGCTAGTTTGGTGGTCACTGATGCAATCATCAAGAGACTTTCAGTAGCACACTAGGAGGTACAGTCAGGGGTCCGCACTTCTGATAGGGAAAATGACGTGCTCACCAGGTACTAGGAAACAAGGAGCACCCCGGCCGCACAAGAGGAGTCGGCAACGTTCCTTGGAGTGCAGCATTCGAGGCGGATGCCGACACCTATCGTAAACACGTAAGGGGAAAAGCGCAAAGATGAGCAGAGGAGGAGAGGCGGCTCAAGGAGATGATGGATAGAGTTGAAGCTCAAGCAAGTGCTCAAGTTGCGGCCTTGGTCACTGAAGAAGTTGCCCAAAAATTGAGTGAAGAAAGGGGATCACAAGCAGCTCCATCTCCTAGTGCAATAGACGAAGCAAATGTTCCCACTAACTGTAGCCCAATGATCTGGGGTCGTAGTAGCTGCGGGTCAACCCCTATGGACGATCTGGAGGTGAATGCACCTCATCCGGTGGATGACATCACCAGGCAAGTTAATATCAGGTTGTACATCCGCCAGATTTTTACAACTGATAAAGTGGCTACCGGCCAGGCCTGGCCTACTACTGAAGATGGGAACCTTAATGGTCGACCAATTCCACAAGGCTATGACTACGTCAACATTGACACCATACTTGAGAAGAAGTATAACAAGATAATGATTGAGCACCCCATATCGGTAGATAGGCCATTGCTTGGTTAGCACAAGGGAGCTCATATGGCCTGGCGCAAGCGCTTCATTAAGCTTGATCACCAGGCCTCGTCAGATGAAGAGGATGATGCCGACTGGTCACCGGTGGGGGCTAGAGATGGCTCTCATTCTTCTCTGCCTCATCGTGCGGGTCCCCTCTTTGATGAAGTGTTGTCTCCTCCCCATGTTGTACCCACACTAGCACCGCCACCGCCTTCATCACCTCCTCATCTTGATGCACTTTCCCCACCACCACCACAGTCGCCTCCTCGTGGTAGTGCACCTTCACCGTCAAAACAACATAGGACCTCACGTTCACATCCTCCTTCCCAAAGGGCTCCATCAAAAAATGCTCCAAGTCATAATACGCGAGCCTTTGGTCGTTGTCAATCCCCTCCTCAATCACAAAAAGTTGCTAACAACAAAAGGAGCAGTAGGAACCAGCCGGGAATGTCGTCTGCCTCAGCAGGTAATAATGTTTTAAAAAATAATAATAACAAACAGAAGAGGCAAGTGGATGCGAGCGTCACGTGCTTGGGAAAGCACAATGAGGCCTCTGGCGGGCACAGTCAAAATTGTGTGAAGGCGTGCAGTACCTGGTTTCGTAGAATTGCCGATTTTCCCAAGTGGATGAAAGTCCAGGACATCGAAAGGCAGGACAAAAACCTTGTCAATAAACAAATCGTACTGGACCAGCTATTGGTAAGGAAATTGTCTGTAAACCAATATATGGAAGAGGATCGGTCCCTCACCAAAGAGATGGATGAGATGTGATATACAAGTGATATGGAATTTGAGATGGCTAGTGTCGTATACAAGTTCAGTCTTGGGAAGGATATGATGCAAACACGGAAGGAAGTGCATCAGCTGACAACAAACATGTGCCAGCTCCATGACTATTACATTTATGATACTTTGACCCGACAGTACTCTAGTTTCAAAGTCATCATAAAACTCAAAGTACATTGGTTTGACAATCCCGAGGAAGTCTGGCATCATGTTGGATATGATGACTTGTTCCAGCTCTACCACAGACGCGACCTGGACAACCAAATTATGATGTTGTGGACATTGTACGAACCCTATACCCCAGTTTCATTAATTGTTATAATTAATAATGAACTATATATCATTCACATTGTAACATATATATATTTCTCATGTTACCATGCTTAATTTTGTAGGTGGATGGCAGCTTATTGTGATAAGGAGAGATTAGTTCACATTAGATTCTTTGATCCAATCGTGGTCCATTTCAGAAGCTGCCAAGGCATCTTAGGATATGACAGGGAGGTTACCATAACCAAGCGGGAGGTGGTCATTAGAGATTTCTTAGATAAGAAGAAAACCAACATTCTGTTAGCCTACAACTCCAGGTATGTATTCTAGCTCATCAATCTCTCGCTCATCCTATAACTTTATAGTATCTTGTTACGTTAATATATAAAAGAATTTGATGAACTTGGACATTTGTGTCTGATTTGCAGGGGACATTACATTTTCGTGGATATCAAGCTTAAGGAATCACGCATCGAGGTTTGGGACTCCAAGAACATGCCACTTGGTTGTGTCGATGACCTACGCCTAGTTCTAGATGAGTAAGTGAATTGACCTGATTTCATATTATTCTCATATTTTGTATTTTAATATTTATATATGTATATATGATAGGGCCATGAGAAAAGTGTTGTTGTCGATGACCCCATTCAAGGCCTATCGTATGGAAATGTAAACTCTGGAGCAGCTGTAGGCGAACAATGAATGTGGGTTCTACATCATGTGGGCAATGTACCATTACGTCGGCGGGAGAACCCTGATATCACAAGAACTGGTGTGTATGCTTGTCCCTTCTCATGTATTTCTTAATTTAGGTTCTATGTATATGTCTTGATCATCTCAACTACTACTACTACTACACAGCGCGAGAAGGTTGAAGTCCAATGGATTCTAGAGCCTGAGATGAGAGGATTCCAAGAAGCGATAGCAGGCTTCATCATGGATCAGATGGTCTCGACGACTGGGATCTTCTCGATCATGAGGGCTACGACAGAGGAGACCATGGCCATGGCAAAAGACTTCAAAGATAGATTGATTCGGCTTGATAGTTGAGATGATTTAGGGGGGACACATGTAACAAATACTTTCGTGTATACTTTGATGATGTAATTACTTAGTTTCATCGTGATGTTTAATAGTAGCCGATACGGTAACATTATGAACTGCAATCGGATTGTAAAAATAAATTAAAAACACATAAAATAATGATTTTATAATTTGCTAATAATAAACAAAAAAACCTATCACTGCCGGATTGCAATAGAAACCGACAGTTATCATCTAACGATCAGTGCTAGACTAGTAAACACCCCGGCAGTGATCCTGCTGAGAACACTACGAATGGTGTTCCCAACCATCAGTGTTGTTCTACGTAACACTGCTAGCTGGTAACTGAAACCGGCAGTGTTAGACATATAGAACATTGCCGACTGATAGCTACAACCGGCAGTGTTAGCCATGTATAACCGTGCCGTTGTGTATCCTCAATCGGCAATGTTCTTGAAAATAACACTGTCGGCTCCTGTTATGAACCGGTAGTGTTATTGCTAACAACACTGCCGGCTGGAGGGACAAGCCGGCAGTGAAAGCGTTATCTGTGCCGGGTTCATAGAGACGACACTGATGTTGTTCCCATATCACTGCCGATATGGTGGTCCCGGCTCAATATCTGGCGCTGATGGGGGGTCTAGGACCGGCATAGATCAAGTAATCTGCAGTAGTGAAACATGACGAGCGGCTACGGCGAGGCATCAGATATTCAGATCAGATTCAGATCAAATAAAAAACATGACGACAACAAGCACCTGCGCGTGCGACGCCTGCCGCCGCATCATGGGCCTCTGGCAGTCAGCGTTCACATCGGAGTGCGGCCACACCTTCCACCTCCGCTGCGTCTCTCAGGCCGCCGCATGCCCGGTCTACGTCGCGCGGTGGACCGACACGCCGGACACCGCTTCCGCCCCTGCGCCGGCCACCTCCTTCACCTTCGCGCCGATGACGACGCCAACGGACTCCTCCTCAACATCATCCCGGGCACCACTGCTTGGGCAGCCGTCGATCGCTCACACCTCCTACTTCACCTATGCGTCGCCGTCGTGGACACCCATGTTTGGGCATCCGTCGCCGTCGACTGCTTCTCAGGCGTTCAACTTGTCTGGAGCATTGTACCCACCGCCACCACTATACGTTGGGGGGCCGATCTGCTACGGGAAACTGGTTCTTTGCCGACTGCCAAAAGCAGTCAGCAAAGGCCGAAATCCAGTTGGCGAAGACTTTGCCGACTGCATTCCACTCTGGCAGTCGGCAAAGGTCCGTCTTTGCCGTCGGCAAAGGATTCTTTGCCGAATGCCACGTGGGGGGCAGTCGGCAAAGACTTTGCCGAGTGCCAAACAAGGAGTTAGCAAAGGAAGCGGCCCCGTGTCGTCTGGCATCTTCTTAGTCTTTGCCGACTGCCTTATTTGGCAGTCGGCAAAGATATTTTATTTTTTTGAAAAAAAAACATCCGTTGCCGACTGCCAGCTACGACAGTCGGCAAAGCTGGTGCATGTGCAGCTCGGTGCCCAGTAAGGCAGTCGGCAAAGCTGGAATTTTTTTCCCTATTTTTTCATATATATAGCAGCAGGCAAATCACGTATATATATAACACAAATTCACACATATATAACTCAAATCCACATATATATATAACACAAATTCACACATATATAACTCAAATCCACATATATATCACATGTCATCCATAACAAACGCATCCAACAAGTCCAACAATATATCACAAAGACAAAGACAAGTCGCGGTCGTCTATTGCTGCCCTGCATTTTGTAATGACAAAGACAAAGATTAAACCAATTTAGCACAAATAATTGATAAGTACTTGTAAAGAGATTCATAATGAACGAAACATAATTACAAAGTAATAATAAGAATAATATAGTATTACATGAATTACAAATTATCTCCACGAACGGCAGTGGTTAGCTCCTCGTCATCACGATCATTATTGTCATCATCACTATCAATATTGTCAAAACCTAAGTCCTCATCATCTCCATTGTCCTCACCACCTCCATCGTCCTGAACAACTCTATCGCGCTGAGCCCTCCATCGCTCAAGCATCATTATGTCCTTAGGATCTTGCACCACTTCACCCTCATCCTCATCGATGTCATTGTCTACTTCCATGTCCATCAGCGAATGAATATCTATGGACAAATGCCCTTGTAGCCCCTCAGGTTTATAGAACTCTCCGCTATCTGCCTTTGGGTCAAAGTTGTAATCATCATCGTTCGGGACAGGCGCTTTACTACGCGGCGATACCGACTGCACAAGGTACCAACCCCTAAGCTTCTCATCTTCTTGGCACACCCATGGGAGATAATAAACTTGCGTGGCCTGTTGAGCCACAATATACACATCTGATTCAGTATAGACGGAATCCTGTCGAATTTTGACTTGCCCAATGTCATCGGTTCTTCTCGTGATATTAGGATCGAACCAATGTCATTTGAATACCACTGGTTTAGGAGCTTTGGGGCCCTCAAAGTTGAGCTCGTATATTTGTTCGACTATGCCATAATAGTCACGACCATCTGTGCCGGGCGTACGAACTCCTGTGCACGTGGTCTTTCAGGTGGGCCGACTCTCCTCGTAGCTTCTTGTGCGAAAGCGATAGCCATTCACATCATAAACGGTGAATGTGTTGACCCTAGTGTTGAAGCCCCTTGCAACCTGTTTTAATTCACCACTCATTTCCCTATCCGTGCGTGCCTGCAAGGTGAGGCCAGGTAGATTGTTACAGTACTCGCTATCCTAGGAGCAAAGTGGAATCTCAAAGTGGGAACGAGGTAAGTTGGATGGTACCTTCATATAGAACTAGGAAATAAAATCGGGCATGACATTTTTGAGAAGATAATCTTCTTCTTGGTTTGTAGGAGCCCTATTCCGTCGTGTCCAATGTTCATTAATAAACTCTCTGAAAAAACAAGAGACAAAGGGGGTCAGACCGATAGGTGGAGGATATTCACTGCGTATGTAATAAGCTCATTGAGAACTTACTTTTGATAAGGAGCCACTTCTTCAAGGTTCAACAACAAGTAGAGTGTGATAGTACAAAACTCAGATTGTTGCAACGTCTTAGTGGTACTTGTGCTTCCCCTTCCGAGTTGCTCTTTGAAAAGACTTAGGGTCGATGAACTCTCGTCGTTGTTGTAACGAGGAGGTGGATTGCTCATGTTGGGAAGGTTCTCAGTATAGTACGCCGTTGTGAAGTTCGACACCTCCTCCACTCTGAATGCCTCTGCCACGGAAGCCTCAATTTTGGCTTTATTTCCACACTTTTTTTGAATAATCTTTAGACACCTCTCAATTGGATAGCACCAACGGGACTGCACGGGACCCCCTAGCCGTGCCTCACGCGGTAGGTGTAAAATCAGATGCTGCATCGACAGGAAGAAGCCGGGTGAAAAGATCATCTCTAACTTGCAGAGCAATAGAGGTGCAACACTCTCTAGGTAAAGCATCACTTCCCGAGATATCTCTCTGGCACAAAGCTGGCAAAAGAAATAGCTCAACTATGATCACATGTGGAGATATCTAGGTTTTGGACATCCGACGTCGTAACTTGCTCGAAATATTCTTAATTTTTTATCATAGCATCAACACTTCTACCGCACCTGGATGGTCATGTTTCGTGAACAAGACGTTCAAAATTTTGGGTGAGTTTATGGACACGGCCTCAAAATACACTATCCAACATGAATATTATTTTTTGAATGGCTACGTTTCATTATTTCATGCACCTGTAGTTCAAATTTGGATTATGCAAAAAAATTCAAGTAAATAAAATAAATAAATGAAATATAACAAAGTATTGTAAAAAGGTCCCAAGTTCGAACATGTGCTTGTAAACAATATGTTTGGGCTACAGAAAAAGTTTGGATTCAAAATTAAAAAAAATAAAATCTTTGCCGACTGCCAAGCTGGGCAGTCGGCAAAGAGTGTCTTTGCCGACGGCCACATCACTGGCAGTCGGCAAAGAAGCCGCCTTTACCGACTGCCCAGTCGGCAAAGAGGGCCGGCCCCGGGCCCAGCCCGGGCCACGTAGCAGTTTGCCGACTGCTCGGCGTGGCAGTCGGCAAAGAAGCTATCTTTGCCGACTGCCAGACGTCAGGGCAGTCGGCAAAGAGCATGTCGACGGACGCCGTTTGAGCCCGCCAAATTTTGCCGACTGTCCATCTTTGTCGACTGTTAGGATCTTCTCTGGCAGTCGGCAAAGAAGGCTTTGCCGACTGCCTTTCTTCGCCGACGGCCGTGGTAAGGGTAGTCGGCAAATGTCTTATTTGCCGACTGCCCCTGATTCCGAGCAGGCGGTCGGCAAAGCTGTGGGCAGTCGGCAAAGCACCAGTTTCCCGCAGTGATCCCAGCGTTTGGACAGGAGCAGGAGGCACCGGCATCGGCGCTTTGCCCGGTCTGCCACGCCGCCATGCGCCGCGGCCAGGCCACCGTGGCATCCGAGTGCAACCACACTTTTCACCTCCGTTGCATAGCTAGCCATTTCTGGGCAAGAAGCGTCTGCCCTGTCTGCAACGCACGGTGGCGCGACTGCGTGTCCCTGGCGCGGCCACCCGACCCCTTTTACTCGCCGCCAATAATGTCTTCACCGTCGCCGTCGCGGACACCCATGTTTGGGCAGACGTCTCCGTCCACTGCTTCTCGGTACTGCCCCTTCAGCATGCCTGGACCATATCCGCCGCCACCGCAGTCTGTTGGTAGGATCCCAGCGTTTGGACAGGAGCAGGCACCGGCATCATCATCGCCCGTGTTCGATGACGACGATCCGGTGTCGCCGCCGCCTCTCAACCAAGTCCAGGCGGAAGCGCCGACGAACAAGGACGCCGTCGCCGTCATGCAGCTCAAGACGCACTGCGAACACCCGGCCGCCGCTCGGGACACGGCCCGAGACAGCTTCGCCGTGCTGGTGCACGCCAAGGCACCACCCCTGGCGGCGGGGACGACCGCAGACGAGCTTGTCCCGTCGCTAGATCTCGTTACGGTGCTCGACGTCAGCGGCAGCATGGCCGTTGGCAACAAGCTGGCGCTGCTGAAGCAGGCCGTGAGCTTCGTCATGGACCGCCTGCTCGGCCCCGGCGACCGGCTCAGCATCGTGGCCTTCTCGTGCGAGGCGCGCCGCGTCCTCCGGCTGGCACGGATGTCGGAGGTGGGAAGGCCACGGCCAAAGCAGTCATGGAGTCCTTTGTCGCCCAAGCCGCCGGCGGCACGGACATTGGAGGAGCTCTCCGTGTGGCTGCCGAGGTGCTCGACGGCCGCCGCCACCGGAACGCCGTCGCCGGCGTCATCCTTCTCTCGGATGGCAAGGACAACCATGCTTACGACCATCCCAATTGCATCAGCAGCATCAACAGATACAGCGGCATTGTTCCACGGTCCCTGAGCCGCACCTTCGGTTGCCGGTACCCGCCGCCGGTTCATATGTTCGTGCTCGGCGCCGACCACGACGGCGCCGAGGCCATGCAGACCATCGCGATGCTGACACGTGGAAGCTTCTCCCTCATCGAGGAGGAGGCGGCGGTGCAGGACGCCATGGCGCGGTGCATCGGCGAGCTCCGCTCTGTCGCGGTGCAGGAGGCCTGTGTCGTCGTGGAGTGCCTGCACCCCGGCGTGCACGTCCGGGCTGTCAAGGTCTCTGGCGGCCGCTATTACCCTAGCTTCATCGGCGTGGGCCGCCCCGCCGCGTCGGTGGACGTTGGCGAGCTGTGCGCGGACGAGGAGAGGCGGTTCCTGCTCTTCTTGGGCGTGCCAGTCGCCGCCGCCGCCGTGGAGGATGGCGCCAAGGACGGCGACGACGGCAGCGTGACCCCGCTGATCAATGTCAGCTGCATTTACAAGGAAGCGGCAACCGGGCCGTCGGTGGAGGTTTATTGCGAGCACGAGGCCGCGGTGCAGAGGCCGGTGGTGGTGCCAGCGACAGCGACGACGGACATGGAGTCGTCGTGCGTGGAGGTGGCACGGGAACGCTTCCGCGTGGAAGCTAGCGAGGACATTGCCGCGGCGCCGGACGCTCCGCGTCATGGCGAGCACGCGAGGGCGGCGCAGATACTGGACCGTCGGCTGGAGGCCTCATCGGCAGCCGCGGGGCTGGCGGGCGACGAGAAGTGCGCGGAGCTGTGGCGGAGCTGCGCGAGCTGAGCGCTCGCGTGGCGGACCAGCGGCGGGAGTACGAGCGGACGGGGCGGGCGTCCAGGGTGCCGGCGTTCGGGTCGACACCGGCGGGATCCGCATTCAGGATGACAACGTCAACGGCAACGGCAACGGCAATGGGGGGTACTTGCTTTGGTACGGTCCATTCGGAGGGTCGACCGGGGCGGCGGGAACACAGCCAACTCCGGCGTTCGGTTCTTAGGTTCGCCACGCCGGCAATGCAGAGCTTTGGCCGGGAGATTAGAGAGAACGCCAAATCAGGGCAGAGTTTAGACTGTTTTTTTTTTTCGTGAAAACTTCCGGCAAACTTTATTGGTTCAAATTCAAACAGATGGTGAATTATGCAGACGGACATTTCAGCAAATGACATCTTTGTTAAAAAAAAATGGAGAAATGACATATCTGCAATTATGCAGAGGCTAACAACAAGCACCGATAGTATCATTGTTCAAAAAAAAAAAAAGCACCGATAGTATCATAGTAAGAGGTCTTGTTAACAACCAGAATCTAAAATAGGAAGTCAATCGAATACTATTCTGATTATATTGCTGACTAGACTACATGGCGTATCGACAGAAGAACAAGCTATCAGTAATGTCAGAAGGGATTAGAATTGCCATCTTCCTTCATGGATTTCATGTTGCATTCCGCAGGAAACATTGTTCATAACCTAGGTACTCGACCGGTAGCTTCGGAACATAGGCAGACCAATCTGCAGCCAGGGTTTTCATATTGACATTTGCAATGGTGAACATGAAAGAAGATAAATTCAGAACAGAACCAAATGCATCCAAGCGAATAGAAGTTAAGAAACGAAGTTTTCTACAATCTTTACTGTAGAGGAAATGAAAGTCAAAACGAGGGAGTAGCATTTAACACTGTTAAATTATGCACAAAAAAATGTCGAATTAGAAATAGAAGTTGCTAGTATATTATCCAAGAACAAGACATGCTGAAGCAGTTTAAGGTTACAAAGTTTTTGTTGGTTTGTGAACTACTACTGATCATGATCATGATACAATGAAAAAGTACTCGTTAACTAGTCTCAGTGGGAGGCAGTGAAGATCTGTATAATGGGTTTTAGCTCCAAATTTGCTTCCTGACCATCCAGGCACATTAATATACTAATACTAGTACCTATACTAAATAGATAAACCAAACTTTAGGTCTTTGGTGTTCTGACGAAATACCCTTCCTTGAAACGGTTATGAAGTGTGCTGCTCCTCACACCCAACGCATTGGCAAGTTTCTGAAAGGTTGTGCGCTCCCTCAGAGGCACAGCTTTGATGGCTTCAAAATCTATTTCTATTCTTTTGCGACCACAGTTCTTCTGAAACTTGTTTTTAACACCATCTATACTACCATAATCTTGACCCTTGCGCCACACAGACTGCACTACTCTCAGAGGCACACCAAATTTCAGTGCAACCTGACTTGAAACTCCACGGCGCAGCACAGGAGGGTCTGTCTTCGCCAGCAACTCCAGATAGATGGCGACCTTTAAATCGTCCGGGTAGTACCTCTTCTTCTTCTTGTTCTCCTTACCTTTCGATCCTACAAGTAGAGGAAACCAGTACATTAGCACTCCTCAAAAGCACTGTTTCATTCCGACAGTGTATCAGTAGCTACTAGAATAAAGTCAATAAAGAATAAACACATCACTTAATCCTGAAAGTGTTGTTTCAGACTAAAAAAGATATCTGTACGCTACACCCCCATAATATAAACGTAAATCAAAGTAACTGAAAACTACATATCTCCAAGAGTACAGTCCTGATAGTACTGTTTCTGGTCCGGCAAATGGAAAAACAGATAACTAACCTTCCTCTCCAGCAGCTCCTCCATCATCTCCGGTTCCATCTCCATGTTCCAAAGCCCCAATCAGTGCATGATTATTCGCATCTTGTTATCGAACAATTAACATCCAATCAGGAACCCGATTGGTCAAAACATAATTTGTCAAAAACAAATGTGTTCAAATTACCACGTGCTCCGGTTGGATCAGTACATCCTCCTGAAGGAGCATCACAAGAATCATCGTCTCCCTGGTTGTGCACTCCTAGTCCATCTCCATCTAGGACACCAAAAAGAAAAAAAAAAACAAAGAAAACAAGTCAGTGGCATAAATCGTCTAAAACCACAGACATTTCGTTCGAAAAGTCCTCAAAACCAGACACGCATTTGGAATAGATAGAATAAATCAAATGGAGCAGCAGCTACCTGGTTCTCCATAACCCCGCACCGTGTCGCCGTCGAGTTCGTGCGCCGGTCCATCCCGGTCGCCAATGGTGTCTCCCCAATCGATGCCATCGTTGAGGTCCCAGTCGGCTGGCCACACGGTTTAGGTCGAATTCTCTTGGCGCCATTGCTCGGAGAGGATCTGAGGACATATATATATATGTATGTATATATATATATATACATATACATATACATATATATATATATATAGACACACACACAGCCGTGGCCCTTGGGCCATGCAGGAGGTTTGTGTGCGCACGCGCGCGCGAGCAAGGAAATTGGAAATTGCAGCGGTCAAATTTGAAAGAAGCCACCAGTGCGGGGGAAATTTGGAAGCGGCTGGAGGGTTTGGGGGCGAATTTGGCACGGCGGGTCAAGGCATGTATAACAGAAAGACGACTGATGTCAGTTTCTTGAAATTTAAAATACAGACGGCTGAACAGACAGCTCATACAACAACCTACACACAGCAGCTGTCTATATAGCTATCTAAAAATTATTTAATGCTTATATGTAGCTATAATCAATTGTGAATATCAATCCTATGTATCATTGTGTTGCTAATCCATATAAAAGAAATCTTAAACATAAATCAATTTTGAAAAAAAACCTTTAAAGTAAATCATATCTCGATTGTGTTACTAATTGTGTTGGCTGTATAGGGTATGTATAATTGTATTCCACGTATATTTCTTCATTTATTTTTCTATAAGAAAACGGCAAGGTGACATTAACAATTCATATCTCGTCAGAACAAAAGCAGATCAAGGCAGCAAGCCAGCAATCGCCCGCTCGCCGTGGAGGGACTCTGCTCCGGCCCGCGGCGCCCGGCCGCCCCTCTGCTCACCGGTGTCGATGCTGCTTGCGTACCGCTCGCCGTGCCCCGCCGTGCGGATGTGGTCCGCTCCGCCCTCTTCGTCGCCGCTCTGCTCCGCTCCGCCCCGGTGCCGGCGTTCTGCTCGCTCCGCCTACTCGCTGCAGAGTGGCTCAGCTCCGCCCCGGGCCCCGCCTCGCTCAGTGCCTGCTTGCCGCTCGCCCGCCGCGCGCAGCTAGATCCGCGCGGTGTCGTCTCAAGACGACGGTTCCATACAACGCGCAGTCTGCCGTCGAGTTTGTCTCGGGCCACGAGCGCCTGCCGTCGTCTCAGGACTCCACGGCTTGGCTCTGTCTCCAGCAAACGGAGGGGGACTGTGCAAAATAACCAGACTGAGACGACTCCATTCATGTGGGAGAAATTGGTGAGGCGTGAGCCGCGAGGCGATGAGCGGCGATAGTAGGCTGTAGGCCTAGGGACAGTGCGGGCGGCCAGCTGCGGAGTAAATGGTTTTGACGGGTAAAATTTACTGGCAGTTCGTTACACACGATAGTGTGGGCCTCTTAGCTCTCCAATTAATTCTGATTTATTGGTATCTAAACACTCGTATTATTAGGTTCTTAACTCTTAAATTTTGGTACTCGTATTATAGTATTTGAGTAACTTGTATGGCGACATCATCTGGATCCCCAAACTTGACACCGTTAATTTTGGTAATTGAGTCGACATGCACATGGCGTCATGCGTTGCTATGAATTGTAGAAACCCATCATGCCCCGCAATCCCCATTTGATTCAGCAAGCACAACTTGAACATTAGCTGTAGCTGAACAAGTGGGCTGGGCGACCCGAAGAAATGGTGATTAATACACCAGATGCCACGATCTCCACCAAGTTCCACGAAACGTTCGGCGATCTAGTCTCGTCTTCAAAGCGGTAAGTGATGTGTGAGCTCTTCCTCATGAGCGGTGTCCACTGGATGCGGACCATGGTGAGGCTGGAATGAGCACTGCTGCTTGTTGTTTGGAACGCACGAGGCTTGAACCGTTTTGAGTTGGTGATTGTTGTTGTTTGTGTTCCACCAGATGTTGGCCTATGGTAACTCGCCATCAAGCCGCACGGGCCGTGTATCTTTACTCTATCTTCCCTTAATAAAGCTCGTGCAACTGCAATGCACGCTTTCGAAAAGAAAGCCCATGTAGCTAATAGCCTTATAAGCTCTAGTACCTCGCCATAGAACACTAATATCAACTGCCTCCCATCATAGTAATGCAAATCAAATGAAAAATGTGATTGTGTGCATTGCTAATCAAGCTTATAATTTAACAGATTTGTAGTTCATCCAAAAAGAACGATAAAAATAGTTGTTTCGTTACTTACATAACCATATGCGCAAAACATCACAGCTTTAGTATATATTATCTATCTATCTGTACTATAAAAGAGCGAAGCAATTATAAAATACACGTCACCTAAAAATTCCTACCCACTCTATGTTTTAACCGTTAGTTATAACTTAAGGTCATGATCTAAGGGATATTAAACATTCTTACCTCCTAACAAGTGGACCACCCCGTAAGATGTAAGATTTGTTTGCGTTTTTGCTGTTGAATTCTCTGGCCTACGGTGTTTTTTTGTAACCAAAAAGTCTACACGTTTCTACACATTGTGGGCCCAATAGGTGGAAAAATCTCCAAAACTACTCACACATGGATACATATTTTACACATACGCACGCATAATGAGCAATAAAAAGAAATCACGTCGACTTGATGAATCTTGGATGGCCTAAACCCCCTCATATGTTGAGTCCTGTTGAGGTTGTAGATCGAGCCATTGCATGCGACGGATCAGCGATCTCATCTCACCCTCGCTGGCGGTGGACGCCTAGGCTCCCATGAACCGATACACGCCCTGCTTGTCGGGCGTCGGCGATGGCGTGGTGCACCGAGAGGCCGAGTGCAAGGCCGCGGGGATCTGCATGGCAAGCACGTATAGCACACGGGCGACGTTGAGGACCTTGGTGGAGAGCTTGTCCGGCACTAGGGCAATGGAACGCCGGCATGTAGGAAGTAACTACACGCGGCCCATCGAACAAAAAGAAAAATATTCAGTTCGTCCCCAGCCACGGCACGGCTGGACTTCGGCGTTTTGGCAGTTCGGCGCGGGACAGCGACTAGGCGACACACGTGCTCACGCACAGATCGCGGGCAAGGACGCATCACGGGGTCATCCGTACGTGCTCCACTGGCCGTCGTTGAGTTGCCGGATCCCGACGGCCGAGGCGCAGCGAGGCAGACCGACCCAAACCAACGGCGGCGAAGCACACGGCATGGTACTCGTGATACATATCCTCAATCGTGTGCATGACCTTCACTTGTTGTGCTGACGAAATTCAGTGCATCATGCCTAAACAACTCGCACCTTCTCGTGCAAATCTCGCAGCAATCCTAGGAGGCATATAATTCACTGCATAATGCCTCGATCAACAACTCACACCTCGTACGTACACTTTCGGATACTTTCTACAGAGACGATAAAGTTAATCACATCTTTCTCTAAACATACAAGTACACTTTGTCAGTAAGTCAAAAAGATCAACATGTTTTGATTGTAGCAAAACATTGTGTTCCAAATGTACTTTTCAATTTTCGTACTAAAAACATACTATATGTTAACTTGGTGTATAAAGTGCTATGAGCAGCTAATTGATTTTACAGCTAATTGAATAATAATTTTTTTTGTTAGTGCTCTTGTTTCATTTTCTTTCCCTATGAAAAACAGCTGTTGGTGCTTGATGAGGCAGATCAAATTCTCGATCATGGTTTCAGACGCTAGGTTGATGCTATTAGTTCTCAGATTTCACAAAATTAGAAAAATTTATTGTTTTCTGCTGTCAAATGAAATCTGTTAAGGACCTTGCAAGGGTTAGCCTAAGGGGTTCTGAATATGAGTTATGCACGAGGAGGCCAAAACAACCACTCCAAATACTCTTGAGCTACTGCCATGATTGTACCTCTTGAGCAGAAGTCAAATATGCTATGGAGTTTCATTCAAAGGCATCTAATAAATTCGAAGACGATAGTCTTCAAATCTAGCATCAAGCAGGTAGCCAGTTATTATATTTCTCAGAGAAGTCATTTGTGTTGCATAGTTATATTTGTGAATTTTGCTCATGTCTTCCAATGTCGGTCATCTGCAGGTCAAATTTGTCCTTGACATTTTTAAGAAACTTCGTCCTGGTATTTCTTTAAATGCATGCATGTACCGAGAAACATGTGGTACAACATGCAATAGTTGCAGATTTAAATGAGCCTAATTCAGTTCCTTTCTCAACATATCCTCTCGAGGATATAAAGAACTAGCCAGGACAATGAATCATGTATCTGTGCATAAGAAAAGAACTTATATGTTTTTAGGCATCAGGGTAGCACTGCAAATAGTAGGAAATTGTTAGTTCTGGATGCAGCTGGCAGGCAAAATATTAGTGTCCCATGTTACAGTTCACGGAAAGATTCATGCAACTGTCCTGTTTTGTTGACGCATCAATTTTGGTTGCTACACAGATGTTCCGAAGCAGCTGTAAAAAGCACATGGAAAAAATGATCTGAGGTTAAAAACAACCTTGTAGTAATGTAATAGGTATGGATAATGTGATGAGGAATTTTCGAGTGAAAGGTCAGTACCTAATAAGATGTGTGGCGCGTATTAGGGGCCATAGTACAGGAAGGGCTTTGTAAAAAGGGAACAAAGGCTTGCAATCCTTGCATGGATGTCATTCAGGGTGATGAAACCTGAAGTAGGAAGAGTTGTATCAGTGAATAAATAATTAGAGTTGGTTATTTTTATGAACAGCTTGATTGCATATATTGTATTTAGCGTGAGTTTAGGTTGTCTGGCAAAATCAAATTGTTAAAACTGCTTTGTTGTTTACTAATAGGCACTCAAACATTGGTATTATCAGGAAGATGTGGATATGGTTTTAATAAATATAAACAGAGCAGCACATGATGGCAAAAGTAGTTCATTACTTCATTAGGATAATATAGAAAACTAAAAGGGTGAGGTGCAATTAACCTGTTATGAATAACGTAAAAGACTCGGAGGGACATGTTGGCACAGTATTCATATAGTAGCATCACAAAATGTGTAAATGCGCCATTGTTGATTGTTGGAACAAACGGAAACAGAAAGCTCCAGAATCTCACGAGTTCAATCCTCCACTTGAGCACGCGTGGATGCAATCTGGAGGGATGCAAAGAGTTTACAGAGGCCACCCAACTTCACATCCTGTATCAGTCAAGGAAGGTAAACAGAAAAATGCCCATGTAGCACCTTTTTTCGATTTTGGTAGCACCTTGTGAGTTGTGAATGCATCATCTCTCTGCGCTCTTCCTTGACAGGATATGAACACGTAATAATTCAGTTAAAGGCAGTGGAAAATTCGGAAGAAAGATGTAGAATATGGGGGAAACTCTAGATCGTAACTCCATTTTAGATGAGCCGTACCTGGATCTGCCTTGCCCTGCGAGAGGAGCGGCGACGCGGCCGCTGCTGCTGTAGGAACAGGCGAGGGAGAAGAGGCACGACGGAGCATCGGTGCCGTGTGCTGGGGCAGCGCCGCCGCCGGGGTGCTGCTGCCGTGCCGCGCCACGTTCCGGCGGAGTTGGCGAGGTAGGGAGCAGCGGCACCGTGCGAGGCCTGGCCGGGCAGCGAGCGTAGGGCACAGTTGGGGCGGCGGCGACGTACGTGGCGCGGGGACCGGGGGGGCGGGGGGGGGGAAGCGGCGCAGGAGGGCGCGGCAGAGGCGTAGGTACGCGATCGAGATTTCTGGTGTACCTGCCTTAGCAGCGGGGAGGTGCGACAGCAGCAGGTATCGTGGATGGCACCAAGTGGTTGGAGGCAGGATCGGACGCCTATCAATTATTTACTGTAGGTGAACAGGGATATGTAAGGGGATTTAGGAACGGTGAATAGTAACTTTCACGGGGTGTGTTTAGTTTTCGCGAATTTTGAAAGAAAATGTCACATCGTGTCACCTCAGCGTACTGTAGCATTTCGTTTGTATTTGGTAAAAATTATCCAAACTTTGAGTAACTAGACTCAAAATGTTCGTCTCGTAAAGTACAACAAAACTGTGTAATTAGTTTTTGATTTTATGTACATTTAGTACTTCATGCATGTGTCGGCATTTTAATATGACGGGTGATAGGAATTCTGCATAGTGAATTTTAGGGTGATTTCTGGGTAACTAAACATAGCCCCGGGAACCAAGAGTTCTATAGATGTGGCTTTTCATGTGTGTGATGAGGAGATGCATATATACAATGTATTTTATAATACATCACATTCAACATCAGGTTAGGGAACGCAGATTTAAGAGCTGCTTTGTGGCATGCTTTGTGGCAAATTAGTTTTGCAACTTAAGAGGTTTAGGGTTCGTAGGAGATTTTTTTTTAATGATTAGTGGTAATATTTTGGTTCTTTAGTGGTCAAAGAATGTATTGATTTTGTTAAGTATGTGAGAAAAGTAGTATAGGAACAATTTTGATTAACTTGCAATTTTGATTAACTTGCCAATTTGAATTTTAATTAGATTAAATGATTTTTTCTTTTGCTATTGCTATTGTTTTCACTAATCTGCTTCTTTAGTGTTCGAGTGTATTTAAGGTGTTGAGTGGTGAATTACTGGTTGACTAAAAAGGCTATATGATCTATGAAAATCTCCTTCTACCAAATAGGTATGTTATGTAAATCCTATGCACTCATTTGGCTGAATTATCAATTTTATTTACAATAGACTGATGGTTTTGTCAGCATTGAAACATCCAACCATTAAACAAATATCAATAAATTAAATTTTAATGTATTTTTTATATCTATCTATCTATCTATACTGTAAAAGAGTAAAAGAATTAAGAATAACCTTTTACCAGAAGACTTACACCCGCCATATATTTTAATCGTTAGATATAATTTAAAATCTCAATTTAAAAGATATTATAGCTCCTTACTTCTTAATAAATAGGCCATGTCATAAGATATAAGATTCTTACGAGTTCCTGCCAAACAAATCGCCTCCTCTTATATTCTTTTCTCACCGTGATATCCAGTTACCCGCCTACGTGCGATCCAAACCCCCATGACTATTCATGATTAAATGTGATCCCTATCCTCTCGGACCTAGACATGAGTCCTCGACCCTCAATCAGACTACACAGAAATCTTTACACAGCAAGAGGATCAGGAAGTCCACCGCGTCCTTCTGAGCCTCTCCTGATCGATCCATCTGCTAGCAGCGCCACGTTTCTCAGTTCCTACGGCATCGAGTCACTTTTTTTTTACAATTAACATATATTATATATTGTAGCAGTCATAGTACAAGAAGATCCCACGAAGAGAACCTTATTATAATAAGGTCATCAAGATAGCAGCGTCGACTAGAACGTGGAGATAGACTTTATAGCAGCGTCGAATAGGACGTGAAGGTAGACTTTTCTACCAGCGAGAGGTATCGTGCAATGCAGCAGGAAGATCAGGAAGTCCACCGTGATTAGAAAGTCCACGGTCGATCGACCTCTGCTATCGGCGTCACATTCGTCGGTTTCCCGTGGCATGGAGTTATGTTCTTGCAGCAGGAAGATTAGAAAATTCACCACGATTAGAAAGTCCATCGGGCGTCCTTCCGGGCATCCGCATACACTAGCGCTCATCAGCCTTCATGTCTGTAGCTGTCCACCTGCAGTTATGGACACAAACACCTCTCTGGCTGACAGAGCAAAAGATTGGTTAATGCAGGTATTCAAATTTGCTTAAAATTTTGACGATTGGCTATAGATAATATATTTCCAGTTTCTGCATTTTAACTTTAATTTTTGTTTCACTATTTCTTTAAAATTCCTTCGTTGCAGTGCTCCATATATTAACAATATAAACATGTGAGGGACAAACGATTCCCTAAATCTATGGGGAAAAATAAAAATCTAAACATAAATATGTTTGTATTTGTCAGATAAGAAAGGATGGAAAAACGATCATGTTCATGTGCTGCAATTTTCGTTATTTTGCTAAAAAGGAGAAAAAAATATAAAGTGTGCTTTATGAGGCAAAAAGAAAGAAAAGTTATATATGTTTAGATGCTCATCCTAAATAAATTAATACTACATTTTTTGAGTTATAACTAACATGATCAAATCGTTCAAGCACTTGGCAACCTATACTACATATCCACAATTCAAATGAAAAATTTCCAATGTATTTAAAATAGTTAAAAACATGTGCGTGTCACACGTGCTAAACCATAGAATTTGTCCGCATCATTTCCACCTTGATGTAAAAGAACGTCCCTCTCACTACCTGAATAATATCCATCGGTTATATTGGCAAATAGTAACTTGATATTCACATCTGGTGCCATCGTGCTGACATTTCCTTTTTTTCACTATTTGATGCTTATATGGAAGACTCACCATTATTTTTCCAATAAGAAATAGTGCTAACCGCCAAGATTAATAATGGATTTTTTAGAAACAAATTCTGGAAATTTTGACACGCTATCTCTTGCATTTGCATATGGGTTTCAGATTGGCTCATGGATTCACAGTGTAAATTTGTTCCTACTAGCAGGGCTCGGAAGCAAAATTCTCACCACTACAAGCTCTTATGCTGGCCGAAGGATAATTATAATAACCTTTTTCGCGAACATATATGTGCCGGGCACAAGTATTTTATTAACAAGAGGATATATATATATATATATATATATATATATATAGCGCAACAGCCAGCGCAAAAGCTATACATAGTGAATATGAATAAAA
>CM041631.1:60191706-60241296 GCA_023333625.1 Bothriochloa decipiens | reverse complement strand
CCCGAATGATTAATGTTGCAAACATTAATCAAAACTCTGGCATGTGTATACAATTCTTCCCCGGGCCAAATTGTTGATAACACCTTATCAACATAGGGAACATATATATTTGCTGATATGAATCCTAAATTGCTTTGGCTCTTCTTATTTAGTCACTATCTTCTTCAATATCTGAATCATCAGGCTGAGATATTTCATAATAAGACATTAGGTCTCTGTATTGCTTTCTCAGCTCACATTCTTCACCATAATCAGGCTTAATCAATCTTCCAATTCCTCGTATTATGCTATACCTAGTATAGTGCTTTCGTAAGAACACCTTTATTATTTTATTTTGATATACCATATGATAATTTGAATTAAATATAATATTTCCTTCTAATTCTTTTGCTTCACTAAATATTCTCCATTTATCATGATTGGTCTTTTTGGCAAATAATTCTTCATATTTCTCTTCAATTCTCCATACTCTGGGGAGTCTATATTGACCTTTTAATATATATATATATCATGAGTAGCTGGCCTTATTGGTTTAGTAAATCTTGGTGGATTGGAACAGAATTTAATCTTATATTTACCTTGGATACAGGCTAGCTTCTTGCATGCTTCTATTATAGCCTTTCCAAGACCAGCTTTAAGAATTTCTTCAAGTGTACCATATATATCATGGATTAGCCCATGATCTATAATGGTTTGCAAAGTTATATCATCATCAGCCTTTCTTTGTATTTTTCTAAAATATTTCAAATCTATGTCAGCCATGAATATGAGAAATATTTGATGTGGCTTGACAATGGGTATTTCATCAATATGAATTAAGGGAAAGGTATTTGCAGTAACAGTTATTCCTAAATTCCTTTCTTTCCCTTCATATATCTTCATGAAGTAATTTTGTATGTCTTGAAAGGTTTTATAGTGCCTTTCAGCATATTTTTCCCATATTAAATCTCTAATTTCTTGTGGAAAATATGACAAGATTAGATCAGTTTTAAAACTTAATCTGGGCACAAGAAACTCTTGTGGAATATTCGTTATATTTTTGCTTTTTTCTTCTTTTAACTTTTCTACTTCTGCAAACTTATTATCCTCATAACTTGTATTCACTATTGTTTTATTTTCTTTTTCTTTTTGTTCTAGACATAGCACACATGCTTGCCTTTGGCATATACTGCATGTTGCTCTTTCTCCTGGATCTTGGTAATATATGCAGAATACACACCTTATATTCATTCCTGCAAAAATAGATGAAAGTAAGCATATCTCAGTTGTAGTATTATCTTTTTCTTTTATAAGGTCCATCATTTCTATCTTTAAACCAGATAACTCATCGATTAAATCTAATTCTTCATCACTTGAATCTTTTTCTTCATCATATTCAATCTCATCTGTCTCTATAATTGAATATATTGATTCATCATCCATTATATCATCATCACATACTAAAATGTTTTCATTTACACTATCTATTATAAAAACCTTTTCTTGTTCTTCTTGTTTATTAGAGTACCTCTTCTTATCTCTATTAGGACAAGTTCTGCTTAAGTGATCTGGTGAATCACAAATAAAACATCTACAAGTACTATCATAATTCCTTCTAGGATTATATCTTCTAACATTTCTTTTATGTAAAAACGGAGCTCTATTATCTGATCTTCGTAGAAAATAGCGCTTCTTTGTTCTCATATTATCTTTTTTATATTTCTTAAAATATTTCTTATGCCTAGATCTCTCTTCTCCATATGTTAATGGTATTTGAACTATTTTATTACAAAAATTATAATCAGATTGCTTCATCGACCTTTGAGCTTGAATATTCGTGCATATCTTTCTTAGTTGTTTAAATACAAATGTTATAGCCTGTGAGATATTATATTCCTTACCATCTGTTTCTTTTTTATATTCTTCATATATCATAGATCCTAAAGGATCTGGCAACTTATGAAAATATTTTTCAACAATTCCACGATTATAACCCTGCTTAGCAGTTGAGGCGTTATATAAATAATGCTGAGAAAATTCTTTAATTTTTTTCCAGTTTGTTAGTGATAACTTTTCTAATTCTCTAAGTCTTTCATTTTGTAAAACTGTATATCCTAATTCAGGGTCTTCTCCTATTATAATACTTGATATGATATTTGCAAAATTATATGGGTTACTTCCAGCTCTTTTCAGTTGCTCATAGTACACAGGAAAAGCTTCTATCCATTGCTCCCATAAGACTTTAACTGATTCACCTAAAAATGTTTCTAAATAAGTAATCATATCTTCTACTCTATTTTCAATATTATGTTGATTTTGTATATATTTTTGCACTATTAACCCTTTCCATATGCTGATAATATTTGGCCAATCTATAGGGTCATGTGCTGCTAAATTTAATATAGCACCATCACTTTTAGAATTCTGAAATTGAACCTTCTTTTCAAAATCTCTTCTTTTTGATCCCATATGTGTATATTGTCCAGGTATATAATTATATGTGGTTTCTTCTTTTTCTGGTGGCCATCTTCCTTGATTTCTAAATGGTCTTTCTGTTTCTTCTTCAACTTTTATATCTGGGCCTCGTTTTCTTTTTGATGCACTTGGATCTAGTTCCATATTCATTGCTTCTATAGCAATATCTTTTCTATGTGGTATTTCATACTCTAAAGGTTTTATAGAATCTACAGAGTTGGTTCTAGTTATCTCAATTATATCTTCATCATTTTCTTCTTCATAACTTTCTAATAGCAAATTATCATTAATCTCCCATTGCTCTTCTTCGCTTATGTCATTGTCTCTATCTATCTTTTTAAGTTTACTGTCAACTAATTCTTTTTGAACTTTGTTATTATCAACTTCTATTGGTTTTGGCTTAGCTTCATACTTCTTTATTGGAATACTAAATTTCTTGCTATTTAGCTTTCTATCTTCCTTAATCTTCCATAGTCTAAATATTTGTTGTTTGAAGTAAATTTCTTTTTCTCTTATAGCAGGCCATTTACTTATACCATTTCTAAAATATTCATCAGAAATTTCTTTAATCTTTTGCTCATAATGTTTTATCTCATTATCTATATCTAAACTATCCATAAATTCACATATGCTATTCCTTCTATTCTCTACTGATTTTACTTCTGAATTAGATATTTCTAAGTCATCAAAGCTTCGTTCTTCATAGCCTACAAACCTTATACTAGTTGATCCACTTTTATTTTCATAACTTATATAGTCTTTGGGTTGCTTTAAAATCTTTGGCTCTATCAAAGCACTTATATTCCATTCTTCACCCGCTCTTTCTTCAGAACTTATTCTTAGAGGACTCATAAATTTTATTCCTTTAGACTGCATGCTTTCTATTACATTATTCACATTTATCTTATATTTAGTTCCACTTCTATTAGTTAACCTTCCTAAAAATTCTATGCTTACAATTAAGTTTGTTCCTTTAAAATCTTCATAGCCTTTAGTCTGAAAACCAAAAGCCATCTTCTCTATGAATTCTTTTACTGGCATTAACAAATCTGGAGCTATATATGTTATTAGCATATTTTCATTCATATCTCCTTCTAAAAATCCTAATGCTGCTTTATTTATCGAATCCCATCTCTTATCTAGCAAAGTTATTAAGACCTTTGTTCCTAACTTTTTCCTTGTCAATCCTTTGATTCCTATAATATACATTCCTTGATGTATATATTTATATCCAGAATATTTTAACCCATGCTCAATTTGCTTATTTACAATGCTTAACTGAACAGGATCAGATAAAACACTTAGTTCAACTTCTCTGGATATTCTGTATAGGCCATTTTTATTTTCAAACCAGCCCATTTGATATATTTGTTGAGGTTTTATCTTTCTTAAAGTATCTTTCTAATATCTTTCAAGATCTCTTTCTACATCTACCATTTCTTCCAAAGTATCAACATCATCACATCCTCTTATTTTATCCATAAAACTTAAAGGTCTTATGTCTTTATTCACTACTTGGAGTGACTTGTCTCTCCTAGAGTTGCCTTCAGATACTGCCATTTATCTGAATTTAATGGTCTATTAAATTCTACTATTTCTGCAGGTGATAACACAATTTCTTTATTATGTCCACTGGTATTCTCAAATTTTTTGTCTAGATAGGTTGTATTCGTTTTAATATAGTCACTATTTTGGCTAATTCTTCCTAGAGAAAATTTACTTTCTTCCAAAACTTGCAAGGCTATTTCTAACTTGTTATTGATAGCTAAATATTGATCTTTTAAATGCTTATGCTCTTTTTGAAGACTCTCAAATTTTAATTCTAAGTCGTCCTGCCTTTTTCCCCAAGATATATAAAAATTGTGTATTAAGTCTACAATTAAATTTATCTGCCCGTGTGAAGTATGCCAAATATGTTCTTCAGAGCTATTCAGTCTGCACTTGATATTTATATTCTCTTTAGTCTTGACAGACTTTCCTATATTAACTTCTAAATTTAGATAATGTAACTTTTCAATTTTCACTACTTAATAAAACCCTTAAACTTGAATTTTATTAACCTGTCTCTGATACCACACAGTATAAATTGAATGGTATAATTATAATAGGTACGCAATTTAGAGCCAAAAACTCAGGCTCAAAATTCAAATTTAAAATTTATTCGCTTCACTATTCAAATTCTGCGGTTACTATTCAAATTCGGGAATATGAATAGTGCACGGGCGCTTGCACGCGGTGCACGCAGATTATTAAATATTAGAGCACACTATGCGGGTGCTATTCGATGCCTGTGCAGGATATTTAAATATTCAAGAGCAACAGTATTTGCTACTATTGGAGACTATGCAAGCAATATAAATATTCAAAGGCACTGTGTGCACAAATATTATATGCGTGAATGAAAGCGACGTGCGTGATTATTAGCGCGCGTGATTATGATGAGCGCGATTAATTATGCGTGATGCGGATTGCGTATGCGGGATTATGCATGCGCGTGATTATCAGGATCTTTGCAAGGCTAGCGAGACCAAACTATTTCAGCCGGTCGTGTAACTTATGCTTGTGTGTGTCCTACTCGGTACTTACCGTATGCATCACTAGCTCGCTCTTTAGAAGCAGAAGCAGCTAATCCTATCCCTCTACAGCCATTTTACGTCGTGAAGCCGAACGCTAAGACGTCTATCGTCTCCCCAGGCAGTTCCACCCGAAGGGAACACTTCTCTGTGACTCAGAGTTCTTTCAGAGTTCTCTAAAAACGCCGCTACCTGGGCTAACACGAGAACAATACAAGAACAATACGCACAGAGGTTTCTCCTATAGGGTCCATAGCATAGACTCAAACCTACTTGGATGGCCATAGTAAAGCAGGGATTCTCAAAGCTCAAACTACTCCATTAAAAACAAACAAGCTTACATACGGCTTTCCCTTTCGGGAAGCCCCAAGCACTAGTACAAACCTTGTTTACCTTACAAGCACGGGAAGTCTGCGACCTTCCTTATTCTCTAATTTACAAGGGTGGTGGAGTAATACAGTGGTAGTGGAGTACTACTGCTATTAGCTATTGTGGTGGTGGATGAGCTCAGAGGGTTTCTGAGTTCATGGCTTCATCTCTGTATGAGCTTGTGTGTCTGTCGATTCTTCTCTGTATGAGCTTCTGTCTGAGCTTGTCGATTCTTCGCCGTGTGTGATCTGTCTGAGCTTGTCGATGCCGATTGCAGGCGCTCGTCGTCTCGTTTTATAGAGCTGAAGGAGGCTTCTGGAGCGTCCATCACGCTTATCGCCTGGCGTCCTTCGCAGATAAGTCTTCAGCGTCCTTCACGCTTATCTGGTTGTCCTTCGTGAATGACTCATCGTCCTTCGCGTTTATCTTCTGAGAGTCCTTCGCCGTGAAGACTTCAATTATATGGTATTACTATTGCAGGATGGCGACCTGCCGTCGTTGCATGGTCATCAGGAGGATGACGATCACTGTTGACCGATTGCGACACTGAATTTTTTATTCATATTCACTATGTATAGCTTTTGCGCTGGCTGTTGCGCTGGCTGTTTTCATTCGTTATTCAAGTGTATGGGTATGGTCTTCCACGCCCGAATATCCTGCACAGGCATCGAATAGCACCCGCATAGTGTGCTCTAATATTTAATAATCTGCGTGTACCGCGTGTAAGCGCCCGTGCACTATTCATATTCCCGAATTTGAATAGTAACCAGTATTTTGAATAGTACCATGAATTTAAATAGTAACTCGTGAATAGTAACTCACGAGTTTAAAAATTTCAAATTTGAATTCAGAATAACCAGAGTATATTTTCCCTATAGTGCAGGTAATTAATCTGGCCATGGGCTAGCCAAAGCCATACTGATCATCAGCCTCGCGATCGAACCTCAGCGGTCCACCATTATTTCAAAAGCTGCCGTTCCTGAAAGTGAAATGTTTATCTCACTATATGCAGTTATATGTATGTGCTCAAAAGAGAACCAGTTGAAATAATACTATATACGCGTAACGCTACATTTTCTGCTATACTAGTACTAGTACTAGTACTAGAATATAAATATAATGTACTGGCCTGTTGATGCCTGGTCGTCATGGTTCTCGGATAGCAGTGGTTGCCAATCGAACTCCTTGCTTCCATTTGGTCTGCAGAATTGGCACGTTCGTCATATAGCATATATATGCAATCATGCTAGACATCGAGTTTCTCAGTGACAAATATGTGTGCCCTGCAAATTCCTCCTCTGCGGGCACACACGATCCCCTACCCCTCCACACAATATCTCCACACCTCCACGCACCACCAAAAAAAAAAATATATCTCTACCAATATGTTATACAAAAGCAAAAGACATCCCCTGACATAGGGGAGCCTCTACCTATTTTTTTGCTTTTCAATTAAACTGTCGACAAAACTTTCGCTGCCTATTTCTACCATGACTATTTCTAAACTGTTGACAAAACCTTTGGCGAACAGGAGGCTATCCGTTGGGAAAGGTGCTCTATGCTCACTTTTGAAAGTGTCAGCAAAGAAGGGTGTCAGTGTCAACGTACGCGTATATTTGGTATACATACAAAATAGAAACATAAATATATGAATCTCATGGTCATAAATGACAATAATTCAGTTGCATCTTAATATCATGTTGGTTTAATTTGTTTTACTCGTTAATAACATCTGCAGGTTTGTATTGTGTTTTTCTCTTTTTCTTCGTTTACTAAAAATCCAGCAAAACTTTTGCCGTCTTTCGAAAATAATCTTGGTTTCTTGAGCCACTGTACCTATATACCCTTTCCGTCTAAAAAAAATGCAACTAGAGAAAGCATGTCAGTCAAACTAGTTTAACTTTAACCAAGTTTATAACAAATATTGTTAGCATTTATATCTTTACATAGATTTATTATAAAAATATATCGTATAACTAAATAACTAATCTAATGAGACTTGTTTTGTCTCATAAAGGTTCGTACCTTTTTATATAATTTTAGTCAAAGTTTATAATGTTTGATTTCTCAATATATGAGAATTACATTCTGGAATCGAGGGAGTATAACCCTCTGTACTTTAGAGCAAATGAATATATAAAGAATATAAAAAATAAAACAGGGGTGTTGAGCTAGTAGTAGGTGACCTTGCGGGCCGCTGGGCGTCCGAATGATTGTTCTTGTCCCTGCGCTGCTGCTGCTGCTGCATGACTCCGACGAGCACCTGCTCGACGCGATGCGTAGCGTCGATCTGGGTGACGACGGGGAGCAAGTGGGTGTAGACCTCGTCGACGTCCTTGTTGGCGCGCTCCAGCCTCCTGGCCAGCGCGTAGCTCCTGGCGAAGCCCAAGAAACAGCAGCAGCCGCGGCTCATGGACATGGAAGCGGACGCGACGACGCGGTCCACCTCGCTCACCGTCACCTCTATTCGCCTCGCTAGCACCGTCCTGACGGCGGCGGCTTGCGTTGCTTTAGTGCTGCCGGCGCCGCCCTTCACCTTCTTCTCCTCGGACGACGCCGGCGCCGGCGCCGACGATGGTGGTTGCAGCTGGAGAAGGTCCCGGAGCCACGCGACGCGCTTCGTCAGCCGCCGGCGCTCCTTGTTGTTGTGCCAGGTCTGCTTCACCCTCGAGCACAGGGCGGCCACCACACATCCTATAATAATGATCACGACCAGTAGCAGAATGACGAGCAACCGCGCTGTGGCCTCGTCGTCCCGTGGACTCGAGGGAGGAGGAAGGACGGGGAGGCTGCTGCTGTTGTCCATGTGTATGACTGCGTTGAGTTTGGGCTGGTTTGTGCATTTCTTTCACTGTTTCGATCCGTCCATCCACGTCCACATAAAGTTTTTTGAAGGTCCGTCTATCCTATTTTCGATTGGAAATGTATCATCTTTCTCGAGTAGACTCTACCTCCACCACACGAGGAAAAGAGGGATTGGATGTGTGGATAGTGCGGGAGAAGGAGAACAACTTCACATACTCACATATATGGATATTCAGATAAGGATTCATATACTCACATATATGGATATTCAGATAAGGAGTCTATACCTAACAATATAATCCAACTTGAAGAGGCTCTTTACACCCTTTCCAATTAATAGAAATAGGGATTTTAATCAGAAATCACTACTGCAAAAACGATTTGTAGCACAACTGTAAGTTTTTTTGTGTGTAGGGGCAGCTCAATTTTCTAGATGCCTCTACAATGGCATTCCAAACAGAGCCATCTCTAACAATGTATTTGTTAGATGAAGAATTGATCAAAACAAAAGTTCTATAGATCTTAAAAAGTTATGTAACTTTGTATTTGACAGTTTTTTGTTTCATTACTTTTGACCTTCTCACATTTGAAATTCAAAATTTTCAAATGACTTTAGATGGAGAACCAACCAAAACCAAAATTCTAGATTTCAAAATGTTATAAAACCGTGTAGTTGACAATTGTTTCAATTGAATTCGTTTATGGTCTCAAATACTAATTTGAAAAAGGATGAAGATAAAATCGGAAAAACAAATATTCCAAATGGACACTAAGTGTTGTATGAGTGGAGTAGTTATTATGGGACAAACATGTGCGGTCTACAATCGTAAGTTTGAGCCCCCGTGACCACGCGGCGTGCGAATTGATGGCGGATTCGTGTGGGTACCTGGTGGGGTCTCCTGTGTTTTTTTAATCATTGTTTTTAGAGACGGCAGACGGTATAGAGGCATCCGAACCGCGTATAAAAATGAAATTTGTAGTGGTAAATTACCCTTCAGTGACATCTTATTTGATTGGACCTCCAAAAGATAACCGTTTATTTCAGATTTCTCGTTAGCTAAAGATCGATAGAGCAGAGTATGACTCTCTAGAGTGATTATGAGATATAGAAAAGTTGTTAGAGAATCTCCAAAGTCTTTTCTATAGCTCACTCCCTAAATCACAATTTCGAGAGCCATACATATATAAAAAACCGCTTTCTATATTTTTCCATCTCTAAGAGTAACTCCAAAAGACTATCCTTTAGAGATTTTGTTGAAAAGACTTTTGGATATCAAATGATTTTTATGGAAATGACTAAATGATGATCTAGAGGGTGAGTTTAAGAAAGACGTCTAGAAATGATGGTCATGGCCTGGAGGGGGCACAGCCCAAGCAAGCACGTTTGCGCATCGCATGGCGGCACCTGAGAGTGGGAAACGCCTGTGGGAGCAAATGCCCAGACGAGGAAGATGCCGATGGCATTGATCCTGTACTATGTCTTGGCCAATGTAACGTGTAAAGAAGCAATTGACCAACCGAGACTTACAGAGAGGCCGCCGCAGATCAGACAGCACTAGGCAGATGAAACAAAGACTGTATAGGCGGCGACAACTGAAACAATTCAGTGCTGCTCTGAATCATGGACAGTAGCAGTACCCAGAAAAAGAAAAACAAATGCATGTGTACATTATTAAAATAAAGGAAGCATAATATAACCACAAACACGAGTAAATATGTGCGTACTAGGAGTAACGGATGGGACAAAGGGCCACGGCACCCATATTCAAACTTTCAGAAAGCTTGCTTTGTATTCAAGCTATAAAAAAAAAAATTCGTAAGATATTCACACTCCCAATGGAGTTTGTCTTGCATTGCTCTAAGTTATTCACACAGGAAGCCAGGAACTCATCCCCATAGCCCAATACGAAGTAATCAGGATGTTCCCCAAAAGCCAATGCAAAGCAAACTACAATGAAACATCATCTGTTGAGTATCAACTAAGCTGTTCTCTTGCAATTGCTATACTCAGAAAAGAGTGGCAAATCGGGATGAACTATCCTCTAGCAGTTTACCTGGCGTGTCGTACTCAGCAATTTCACCTGTTTCAAAACATGAACAGTGTTAAAGTGGGATAATAAGAAACAAATGTAGACACAGTTTTGGCCCCTAAATCAGGGCCTTATTACTAACCGTTATCCAGAAGCAAGACTCTGTCGCTATCAAGAACTGATGCCACACGATGTGCTATTCTAATCATTGTGCAGTCGAGAAATTGCTGCTTCAAGGTTTCTTGAATCAAGCCGTCGGTGACTGAATCCACAGAAGACGTTGCCTCATCCAAAACCAAGATCTTTCTCCTTTTTAGAATCACCCTTCCCAAACACACAAGCTGGCGTTGACCTGCGCTCCAGTTTTTGCCGTTTTCTGTCACTGCATTACAAAGTCAAGGAGCGAGGTATGGTTTTGAAATCATAGAGCAATGCCTAGGGACCTTCTGGCAGATATCGAACCTGTTGAGTCAAGCTTAAGTGCATTCTTTCTAACTTCATCCCCAAGATGACAGGAATCCAACGCCTAGAGAACACATCCATAGAGTGTTTTAGCCACCAAATGGTTCCAAAGAGTACTATAATTTTTTTTAAAAAAAAATACTAGGTGCAAAAAGGAACTGTTAAGAAAATTGTAATGTACCTCCCAGATTTGCCCATCACTGTACTCCCCAAGGGGATCAATATTGGTTCGCAGGGTCCCCTCAAACATAACAGGATCTTGTGGAATGATGCTCAATCTCGTCCGAAGGTCATGCAGTCCAATGGTGCAGATGTCAGTGCCATCTATCAACACTTGGCCAATACAAGGGTCCACAATGCGGAATAGTGCTTGAACCAAGGTTGATTTCCCACCACCTGTTCTACCAACAATACCTGTCTTCTTTCCTCCTAGCAAGGTGGACGTCAGGCCTTTCAAAACAAAAGGCAGCTGTGGTGCATACTGAACCTGCATCACGTAACAAAGCACTTAAGGGCCATTAGCTAGAGCAGTTCATATCAGCCAATATTGTTTTCCATCTAAGCCAGCTGTTAGTTTTCTAGAATATTATGTGAATATATTAGGAGTGAAATGCTGCAATTCTGTTAACAGAAGGAACAACATTGAAAAGAAAAGAATTCAAAAAAAACATTGAAAAGAAAAGGACTTGTTAATATTGGAATACTGAGTTATAATGAAATTGATGTTTTATAATAGTTACTCCATCCGTTCTAAATTGTAGTTCGTTTGACTTTTTTGACCCCAACTTTGACCACTCGTCTTATTAAAAAATTTATGCAAATATGGTTAAATTTAAGTCATTTTTGAAGATCTTTTGTTAGTAAAGTAAGCCACAACAAAAGAAATAATATTTGACACAAATATTTTAATAAGATGAGTGGTCAAGCTTGGAGTCCAAAAAATCAAACAAACTACAATTTGGAACGGACTAGTAGCATTTACTATCCCTAAACCTATCGAGTTTCATAAATCATAAATACTAGTGCGAGTACAACAATTATACAAAACTGAATGTGTAATGCATAAAATTGAAGAGACAAACATGGAGGTTACGAAGCTCAATTTCACCCTTTGTTGGCCACTGGTCATTTGGCCTACTTTTTGATATTGTAAGCGGTGGTTCAGAAGGAATATTCATATACTGCATTATTCTTTCCACAGATATCATTCTATTTTCCAAACTGCAGAGTATAGCAATAGCCCACCCTTGTAGCATATTGAGACTTAGTCCGTAGGTGACCGCAAGACCAGCAGTCTCTGTATAAAATATTATCAAAGAGGTTAGTAGACACTAAGAAAAATATTGATCTTGCTAGAAATAGGATATGCTTACTTGGGTTGATTAAAGAAGCTGGTGAGGAGACCAGAAGTATCAACGTGAAGGAAAAAACAAAGGATGAAAGAATATCCAAGCGAAAGCACAACCATTCCATTGCAGCTGCATTGTATAAACTTGGTCGAGATAAATTATCCATCAAATGTCCAATAGAACTGATAAATTGTGTATCCTTTTGAAATGATATTTGACCCTGCTATTGATTCAGCAAAATGTTGCATCACTGGGGCTCTGCAAACTCCAGTCAACCTTTGCAACTCTCTAGCAGCATCTATGTAGCATTGCTAAAAGTTGCAAGAGCGTGTCAGAATTAGGAACAAAATAATAATCACATAATTGCAATTCTCAGTTATAAATTATTGAATATCAATGAGAAAGGCACCATTAATTTGAAAATATAATATAATATATAATTATATTAAAATACATAGTTTACCTGATACCACAGTGATGCAATAATGATGGGAATAAAAATTATGAAGACTGGCCATGCAGCTTGTGACATCAGAATAATTGTTCCTAGAATCTCAATGGCAGGAAACAGAAGGTAACCCATCAAATCAAAAATTCTGGTATCCACTTGGCTTTGATCTGTGGAAGCCTACAGTTTGTTTCAACTTTCAGCAATGACACAACAAAAAAGCAAACAGCATTGCAAGTACACCCTAATTCCTTATGCGGTTAAAAATAACATTGTGTATGTAATCACTTACTCTATTCAAGATGCGCCCACTAGGAGTGGAGTCAAAGAAATACATTGGAGCTTGGAATACAGTCATGCATTTTTTAAAATATAATAGTAGCAGTCTTACATCCAGCCATGACAAGAAGCTGTGATCGCATGAAGATGCACAATGTGCTAACGATTGCTAATGCAAAATACACATTTACCATCAGCAAGCTACTGACTGGAGGATTCACATCTTCAGATATTGGGGCTGCCCAAGTCATCCAGAAATTGCTTCCAATTTGAAGAACTTGGAAAATGATATGAGCTAGCAAAATAAGTGGCACAAGTGCTCCACTATATGCCCTCGTAATGTATTTCCAGAAGACAATAAATCCAACCTGGCCTTTCTCCCTCTCTTCTTCATGAACCAATTGACCATTTTGAATAACTCCTCCTTCACTGTTATCGTCCTTCTTGTCGTCTGCTATGAATAGAGCGTTTCCATTTCCATCAGAATTGTAGGTACTCCCAAAATTGTCACTACAGCACCTTGATAAGGCAGCTTCATGGGATTTAACAAATTTCCTGAGCTCTCCATATTGAACTTCAGTGTAATCCCCTGATTGTGTTATTTTTCCATCTCTCATGACCTGAAAGATAATGAAAGAAATTGCAAAGGTGAAGGTTCTTTTTTTTGGAATGGTTACATGTTCAATGAGTCTCCCCTAGCATGCAGCGGATTGCTAGACAGATTTTAGAATACGGAAATCTGTGGTATTTAGCTGGGGCTATTGGGTTAGCACAGTTGGATGTAGAGGATGTCTGGTAGTTTGGTCGAGGTCATTGTATTTTTTTCCTGGCACAAATGTGTGTGTGCGCGCGTGTGTGTTTTGAGTATGTTGTAAATAGTGTTCATCTTAATGAAATGATCACCAGCTCTTCGTATTCGAGAAAATAAAAGGCAAGATTAGGCATTTATAGCTAGCTTACCAGTATAAGATCAGCTGAAGATAAAAATTCGACATGATGGGTAACATATACGACAGTTTTTGAAGCTAAGAATCCCATCAGGCATTCCTGCAATATAGAAGTTATAGTAAGAAAATTTCACTTAACAGCAAAAAAAATAATCTCTAGTACCTAAAATAATGCTCAAGAACATATTAGATCAAATATTTTTTATCAAAGTAAAAAAGGGCTTCAGTGAAGGAAAGCAACAGTGAGACCTAGAGGGCGGCATGTCAGGGCTATGAATAGACAGTGACAGGATCGATGCCATTGGGGTTAGACATAGCAAATCCCTGCAGCTATATCCGACAGAAATGGAGCGACGCCATAGTTTTCTGGAGATTTAGCATATTTTCTTGAAGTACCAACTTGTCTATTCATTCCTACTGTATCAAGCCAAAATCAAGACCTATTTGGGCAATTATATATGACAATAGAAACAGCTCACATTTTCTAATTTTGATGACTCGCCAAGGATAATAAAATAGCTGAAGTGCTAAAAGAATGTACAAATGCTGCACTGGAAATTAGGGAAATTTCTTTAAAAAACTAATTGGGGGAAGAAATAAAAAATGAATATCTGCAGTAATGTGACGTAAAATATATTTTACACATCAGGATAAGTTTCAATAGATGCATTAATGTCAAAACATACCTTGTACAAGTGCACCCCAGTATGAGCATCAACCGCACTAAATGGATCATCAAATAGAAAGATATCAGCATCCTGATACAAAGCACGGGCAATTTGTATCCTCTGATTTTGTCCACCACTTAAGTTGATTCCTCTCTCTCCTATAATTGTTTGGTCACCCAAAGGTAATATATCCAAATCATTTTTTAAAGCGCATGCTTCAAGGACCTTTCTGTATCTTTTCCTATTCATTTGTGTACCAAAAAGTATGTTTTCTTCAATTGTCCCACTCTGTATCCAAGCTGTTTGGCTAACACAAGCAATTGTACCACAGGTTTCAACCTCTCCAGATAACTTTAGTATCTCACCAAGTATGCAAGACAATAAGCTTGACTTACCTGAACCAACAGTTCCACAAATAGCAACTCTAGTTCCTTGTTGTACACAAAAGTTCAGGTCTTGGAGAGTAGCAACCTGAGAAGATTTTTCCCAGGAGAAGCTACCACTTCTCACGTTAATGGATATATCGGAGCTACCACTTGGAAGCTTCGTTACCGCATTACTTGCTACTTCCTCAAGGCAGATAAATGAGCATATCCTGTCAAGTGATACTTTCGTCTGAATGATTGACGAGATTGCATCCGGCAGACTGTGAATAGGACCTTGCAACTGCCTAAATGTTGCCAGAGCAGATAATACTTTTCCAGTTTCTAATGGAATGCCACAAATTATGCAAGTACCAAAAGTGATCATGGCAACAAATGCAGGAGCACCAAAAAAGACAGACATAAGCATTGATGAGGTGTAGACATATTTCTTTATCCAGCTCATCTCAGCATTCCTCAACTCTTTTATCTTGGACAAGAAGATCAATTCCCAACCTTGAAGCTTGAGAATGCGCATGTTCTGTAATATCTCAGACATAGCGCTCATTCTAGCATCCTTGGCGCTCATAGTCTTCTCTTGGTAATTTTGCTCGATCCTCCCCAAAGGTATGTTAGCCAACATTGTTAAAACAGTGGCAGAAAGGGCTGCAAATGCTGCCAAGCCAAGAGTAGAGTATAAGATAACCATTGCGAGACTAATTTGCACAGGGAGCAGCCAAAGTTCATGCATAGACCAATTGAAATTTCCAACTTGCTCAGCATCAAGGTTCACAACATTGATCAGCTCTCCACTTGATCTACCTTGCTTTGACTGACTAGAGAGGGCAAGACCCTTTTGGTAAATAACAGCAACAAGAGCAGAACGCACACGCAATCCTAATTGTTGTGATCTGAAGAGCAAATGTCTTGATGAGAGACCCTCTATCAGCTGTGCAACAACAAATGCCAACACTAAAAGGTACCCTCTTTTAGTAGATCGTGGGTTTTCATTTAGGTAGTCAACAAAGTACTCAATCAGATAGGGTCCAACATATGCAGTAACAGTTCGAAGTAGGGCATAAACTGCAGTGACAGTGATTAGTTTCCATGATGTAAGCATAAGAGCTTTGACCAGCTTAACTGTTGTAACATCAGTATACTGCCCTGTAGCAGAAATCGAGGCAATCTTTGATTTAAACTTGGGGGTGATTCCATAGACACTGCCAATGTCATCCAAGAATGGCACATCATTAAGGTCTAGTGTTTTCCTCTTCCCAAGTTCAAGTAAAGGCCCCATCCAAGAAAAGGTGATGTTACTTATCAATCCAGCATGTGAGAAAAGTGATCTACTGCCTGTTGCCTCTGATAAGGGTGAAGATCCATGATTCAAAAGTGGTTCCTCCATGATACTGTGAAGCTTCTGGATAGAAAAATAATAATAAAATAAAAGGTAGAACTTAATTATTTCTTCTATACAATCATAATAATACAAAAAAGGTAGTAAAACTGAAGGGGGTGTGGTATTCCAAGAGATAAGATGTACTGAAATTGTATTAGTTGCTGTTATAACAACAGATAATGTGCACAAGCATACATAAGTGAGCTCTAAGAAAACAAAATAAGTGACCTAGTTAAATGAGTACAAAGAGAAAAATATCTACCTAAACTAAAATGCCATTTGAAAGGTGAAAGGAAATATGCTGTTACCAAAATCATGGCTATAGAGCAACAACCAGCTAGAGTAAAACATACTTACAGATGCAGACTATCTAGGCAAGAGACTGTGTAAATAAGCATAAAAAACCCAGTGAAATTCATGTTAAAAGCAAGACTAAAATTGTAATGCATAAATTCAAACGTTTGTGTGGCCTATATTCTTGCTTCAGAACAACTCACATCTCATTATGTATTTTTGTGCTAATCCGATTGGCTACCAATGGAATAGATAGGTGGGGTTGATGCATGATACCTAACACATAGGCGCCAGACTATGATTAGAACTTGGAGTCTGCATGGCTGGACAACTGTATGAACCACAAATAGAATTGGACTGCAGGTACTTGGTCACACTTCTATGGGGAAATTAGAAAAAGAATCGGCAATACTAAGGTTTAAAGATCAATGCCGGGCTTCAACAGTTTCTTGCTAAGGCCGCTGCCTAATACAAACCTTCATTATTTTAAAAAATGGCAGAGCTACCTTTGGTTCGGAAAGGGCATATGTGAAGAAGTTCTTAAGTTGCGGAAAATGGTCTACAGTCCAAAATTAACTTTGATTATACTCAATTTTTTCTTGGAGACATTAGAACATTGATGGGATACAGACCCTTAACTGATACAAGTCCGTTAGATTGATCAGTGGCATATTTAAGTAAACTAAATATTAGCAACAAAACGAAACAAGTCCAACATTTATGTTAATTTAAATGACGAAGTAAGGACAGCATGAGTGCAATATGAAACTCCTTTCCTTACAGAGGGGAAAGTAGGAACAAACAAACAAACTGCTTTCTTCCCAGAAACAGGGTGTAGATTAAAGAAGCAGGATGCTTACCACACGACTGACAATAAGTATGGTCAACTAGTGTTGCTGCAATAATGGTGCATCTGGGAGACGATCTTACAGAGTAGATAGAGTTAAATGCCTGAACCTGAAAAGAAAGCCACATATATGATGTAAGGTTCTTATATAAAAATGCAATCAAAGCACATCAGAACATAATTAGGAGTTGTGAATATGTAATATGTATTTACAATCCACATGCACCAACAGGATTGTTGAACGTCAAACATAGCAGAGGCACGGATCGCGGATCCGGTATAGGGCATGGGTGTACAGCTTTCGTTTTTGCGAAAACCAAAATCGAAGTTACTAGTGTGCATAATGCATGTAATTGGGGTAGGTTAGATCCGGGTACTAGTAGATAACTTACCTTAGGGTTCGACGATGCTCTGTTTCACACAGCAGCAAGGGAAGGGAGTATCAGGTGGACGATCGTTGCCGGCGAAGACGGCGGCGCCGCCAGGATAAAAGCCACGCCCATGACTAGTAAACACGGACTCACGGAGAGGGAGTAATCACGAGATTGGGAACGAGATCGTCTCCAGTTGACAAACTCAACCTGTCTCTACAGTTCTCATCTACGCCGTTGATTTGGGATCCAAGGGTGCACTCCAGGAAACAAATATAACAGGCCTTGTACTCGGCCCATGTGAGCCCATCGCGTATGTTCTTTATCCTCTCGCGACTGCCGTCGTCGTTCCTTCCGCAGGCGGCGCGGCTGCTCCGTTGTCGCCGGGCACGTCACCGAAGCGCCCCGTTGGTCCCGTCCTCTTCTGGCGCCTCACGGCAGGCCATGCCGTGCTCGCCAGGCGCGCTCGCCACGCCTTTCCAGCCCTCGTTCCTCCGACGCCGCTCGCCACGCTTTTCTTGCCCACGAGTAGGAGTAGGAGTAGGACTGGGTCTCCAGCAGGAGATGGGCCGCCAGCCCATATAGGTACAGCTCAGCTCATGGGCAAGAATCAGCCCGTTTTTTCTTATTTCCATTATTTCTTTTTGTTTTTCTATTTCTCAAAAAAAAATTCTTTCTGTTTTCCTTTGTGCTATAATGTATAATCTTTATGATTACTCCTACTTCTATTTATTAGTAGTAGTACATAAAAAGTATGTTTTCTCTTCTTAAGTTATTGTATATCAAGCCCTCTATGACTCTATCCTTCTCTTTTTCCTTTTCTTTTTCTCACTTCATGCGTGGTTTTTTTTTTTTGGGGCAACATGGCTTCAGTATAAATTTAGAGATCAGTATAAGCAATTAAGAAACTTATGAAATACTCAAGTCAGTTTCAGAATTTCAGAAAATTCTCTACGTATGATTTAATGATTTGTAGAATTTATTTTATAGAAATAGATTCTCAGTAACACTTATGTAATTCTCCTGCTATGATCATAGCTTAAACTATAAGAGCCATGTTTTTTCTACTTCAATGTTTTTTTCCAGTAATTTTGTATTGTTCTGTTCTTGGGTAAAATTGCCTATTTTTCGAGAACCTTTTAGAAGTTCTATTCATATGTGTTCTTATAGCTAATTCATGTTAGATATACTAAATCCAGTAGGGGTCAATTGAAATCGAGACTTAGAAGCTGGAAAATTTTGTGTCCACCCTTTTATTTGCTAGCGCTTGTACCAATGCATTGCAGCTTGTTACAATGCGATCTATGCAAACTTCGCTATATTATCCCTCCTGTAAAACCCAAATAGTTTGTATTGGTGTTATTCAGTCATTGATCATAGCCTAATGATGTTTTACCAACGAGCCACTATACGTAATGAATTGTGCATATAATTCAACTGTATCCTGTAAGGGCAACATCTTCTCATCTATAGGAAGTAGGAACATCGAAAAACTATGGGAAACATACTAGAGTGTATACAAAGGATCAAGCTCTAGAAGAACACATGCACGCAGCATCAATCGAGAAAAGGCTGAAATGTGTTATGTCATTTCAAGGATCAGATAAATAAGCTCCAAACTATTCCTCATGCAATTTGCCTGACGGATAAATAACAATGTGAGATGAAATAATATAATATTAGTGATTCTTTCTAGAAAGATTGAAAAAATGAACAAAAATAGAAATAAAAAGGGGAAAATGAGAGAGAACCACTCTATGAATGAATTAGTAAAAGCAAGAAGTGAAAATTATGACTTGTGGACAAATTTGATACTATGTCACTATCGGTAGATGAGAGTAGATGAGCATAACATGTGATGGAAGGGGAGACCGATCATAAGAAGCAATGCTTAATTACATTTTGAGTAACCATATACAATATAAATGCATAATGTAATATATATGGTACGATATATTAAATGATAGATATGATATTAAATGATAGGACATAATTTGATTTGATATGATATAAGAGATAAGAAGAGAGGAGATGGAATAGAGATAGAAAATAAGAGATAGAGAATATTTTTAGCATTAAAAAGATAAGGGATAGAGAAAATATTTTGAACATTAAAGATAGAGATAGACAAAATATGCTATAATATAAAAGAGAGGAGTAATGATAGGGATCCCCGTAGATTACTGGGTTCTCTCTTGGCCTTGTTTAGATGGCTAGAAATTTTAATTCGAACTCATGTAGCACTTTCGTTTGTATTTGATAATTATTATGCAATCATGGACTAACTAGATTTAAAAGATTCGTCTTATGATTTACAACCAAACTGTGTAATTAGTTACTTTTTATTGGTTAAGTCCACTTTAGGACCTCCAACTATCACAAAAGTCCGGATTTTAACATTGAACTTCAAAACCAGATAACATTAACCCTGCAACTTTTGAAAAAGTTCACTTTTAAACCCTGGGCGGTTCAGCACGTGTAACATCTCTGGTGTTATATTAACTAAAACATGCCATGTCATCATATGCATTGCAAAGCATTCATGTTTAAGTCCACCTTAATGTGTATTAACTAAAATAAGTTTACATTTCATAGGTTGATTGTGTTTCTGTAATATTTTGTCACATAAAATCATAAAATCTAATTTCGAATGTCATCTCAAATACTTAGTTTATATTCTATGTACTTGAGGTGTAAACCGTGTTTACACTAGTGTCAAGCATAGTGTATACATCTAAGTCCAACCCTTAAAAATGATTTCCCTATTTGATGTTGAATTTGGATCTCAAAGCTTATTCTCAAGTCTTGAAATTTAAATTTAAATTCAAATTAGAAAGCCATAAATATATTTTCAAAAGTAAACTTGGTCAACCAAGGGTGTCAATGGGTCATTGATCTAAAAATGTCCTTGAATGATGTTTGTGATCACTAATGATCAACTAATTAATTTAGAAACCAAACCGAGTTTGAATTCGGTTTTAAAAACCCTTTATTTCAAAATCTTGTTTTATCCCCTTTTCTATAATTCAAAATCTATAAAGAATTTGGAGATACTCTAAAAATATAGTTTGTAGATCTTGATAAGAGCTACAAAGTTTGTATTCAAAGTTTTCAAGTTTCCAAAAAAGAATTTCAAATGAATTTGAAAATATAGTTTTCCAGCATTTGTCCTCTTTTGATTTTAAAAGCATAATTCAAAAATTATGCATAATTTGGGAAAATTTTATATATTAAAAATGCTGGGTTTGAAAAGTTAAACATTTCATAGTTTTGAAGATTTTCAAGTTTTATTAAAAAAATCAAAAGTAATTTCAAATATTTATTTCTAGGGTTTTATTCCCCTTTTGAATTTGAATTCATAATTCAAAAACTACGAAGAAATTCAAAATATCTGTTAAATGAAAAGTATAGCTATTGAAAATTTATGCAAATGATATTTTTGGATATTTTCAAGTTCCTATATAAATTTTGGTGTAATTTGCAATTTTCAACGAAGGGCAGTCTTGTAATTTTTACGAACGGTACCGGGACCTATGAATTTCAGCCATGGCCGGCTTTTCACGCCGCGCCGCCGTCCACCGCCGCACATGCCGGCTTTCCGCGGCCACCAGCTCGCGCCTCCCACTCGAAGGATCGCCGCCTGCACTATAAATGAAGGTCGGCCATCGCCGTTTCCCTTCTTTCCTCTCCTGCCGCCACCGCCGACGACCGTCCTCCGCCGTAAAAATTCGCCACCATCGCTCCATCATCGCCCAATTGCTCTCATCAGCAGCTCCACAATGCCTTTGCGCTTCGCTTGAGCCAGCTCGCATCGCCTTCTTCCTCGCAGCCGGCAGCAACGCCGCCGTGAAATCGCGACCGTCCACCGCTGCCGAAGTCGGTTATTTATCTTCTTTAACCCCACTATCGTGTTCTACATATAATCCTACTCCTCATGCGCACTTTGATTCGTTCGTCGGTGCACAGAAACCACTGTGACGCTGTTCTTGCCATCGGAGCACCGCCGCCGCCATCAGCGCCGCCGATCGCAGCTCGCCTCCGATCGTCTTCCAGTCAACCAATGTGCGCACCGTGCCCGCGGTGAGCTCCTGCGCCTCTCCATGCCTTCATTTTCACCTGTTTTGCACCGCAGTGCCGGCCGCCGTAGCTTGCCGTCCGCACGAACTTGCCAGCGCCGCCGCGCGCGTAGCCGTCGGGGCTGGGGGCTGGGAATAGCTTCATTGTGCTGCACATCGTGTTCGCCCGAGTACCCGTTGTCGCCAAAAATAGCTCCGGTGAGCTTTGCCGCAGTTGCCGCGCGCCGCCGTGCAGCCATGGCCGCCGGCGTGGGTGTCGCCGTCGCTCCGCCGCCACATTAGCTAGCTCAGTTTGCTCGCCGTGTCAAGGTGATCGTGTAGGTGCCAACCCCATGGCCGGAGACCTCGCCGCCAGCGAGAAATCGCCGGTCAATCGCCGGCGGGTCGTCGGTCAGCGCGGGAATACTGTTCCCATTTTATTTTTCTATTTCTAAAAAATAATTGAAATGCTATTTTTTTAAAAAATTATAGTAATTTATGTATAGCTCCAAAAATTCTGAAAATTTATATGTATGCTCTTTATGGTGTCATCTACCTAGGAAAAATATGAAATATCAAATTGGAGTATATTTTGCATATGTTAAAATTAGTCCTTTTAATTGAAAAATGCACTTTCAATGATTTTTAATAAATAAAATAATTGGCTTTTATTTCTAAAAATTGTTTTGCCATCTAATTAGACCAAGAGCTTTTCAAAATAAAATTTTGAGCTTAATTAGGCAACTTTAATTTTATGCCTTTATTTATGCTTTTAAATAATTAATTAATCCTTTTAATTAAGTTTAATCATTATAGGCTTGTTTGGCTTTGGGATTGCTTGATGACCTTGGGTCATTAACCCTAATGACCTTTGGCACTTTAATTAATTATTTGCACGTACCTGGATCATGTCATTGGGGCTTAATCAACGTTATTTCATGTGTTTAATAACCTTCTTGAATGACGTAGTTAGCCCTAATGAACTTAGAAGGTAAGTTTTGGTTGGCTTGCAACTTTATCGTGAAGGAAAGTTGTACTCAAGCCCTTAATCTGGTCATGCATCCATCGAGCATCATGTTTACTATTTCAGCATGTTGAAGCATATCATTTTATCGTATAGTTCCCGTTAACGGAAAGTTTAACGTTGTCACGCCAGATCCCAAGGAAGAGCAGATTCAGGAATCGAGAGTTGATCCAGAGCTCGAGATCGTCTACCCCGGATACCAAGGCAAGCCCCGGATGCATTCAAACTCTATTCTATTTTATAAAAGTTTTATCGCTTCAGCTATGAGATGTTGCATTAAGTACTAGTCGTTGAGTGATAACCTACCAATTGCATTACCTGTCTTATTTCCATATTCCTTGTTACCTGTTAATTTAAAAATGCTTAGTTATGCTTAGCCCTGCTTAATTAGTAGGTTTTTAAAAGAAAAAGAATAAAAAAGATGAGAATGGCTTACTTGTTGGAATCATGATAATAGTTAATAAATTAAGTCCGGATGGGTAATTTGCATTGGGAATGGAGTCCCTCTGTAGTGTTTCTGTTTGTTGATGCCCTAGGTCCCGTGTCGATGGTGAACTGATGATATCGAGAAATTAGAAAATCTACATGCATAAAGTGTTATACAGTGGGCTAGAGTCCCCACGTATATCATGGAGTGATTTATATAGTGGGCCAGAGTCCCCACATATGTCATAGTGTGGTATACCGTGGGTTTAAGTTCTCATGTATATCGGTACACTGGGTCGAAGTGCTCACGTGTATCATGTGGTGATATATGGCTGCGATTGTTATCCCGGTATATCTTTGATCTGGTATGCATCGGAGTTAAAGTCTTCGGTATCCCAGTGATCTAGGTCCTAGCTGGGTATGAAAATGGATTCGAATCACCATTGCTTCTCGGAGAAGAAGACTCGATCGGTGTTCATCATCATAGTAACAACTTGAATTATGGTTAAGGTTTATAAATGGAGTTGGTTGATAATCTTGAACTAAAGCTTTACAACTTTACTTTCTGTTGAGCTTTTCTGTAAAAATTTCTACGAGCCTTCCCTTGTCCCTCTAGCCTGTATTTCCTGAGTCTTCACCTCTCTTTTTCGTCAGGTCAGTCTTGTTGAGTACTTTTGTACTTAAGGTTTGTTGAACCCTTGTTGCAGGTGAGAACCATGCGCAGGATTGTTTTGCACCCTGTTGCATAACAGTTGTCGAGGAGAGTGATGACGAATAGGCTGTTTCGCTCTTGGGCAGAGCATGTCTTCAAGGTTTTGTAATAATTTATATTGCTACTCCACTGCTACTATGGTTGTAATAATTAAAAATATATGGTTTGTAAGTTTAAATTAAATTATTAATAAAATTATGTTATTGTAATCTTTTCCGCTGTTTTACTCTGATGTATATTATTTGTATAAAACTGTTGTAATAATGCAATATCTCTTTGTAATGATTGATCCTGCTCGAAGAATCGTGGATGATTCAGGATTTACCTGACAGACCTTTTAAATTTTATGGAACACATTCATGGTTATTAGGAGTCTGTTAGACAATAATCGTGCGTGTGAGCCATATGGTTTAGGAGATTCTGCCACAGCATGTGAACAGTACTTTTGACATTTTGTGCTTTTGTCACATATAAAAGATCAAAACTACTAAACTAGAAAACAAAGGTCTATCATAGAGATTGTGCTTTTGTCACATATTAAGCTAAAGCCTAAAAAGCTGCACTGCAAGCATTCTTATGAAAAATAAAGATATATTAAAGGAACTCCAGGTGGAAAGTTGCACTACGAGCATTTTTGTGATTTTTTTTTAAACAGACATATAGTATGTATTTCATTAAGAAGAAGAAGATGATCAATTAACCTACACATAGGTGATATAAAAGAATTCACGGGAAATATTAAGGGAACTCTAGGTGGAAAGATGCACTGCAAGCATTCTTATGAAAAATAAAGAAATATTAGGGGAACTCCAGGTGGATTCACCCAAAGGGCTCGGGCTCCGACAACGGAGAGGGCGCAGAGGAGCCCTCCCATACACGCCCTTAGTTGACCTAACAGACCAAATGCGTCACTACTATGAAAGGAAATATCCAGGTTATATAGATGTCTAGAATATTCTAAAACTGAACTATCAATCAAAATAATCTCCAGTTCTACTCTGTGCTCGAATAGATTTTGGAAAAATAAGTTTTAGACTATCAGATGCTAGAGTCAAACATGACATGTACATCTAGGGCCAAAACTAAGTCAGATTACTAGATATCAACTGATAACTCAGGAATATAAAAAGTATCAGAACCAAGCCATTTTAAATTAAATTATTTAGAAATGAAATACCCCAAAGAAAAGCTGGCTGTGAAATTGATCTGTTAACGTTGGAGATTTAGGAGGCACAACCACTGGAATCCGGTTAACCGCTGATCCCTATCATTATTGCCAACACCACAACACCAGCAATGCCTCCGCCAGCGGCCGTTTTTAAAACATCACAAACGAAGTTGCTACATGTTCTGATTCAGAGTGCTAGAACAGATGAGAAGCAGGATGAGCATTGCTGTACCAGAAGTAAAATTAGGTAGAAGAGAGCCCAAGCTTTGCATTATCTGTTGCTAGTACAATTTCCCTTTACCGATAGAGAACTCAAGAGGTAAATAAGACACCGATAGCTAGAGCAGACAGGACACAGCACAACTACAGACAGGCGGAAATCATTCAGATTTCCACATCCACAAAATATCCTGAAAAAAATACAAGTACACGTCGCTTTCCAAAACCTATGTTTCTGAAAATTATGCCATGGATACAAATACAATGCCCAGGCAATGAGCCCTTTTTTGCGAATATGTAAAAACAAGATTTATATTGTTATATACTTCACAAGAGATGATCTCACATCCTCTAAGAAAGCAGCTGCCTCATCCTGCAAGGCAGATGAACAAAAGTGCATAAATAGAAGTGGTAAACTAGGAAATGCAGATGATTAAAGATGTAGCATATTCCTAGTTTATTCAGCACATTTGATAGTTAGCTGAGACTGAGGCACAATGTCCACCTGATTACTCGTCTTTGCGCTCGCTATATTCTCATCGAGAAGTGTTAATATGGATATATTGAGCTCATTCCTCTCCACCATTTCCAACAACTGGGTAAAAATAGTTAACAACAGCAACCGATGTATTAACTGACAGACCGAGGAGTTTCAGGGGAATAAAGTTTGAAAGAGTTCTCTTTTATCCTTGTATGGATCAGGATCTTACTGTCGATTTTCTGTCAGTCGATTGCAGAATCTTCATGAGCCGTTCTTTCGCTGTAACAAGGTCGTTCTGCAACTTGTCATACGCCTCTGCAATACCAGCAACCACTACAGTTAAGAGACGGTTATAACGTAGAATTCTCGGTAATGATGTCCGTGCAAATCTAACTGACCAACTCCCTCAAGAAGAACCTTCTGCATCGCCTCCAGCTCAATCAACCTGTCTTCCATCTCCTGCATTTTTTAGGATTTCAGTAGAGTTGAGCCCATTCATTTTGATCTGCAGTATACAATGAAGGGTATTACCACCGACCGCTGTTCTGGTGACTGCAAATTTGATCTGCGCTATTTCGCGCGAGATATGGCCGAAGAAGTCCTGGGTGAGCCTCGGCCGCAGCCTGCCGATCTCGATCTCGATCTCGCGCGCGTCGGTGTCGAGGAAGAACTCGACGAGGCCGGCGTCCGTGTCCGGGATCACCCGCGTCTGTCTTAGCAGCAGCAGGAACGCGTCAGAAATGGGGGTGCCGCCGCCGGTAGGGAAGGAAGGGAGGAGGGATTACGCTACGCACGCACCTCGCGCTCGTTGCGGCGGCGCTCCTTCTCCTCGCGCACCTGGCGCTCGAAGGCCTCGCGAGCCTCGGAGTCCCGCTCGAGGCGGCGGCGGAACTCGAGGCGCGCGATGTGGCCGCCCTGCGGCGCGCCCAGGATGCCCTCGGGGTCCTGCCCAAGCCAAAGGCAGTCATCGTCAAGAACCGGAGACGGCCGGCCGGATAAGTGGCCGCGCTGGGGGTAAACCGCAGAGACAGAGGGGAGAAGAAATACCCATCCGATGCAGGAGATCTTGGCGGGCACGGCGCGGCGCCTCGTCGTTGGGGTGCGCCGGGCAGCAGCGGCAGGGCGGTGCGTGAGGTGGGGCCGCTGGAGGATGGCGCCACGGAGGGAGACGGAGGAGGAAGCCATGAGCTGAGCAGAGGAGAGCAGAGAGGAGCAGGGGGGCAGAGAGGAGGTACGTTATCCGCTACAAACAAAATCGATCGGTTGATAGAGACGAGCGAGCAAAATGAACTTCGGCTGGGCTCCAAGCAAAATCGTCACAATCGGCAAACAACGTTTTTTTTTTTTTGTCTGGGCTCGAAGCAGATGGGCCTGCGCGCGGCACGTGGCCCGCGACAAAAGGCAAATGAACTTCAAGTTTCTTGCAAACCAATAAAATAATATATAGGAACAAATCCTTCATGAGTGCTATTCCTACAAAAATCCTTCACAAAACCTGCAATCCAAAGAAGACATTAGACTATAATCTCGAGACTGACAAAATCACCACAGACATCTCACCATCTATACATACCGTTAGAATATAAATGAATTGTCCATCTCTCTCCATTAGCTTAAACTTTTAGGTTGAACTAGTTGATGCATGCAACTTAATATGGTATCTAAGTCAGAGGTCTCGAGTTTAAATCATAGTTAGCGTAATTAAAATAAAATAATTATTATTCACTCATATTTCATGTTTGAGACTCGTCCATCGCTGAGATCTTTCGTCAGAGCCTCAACGTGAGGGGGAATGTTGGAATATGAATTGCCTACATCTTTCTATCAGCTTAAACTTTTAGGTTAAACGGTGCATACAACTCAATAGGTATGTCACCTACTAAAGTATATAAACATAGGATTGTAGAAACATCCTTTATTCAACATTGCAATGCATTACAATAACATTACATTTTTTTCGAATATAGACAGAGACCAGACATTTGTCGAACAGGAAAGTTCATACCATATGTGGTTTACCTTAAACTCGAAGTGCGCGCCGCGCACGTCGACGCCGGCGCCGGAGCCGCCGCTCAGGAACCGCTCCGGCCGGAACGCGTCGGGTGCGTCGGGCCACGACGCGGGGTCGCGAGCGATGGCCCACACGTTCACGAGCACGCGCGCGCCTGCGGGGACGTCGTAGCCGGCCACCACCGTGTCCTCGCGGGCGTGGTGCGGGACGAGGAGCGGGCCCACCGGGTGCAGCCGCATCGTCTCCTTCACGACGGCGTCGAGGTAGGGGAGGTCCGGCAGGTCTCTCTCGTTGACCCAGCGGCTACTGCCTACCACGCGGTCGAGCTCGGCGGTAGCCGCCGCCATGGTCTCCGGGTGGCGGAGGAGCTCCGACATTGCCCACTCGATCGTTACCGCAGAGCTCTCCGTGCAGCCAGCGACGATGTCCTGGATGAAGGCCTTCACTCCGTCGCGCGTGAGCCTGCTGGCACCTGACTCTGGTCTGTCCTCGTCCTCCTCAGCCAGCTGCAGCAGCACGTCGACCAGGTCGTCATCACCCGTCGCAGAGTCGTCGCCGCCGGCGCCGGGACGGCCTCGGCCTCGACGCCCCAGCGGCTCGAAGAACCGGTCGTACTGCGCGCGCAGGCGCTTCATCCGTCGGACGCAGCCCTGCAGGTCGAGCCAGCCGAGCCACGGGACCCACTCGCCAACGTTGCTGACCGCGCCGGTGACCGCGAACGCCTCGTCCAGCGTGCGCCGGAACGCCTCGCCCTCGGGGCTGCCGTAGCACCCCGACCACTTCTCTCCCACCGCCATACGGAGGATGTTCCGCAGCGTGGCGCCCGTGACATGCTCCCTGACGGCGACAGCGGCCCCGCCGCCGGCGCCGCACTCGGCCATCAGGCTCCGCGCGAGCGCGCGCATCTCCTGCTCCCGGACGCGCTGGAACGAGTCGACGCGGCGCGGAGAGAAGAGCTCGGTGGCGCAGAGCTTACGCGCCATGCGCCAGTAGGCGCCGCACGGGGTGTGCACGATGCCGAGGTAGCCGTAGGAGGTGATCGCGCCGGCGGCGGTGGCCGGGCGGTCGGCGAACGCGAAGTCGTGCGTCTTGAGGACGAGGCGGGCGGCGTCCGCCGACGAGGCCACCACCGTGTGGTAGGAGCCGAGGCGGAGGTGCATCAGCGGGCAGTGGCGCGCCGCGAGCGCCGCCAGCGGGCGGTGCGGCGGGAGCGCGCCTGCCAGCGCGTCGAGGGTGCCGAGCACCGGCCAACCCCGCGGCCCAGGTGGGAGGTTCAGAGACATCGGCCTGCTGCCAGTCGGTGAGAGTAGATACCGCTTGAGGACGAAGACGGCGGCGGCCAAGATGGCCGCCAATGCCATGGCCAGAGACATTGGTGGTGGCGTGGGGTGAGCTCCTTCGTCCTTTGGCCGTTGCCTTGGAGCTTGGACTCGCAGTGTGTGCTGAGCAGTGTGGTGCATATATGGAAAAAAATTGGGTGAAGGCCGCCTGTAGCGACGCCGTGTGCAGGCCCAGTGCGGATGAGAGCCACGTGTCCACGAAGTTCATCGTACGGTGAGGTGGAGGTTCGGCTCGCCCCGCTGTTAGTTTTCCATGGCGGCTCCGCAGCAAGGCACGTCGGCTTCAGTTCCAACTTGCAAGGCACATCGGCTCATCTAACATAAGAAGCCGAATTAGATTAGATAGCAATTGAAGACTACATGCTGCAGCGCTACGACCGCCGCACACGCTGCCGCCGCTACGGGGACGAGGCGCACGACGCTGGCTCCATGGCGCTGCAGGACTGCATCTCCGAGGAGGAAGGGAGGGTAAAGGTCAATCACGTTACGCCTGCAGTGCCCTAAGAGTCGTCACCGCCGACATGGCGGGGCCGACGCGCAGGCGGCGCGCGCCATGGTGGTGCTGGACACCGTCTCGGGGAAGGCAATGGAGGGCGAAGGTCAGCCGCGTTCCCCTTGGGTCGTCCATCCGCCGGTGACGATGCCAGGCGAAGGTCCTCGTGCGAGCAAGGATCAGTGCACTCGAAGCCCACCACATGCTCGATCGAATGCCAGTGACATACTTAGAACTCTGTATAGAATGCAGTTTGATTTTTGTATCCCTTCTTGTAGTCTGAGAGTTTCTACTAATTATAGTTGTATGTTATGTGGATGTTTCTTTTGAAATGGATAAGCTTTTGTTTACGATTTATTCTTAACAAAGTATATTCTGGTTTACTACAGATCAGCTATAAGAGCAGCATGTGTTTTCAAATCTTCCTTCTAACTTTATTGTTTCTCAATATAGAATCTTTTTTTTATATTTTATCCATCTATTTATTATATATTGAGACGGCAAATTAAAAACTCCATTCATATTGAGGACCCTGAGTGCATGCTTGCACAACAGACCTATAAAATATAGTTGAAGATATTTTTAGTACATGTAGTGCAGTCTATATTGTAGATTGAAATGTGTACACGTACCTATGAATTCAAACTTTCTGCAAGAACATGCAATGGCGGAATCTGCGATGTTGAATACCACTATCGCGCCATGTTCAGACTGCATATATGTAACCATGAATGTTAAGATTGTCCCTTCGGTCTGCACTAAATTACAAGACAATGTGAATTATTTTTTGAATTCTTCCTCAAACTCTGAGTACATCCTCCTTGTGTATGATTCAGCTGCAGTCCTCAACATGGGTAAATTTGGGATATAAGTAACTGGGGTCTTGTTACGTGAATTAAAATCATCATTCAACTCATTTTGACGAAGACTATTTGAGACCTTCTCACATTCTACTAGTAGTTCTGAAAGACCGAGTTTTTGACGGAATCTTTTCTTGAAGACATTATTCATACCTTCACTCCTTTGAGTTGAGTTCATATCTGCAGTAAAAGAGTCATGGTATACAGCAGCCCACTTTGCTCGTATACTATACAGGTTTTGCATCCATGAGTTATCCACAAGTTTGTATTTCCTCAACAATTCATTCCACTTTTCAATGAAGTAAGCCTCTGACCTGTCCTCGTACACACCTCTTAAAATCCTTCATAAACTTGCTATCTGATTTGTCATCTGACTTGTTATCCGACTTGTTATCCGACTTGTCATCCGACTTGTTATCTGACTTGTCATCTGCCTTGTTATCTGACTTGCCATCTGACTTTTTTTTTTCTGACTCATGAATTACATGCCCGAGATGTTTAGCAGCATTTAGACAAATATGCCACAAACAAAGTCGATGACTTGTATTAGGAATACATATGCAATTGCTCCCGCCATGGCTGCATCTTGATCAGTGAATATTGTGCTAGGATGCTTACCAGACATTGCGTCAAGAAATGTTTCAAAGAGCCAAACAAATGATTCAATAGTTTCACTATATAAAAGTGCAGCCCCAAAAATTATAGTTCGCTTGTGATGATTGACTCCAAGGATGGAAGCAAAAGGCATCTCAAATTTATTAGTCTGAAAAGTGGTGTCAAATGACACAACATCACCAAAGCACTTGTAATCCATGATAGATTAACCATCGGCCCAAAAGAAATTTACTATCCGACCATCTTCCTTATTTATCTGAATTGCATAAAAAAATGAAGGATCCTCCGATTGCTTCTTCTTCAAGTATTCCAATAGTGTTTCTGCATCATTAGCTTCTAAGTACTTCCTATGCTCACGACCAATCTCATTATTGCTATCCATCCGAGAAAATGGCACCTTGTCTTCTCCTCCATAAAACTCCTACATGAACTCATATACTTGGGCGGGCTTCATCCCTGCTTCCCTTATTTGGCCTATTAGTTTTCTGTCCGCCTCTATAATTCGTCGTTGAGACCTCAGCTTGTGTGACTTATTTGGACTAACAAAATCATGATTGTGTTCAAGCACAACCTTTTGTACTCTACATACCCCCTCTCTGCTGACACTGAACTGGATACGAGCATCGCAACCAGTCCTTGTAGTGTCGATCTTTGATGACTCATTTTCTCGATGGCCTTGGTTGCTACAAACTATATATTTCTGAAATACTGTCTTATCTGCTTTACGCTTTATATAACTCTTTCTAATGCTAAATCCAACCTTCTCATAAGCTTCGTCCTCTGATGCGAAAGTCATTCCAACCTCCGGAGTGATCAAAGTTTTCCCAATTTTATCAACTGCCTGTAGTACAATAGGATGGATATAGTTACATAACCATGTTGAATCCATTTTTGAAAAAAAAAATCTACCATATAGAAAAGGAGTGGCATTTCATACCTCAACTCCTTGTGGTGCCATGGCTTCAGGCAAGTGCACACCTGATGCAGTCTCGAGCAATGACGTTGCCTCCACGGGTGTAGTGCCTGTCTGGATGGTCTCCTAGTGAGAAGATACATTGAGAAATTTTGTGGTAACCAATTATGAAAACATTACACAAATAATAGCACATCCACTGCCTGTGTATTCATGGTGTACGGAGAATCATGGGTGTCTGCAAAATCATCTACGGCCACAGCGTCCTCAGCGGCGACACTCAAGGCTGAATCCTCCTCCATGTATTGCAGCGGCGAACACACGCCAGTTGTTGCCGTGAGGCGTCAGGCACGCAGATCAGATTGCCGACGAAGAACAATGGCAGGTGTCGTAGATCACAACTCCTGCCGCTTGGCTTAGTTGGCGGCGCGCTCGCGTAGTCACGATGGAGTTGTATCACTGCCTTGCGTAATTTTTTTTATTGCCTCAACCTTCCAGTATAAGTTGTAGTATCTGAATCCACGCACTAACACACACCACACACGCATACCCTAGTGCACAAGCTAGACCTACCACCACGATGGAGATGGAGTCGTATCTTGCCTCAACCTTTCAGTATAAGTTATAGTATCTGAACTTACACACTAACACACACCACACACGCACACCTTAATACACAAGCTAGACCTACCACCTATACTAATGTTTTGAAACATGGCTAAACGATGTGATAGTTTTGGTGCATCCGTGCGAGGCAACAGAAATTATCGAGGAACAACACACCGTTCCCGGTGAGACGCCAGCGTCGAGGCCGTGCTTCGAACGCGGGCGGGCTGGCTGCCCACCGGCACGCCTAGCCACTGAGCTACGGCTCAGTCCTCCTGCCTTGCGTAATTTGCGGCGATAATAATTGGCTTTCTGTCTATCGGATGAGCCAAGCCGGATGGAGAGCTAGCAAGCCGATGTGCCTAGCAGGAAACTGAGCCACACCCGCTTCCTGGATTCGGTGGCCTATGCAATGACGTGTCAGCAGATGAGTGGAGGTCTGCAAGGTGCCTTGGTGCAGGCCGACTGCATCCAATTTTTTTCCGCATATATATAAAGAGAGTTTTGACTTTTGAGGCACGCACGTAGTGGTGTTCAGTACTGGTGGTATTGGTCATTGGTCAGTCATGAAACGGACTGATGATGCAGGACAACAGAAGACGGACAAAAACACTATCAAACATTGTTATGCATCCATGCAAACTGTTCATTGTGTACTCTTGTAGTAGCTGGAAAAAAAATGCTACCAAACATGTGGTACATGGCACTTGCTGTGTGGCAGGAAAGCGAAGTGTCTCACACGTGACAATGATACCCGTTGCTTCTTCTAGGATTCTATTAGCAGGAGGGATTAATAGCCACAAGTATATGGGGACATGTTTTCTGCACGACCTTAAGATGGTCTCCAGGGTACACACTGCTAGCTAGGCAAATGAAACATATGCATGCCCTGCTGCTTGTCACTGCACGTATGCGTGGTATGTACTGTACGTACATGTATGCGTGGTATGTACTGTACGTACACTACCGGCCGAGACCGACCATCTGTACGCAGATTGTTCAACCTGTTCGTCACATCCACGTGAATATGAACAGGTTGCACATCATGGTGCGAAAGCATGGTGTGTCCTGTGCCATATTGACACGGAAGCTTTATTTGAGGATTGAAGAAAAGGCCGGCCGGCCACAGCGAAGGCGACGAATCTTTTTTTTTTTAATTTTTTTAAAGTATTTTAAAAAAAGACCGTAGAATTTTTTATTTTTAAAGACTAACCGTTAATGACGTCACAGGGGAATGACGTGACACAAGGATCCCGTGTCCTGGCATCACTTATGACGTCATCATTCATGGCGCCAAAGCACTACGTTGTGGCGTCATGATCTATGGCGTGGTGCCATGAATGGTGGCACCACAGGTGGGGGCCCTAGTGCCACGTCATCCTCCTATGGCGCCGTCATACATGGCGCCGCAGTATAAAAATGCGGAGCTATGGTTGATGACGCCACCAAAACGGTTAGTCTTAAAAATAAAAAAAATTCACAGTCCTTTTTTAAAATACTTTAGAAAAAACAGTTAAAAATAAAAAAAAGATTCAAGGACACTTCTGAATTGGGCGATGGTGGCCTTCCCACCTCCTTCTGGGCCGGGCCATTGGGCCCAGCATCTCTTGACCGGTTGGTGAAGATCTTGGCCTACAGGCTACGGGACAGGTCCTTAACTGTATTGCCACTGATCTTGGCCTTTGATATTTGAGTGGTGTACATGACCAAACTTTTCATCATCAGAAAGTAAAGTATACAACAACTAGGAGGAATTTGTAAAGGATCAAGTAGCTAGTAGCTAGTAGCTAGTAGCTAGTAGCTAGTAGCTGAGAATCAGGACATCTGCTTATCAAGTTCAAAGTCTGTGTGGTTGGATTTTCAGAAACACTGAAAGTGCCGCAGCATCGTCTTAGCATAAATAATTGACAGTGGTTGCTGTTTTCCCACTCTATCATACACACTAATACAACACGCTATATGATTCCTGACATATGATAGGAATATAGGCCTATCAAAACATTGTCATGTTGGTTATGCACATCCAACTTTATTCTGAAACATTCACTCAACATTAACATGGCATGCATGTAGGAACATCTGCTTCTTGCTGACAAATGAGCAAGTGACCAACTGAATATACACGCTGACACATTGTGAGTTACATCTTCTGTAGTGCAAGCATACATAGCACAAACCGCACTTCAAAACCACATCTAATGTAAACTCATTGAGAACCTGGTCTTGGCACTCAAGCTGTTCATGAAGACGAGGCGTTATGTAAAGCAGTTTCAGCTGTAGGGCCAACGACAGCTCCTTGGCTTTCTGCATCTGAACCAGGATGGAGATCAGCTGGAGAAGCAGTAGCAGACGACGGCCCTGTTGTTCCATCCCGTGTCTCCAGTTTTTCAATCATGCGAGACACGGCAGCGATCCCGGCATTCACCTCCCTCCTCATCTCTGAACCGAGGTTTGATATGGTGCTGTTCTGTGTGAACCACCTTTCCTTCCACCCACGCGTACTTTTCGTTATGGAATCCTTGTACCTGGTATTGTTGAGAACAATGACAAGAGTGTATAGTTATGTAAGTCAAGTAATTGTTTAGAATTACACAGGGTATCTGATTCTGATGTTTACAGGAGTAAAAATGTAGGGAGTATATACTTTGTAGAAACTGACTGCAGCCGAGATTTGATCGTGTCTGAGAATGACTGTGCATCAGATGGTCCAGCTTCATCTTGGTTGACAGGCGAAGACTGGTTCCTAAAAACACTGATCCAGATCATCAGTATCAGTGTTAATTAGTTAACCCCATGTAAATGAAAAAACAAACAGATAAATATAGACATTACAAATGTAGACCCATATTCTGCCTGCAGGAAATACCTGTCATTTGACCCAACAGTAGGGCCATTAACCGAGGCATTGTGATTCACAGATGTGTCTGCAGCTGTTTCTTCTGCGGAGTCCACAGTAGGCAATGGCCGAGAAGAAACTACAGCAGAAGCATGTTCATGGTCCCCTTCTTGCCATGAATGTGAAGGCAGAGAACCACTAGGAATGGCCTCAGCAGCGGCTGGAAAGAACAGAGCTTGTTGGTGGCCATGACCATGAGCTGCCGACCTGCTGCGACGGCCTTCTCGTCTAGCATTACGGTGCGACCTACGAATGGCGGCAGCGGCAGCCAAGTGCTGTAGGATACGCTCCTCAATCTCAACATCATCTGCATCAACCGGTACCTGGAACGGAATAGAAGAAACAGTGGCATCAGTAACTGTGCAGGAATTGAGCATACAAGCATGTCATCCCATCACTGGAAGCACACTCTGAATGTGAATGTCAGATATATGTGGCACCTCAAAGTCTCCGAGCAGCGGATGACGGAAAATGGTTGTGGTGTGCGCGTGATTTTCTTGCACATTCCGCTCTTCCTGAACAGACTGAAGGAGCTCTTGGCTGCAATGTGCAGTAGAGGTAAGCAATGCATGTGAGAGTGAGACCAACCTTTAAACGAAATTCAGTGGACGCATGCATTGGTTGTGGTATAGCAGAATCTGTACCTCATGGGGTCCTTCATGCTGATTGCCTGCCAACACATGGGACACTGCGAGCTTCTCTGGCACCTGTAGGATCAATCAGAATGTTCAGAAATAGTATCACTCAAGCATAGCGAAAGAGCAACGCAATTAGTAGTACGCAGCAACACCAATGCTGGCAAACAAGCAAACAGTGATACAGAGTCAGAGCAGAGCTCGACCCGTCCAAATTACATTCAGATTTCAGAGTGCGTCTGGCAGAGATTCGGATTAGCGCGGCGCATGAGCATCGCACTCAGCACTGATCGATCGATAGAACAACGGCGCGGTGCACTGCAGTGTCCTTGACAGTTGACACTACCAGCTCTGATCACAGCAACACACTGATACGAAAACGAACACAAAGAAATAGAAACAGCAGGAAGTAACCAGAGGCAGACAGACAGATCGAGTGCTTGCTCACCACTCGAGGATGCACTGGAGGTGGAACTCGTGCCTGCAGCTCGTAACCTGCGCAGCGCAGACAAGAAGAAGAAGATCATGAGGGTGAAGAAGCCGCCGGACTCGTTGAGACGAGTCCTCTCAGCAGTCATCACGGGAGCAGTGCAGCACGTACCGCGGAGGGGTCGCTGTCGGAGAAGGCCTCGAGGCAGATACTGCAGGCGTCGTCGTAGGCGTCCTGGACGCCGCCCTCCACGAACGCCGCCGCCGACGAGTGCTTCTCCATCCGCGCCGCTGCCGCCGCCGCCGCCGCCGCCGCCGCCGCCCCCGCCCCCGAGTCCATCCCCACCTCCCCCTCCTTCCCTCTCTCCCTCTCTCTCTCCGATCAAAAGCCGGGACCCGCTTCCACGAACGATCCCTGCAACAAGAACGCCGGCCGGCAGCCGGAGGGAAATCGAGGCGAGAGTAGTGTGTTGTCGTCACCCCCAAACCAACTCCAAGAAGCACGCAATAGCACAGCGATCGCCGCCGGCCCCAAATGATACGCTGCTGCTGCTACTAGAGATAGATAGAGATTTGGAGATTATAGTAGACCAGGACCAGGTCCGCCGCGTGGAACCGATCTCCTCCTCCCGCGGCCGGCGATGACCGCGCGCGGCACACACACGTCGTCACGGCCAGGGGAAGGAAGGAAAAGGCGAGGAAACGGACGACCGCGCGCGCGAGGCTGACGGGTGGGCCCACTGGTATCTTTGCTCTTGTCGACGGAGCAGGTGGCCGTGGGCCCCCTGTCGGTACGCGGTCCGTGTCGCTGACATGGTGGGGTAGACCAGGCGACAGCGACACGGTATAGTCAGCCGTGCAGGAGCCGGTGGTCAAAGAACGGGGTCGGTCCGGGCAATTTTTTCAACGGACCGAACCGTGGAGCACGTGATGTGACCCGTGAGATTAACAATGGGATTATATACAGTGCCAAATCTGGTTATGATTTATGAGCGACCAAAATTCCTCGTTATTTTGATTATATACTACGAGTATGTTATACGGTGGGAATTTTTGCAGCAACGCACTACTCCTAGTGCCAAAATTTCCTTGTTCCATGCATGTTTACTCTGATAGGACTTTTAGGTCGTTTCTGGCAGCATCGATCTGTCGATCCGTTAACGGGAGAAAGGACACAATTTTCTTTAATGATTGTTGACTAAAATTCTATATGTTTTGCAATTCTTTTTGAGGGACATATACTATACCTTTGGTTCTAGATGAAGTTGTGCTGGTAAGGAGCAGTAATGCGACTATACATTTAGATAGCATTTTGTTTCAGTAATAAAGTCTTCAGTCTAATTTGTCACGTAAACTCGGTCCAGTCTTGGCTGCGTGATATTTGTAATAAGGTGGTACGATTCTTCTCTTTAGTTATTAGAGGATAAAGCATGGATAAAATATTTTATTATCTAAAAATGGTTACTTTGGATTAATGTGCTCGCTTTCTATCTTGTCCTCCTCTAGGAAAGTCAGTCTGGTCAGCACGAACCAGTCATGTCTGGCTGGCCACCGTGAACACCAAGATAGCTTCTGATGTGTGTTATGTGGGACGCCTGATCACTGTATCTAATAATATTTACTTGAACCGCTTCAACTACCTTTTTGCCAATCCAAAATATATCTAAGGGTCCATAGCTCAGTGGTAGAGCAATTTACTGCAGATCAATAGGTTACCGGTTCGAACCGGGTTGGGCCCTTATTTGATCCCCTCTTGTCGTCATTTTTAATTAATTATTTTAAACTAAATAAGCAAATTAATAAATTGTGCTAAAACCATTTTTTAATCCATAATGGTTTTGTTTCCTCTTCTTTTCTCAATCAAAAGATTTCAGTAAATGACTGGTCGTGCACCCTATCCCAATCAAAGTGGTTTTAGTTTTGTTTACTGTATTTGATTTGATACTACATTTTGACTTGAGCTTGAGCAACGAGAGTCGTTGGGATAAATAATACTCCCTGTACTCGAGGGTATGTGAGTTTTCTTTGTACATAAAAGTGTAAGTAAACTTGAGGTTTTAGACATGAAAAAGAGGTTGCAATTAGCACATTTATTTGTCTGAAACAACAACACATGGTGGTGGAAATCATGGTGTCTTTATGCATGTGGATGTGACCCAACCATGGCTAAACTAGTGCACAATTTATCATCCAAAAAGGAGTTTTGCAACAAATAGCTAATTTTTTTAAGGAACTCCCTACATGGGACGCGAGAAGTATCCCTTTTCATCGATTAGTAAATGTCACTCCTAGTCCACGTAAGGGCGAAGCTGCAGTGTGAGTAAAGGGTGCACATACACCCCCACAATTTGAAAAATCAGTTATATTGACCAAATTTTCACTATATATGCACCCCACAATAAAGCACCAACAAGTCATATGCATCCCTTTCCATTTGATCTAGCTTCGCATTGGATTTAAGTATGGACTCATAAGTAGGCATGCATCCCATCATCTTTTCTTTTTATTTCTTTCTTTTTTTATATAAAAAAGTTAAGTATGGACCCTGGCATGCATGCAGGATCTTAGAATTTGCAAGCAGTTCACTACGTGCTCCATATTTCCTTGTCTATGCCGGGTTCCCGGATACAGACATCGCCACACATTTCAGGTACTTCACCGTTTCGATGGTCTTGATGCCAGGGGCGAATCTATAGTGTGAGTCGGGGGTGCACATGCACCCACACAAATTTCAAAAATCAGTTATATACTGATCAAATTTTCACTATATATGCACCCTCACAATAAAAGTCTATGCATCCACAAGGCAGGTGGCCCCCCCCCCCAAACCACCCAATTTGCTCTAGTTTCGCCACGGTCCACGTTAAGGCTCCAATGATCGTTCGTTCGGTCACAAACATATTCTTTAGAGTACCACTGGATCATTCGGTCAGCACAACTTCTCCACTAGCTGTTTTTTATAACACTCCACTAGCCTTTGGAAAACAATGGTACATACTCTGGTCCTCAGAACATACCATCAGGTCTTCGTATTTTTTTTATAAGGTTAACACCACTATGTTGGGTCCTCCGGTTAAAATTAAATCAAACCTTTCACTCACAAGTTTCTAAATGCAATGATCGACTATGACTGGAAGGTGTGCAAAGTTCAGAGAGATCTGAACACAACAGCTCATGTTTTAGCTACTCAAGCTTTTAGAACATCTCTAGCCTCTGATAGCTATGAAATTTTCTCGTGAGTCATCATGTAGATAGCTGCCCTCTTTGTGAGGCTCTGCATCATGTAAATTGGGAGTGACTCTCCCTTATTGCAGCTGCTTGCTGCTAATAATAAATAAAGGTTTCTTTGTCTTGTCTCTAACTCAGCCAAGCCTGCAGACTTCTAGTGCTTCACTTGTCTTGTCTTCTTTCACTAACACATTGAATACTCCTGTAAATTAATATTGACCCCCTCGGATTATCCCTCAAGTCATCGTTCCATTACATATATCTCTTGAATGATTTATACCCAATCATAAATTATTATACCCATTGCAAAATAAAGAACTATTATGCATTACTTTATAATTCTTAAAGGCAACTATTGATTTTGAGAAAGGTTTGTTCTTCCACAGTTTATCACAATTTGGTATCACAACGATTATAGTTTTAAGAGTACAGTGACATAACTTGGTTCCTACACTAACGAGTCAATTTTAGAGGAACAAAGGAATTGGTGATACAGCCTGCCATAAATTCCAATGCAACAGCACTATGTTCATAATAGCCTTCGCCATTATTATAGTTCTAAGAAGAAATAAAGCATGTAACAGAATTGATCAAATAGGGGTCCATACCTCAGTGGTAGAGCAATTGACTGCAGATCAATAGGTCACCGGTTCAAACCTGGTTGGGCCCTTTTCTTTCATTTTTTTTACTTGCAAAAAACCTTTACTAATATCTCCTTTTTATTAGGGATTTTAGTGTTTCTACCCCTCTTTTAAAATCCAATGGTGATTTTACCCCTTCTTTTTTAACCTTTTGATTTTGCCCCTCATTTTTTAGCAACGAAGCCTCCGTTTGCCCCTAGCTTGAGACACCGTTAAAATGGATGATTTTTTTGACAAGAAACAACAAAATATTAGCAGCATGTCGCTACGAGTACCCTTACATTGTTCAGGGTTACACAGGTCAGTGCGTCCATGACAAGGCACTAATGATCTTGATCATTGTACAGACATACAAGTTGTATAGCCTGTTGAGGAGCAGGTACAGTATGGAGAGCTTCTCTAGCTAAAGCATCAGCCATGAAATTAATAGTCCTGCTAATCCTGTAAATGTTGGCTTGATGATTGGAGGCGAAGTTATGAAAGACCTGAGTGAAGGCTTGTATTCTCCAATCGGGAATGTTGGCACGATCCTGAGAGTTGAGGAAATTCACCAGCTAACTGCAGTCTGACAGGAATGATATGTTGTCGAAGTGAAGGTTTTCAACCAGTTTTACTGCAAGTGCAAGAGCAGCGGCCTCCGCCATGATGACCGATTGAGTCATAGTCATAATGGCTTTGATTTGTATTTTTTGCTCTGGATGCACCTGTGAATTGAGAAAGATTATTCCAATACCTGCACTCCGACTAGTTTGGGGCTTCTGGTTTGGTGCTGTAGAGGCATCCACAAAGCAACGGATCCCTAGGAGGAGGTCTGGGGGTTGGATCAGGTACCTGTCCATCTGTTGATGAGGTGTGCCTGCAAATGCAAGATTCATATCTTGAAAATGATGGTTAGTAGAAGATTCTGGATCAGTTGGATTCCTTAGATCAATGTGTGCAGACTGATAGTGAGTGGATTCTTGGCTTCATTATCGTGGACATGTGAACCTGCCGTAGAGGCCTCGACAAGAGTAGTAGTGTGCTGAGGATGAGGGACAAGAGCGGCCTGAGTGTTGAGGGCAGCAATATGCGATTGCAAATGAGCTTGAGCTGCATGATGCACCTGAGTTGGCTTCCACTGTCTCCTGTTAAAGTGAAAATCATTCCTAGCCTTCCAAAGATACCAAAGAGTGAAAAGGGTTTTTAAAAAGTCAATTTCAGTGGTGGAGTTAGTAATAATATTTGATAAGGTTGTTTTGATCCCGTCATCTTCAGGCATCATGATTTGAGTATTTATCAGAGTCTGAAAGGTGGACCATACCTGTGTTGGGAGAGAGCATTGGAAGAAGATGTGGAAATCGGTTTCCACTTGACCACAATAGGCACACTTGCTATCAATGTGTGATGCATACCTTGAGGCTCTTTCAGCCATGGTGAGGGCTCGTCGAATAAGTCTCCAAGTGAAGGTTTTAATTAGAGGAGGCAATTTTTTGTTCTTCCATGCCCTACTGAGAATATGTTTAGCCTCAGGTTGAATGCTTCATGACCCCTGCAGTGGAAGCTGAATGACATTGTTAGCAGCTAGAGTTTTATAGATTTGCTTGGTAGAGTAATTCCCTTTTGTAGCTGATGACCATCTTAGAATATCCTGAGAATCCGAGGGAACAGGAAAGGTAGAAGTGATTGCTTGCAGTGCTTCATTATCGAAAATGTCATTAATCAAGTCAAGGTCCCATTCATGTGTATTGGGTATCCAAAGATCAGAGACCTTCGAAGGTAAGGGGTTAACTCTAACTAGGGATTTCATATGCCTGTGGATAGAGTCCCAGATAGGACACCAAGACGAAGAACAAATTGATAAGTTACCTGGATGTAAATGGAGAATAATATTATCATGAAGTTGTCGCTTAACCTGCAAAATTGAAGACCAGAATATAGAACGTGGTCCAGAATTTTTTGCTATCCAAAAAGAAGAGTCAGGGTAATATTTAGCTTTGAGAACAACTGCTAGCATTGAATTTTTGTTGGTAGCTATGTTGCAGGCTGCATTAATGATAAGAGACTTATTTACTGTAGCTAGATCTTGGACTCCAAGCCCTCCATTCTCCTTGCTTTGGCATATATCATCCCAGGATCTGTAAGCAATGGGAGAAGTTGGATTTTCATCTTGCACACCTGTCCACCAGAATCTCTTGATAATAGTGTTAATTTTATGAATAAAAGTTTTGAAAAAAAAAACAGTGGACATGTAGTATATGGGGATAGAAGCGAGAACATATTGAATATAAGTGAGTCTACCTGCATGGTTTAATTTGTTAGCTCTCACAGTAGTCAATTTAGACTGAAATTTGCTAAAGATAAAATTATAAGCTTTGTTCCAGTCACTATGATTGAAAATGATGGAATGTCCTAAATGCTTAATGTGAGGCTGAAGATCAGTCACCGGGAAGATGTTCTTTATGGCAGAAATGGTATCATTTCTGACATTTTTGGTAAACAGAATTGCAGATTTTTAGAGGTTTGGGGTCTGATCTGAGGCATCACAGAACCTTTGTAGGATTGCTTTGATTGTAGTGGCCTCCTGTACTGTAGCCTGTCCTCCTAGGATGAGGTCATCTATGAAAAGAAGAGAGTGGATCGGTGGACAACCTGGACCTAGACTGATACATGTGAGATGCCGATTTTGCATTTCTTATTGAAGCGCAATTGAGAGTTCGTTAATAGCTACAACAAAAAGATATGGCGATAAAGGACAACCTTGACGAATGCCACGATTAGGTTTGATATGGTTAGAAGGTTCACCATTGACTAAAACCAAGAGAGTAGTAGTAGGAATGCAGGCATAGACAAGATTAATAAAATGGTGAGATAAACCCAAGCGCCTGAGAGCTGTGACAATGAAGTTCCAGTTTAACCTGTCAAAAGCCTTTGCCAGATCAATTTTTAAAATAAAGCTTGTTGCTTCCGGGACCTACGTTGAAAGGAGTGGATAATCTCCTGCGTAATAATGATGTTAGACGATATATGTCTTTGCTTAACAAAAGCCGCTTGACCATGATCAATATAGTCTGGTAAGTAAGGTTTAAGTCTTTTAGCAATAGGTTTAGCTATAATCTTGTAAGCCACATTGCAAAGACTTATAAGTCTAAAATCTTGGGGCATTGTAAGTTGGGATTTTTTGGGAATGAGCACCAGGATTGATTAATTTCAGGTATCATAAAAGCTGAGTTATATAAATCAGTTACCAATTTGTGGGTGTGGTTGGAAATCCAGGACCATGCTGATTTATAAAAGGCAGCACTTAGGTCATCAGGACCTGGGGAGGCATTACTTCTCATTTTCTTGATGATGATGTATAATTCTTAAACGGTTGGCGTAGATAATGCGAACATCCTCCTCTGTCGCTGTGTAGGCTTGTATCTTCTTGATTTTATTGGTGTTGTGCTGGTTGCTGCATGGAGGTATTAGAAATATTACTTGCACCTGCAGACAGAAGAAGGCTTGTTGTGTTGTTAGAGTAGGTCTGATCTGTTGTAAAAATATTTTGAAAATAATTAGTAAGAGTGATAGTAATCTGATCCTGCCTAGTAGCTTCAGTAGCATCTGGATTAATTAGGTAAGTAATCAAATGGCCAAGAAAAAAAGAAAAAAGAAAAGACAGCTGGGCAAAAAGACATTAATACCCTTCAGCCCACCTCTTCCTTTCACTGTTATCGCGTCGGGCGCCCACTCGAGAGTCGCGACTCGCGACTTCAGTCTCGCGACACCGGCCATGACTTCAGTCTCGCAACACCGGCCGTTAGGGTTTCAGTTCGCCGCCTGCGGCGGCGCTAACGGCGGCGAGCTCCTCCATCCGCCGCTCCTCCCTTCTCCTTTCCCCGGGTTCGGCTCCTCATCCGCCGCTCCTCCCTCCTCACCCCACGGCGGCGCGGCACTCGCCTCTCGTCCGCAGCGCGGTCGCAGGGGGCTCTGCCCGGCTCTTCCCCGGCTCGCGCCGTCAGGAGGGCTGAAGGGGGCTCGCGACCCGCCCCGCCCCGCCCCACGCCGTCGGGACGGCTGCCCCTGCCGCGGCCGCAGGTCCTTGCCGGCCGTCTTCACGACTCCACGCGCGGGCTAGCAGCGGAAGAGTGCCAGGCGTGCTCGCGGGCTAGCAGCGGAAGATTGTCAGGCATGCTCGCGCCCCTCCCCGTGCACGTGTATGCCCCAAGTTCGATGCCCGTTGCCTGCTGCGTGCCCTTCATGGAAACTGGAAAGGCTTCGGAGAAGAAGAGAACGGAGATACAACTGGACGTTACTTCCTGACCTTTCAATGCTACACAGCAAAGAAGCCATTTTTCAATCCCACAGAGTTAAACTTTACATCTTTTGATGGTACACAACAAATTCTCCATATATTATTTGTGTGATATCAAATTGTATTAATGTGAATTGTCAGTCCAAATTCTATTGATTTTTTAAAAAAATTCTATGTAGCAACTTGCTGTCTTAAAATAGGGGTAAAAACACAAAGAAAATAATAAAACAGGGGCAAAAATGTATGGATAGAGTTGTCCGATTGACTAAAAGTTAACACGGTTAGAGGGTGTTAAGTGACCAGGAGTAAAGTCTTCTTTCATTTCAAAATTACAGGGACAAAATCATAAAATTAAATAAACGAGGGCAAAATCACAAACGAGTATGAAAACAAGGGTAAAAATGCTCAAGTCCCTTTTTATGATTGTTTTCACTTGCAAAACCTTTACTGATATGGAAAATAATAATGAGCACATCCTTTTAATTGCAATTAGCACTCGTCTAGTCAACAAAACCGGTTCATGCATCCGATCTCTCTCATTCTCTCCCATTTTTTTTCACTTTCAAAACCTTTATAATATGGAAAATAACAATTACCACATCATCTTATCCATTGCAACTAGCAACCCATCCACGCAACAGTAGCTACCATTTTTTTTCACTCGCAAAACCTCAATACAGAGGGGGTTAGTTTGATCGATGTTCCGCAGACCGAAATGAATGTTGGCTAGCAATTTTAGATCGCATTCTGTAATTCATAATCCTTGTTGTAACCTGGTTGACAGCATTCCAAATTGTATGCATATACTGGTTGCCAGCTATTTGAGTATCAGATAAGGAAAAATCGAGTGAACAGCATCCCTCTGAATCAAACATGAGACTCCATCGTAAAGACCAAGGACAAGACTATCCATACTAAAACTGAGCACTGTCTGCGCATGTACTTGTTCCACTTCGCTTGCATATATGCTTTAAACAGAACTACAACTCAAAAGTCAAAACGGAGAACACCAAGGATATCATATGACATATCAGCTGGTTATCACAACAGTTTCTGCTCGATTCTTTTTTACTCCTTTGCTTGTAAAAATAGGATGAATGTTGTAGCTTATGAACAGAGTTACACTTTAAAAACAGATACAGATACAAAAGAATTCTCGTACTTCAGCCTTCCCCCAGAGTGCTTTCAAAAAGTTGTTAGCAGGGGGGAAACTCTGTATCACTATCGAACAATTATTTCCATGCTGATGCTGCCCCCAAGGTCACTGCATCACCTGCCGATAAACCCAAGTTTCTGAAGGATGAAGGCTAGGATCAGCATGACAATAGCGAGGATCAAGCCTCGCCGGCCTAAGACCCAGTTCTTTGTCTTCTTCGCGACTTCTACCCCTTTCTGTGCTCGCTCCATCCATCTCATCTGAATGCAAAGGAAACCACACAATTAATGATTCAAGCAGTAGATTCAAGCTCGTGGTTTATTAAACTGATAATATCATGACCAGAGTTCGGTTGAGAATTGGTTTCTTACCATTCTATCCAAATCCTCTGGAGATAATGACGACATGGCTTGTTGAGCTTTTGCAGCATCTTCCTTTGACAGCTTCATTCCAAACTGCTCACTCATATTTGCCATCATCTCAGGGCTCATGTTCTTCATCATGGATGTCAGCATCTGTCAAATAAAAAAAAAAAAGAGCCCAAAAGATGTTAGAACTTGAAGGATCAGTTTTTCTGGCATAATGTTACAGAAAGCAATAATAATAAATACAATTTCCGTTGGCTGAGCATTTCTTACCTGCCGCATTGCAGGGTCTTTCATAGAATTTCTCATGGTTTCTTGCATATCAGCTGTAGAAGGTGGAAGACTAGAAGACGACTGGCCCATCTTTTGGTCATTTGACAGTTCGTCAGGGTTCTCCAAAATAGGTTCAGATGATGATCCACGGGCTGAAATACTTGTTGTAGCTCTCGATGAAGGTCCAAAGTTACTATTCTCTGGTCTTCTGGGGGCACCACCAGGCCCACCCATCTGAGAAGCAAAACTCATCATTTTCTGTAGCTCATCAGGAGACATATTACCAATCATGTCAGATGCCATCTTAAGCATATCAGGAGACATTTCTGGCATATTGGGTCCCAGATTTGGACCAGCGGAGCTAGTGCCATTCAATGAAGAAGCAACTTCGAACATTTTCTGAAGCTCCTCTGGTTTCATTGTGCCAATCATATCAGTGGCAGTTTTGACAAGTTCAGGAGACATTCCTTCAATTCCAAACTTTGGTAAGCCTTCAGGATCGCTCTTGGACACATAATTTTGGGTTGACCTAATATAATTCACCACGATGAGAACATTATCAATCAGCATATGCATATCTAACATTATTCAAACAATATAAAAGGGCGTACCCAGTGCCATAGGCTCCCGCACTGCGGGGTCTGGGGAAGGAAAAATAGCCAGTAGCCATCCCTGCACAAATGTGCAAAGGCTGGGGCTTGAACCCGGGACCTCTTGGTCACAGACGGTAAAGCTCTACCGCTTGCACCAGGACCGCCCTTCATGGATAGAGAACGTGCACAAGATTTATGTTTAATATTATATAACATGAACGTATTTAAAGTGCTTAAGTTTTTTTGTAAATCATATTATTGTGTTAAGCATGAATAGATTGTATAAATAATTATAGTCCCAGAAAGCTGACAATAGATAAAGTAATGGACAACCATTTTACCACTTTGCAGCAAAGAATGAGAACTAATTGTGAACCAGACAGAAACTTGAAGATCCAACAAGGCATGATTGTTGATACATAGTTATAAAAAAAATGCTGGAACACTATGTCATAACAGAATATGTAAACACGTCTAATCAAAACAACAAAAGATGAAGGCATTTGAAGTGATGCTAGCATCAAATGGCACACATCAACACTTTAGTGTCCCAATTCAGGTATAACATGCAGAGAGAAAATCTGAAAGTAGTAAAAAGCTGAAAGTAGTAGACTAAAAGAAAAGGGTCATGTTACCTGATAGAAGCAGGATCATCCCTTGACCTTTCTGAAGACCCTGATGGCCCAATATTTCCTGCTCCTTCAGGTAGTTGTGAAACAGTATACCCAGGAGAACTTCTTTGGCTGCTTGATGGTTGTGAAGCGTCATCTTCTACAACTTCTTCAATAACAACACCTTTCCGCGTGCTCACTCCTCCCCCTTCCTGTGCAAGTTTTTCTTCAGCATCTCTGCATCATGGATGGAACACATTACAGTGGTTTCAACTAAGGTTGCTAAACACATTTGTTTACGGCAGGAATAAGGTACAAACTGTGATACCTTAGAACCTCAGCAATAGTTTCATCCTCTGGGGAAATTTCATGGGCTTTACTCAAGTCAGCAACAGCCGCCTGAATGCATTTTCAGGATTATTTCATGTATAGTCAGAGGAATTGTAGAAGTTAAAAAATATATGCCAAAAGAAGGATGAAAGCATTACCTCTAACTTCCCAAGTTCTTTATATGCCTGACCCCTCCGATAATATGCTTTCACATTGTTTGAATCATAAGTTAGAACCTGTATAATCCATTTGATATAGATCAGTCAGTATGCCATGTAACAGAGAACTGCAATGCTCTTGGGTGATTCAATAGACAACATAATTTTCTCTAAAAATTCAGAGAAGAAATTTCTAGCCAAAGGTATGCAATTTGTCAAAAAAATTGAACTAGATTTATTTTTCCTTCAGTTAGTAATCTTAAGAAAAAAATACCTTACTTGACAGAACTCACACACCGCATATAGTTTTCTAAAGCACTAAACTTGTACCAGAGTCATGAAATTCAATGATAGAGAAAACACCACGATGTGATGGACAACATTTTATTACTAAAACAGTAGGCTATGACAGAAAAAAAGACTACACCACAAAGCCAAATTATCTGAAAAGACTACACCACAAATTATAGGAAATAAAATGGTATCAGATCCTATAATTTGTTCAAATGAAAAGGCAGTAAGATAATATACATGGCCTAAGCATACCTCTGAACCTTCACTTATGCATTCGTCAAACTGCCCTGTCTTCAAGTAACAAGCCATCAAATTAAGGGTACATTGCAACTGCAGAGTATTAGCCGTGGACGATGGTATGCTTTTTAAGTTATCCTTGGCCTGATCAAGAACAGTAAACATAGTTTAACTGTCAGGTTATCTGAAAAGCATATCAACATTATTTTAATGGAATATTGATGTTCAAACTCACGAGCTTATATTTGCTAGCAGCATCTGAATACTGTCCCTGGTTATGAAGTTCATTTCCCTAAAGTCAAGAAAAATCATAAGGGTGAGAAAATGGAATTGGCAACATATATATTAACATGGAAAAACCTATATGAAACTAACTGCATTAATTGCTTGATACAGATAGCGACAAGATCATTGATTTAAACTCCATAGGTGCAAAGATGCAATAAGTCAGCAAAAAAAACAAAAAATTCATCTAGTGTACAAGAGCTAGTCAAGTAGTCAGCACAAAAAAAAAAGTATTCAAGGTTAACATAAGGAAAAGGTCATTGTGTCGTTTATTTTCCTAAGTTATGTGTGGTTCATTTTTCATCATTAATGTCCAAATCCAGGAAAGACACATCCCCCAACACTCAAGCAAGTGGACAAAAAATAGTTTAAAACTTGTACCTCCATCTAGCAATAGACATGACATGACCATGTCAGCCCATGCCATGACAATTTGGATCGAAACAAACACTAACATGTGAGGTCTACCTTCACTTTATATTAAAAACTGGAGATAAATATTGTTTCAAAGACAGGTTTATCCAGTCCAAATAACACTCACAAATTCAGTTAACATAGTGCAGAAATATTGTTTCGAAGACAGGTGAATCCAGTCCAAATAACACT
>CM041631.1:60107661-60191696 GCA_023333625.1 Bothriochloa decipiens | reverse complement strand
GCAGAAATATTGTTTCGAAGACAGGTGAATCCAGTCCAAATAACACTCATAAATTCAGTTAACATAGCGCATTTTCTATGTGAAATTTTCTTGTTTTAACATGTTTTGGAAGTCTGTTCGGAGCAATGAAAGATTGTTCTGTGTGAGCCAAAATGAAAGCACAGACAAATACATATAATATGAATCATGGAGATTCATCATAATAGATCAGCTTGCTGAAAGTAACAAAATGATAAGCACAGTTTTTCTTTTCCACTAACCTGCTTCTTTAACATCTTGGCACCAGATATAGCATACGACATTTGGGCGTCTGCTTGCGCCTTCATAGCAGCAAACTCCTCAGGGGTAGTGTTGGCTATTTTCTCGGTCATATCACGCATATCCTCTGGTCTTGTTTGATTCAGTTGCTCCGCAGCTCGCCTTAAGTCCTCAGGCCTCATGTTCTTCATACTCTCAGACGCCATCCTCATGAGGTTAGGGTTAGACATCAGCTAAGTTATCCAAGTAGCAACAAGGAATTTGTCAATCTCTTGCCATTTACACACACTTCCTCAGGACCTAACAGATAACATTTAAGTGAAGAAGCGCAAGGGGAAAACATGCTGGGGAACTGAAACAATGAGAGCAGACAGGGCAGTCTGAAATGCTCCCTGAAACATTACGTGCACTGAAATGCTCCCTGAAACATTACATGCACTAGACCTCTGTACTAAAGGGTGCTGATCAGACCTACACTGATGAAAGGGCATTGAAATACCGCACCAACTGAAACCTAATGTGCAATCTGAACAGGAAGCACACACAAAGCATTTTTGAAACCCAACCACCCATAAGACTGAAGTAGCTAGCCACAGCACATAAGCCTGAACTAGTGAGCAGAAGACCCAGCAACGGCAATCCTAAAAGGGCGTACCCAGTGCCGTAGGCTCCCGCACTGCGGGGTGAGGAAGGAAAAATAGCCCGCAGCCATCCCTGCACAAATGTGGAGAGACTAGGGCTTGAACCCTGGACCTCTTGGTCACAGGTGGTAAAGCTCTGCCGCTTGCACCAGCAACGGCAATCCTACTGGCACTTAATCTAGGCACCAGCACGGGGCTCTGTCTAAGACAGCAGGAATACACATTCCGTTGGCGTCACCAATCAAGCAAGCCAAACCAATTCAAACCCAGCTAAGCCCAGCGATTACATCCACACTCCCCGATTGACTTCAATTCAACATGCATGCAACCTATAGACAGTAAGCATGCTACGCGCATCCGGCACCATCCAATGGATGCGTTTTCGGCGCAACCTGTACTAAATTCTCTAAATCATTACATCAGAAACAGGGGGTTTGCTTTCCACGATCTACATACACCTAGACCCCGAAAACAGAATCAGTTGGGCCGCCCGCCGCGTCGAATCGGGGACGCGCGGGCACGGGGATCGGGCGGGCGGGCGGGCGACGGTACCTGCTGCTGCATCCGGGCGATGTCGTCCGGGGACATGCGGCTCATCTGCTCCTGCGCCAGCCGCAGCATCTCTGGATCCATCATCTCGGCGGCGGGCTGCAGCGGCGCCGGTGAGATCGAGATCGGAGCGGGAGGTTGGGAGTTGGTTCGCTGGCGTCTGCGCCTCGTTTATTTTCTCTCTCTCCTTTTTCTCTCTCTTCTTCCTCTTTAACGCTGGTCAAGTATTAAACCTTTATTTATTGGTGAACAAAAAAGGGGGTGCGACATCAAGAAGAAAACGGATTCGAACTCCGTCTCCGTGTGCACTGTGGAGGGCGCGAGGCAGGCCGGGTTGGGCAATTGGGCTCGGCTTGGACGGCAGAACGAGACAATGCTACAGTCAAATGGGCCTTTACATGGCGCAGCAATGGACTGGGTCGTCGGTCCGCTTAAGTCGACTGGGCAGACGTGTGGGCCCCACGCACTGGGTCGTTGGGAAACTCACGTGTGCAGAAACAAGTTGCATTTTTTCTGATCCGGCAACTGCACTTCTACTATTGTCTGTATCCGTAAAATTCGCTTTAACTTTATTTATTGCATTTTTGTATTTCCTGTACTGATTATTATTTTAATATAAATATTTTTCTTTCCTAATAAAACCGAAAAAATTCTTCACTCTAAAAATACTATAGGTACTACACGGAGGGGACTTTACTGGCATCGACTTCTACAATACTCTTTTCTATTTGAAACCACTCTATTCTTTTTTTTTTATTTTCTTTCTATTTTTCCCATGTCAGTCATTTTTCTAGTTTGTCTGAACAGCTGACTTAAGTTACTATTTGATACACTATAAATTATAATTTCATAATATTATTTGTTTGATGCTACACATGTTAAGAGTTATGGGACGGAGGACGTAGATCCATTATCATGCTCGCATAGTCTTATGAACTTGACTCTTCATCCAAACAGGACATAATTCATGTAGGAGAATTGGTAGGCTAGTTTTTTTTTTTAACAGGGCCCTACACTATCACAAAGCTTATGCCCATTCTTCGCGGTATCTTTTTTTTAAAAGGAATTCTTCACAGTATATTATACCATTAGGCTGCACTTCGCAACTTTTCTTAAAAAAGAAAGTCGCACTTCACAAGTAAATGATAGGTATACACACACAAAACAATCATTTAATTAATATAGCCAGCCTATTCTTGCAATATATATATATATATATATATTAATGTTTGCAACATTAAGCATTTAAATATTATATTACTTGCATAATAGTAAATACTATTGCTTTTAAATATTTAAATATCCTGCATAGTTCCTAAATAATATGCTTTGAATATTTATAGTTTTTAAATAGTAGCAAGAATAGTGCTTTAAATATTTAATAATTAAGTGTGCTTCACGCGGTGCGTGCTCGTGCACTACGCGCCGTTTGAATTCGGTTCCCGAATATAGCCGCTGAATTGAATAAGTGCCGAATTTTAAATTTAAATTTTGAATTCAAATATTTTTGCCTTGAATAGCCGTTATATCCCCTGTAGTGGTATCAGAGCCTGGTTAATAAAATTTGAATTTAAGGGATTTACTAAAGTTTGATAATGGAAGATATAGATAGCCAGATTAAAGCTTATGAACATAGGTTAAGTAATATTCCTCATGAATATTTTACAACTGGTATAAGTGAATGGAATGGTATAAGGGATAAAGAGATCCATTATAGAAGAAGAATATATAGCCTCGATAAAATCATGAAGGAAAAAGCACTAGAAAATAAATATTTAAAAACATCTACTGTGAAAGAAGTTATGTTGAATAAAAACAAAGAGAATCATATAGTCGAAGAAGCAGTACAAAGTAATAATACTGAAGATAGAATAGAAGATATTAAAATTAATGAACAAGAGCAGTTAGAAGTTAGTCAACAAATTTTATTAGAAAGTTATAATAAAGAAGAAGAAAATAATAATGATTTTATAGACTCCTTAGGTGATGTAGAATTATGTAATTTAGATAATGCTATGGAAGGATTAGATATAATATCTAATAATACTAAAAGTTTAATAGATCAAATATTGAATTTATGAATCAAGATGGTTGTGAACATGATTGGCTAAAAGGAAGAGGTGACTATAATATAAAATATATATTTTCATATACTACCCTAGTCAAGAAAATAGAGCCACATGTAGTAAATGTTTAAAGCAAGCATGTGTTTCATGTTTAAAGACAAATAATCAGAAATGGAGACAAGAGTTAGAACTAAAATAAGATAAAATATTAATAAGTAGAGTCAGAAATTTAGAAAATAGAGTAAATAATTTAGAAGCAGAATTAGAAGAATTAAGAGCTAAAATAGAACTTAATGAAGAATATAAGACTGATAGAAATATTATCACTAATACTGAGTTAAAAGATCAGACTCTAATAACCAAAAAAGATGATAAGGCTACACAATTAAAAGATGCCATAATAAATTTTGGTAGCAAATATATAGTTAAATTACCATTTAAAGATATAGTAGGAATAAAAATACCTATAAAATTAAACTTAACTCCAAATATCACTTATAAAACATTAGCATTGATAGATACTGGTTGCACAAAGAATATCATACATGATAAATATTTTGCTAGATGCTCAAAAATAATTCATACAATAGACCAAAATAAAGCAGAAATATCTACTGATATGTCTGGAATACAAAGGGCTCATAATCAACTAGCTTATAATATAGAAATATAAATAAATAATACAAAGTATATAATAGATGAAATCATAATAAGAGACTTATCTATGATAAGTGTTGATATGTTATCAGGATTAAGGTTTTTATAATTTTAGTACAAACAACAATTATACATGAGCAAGGAACTACTTTCATTCCTCATCAAGATAATATTTCATATATAACAGAAGTACATAGAAATATAAGCCCTAAATTAGAAGAGTCTAATCTAAAAATTAAAGGGTCTGATAATTATAGAGATGAAGATTTGGGTGAAAATATAGAAGATTTTTGTATAGAAAATTCATGCATAGAATACATTAATTTGCAATCACTAGCGCCAAATTGGTATAGAGACATAAAATCTAAAAAAATATAGATAAAATAGTCTAAAGACTAGAAAATATTCAAATAATTGGGGAAATACCAATGAAGCATTGGGAAAGAAATGGTATAGTATGCAAAATTAATATAATAAATCTAGACTATATAATTAAAACAAGTCCTATAGAAGCAACTCCTAAAGATATAGAAGAATTTAAAATGCATATAGAAGAGTTACTAAAATTTAGAGCTATAAGAGAAAGTCGAAGTCCTCATAGATCGGTTGTATTTATAGTTAGAAATTATGCTGAAATAGCCAGAGAAAAATCTAGAATGGTTATTAATTATAAAAGACTAAATGATAATATTATAGATGATACATATAATATCTCAAATAAGCAAGAATGGATAAATCGGATACAAGGATGTAAATATTTCTCAAAATTTAATTTAAAGGCTGGGTTTTGGCAAGTAAAAATGGCAGAAGAATCAATAGAATGGACTGCTTTCACATGTCCTCAAGGTCATTTTGAATGGATAGTAATGCCTTTAGGATTAAAAAATGCCTCTGCTTTATTCCAAAGAAAAATACAGAATATTTTTAATAAAAATCAAGAATTCATACTAGTTTATATTGATGATCTTTTAATCTTTTTAAAATTTTATAAAGTGCATATAGCCCAGTTGAAAATATTCTTTAGAAAGGTAGAGCAGCATGGGTTAATACTTTCTAAAATAAAAATAAAAATATGCAAAGAAAAAATAAATTTCTTAGGTCATGAAATAGGAGATGAAAAAATTCATTTGCAAGATCATATCGTAAAGAAAATTTTATAATTTCCAGATGTCATGAATGATAAGAAGACTTTGTAACAATTCTTAGGAATAGGGAATTATGCTAGAAATTATATTAAAATTTAGCAAAGTTAGCTGGTCCATTATATGCAAAGTTAAGAAAGAATGGACAAAAACATTTTAATTCTGAAGATATAAAATTGGTAAGAATTATAAAAGAAAAAGTTAAAGACTTAAAACCCTTAGAATTACCTTTAGATGATAATTATTTTATTATAGAAACAGATGCATCAGAATTAGGATGGGGTGTAATACTTAAATAAAAATCACCTAAATATTCTCCAAAGTTATAAGAAAAAATATACAGATATGCTTCAGGTAAATATAAGTTAAAAGCAATAAACAATACAGATAGAGAAATCTTAGCTGTTATCAATGCAATAAATGCTTTTATATTATATCTAGGATTCAAAGAATTCACAGTAAGAATAGACTGTGAAGCTATATGTAGATATTATAATAAAGTCAATAGTAAAAAAAGTTCAACTAAAAGATGGGTTTTATTTGAAGATATTATTACTAGAAATGGTTATAAAGTTATATTTGAACATATAAAAGAAAAAGATAATACCTTATTTGATATATTCTCATGATCATCTATTTTGCAGGAATGAAGAAAGGAACAAGCCCCAATGGGGATAAAAATTATTATTTTGGAGCTGAGAATAAGTTAAGAATTTTCCATCCTAATATATATAAATTTAAGCCCAAAGATCATATTATTCTAGACAGTGTTCAAGAATGCATTCTAGACAACTTTTGGTTTCAATATAACAATAAGAGGGAAGACAGAGGATATATGTTAGCAATATTAAATAGCCTAGCTGAATATTTTAATATGATAAATGGGAAAATACTGCCAAAAGAGCCGTCTGAATGTATTAAAAACTTACCCATATATGTTATATACAGAGGAATCGTACCATGAGTTTACTTAACATATGAATCAATTGTATTTCAGCAGATAGAAATAGAAAGAGAAGGAAAGGGTAAGCCATCATTCAAAAAATATCTAGATGTTGTCCAAGCTCTTTCATATGCACGAAGTCTTTTGGGAATAAATTATTTCATACAACCCGAAGCAAAAGATTATATTAAAAAATATAAAAGGGCAAGAGATATGAATATTAATGTGTTAGAAATAAATATGCAAGAAGCAAGCTCATAAAAAATGCCCACATATAAAGATGTTGTAAAAACAGAAATATCGAATAAAAGAAAGGCTTGACTTAATTATTCCTCAATTAAAGAAAAATATAAAAGAAGAAGTCTTCCAGGAAGTTAGAAATAAAATAAATAAGAATTTTCAAATCATACATCAAGATTATGAAGAGAATATAAGGAAAGATTACGAGGAATATATAAAGAAAGACTATGATTCAAAGATGAATACACAAATATCTGATAAAGATATCAATGATATGCTAGATGATAACATGTTGGATGTCCATGGTCATGGACAACCATTAAAATAATAAATTCCAATATTTTGAATATTGAAATAAATAAGAAGAGTCAAGACATCATGAACTCAATACCAAAGAATATATATCCCTATGTTGATATGGTGTTATCAACAATTCTGTTCGGGGAAGAAGATAATATCACCCATGCCAGAGTTTTGATTAATGTTTACAACATTAATCATTCGGGCGTGAAACACCATACCATACCCCCTGAATTTTTTAAAAAGAAAACAGCCAGCGCAACAACCAGCGCAAAAGGAATATACAGTGAATAGAATAAAATATTCTAAATATCTCCTATCTATCAGAAGAAAGCAATAATTATCGAAGACGAAGTCGTTGTCATGCAAAAGTTCAAGAAGATAATTGAAGACACATGTTTTCGTTATCCTCAGAAGACAATGCGACATTGGTAGGTCACCATCCAGCAACAATAAAAATCGATAATTGAAGACAGTAGGCCATTCAACTGTGAAGATGATAAACTCGAAGGACAGCCAGATAAGCGTGAAGGACGCTCCAGAAGGCTCTCTGAGCTCTTTAAAACGAGATGCCAAGCGCTTGCATTCAGCATCGGCTCCCACACCTAATCCATAGAAAAGAATCCGCACAATCACCACTCCTCTTCCAGAATACACCATGAAGCCATGATCCCAGAAGCACTCTGAGGAATCATCCATCATAATAGTAACACCCCACTACCACTGTATTACTCCACCAGTATTGTAAATTAGAGAATAAGGAAGATCACTGACTTTCCGTGCTTGTAAGGTAATTAAGGTTTATATTAAGTGCTTGGAGTTTTTCAAAAGGGAAAGCCGTATGTAAGCTTGCCTTGTGAAAATGGATTAAGCTTTTCCGTTTTAATCCCAGTTGTCCTTTAAGCTTGTTCATATGGTGCGATGTCTCTATGCTAGGGACCCTAGAGGAGAAACCTCTCCTTGTGTTGTTCTCGTGTTAGCCCACATAGCAGCGTTTGTAGAGAACCCTGTGTGCCCTGAGAAGTATTCTCTTCGGGTGGAACTGCCTGGGGAGACGATAGGGCCTGAGTCCTATGTGTTCATGGCTAGGGATAGCGAGGGAGAAGAACAGGTTAGCCTGGTTCTGTAGCAAGCTAGGTGAAGCATACAGTGAGTATCGAGTAGGACTGACACAAGCATAGTCACACGACTGGCTGAAATCTTGGTCTCGCCAGCCTTGCAAAGATCCTGAGAATATATAATTCCGCATACATAATCCACATTACGTATAATTAATTGCTCACTTAATAATCACTCGTGCTAATTAATCATGCATGTCGCTATCATTTACACATATAATATTCATGCACACAGTCTATTCTTATATTTATATTGCTTGTATAGTAGTGAATACTATTGCCTTTGAATATTTAAATATCCTGCATAGTACCTAAATAGCGTGCTTTGAATATTTTATAGTTTGCGAATAGTAGCAAGAATAGTGCTTTGAATATTTAATAATTAAGTGTGCCTCACGCAGTGCGTGCTCATGCACTGCGCGCCGTTTGAATTCGGTTCTCGAATATAGTCGCTGAATTTGAATAGTGTCGTAACTCGTGAATTTTAAATTTAAATTTCGAATTTGAATATTTTTGCCTTGAATAGCCGTCATATCCCCAATCACCCATGCCAGAGTTTTGATTAATGTTTGCAACATTAATCATTCGGGCGTGGAAGACCATACCATACCCCCTGAATTTTTTTTAAAAAAATAGCCAGCGCAACAGCCAGCGTAAAAGAAATATACAGTGAATAGAATAAAATATTCTGAAAATCTCCTATCCATCAGAAGAAAGCATCAATTATCGAAGACGAAGTCGTTGTCATGCAACAGTTTAAGAAGATAATTGAAGACGCAGGCGTTCGTTATCGTCAGAAGACTGCGACATTGGCAGGTCACCATCCTGCAACAGTAAAAACCGATAATTGAAGACGGTGCGCCATTCAGCTGTGAAGATGATAAACATGAAGGACAGCCAGATAAGCACGAAGGACGCTCCAGAAGGCTCTCTGAGCTCTTTAAAAGAAGACGCCGAGCGCTTGCATTCAGCGTCGGCTCTCACTCCTAATCCATAGAAAAGAATCCCCACAATCACCACTCCACTTCCATAAAACACCATGAAGCCATGATCTCAGAAGCACTCTAAGGAATCATCCACCATAATAGTAACACTCCACTACCACTATATTACTCCACCAGTATTGTAAATTAGAGAATAAGGAAGATCACTGACTTCCCGTGCTTTTAAGGTAATTAAGATTTGTACTAAGTGCTTGTGGTTTTCCGAAAGGGAAAGCCGTATGTAAGCTTGCCTTGTGAAAATTGATTAAGCTTTTTCGTTTTAATCCATGTTGCCCTTTAATCTTGTTCATATGGGGCGATGTCTCTATGCTAGAGACCCTAGAGGAGAAACCTCTGCGTGTGTTATTTTTGTGTTAGCCCACGTAGCAGCGTTTGTAGAGAACCCTGTGTGCGCTGAGAAGTATTACCTTCGGGTGGAACTGCCTCTGGAGACGATAGGGCCTAAGTCCTATGTGTTCATGGCTGGGGATAGCGAGGGAGAAGAACATATTAGCCTGGTTCTGTAGCAAGCTAGGTGAAACATACGATGAGTACTGAGTAGGACTGACACAAGTATAGTCACACAACCGGCTGAAACCTTGGTCTCGCCAGCCTTGCAAAAATCCTGAGAATATATAATTCCGCATACATAATCCACATTACGCATATTAATTGCTCACTTAATAATCACTCTTGCTAATTAATTACGCACATCGCTATCATTCACGCATATAATATTCGTGCGCACAGTCTATTCGAGTATTTATATTGCTTGCATAGTAGTAAATACTATTGCCTTTGAATATTTAAATATCCTGTATAGTACCTAAATAGTGTGCTTTAAATATTTTATATTTTATGAATAGTAGCAAGAATAGTACTTTAAATATTTAATAATTAAGTGTGCCTCACGCGGTGCGTGCTCATACACTGTGCGCCGTTTGAATTCGGTTCCCGAATATAGTCGCTGAATTTTAATAGTGCCGTAACTCGTGAGTTTTAAATTTGAATTTCGAATTCGAATATTTTTGCCTTGAATAGCCATTATATCCCCTATCACCCATGCCAGAGTTTTGATTAATATTTGCAATATTAATCATTCGGGCGTGGAAGATCATACCATACCCCCTGAATTTTTCAAAAAAACAGCCAGCGCAACAGCCAGCGCAAAAGGAATATACAGTGAATAGAATAAAATATTCTGAATATCTCCTATTCATCAGAAGAAAGCATCAATTATCGAAGATGAAGTCGTTTTCTTGCAACAGTTCAAGAAGATAATTGAAGACGTAGGCGTTCGTTATCCTCAGAAGACGAAGACAATGCGATGTTGGCAGTCACCATCTTGCAACAGTAAAAACCGATAATTGAAGACGGTGTGCCATTCAGTTGTGAATATGATAAACTCGAAGGACAGTCAGATAAGCACGAAGGACGCTCCAGAAGGCTCTCTGAGCTCTTTAAAAGGAGACGTTGAGCGCTTGCATTCAGCATCGGCTTCCACACCTAATCCATAGAAAAGAATCCGCACAATCACCACTCCACTTTCACAATACACCATGAAGCCATGATCTAGTATTGTAAATTAGGGAATAAGGAAGATCACCGACTTCCCACGCTTGTAAGGTAATTAAGGTTTGTACTAAGTGCTTGGGGTTTCCTGAAAGAGAAAGCCGTATGTAAGCTTGCCTTGTGAAAATAGATTAAGCTTTTCTGTTTTAATCCCAGTTGTCCTTTAAACTTGTTCATATGGGGCGGTGTCTCTATGATAGGACCCTAGAGGAGAAACCTCCGTGTTTGTTGTTCTCGTGTTAGCCCACGTAGCGGCATTTGTAGAGAACCTTGTGTGCGCAGAGAAGTGTTTCCTTCAGGTGGAACTGCCTGGGAGACGATAGGGCCTGAGTCCTGTGTGTTTGTGGCTGGAGATAGCGAGGGAGAAGAACAGGTTAGCCTGGTTCTGTAGAAAGCTAGGTGAAGCATACGGTGAGTACCGAGTAGGACTGACTCAAGCATAGTCACGCGACCGGCTGAAACCTTGGTCTCGCTAGCCTTGCAAAGATCCTGAGAATATATAATTTCGCGTACATAATCCGCATACGCATAATTAATTGCTCACTTAATAATCACTTGTGCTAATTAATCACGTACGTCGCTATCATTCACGCATATAATATTCGTGCGCACAGTCTATTCAAATATTCTTGCATAGTAGTGAATACTATTGCCTTTAAATATTTAAATATCCTGCATAGTACCTAAATAGTGTGTTTTGAATATTTTATAGTTTATGAATAGTAGCAAGAATAGTACTTTGAATATTTAATAATTAAGGGTGCCTCACGTGGTGCGCGCGCCGTTTGAATTCGGTTCCCGAATATAGTCGCTGAATTTGAACAGTGCCGTAACTCGTGAATTTTAAATTTGAATTTCGAATTCAAATATTTTTGCCTTGAATAGCCGTTATATCCCCTATCATCCATGCCAGAGTTTTGATTAATGTTTGCAACATTAATCATTCGGGCGTGGAAGACCATACCATACCCCCTGAATTTTTCAAAAAAAATAGCCAGCGCAACAGCCAGCGCAAAAGGAATATACAGTGAATAGAATAAAATATTCTGAATATCTCCTATCCATCAGAAGAAAGCATCAATTATCGAAAACGAAGTCATTGTCATGCAACAGTTGAAAAAGATAATTGAAGACGTAGGCGTTCGTTATCCTCAGAAGATAATGCGACGTTGGCAGGTCACCATCCTGCAACAGTAAAAACCGATAATTAAAGACGATGCGCCATTCGGCTGTGAAGATGATAAACTCAAAGGACAGTCAGATAAGCACGAAGGATGCTCCAGAAGGCTCTCTGAGCTCTTTAAAAGGAGACGCTAAGCGCTTGCATTGAGCATCGGCTTCCACACCTAATCCATAGAAAAGAATCCGCACAGTCACCACTCCACTTCCACAATACACCATGAAGCCATGATCTTAGAAGCACTTTGAGGAATCATCCACCATAATAGTCACACCCCACTACCAGTGTATTACTCCACCAGTATTGTAAATTAGAGAATAAGGAAGATCACTGACTTCCCATGCTTGTAAGGTAATTAAGGTTTATACTAAGTGCTTGGGGTTTCCCAAAAGGAAAAGCCGTATGTAAGCTTGCCTTGTGAAAATGGATTAAGGATTTCGTAATATATTAAAAAGTATAGGTTCCCTTGAAAATTTTTCACGTTCGAAGATTTGGAGCACCTTAATATAAGTATGTAAACATACTCAAAGTGATAAACAAGTATGTACACATACGCAAGGTGATTTTTTAAAGATGAGAGTAACTACTCCGAGAGTATAGAAAAGGCACCCTCTCAGGAGTATGGGGCCCCTCGAGTGGCGGGCGTCCGTCCGAGCGGACGACCCCCCTCGAGTGATGGAAAGCCGCATGGGTGAACGACGCCCCCATCGACTACAGCTGCCCCCTCGATCGTCTACTCCTCGTACAACGCTCAGAGCATGCTTCCACCTAACGCCATCACCACAGAGCAAGTCATGATTACCAGGTATGCAGGTCAAGTCCCATCTTCTGCCGCCCATCCCCGGAGAAGCGTTGATCCGTACAAGCACTGAGCCCCGTCAGGCGCCCCTCGAGACGCAGAAGTCAGCTTCTGTACCGAGATTCCCGGGGCTCGTTCTTATTCGCTCGGCATCGAGGCCCCAGGGTACCCCTCGACTCAGCTCCCAGGCGGCTCTGGTCAGCGCTATAGGACCCCTCGCGCATCATCAACTGCCAGCCGTACGTCCTCAGCAGAAGGTTATGTCTTTCACCACGTCGCTGAAGCACGCCAGCATCATCATCACCACTCCCGCCGACCGGTCAATCTCCGACTTCACCGTGACAGCTCAGGAAGAAGAGGTCATCGTGAAGCACATCAGGCGTGCCATCGCCTCCGGAGCATGGCGCCATGGAATCTCCATCATCACCCCTACACTATCGTTTAGGGTCTTCTGTACACCCGTGCCCCTCCTTGGCCTATAAAAGGAAGCGCCGGGTTAGTTGAGGAGGGACACATCCATTAGAGCTTGGAGAGCCCCGTCGCTCAAGTCCCAGCTCAACCTCACTCTCTATACCCCCATTCTCACTCGCTCGCTTTTATCCCCCCTGTACAAGCACTTCGGTGCAAGATAATGTAATCATCCCCTCCCCCCGCTGGACGTAGGGCCTTCGCTTGCCCGAACCAGGATAAATCTTGTGTGATTCTTGCATCACCATCTGGATTAGAGGACACGTAGCACAAATTTAATCATTGGTGCCTGGCCCTCGAGTCAGAACAGTGACAGTTGGCGCGCCAGGTAGGGGGATCTGCGTGTCACGATCGCTCCCGCCATTCTTTCGGATGGAAGACTCTGTTTCGCCATTTTCGTTCGCCATGGTGATCTGGTTTGGGAGTTTGGAGTTCATGTCACTTGAACACGGTCTTGACATGGCTCTGCTCTCGGTCGAAGATCTGAACGGCGGCTGCTCGCCCCCACGATCAAGAGGGGCCTCACGTCGGTCCCGTTGCTCCCACCACGCCTCGGCAGGTAGGAGGAGGCGTGACCGGCATCGCCGTCATCACCACCTCACGGGCAAGGCGACTTCCGCTGCGGCTACCTCGCATCTGACCAGCAATGCGGGACCTCTGATTGAGGGCCTGGCTAATATGAGTTTGGACGCAGAGGTTTGGCCAGAGGAGCGCCTCAACAACCCAGACTTTGCCTTCGCTATACATCCGCCACAGGGACTAGGCACGGTCTCCTCGGTAGGTGCAGCTTCGACATCGCCCAGCTTGCTATCTCACGGATTGTTCCAGGCTCGACTCCCGTTTCCATTCGGTCTGGACAATGCTGCTAGGTCGTGCTCCTCCATGATGAGCACTAGCCTAGGCATACTCGAGGATAGCCTAGGGCACTTGCTGCATGACAACTTGGATCTGGTGGCAACCACGTCGTTCCCCGAGCACCTGAAGCCGTCTTAGGCTCCTGGTCCACGACACTACGCCTTCGGCATGCTCCGACAGCAGTTGAAGGAAGAGCGGCGCGGCCTCGCTCCCAACCTCTATTGGGCTAACTCCGACTCCGACACCGATGGTGAGTACTACGACCCCACGTGGGAGTGCTTTCACATCGAGGGAGTAGTCGCTTCCTACGACAAGACCCACGATGCTGGAGACGTAGCAGCAGCAGCAGTAGCAGGCATTGACGCCGTCCCAGACTGGGAGGCACCCCCGGTGGCGCCGAACGGTCCACAGGATGGCCAGGATGCCCAACTCATGCATGTCCATGAGTTGGCGGCCAAGATGGACGAGGACCAAGAGCAGCTGCGCAAGCTCGTTTTTGTAAGTCGATCCACTATAAAACTTAAAGAGTTTCTTTCCCTGAGGCAAGGTGATATGTCAATGATGCAATATTTTGGCAAATTCAATCACTTGTCCCAATATGCGTCAGATCATGTTAGTACTGACCGTAAGAAGAAAGAGTGTTTCCTTAGAGGTCTGAATAGCAAAATTCAGAGAATGATGACTGGGAATCCAAATGCCACTTTTCATGAGGCGGTGAATATTGCTATATCTTATGAAGATAAGAATCGTCAACATCTGGAAACTAAGAAGAAGAAAAGTGTAACCTCTAGATTTTCTGGTGGCAACCCAAAGCGCCAGAAAATAATCTATCATCCTTAGAATCATTTCCGTCTGTCTTATCGTCCACCACAATACCAAGCCCAGCAACAGACATTCGTTCGTCCTGCTGCTAATCTTTCATATCCACGACAGCCGAATGCCCCTGGTATTCGTAACCCCAATTTCCAGCCACCAATCTTGCCATGTTACAACTGTGGTAAGCCTGGTCATTATTCAAGGAACTGCCCGCATCCGAGGCAGTATAACTCTTATGTCCCCAGGACTTTTGCACCACAACAATAACCACAGAATCAGCATAAGGCAGGAAATCAGAAGGTGCTGAATAGTAAGAATGAGAAGAAGTCTGGTAGAGTGTTCTACACTCAAGTTGGGGAAATTCCAGAAGGAGAGCCCGTCATGATGGGTACGTTTCCTGTTGCTGATCATCCTGTAATTCTGCTTTTTGATTCTGGTGCATCTCATATATTCATTAATGGTACATTTGTTAAGACACATGAAATTCCAATAATGGGACGAAAGAACAGTTCTTTATACAATCGCTTGGGGGGGCGTATGTGTACTAAAGAAATGGTGCATGATGTGCCAGTAAGTTTGGGTGGGTACATTTTTCCCACTGATATGATAATATTAAAGGATCAAGATATAGATGTAATCCTAGGTATGAATTGGATGAAACGGCATGGCGTTGTGATAGACATCCTGAATAGAACTGTGAGAGTGAACATACCCAATTGCAAATCTTCACTTCTTATCCAACTTCTGACACTTAAGAGGACTGTTAAAAAGGTATGTGCAACTTCTATAAAAGAGATTGAGGATATACCAGTGGTTTGTGAGTTTTCTGATGTATTTCCCGATGAGTTACCGAGTTTACCTCCTGATAGAAAGGTGGAGTTTAGAATTGATTTGAAGCCTGGTACTGCTCCAATATCTAGAAGAGCTTATCGGATGGCACCACCTGAGTTAGCAGAGCTCAAGACTCAATTGCAAGAGCTATGAGATAAAGGTTTTATTCAACCTAGTTCGTCACCTTGGGGATGTCCTGCAATTTTTGTGAAAAAGAAAGATAAAAGTTTGAGGTTATGTGTGGATTATCGTCCCTTGAATGAGGTAACAATCAAGAATAAGTATCCTCTACCCCGCATTGATCTGCTTTTTGATCAATTGGCGGAAGCAAAGGTGTTCTCTAAGATTGATCTTCGACCTGGGTATCATCAAATCAAGATTCGCCCGGAAGATATTCCAAAGACTGCTTTTACCACTCGGTATGGTCTGTATGAATATTTGGTCATGTCTTTTGGTGTATTTGATGAACTCAGTGTTCATGTCGAAACTTGATAAGTTTGTGGTTGTCTTCATTGATGACATATTGATATATTCCAAAAATGAAGAACATGCTGAACACCTCAGAATTGTTTTGCAGCGTCTGAGAGAACATAAATTATATGCTAAGTTTAGTAAGTGTGAGTTTTGGCTAAAAGAAGTGAAATTTCTTGGACATGTTTTATTAGACAAGGGTGTTGCCGTTGATCCTAGTAAAGTACAAGATATACTTGATTGGGAACCACCAAAGACTGTGCATCAAGTTCGAAGTTTTCTGGGAATGGTGGGTTATTACCGTCGTTTCATACCTGATTTCTCAAAGCCCATAACTGAGTTGTTGAAAAATGATGTTAAGTATATTTGGTCACCCGCATGTGAAGAGGCATTTCAGAAATTAAAGAAATTGATGACTACTGCCCCTATCCTAGCACAGCCAAACATTGAGAAGCCGTTTGATGTTTATTGTGATGCTTCTGGTATTGGTATTAGATGTGTGTTCATGCAAGAGGGGAGAGTTATTGCTTATGCTTCTTGACAGTTGAAGAAACATAAGGAGCATTATCCAACACATGATTTAGAGTTAGCAGTTGTTGTCCATGCATTGAAGATATGGTGACATTATCTGTGGGGTAATAAATGTAATATTTATAGTGATCACAAGAGTTTGAAATACATATTTACTCAAGATGAGTTGAATATGAGGCAAAGGAGGTGGTTAGAACTAATCAATGATTATGACTTGGAAATATATTACCATCCTGGTAAAGCAAATGTAGTTGCTGATGCACTTAGTCGAAAAAGTCATTGTCATTGTTTAACAGTGAAGCCCTTGGATATCTCTATATGTCATGACATAGAAAAGTTGGGTATAGAGATGGTGCAACAAGGAAGTTTGTCTAACATTGCTGTTGAAACAATCCTCAGAGATCAAATTATTGCTGCACAGAGGAGTAATAAAGGCATTAAACATATTAAAAAGAAGGTTAGAAGAGAAAAGGTTTCTTGTTTCATAATTGATGAAGCAGATGTCTTATGGTATAAGAATCATCTGCTCATACCAAAAGTTCCTGAGTTGCGACAAAAGATCCTTGATGAAGCACATCTTTCAAAGTTTTCTATTCATCCAGGAAGTAATAAGATGTATCATGATTTGAAACAGAAATTTTGGTGGACCAAGATGAAGATACAAATTGCTAAGTATGTGGCTCAGTGTGATACTTGTTAGAAAGTCAAAGCTATACATTTGAAGCCAGCAGGAGAACTTCAACCATTACCCATTCCAGCTTGGAAATGGGAAGATATCAGTATGGATTTTATAGTGGGTCTACCCAGGACAACAAGAGGTTTTGATTCAATTTGGGTTATAGTGGATCGACTTACAAAAATGGCACATTTCCTTCTAGTTCAAAGTACAAATTCAGCCTCACAATATGCCAAACTGTATTTTGAGCGCATCGTAAGTCTTTATGGGGTACCAAAGACCATTGTTTCTGATAGAGGCACGCAGTTTGTCTCCTAGTTTTGGAAGCATTTACACAATTCTTTAGGTACTGACCTTTTGCACAGTATAGCATACCATCCACAAACAGGAGGTCAGACTGAAAGAGTAAATCAAATACTTGAAGATATGTTGAGAGCATGTGTTCTTAATTTTCCAAAAAAATGGGATGAGTGTTTGCCTTTAGCAGAGTTCTCTTACAACAATAGTTATCAAGAAAGCATAAAAATGGCACCATTTGAAGCATTATATGGTCGCAGATATAGAACTCCGTTAAGTTGGTCCGAACCTGGAGAAAGAAGATTCTTCGGAGTTGATCTTGTAAAAAAAACTGAAGCAAAAGTTAAGCAGATACAACAAAATATAAAAGTGGCACAATCTCGTCAGAAAAGTTATGCGGACCAAAGGCGTCGACCATTGTGGTTCAATAAGGGAGATCACGTGTATCTAAAGGTGTCACCCATGAAGGGAGTTACTCGATTTGGAGTCAAGGGTAAATTAGCACCATGATACATTGGACCATTTCAAATTATAGAAAGATGTGGACAATTAGCATATCTTCTGCAATTACCTGAAAAATTATCGGCTGTACACAATGTGTTCCATGTGTCCCAACTCAAGAAGTGTCTCCGTGTACCAGATAAAGTTTTTGATGTTGAAGGTATTGAACTTGAACCTGACTTGACTTACTCTGAGTATCCAATTCAAGTTTTGGATCAGAAATACCATGTTACTAGAAGTAGAACAATCAAGTGGTACAAGATACAATGGGATCAACATTCAGAGGAAGAAGCCACTTGGGAATCGGATGATTATTTGTTAGAAAACTTCCCGGAATTTTATGCTTCTATCTAAGTGATAATTCCTTCTACGAGTTGTAACTTCTCTAGTATGAGTGGTACAATTCCTTTCCCTTATAAATTTAGTTGAAGTGTGTTTTCCTGACATATTTCCTTTTTCATTACTTCACTCAAGGCTTTAAATCTCGGGACGAGATTTCTTTAAGGGGGAAGGGCTGTAACACCTCTGGTGTTATATTAACTAAAACATGCCATGTCATCATATGCACTACAAAGCATTCATATTTAAGTCAACCTTAATGTGCATTAACTAAAACAAGTTTACATTTCATAGGTTGATTGTGTTTCTAGAATGTTTTGTCACATGAAATAATAAAACCCTACTTTTAAATGTCATCGCAAATACTTGGTTTATATTCTATGTACTTGAGGTGTAAACCATGTTTACACTAGTGTCAAAGCATAGTGTATAAACCTAAGTTCAACCCTTAAAAATTTGTTTCCATATTTCAAGTTGAATTTGGGTTCCAAAGATTATTCCCAAGCCTTGCAATTCAAATTTAAATTCAAATTGGAAAGCTATAAAGTGTTTTTCAAAAGTCAATTTGGTCAACCAAGGGTGTCATTGGTTCAATGATCTAAAAATGTCCTTGGATGATGTTTGTGATCACTAATGACCAACCAATTAAGTTAGAAACCAAATCGAGTTTGAATTCAATTTCAAAAACCCTTTATTCTAAAACCTACTTTTACCCACTTTTCTGTAATTCAAAATCTATAAAGAATTTAGAGATACTCTAAAAAGATAGTTTATAGATCTTAACAAGAGCTACAAAGTTAGTGTATAAAGTTTTTCAAGTTTCCAAAAGAAATTTCAAATGAATTTGAAAATACAGTTTTCTAGCATTTGTCCCCTTTTGATTTTGAAACCATAATTCAAAAATTATGCATAATTTTGGAAAATTTTGTATATGAAAAATGGTTGATTTGGAAAGTTAAACATTTCATAGTTTTGAAGATTTTCAAGTTTTATTGAAAAATCAAAAGTAATTTTAAATGTTTTTTCTAGGGTTTTATTCCCTTTTTGAATTTGAATTCAAATTTCAAAATCCAGACAGAATTTGAGGATGCTAGTTAAAGGAAAAGTGTAACTCTTGAAAAGTTATGCAAATGATATTTTTGGAGATTTTCAAGTTCTTATACAAATTTTGGTGTAATTTGTATTTTTAAACTAGTGGCATTTCTGTAATTATCAAGAACAGAGCTGAAACCTATCGTCGGCCGCCATCGCCGGCTTCTCAACCCGCGCCGCCGTCCACCGCCGCGCATATCTCGACCGCCAACTCACCCCAGATACCTGAAACTTCGTGGGGCCTCTCAAAAAGACGACCGAAGGCTACACCCATCTGCTCGTGGCCGTCGACAAGTTCACCAAGTGAATCGAGGCTCGGCCCATCACCAACATCCGCTCCGAGCAAGCAGTCTTGTTCTTCACCGACATCATCCATCACTTTGGGATCCCCAATGTCATCATCACCGACAATGGCACGCAGTTCACCAGCAAGAAGTTCTTGGATTTCTACGACCACCATCACATCCATGTAAATTGGTCTGCAGTAGCCCATCCTCGAACCAACGGCCAGGTCGAGCGTGCCAATGGCATGATCCTGCAAGGCCTCAAGCCATGAATCTATAATCGGTTGAAGAAGCATGGGAAGAAGTGGGCCGTCGAGCTGCCCTTGGTCCTATGGAGCCTAAGAACAACAACTAGTCGAGCCATGGGGTTCACCCCATTCTTCATGGTCTATGGGTCCAAGGCCATCCTCTCCACCGACCTCGAGTATGGGTCCCCTCGACTAAAAGCCTACAACGAGCAGACGAACAAGGAGGCCCTTGCAAACGCGGCCGACTAGCTCGAGGAGGCTCGAGACGTGGCCATTCTCAACTCCGTGAGGTACCAGCAAAAGCTCCAACGCTACCACGTTGGCGACCTCGTCCTTCGTCGGCGCTAGAGCAACAAGGGGCGCCACAAGCTGACTCCACCATGGGAAGGCCCCTACACCGTAGCTGAGGTGCTAAAGCCTGGAACATACATGTTGTCAAACAACAAGGGCGAGACCTTCACCAACGCATGGAACATCGAACAACTACATCGCTTTTACCCCTAGGGGCCTCGAGGCCCTGTACTTTTTGTTATGTACATCTATCGCATCATGAATAAATAAAAGTGCTTTCAATTTTAGTACAATTTTGTTAATGAATATGAGGTAGCCTCGACTCTGCTTCATCAGAGTCAAGTCTCCCTCGGGGCTGACAGGGGGGGAAACATCAAAGTCAAGTCTCCCTCAGGGGCTGACAGGGGGGAACCCCCTGAGTTCCTAAAAACTCAAACAATTTTTCAAAACTTGACGTTCCTTTCTTTTTCTGTGTCTCGAACACGCTTTGTAACTAAGTAGAAACACCTCAAACTTCCTAAGGGTCGAGGGCTATCGAGCCAGGGGCTCTCCTACGCCTCGGTGCTACGGCACCCCCACTCGCTCCCCCCTCGAGGGATAAGAGCGTGCGTCGAAAACTTAGTAAAGAAAGAAATATTCAGGCAAAGAAGAACAAGGAACTCGAACTTAAAACATCCAAAAGCATTACGATATGATGCATAAATGTTTTAAGGCCCCCGAGGCCATGATATCACGAGTCATAAAAACTAATCTATTACATGGGCCTCCTTGTCCAGTTTTGCTCACAAGCCCTTGTTGCTGTCTCCTTCACCATCGTCTTCAGCATCGAAGTCAGGGAGAAAGACCTCGGACTCGAATAGCTTCACCAACCACTCGCTGGGCTCCTCAGCATCGTCAATCAAATGCTAGTGCCACTCCTCGTTCTCGGCGTTGGTCTTGTTGGGGTCGGAGACGAAGCCGTGGGAAACGACGCCCATGTCGTAGGTGAAGCCAGAATAGACAACCACCATCGCCCACTTCACACTGACGTGGAGCGCATCTCGGACTTGGTCCCTCATGACGCGCCCGATGTTGTACATGCGGTTGACGAGAGAAGTCCCACGCACCTCCTGCTCGACCTGGTCCACGGGGTCGACCCTAAGGTCGTCACAGACTGAGTTTATCGTGGTACGGAGCGTATCGGTCAGTGCCACCTCAGAGAACAAGCCCTCCTAAAGCGCCTTGGAAGCTGCTCGAACGTTGATGATCTCTGTCTCGAGGCCTGGAATTTGAGGCAGAAATCAGTCACAGCCAGCAAAAAGCGCAGAAGCTAGTATTCAAAGCCAAGGGAGAACGACTTACTCGTGGCATGGGTGTTGATGGTCGTGTACGTGTCCTTGGCCTCGTCATGCTCCTTCTCGGCCGCCTTGAGGACGTGGGCCACATCTGTCTTCTCCAGCCACAAGTCCTCGATCACCCTGTCGGCAGACGCAATGGCCCCCTCCTTCTGTAGGAGGGTCTCCTTCAGGGCGGTGACTTTGGTAGCTAAGTCGTTGGCACGCTTCCACTGCTCTTCAGCCGTGTCGTTGAGGGCATCACGCTCTCCTGAGACCAAGTTGATATCGCCCTTGGCCTTGGCGAGCTCATCCTTGAGCTTCTCTATACGCTCGAGCATGAGGAAGATGTCCCCCTTCGCCTGCTCCGCCTTCTCCCGGGCCTTCGATGCCTCCTCCTTGAGCCTTTTGGTCCGTGCGTCGATGAGATCGTGCTGACTGCCCGCCTAAGCGAGGTTAGCCTCGATCCCCTTCATGCGCTCAAGCGCCAAGGCTAGGTCATCTTTGGCCTGGGACGCTTCCTCATGAGCCGTGGCAGCATCCTCCTTGGCCTTCCCCGCTTCATCCTTGGCTCAGAAAGCTTCCTCCTGGGCCAGGGCCAGGTCCTTCTTCGCCTTTGCCGCCTCCGTCGGGGCAGCCTCGAGTTGGCGCTGTACCTACTCCCGTCCATCTTGTGTCGAGTGGATGAACTGGGACTTCACGTGGGAACACCTCCTCAGATCCTGAAAATAAGGAGCAGGAGATGACCTCACATTGAAAAACAAAAATCCTCAAGCCAGACGCACTCAAGAAAACGCTTACCGAGAAGGCCTGGCCCAGGTCCTTGGAGGTGACCTCGACGACCAGCTTCAAAGCGTGCTCCATCCACGCCCGGTACTCCTCAACCTGCTCCCAACGCGCCACTTTCGTCGGGTCGTCCATCATGACCCCAGGGGTGTCAGGCTCCAGCGGGTCCCGGAGCAAGAGGGGCTCCTTGCCCCAAGAGGGAAGGGCTCTCTCAATCCTCCCCCGCACTGAAAACGAGATGAGGTTCACCATGTCAGGCGAACCGCCATGGCGAACCACTCGCTCGGCCAGGGTGGGGAACGGCGGCTCAACCTTTGCTCTAGCCCCCGATGACTCGGCCTCGCAGTAGGACCACAGGTGGTCCCTCGAGTGGTGGACGCCCCAGCAAGCAATAGGGCCTCCTCCATCACTTTGAGCTGCCGCCGCGGCGGGCTCGAGACCACCAACACCTCCGGTGCCGCGCTCAGTTGCCATGGTGGCTGGCTTGAGGTAGGCTGCTGTTGTTCCTGCTGCTGCTACGGAGGGCTTGACGCCAACTGCTCCATCTCCTCCTGCTGCGGCTATAGCTGCTGGTACTGCTGCTCAGACCGGTCCGATGCTAGCTCCTCATCCTCCTGCTGCGTCCGCGGCCGCTCATCCTCCTGCTGCTTCAGCAGCTGCTCCCGTCTCTGTCGCTCCTCCCACTGGTTGCTACTGGGAGGGCGTCATCTCTACCTTGTGGAGGCAGTCGGTCACCCCCTCCGCGCCTTGGGTGAGGGGTTCTTCCCCCTCGTCCTCGACCATCATCGGGGCCTCCTCCATCGACCCCGGTATCCAGTCGCGGGCGGCACCCGCAGACTCGGTAGTACCAGGGGATGCCTCGACCAGCTCCTGGCTCGGGGCCGGGTCGCCACCCGCCACGGTCCCCCGTTCGCTCGAGCCTACAGCATGAGCAGCTTCTGTCAGCTTACACAGATCTATAGCTGCGAGGGCTTGAGTGACCCAGACGGCCACCGACGATGACCCGAGCCCCGAAATGGCACCTGGCGCTGACGCCGCCACCTTCACGGCAGCATCCATCTTGAGCCGCTTGGCGGGGGAAGGAGTCGCCGCCTCCGTCGGGCGCTTGAGCCTGAACTTGCACAAGTGGAAACCATTAGATACCCTTCGAACAGCAAAAAGGGAAACGAAACCATGTGGTACGAAAACTTACCCCACCGGGATAACGGGCGTTCTCCCAGGCCTCCTCGAGCCACCGTGAGGCCTCGAGGACCTCCTCTGTGTCGGGCCATTGTTGAGACCGAAGCCGCCGGAGGCCGATGATGACGCCCTCGGCTCCCCGTGGCCTGACGAGGCAGTGGGGCCCCGCGCCTACACGTCTTGTATCGGGGGCGGTGCCCCCCCGCTCCTCTGAGGCCATCCGACCCTGGGTCCGCAGACACGGAGTCGAGGTTGAGGTCTGGGGCGGTGGAGCACCGGATCGGCCATAGGACGGGGCTGGTGGCGTCCCCGCGCGCGTACGCCAGGACGACCCTCCATGAGTTGAGGTACTAGCTGGCCTCCTTTCCCGAGGCCGCTCCAAGACGTCCTCCTGCGCAGGATACAAGTTAGCTCGAGGCGGGTCGGACAAGTGAGGCTCGAGGCGCACCTCCATCCCCTCGTCGTCATCATCCTCTTCATCCTCCTGCTCTTCATCATCTTCTGAGGGGGACACCTCGATAGGAAGCCCCTCACGCCTCTGTCTCACTCGGCGTTGCTCGAGCACCTGACACTTGAGGTTCTTTTCCTTCCTCCTCTTCTTCTCTGAATCCTTCCCCTTTTCCCCTGTTGAGCTGTGAAGCGCCTCACCTGTTGATCGGGGGTGTCTTCTGGGACCGGGGGCGGCGACGGCCTATAGTCAATTTTCCCCTGCGTCCAAATTCACATTGAATCTATGTAAGCAAAGTAGGGAAAAGGACAAGCTCGAGGGAGGCAGGAAAAGGCACTTACAAGGTTAATGCTGTCGGGGTTGGCCAGCATCGTCATGCGATTGAGGTCTGTCGGCCTGAAGCCCCCGGCGACTGCCCCTCTCACCCGGCTGGCGATCGTCTCGACGGGCAGTTCCTCGGCCCTCAACCGATATCTCTCGAGCTGCTCTGGTGGCGCCCCGAGTCCCATCTGATCCAACCATAGCGGCCGCGCCATCAGAGGGAGAACCCTCCGGCTGTGGAACGCCGAGACGATGAACCCGGCATTCAGCCCCTGCTCGCGCAAGGTCCTCAGCGCGTCGAGGAGGGGGTTCAACCTCTGCTGCAGCGACTGGACCATGCCGTACAGCCATTGTTCCGGGCGTGCCTCGATGATGCGCCCGGTGTAACGAGGCAGCAGGCCGTCGTCGTTCCGGATGTAGAACCACCCGAATTGCCACCCGGCGTGGTTGGTGGTCAAGCCCGTCTCGATGTACTATCCGGACCTCTTCAGTGATATGTTGCAACTCCTGGCATAGACGTACTGCCTCTTCCCTATCGAGATGAACTTGGTGAAGTGCTTGCCCTTGAAGAGATGGAGCCACAGCTCCCAGTGCGGCTCTATCCCCAAGTACCCCTCACACGGCGACGAAGATCGCCGCGGTGGAGATGGCGTTGGGGGAGAAGTGCTGGAGCTCGACCCCGTAGAAGTGGGGCAGGGCCTGCATGAACCGGCTCGGCGGTGACCCAAACCCCACCCTGTGGAACTTGGTGAAGCTGACGACGTAGCCCTCTGGCGGGTCCGGCTCCCGGTGCTCCTTCGGCAGCACCATCCACTCCAGCCGCTCGGCATTAGCGATAGGGCAGAGGAGTCCACCGATCACCAGCCCCTCCAGCTCTCCCCGCGTCACATCAGAGTGAGGCTAGCGGTCCGGGGCGAGGTACGTCGTCGGCGCCATGGAAGCTGCGTGGATCTCCTCGGAAGACGGGCGACCGAGAAGATTCCCAATCTTCATCTCTCCCTCCTCCCTCTCTCTACTCCTCTCGCGTTAACAGGCAGGGTGGTTCGCTCTCTGACGGTGGCGGTGGTGGATGGAGAAAAGGCAAAGTAGGGGACGGAGAAACCCTACCCCACGAATTTATAGAGAAGGCAGCCAAGGAGCAACGGGCGGATTCGGCGAGAAAAAAGGTAACTCCCCGCATTAACTGCTCCTACCTAACCGCTTCCTTGATCCCCGGGATAGGTACACGCGTCGCTCGCATGGCATCTAGCCATTGTCCAGGTCCACCACGACCACGCCGCTCTGGCTCCCACCTCAAAAGGCGCACCCCACGGACGGGAGGAGCTATCCACGAACGGATCCTTCTACGAGAAGGTAAAGGGGCTCCGGCCCACGTTAAAACCTCGAGGGGGCGGAGGCTGGCCCTTGAATCGGGTTCGACAGCCGCCCTCGAGTACCCGAGTCAGGGGTGACCAGGGGGAGCCAATACGAGGCCCTGCTCGAGAATGAACTCTCGAGACCCCCTCGGACATATCCAAGGCAAAACAAAAGGACTAGATCGGAATCCCCTCGGAGGGAGGCATCGAGCCGTCGGGCCCCATCGAACAGGCTCGGTATCCAAATGTCCATGCGTTTGCTTTAATGAGGACGCCTCAGGGCCACTAGTCGACCTCTATCGAATAGGGCACGAGTTCTCACTTGGATTTCCCGGTAACAGCTCACAGAAGACTTCGAGACTCGCCCAATCGAGGGTAGTACGATGCTCCTCGACCCACATCCGATCAAAAGGACTCATGGGATGACACGCCAAAGGCAGCAAAGCCTCGGCCGCATGAGGCCCGGGGGCTCGACTGGGATTGGCACCCCTCGACGAAAGAGGGTCGAATACGCACAGGGGCTCAAAGGCCTGAGATACCCGTCAAAACAGGCACTATGACTCAGTTCATGTTAACCTAACCTTTTAGGTACACCTGCTGTGCTCGATGGAACGGGCACCACCTCGACAAGGGACATATAAAGCCCTCGGAGGAGTTTTCCTACTCCTCCGAGGCCTCAGGGGCTACCCCCGAAGGGTACGCTCGTGCGCACCCTTCGAAGAACTACGAACTACACCTCGACCTCGACTCATGAACCCCTATGCGAGTGCCAGCACTCGCGCAGGGGCTCGGGGGCTACTGTCGGGTACCTACATAAGGGGGTACCCTTAACCCTCGACTGAGAGGATCAACCTCGGCATCAACAAACTAACCCCACCATAATTGATCTGCCATAATCCTTGGTAAACCCCGGCCCCAAGTATATCAAACCCCGGAATCAAGCCGTACTGGGCCGGCCCACGAACGGGTCTCGACGGCCCAGGACGACGCTCACTCGATGGGGCCCCTTGAGTGGCGGGCGTCCATCCGAGCGGATGACCCCCCTCGAGTGACGGAAAGCCGCGCAGGCGAACGACGCCCCCGTCGACTACAGCTGCCCCCTCGACCGCCTACTCCCCGTACAACGCTCAGAGCATTTAACGCGTCTACTTGCTTCCACCTAACGGCATCACCACAGAGCTGGTCATGATTACCAGGTATGCAGGTCAAGTCCCATCTTTTGCCGCCCATCCCCGGAGAAGCGTTGATTCGTACAAGCACTGAGCCCCGTCAGGCGCCCCCTCAAGATGCAGAAGTCAGCTTCTGTACCGGGATTCCCGGGGCTCGTTCTTATTCGCTCGGCATCGAGGCCCCCAAGGTACCCCTCGACTCAGCTCCCAGGCGGCTCCGGTCAGCGCTACAGGACCCCCGGCGCATCATCAACTGCCAGCCGTACGTCCTCAGCAAGAAGGTCCCATCTTTCACCACGTCGCTGAAGCACGCCAGCGCCATCATCACCACTCCCGCCGACCGGTCAATCACCGACTTCGCCGTGACAGCTCAGGAAGCAGAGGTCATCGTGAAGCACATCAGGCATGTCATCGCCTCCGGAGCACAGTGCCATGGCATCTCCATCATCACCCCTACGCTATCGTTTAGGGTCTCCTGTACACCCGTGCCCCACCTTGGCCTATAAAAAGAGGCGCCGGGTTAGTTGAGAAGGGACACATCCATTAGAGCTTGGAGAGCCCCGTCGCTCTAAGTCCCAGCTCAACCTCACTCTCTACACCCCCATTTTCACTCACTCGCTTATATCCCTCTGTACAAGCACTTCGGTGCAAGATCCCCTCCCCCCGCTGGACGTAAGGCCTTCTCTTGTCCGAACCAGAATAAATCTTGTGTTCTTTTTGCATCACCATCTGAATTAGGAGATACGCAGCACAAATTTACTCGTTGGTGCCTGGTCCCCGGGTCAGAACACCGACATATATATATATATATATATATATAACAGGCAGTTTCCTCCCAAAAATTAAAATACATATATGACAAGGCACTGCCTGCACATCAATCTAAGAAAGAAAACACACAACACACACACATTGTCCATGTTAAGCTTTGCTACCGATATTACAACATGTTAAGCTTTGCTACCGATATTACAACATGTTAAGCTTCGCTATACAGTATGTACACGTGATATGGTGTGACTAACATTTGTCTCTATATAGGAGCATCCTGCAGCTAAGCTTCAGAATGTGCAAAGAATGGTCATGGAAAACACAACCACCATTCCTTTCCCACCTCAAAAAACCCTATACATGGAGGAGGTTTAAGGACACGCCGTATTAGAACATGAACACTTAAATTAAAAAAGATCACCATTGTGTTCCTTGATATAACATGCTCATTGTTCAGTTGGTACCCCGAGACTAATTGTATCGCACATTTGCTCCACCCCTGGTACCGGAGTCCCAAATTCTCGAAGTTAGTTTCCTCAGCTATAGTTGGCATATAAAGCTGAATGGCACTTTACATAGGATTGATCATGCCTGTGAAAAGCAATCAAACAGTAAGCATATGATGTAGATTCTGTGGGGTGACCATGCCACAGAGCATAATCCATGAAACAGGAATCAGCCACACCTTTTTCCCTAGTGGGTTATTTCCCTTCTGCATCATGGTTACAAACTCATTGTAGTCGATCCGGCCATCCTGAATTGAAAATCAAATGAGATGCAACTCTTGGCCTCTAACACACAACATAATGAGATCCAAATCTACTTACATTGTCTTGATCTATGTCATGAATGATATCCTCTAGGTGTGCATCTTCTATACCAAATTCCTCACATGCTTTTTGTAGCTCATCATGAGTTATGTAACCGCTGCCGTCTTTATCGAAATATGAGAATGCTGCGAAGAGGTTTTCTTCTCGCTCAACCTTGTTCAGATGCAAAGTTGCAGCTAGGAACTCTCCATAATCAATGGAACCACTATTATCAATATCTGCCTGAAAGTTGCAGAGCATACATCTTCATTGAAGCAAGCCCCAAAACTATTACTAACAGCACATAAATCTCTTATCAAAAAGTCCTTTGCAAGAATATAGAAGGGCCATCATCACAATTTTAGATCAATATTTCAATAACAACTACATATGGGTTCAGATTAAAAAAAGGACTTATAGGCTACAAGAGGATGACACTAACACACCTCTAAACATCTACATATGAATTCGATATTCAATAACTCTAAATTCAGGAAAGAGTTTTCTTGACCTCATGGGGGCATAGGAATTTTAGAAAAACACTGAAAACAAAAGGGCAAAAATATGTCAGAATAATTACGCCTCCATTAGTGTTGTAATTTCAGCGTCTTTTAAGTTAGCACCAACTCTCTTCAAACCACGTTTTAGTTCCTCCAACGTGATCTGCCCACTATTGTCAGTGTCCAGCATTTTGAACATTTCTCTCAATCCTGCAATTTCATCTTCGGACAAATTTTCAGCAATGACCTACAGACAGCCAGTCACGAGCACATCAATATTGACCACAATAAAATACTCTATAAAACCAAGCGATAACATGTTCCAGTACTCACCCTAAGGGCCATCTTCTTTAGTTTATTCATTGCAGAAAACTGTTTCAATCTGGTTAAAACAGTAGAATCCAAAGGTTTGTCAGGAGCCACTCCATCTATACAAACCCAAGATAACCTGCCAAAATGAAGATGGGTCATTTGAGAGGACTTATGACAATGAAGCTAGATGGACAACAGAACGTTCTATAGTAAAGTGGGATGCTTCATCCAGATAGATGGTCAACAGAATGTTTTCTATAGATGGTAGTGGTATTTGTACTTCAGAAATCCTATGTACTCCACTTACATAGAGCTTCATGTGCAGTCAATCTTTTCCTGGGATCACGGTTTAGCATCTTCCTGACCAAATCCTTTGCACTCTCTGAAATACTCGGCCAGGGATCAGATGAAAAATCAAGATCACCATTCAGAACTTGTTGAAATATCCCTTGTTCAGATTCTGCAAAAGGCAGACCAATGTCCAAAAGCAAATAAAACAGTGCAGCACTGTCAGAAGCAAAAAGGCAAGGAAAAAAGTACATCAAAGGGGTAGATGTATACTCACCATCCCAAAATGGAGGAACCCCGCTCAATAAGATAATTATAACACCCGCACTCCACACATCCACCTCACAGCCATAGTGTTTCTTCAGAACCTCAGGGGCAACATAGTAAGGACTTCCAACAACATCCAAAGATATTTCACCTGTAACCATATCACGTCAACACAGACAACACAGGAATAGTAAGTGGTATATAAGGTGTTAGAAACAATAAAAAAACAGAATTAGTGGCCACATGCTCATGTTGATATTTCATTTCTTCTTGTGTGAAGTTCAATACTACCCTTCATGGTGTCAAAAAGAAAGAATAAACAACTTCCCTAACAGCATCCCAGATGTGTGTTCAATTTTGGGGAGAAAAGTTAGTAACATGGAGTTCAGTTGATGCCTCCAAAGCTGGTTGTTTAGCGGGGCCCATACGGGAAATTTAGAAAACCTCGTCTCCCATTATCCTCATCCTCTTACTCTTTTTTTTTTCCTCGAACAAACAGGAGATTTGCATGGTATGGCAACATGACAGGAGAAAAGCCAAAATAGCCAGTCCAGCAACCTTACACAATGGCCAGGAGATCTGCGCCTCTCTCCCAGCAAAATGAATCAAGGCTACCAGAAATTCTTCTCTCATCAAGTTAAATTCGAACTAAACTTTAAAGTTTGGTTTTCAGCCCCAAAACCACTACCATACTGCTCCAATATGCTCTGTTCAGTTTGTGCAGCCCACAGCTTTGCTTTAACAGCACTCCAGCCGCTCTAAGAATGAATCTCAGAACATGCATGACTGCAACTGTGCTAAATCTCATCCATCAAAGTAAAATGAATGAGAATGCCTTAAAGCCTTAATTAACAATCAAAATATAAAATCCAGGATCTGAAACATCATTTTTTAAGTTGCAGATTCATCAACACCATAGATTTCAAACATTATCACCTGAGTGTTAACTGTTAAATGACAGTGTCTGCAGTTTGGGACAAACCCAAACCATCCACTGGTCAGAATTGGTTAACTTGCATGTGCTACTTCCTTTCTTCCTCAGCTCTCATTAATTGGCGTTGCTGAGTCATAGTTTTGACCAAACTGGTATGATCAGGCAAGTTTGGATCAAGTGTGTGCATCTGAACTCTGAAGGTTCATAGGTTGAGGAACACATTGATTGTATGAAAAATCTTCATACATCTTGGCGTCATCACTTCTCATAGTTGTAAAGCTCATTTTTTTATAGTATTCAGAATCCCCAAATGTATGTGTCCTACAAATCTCAACATACAATAGAATCCTTGCAACTTAACACGATTGCTATACATGTGTTGACATTAAGCAGAAAGTGGGGGGGTCTCTACTGAATAAATTCGCACATTTTCATGCAAATTAAGAGATAATGTTCAGTTAAACATCACAATTAACCATGCTACTATTGTGCAGAAATTAATTAATGCAGACTTGAACTAAACATGGAGACAACAATACATAAGCTAAACCATCATTGGATATTAAATAACCATGAGGAGATTGCAGGGTAGAGATTAGATGACCATGATGCACATCTATGTGTGCCTTTTCTTTCTTTTGTTGTCTATTTATTTGTATCTTCAAAATGTAGGAACATGATTGCAATTTCACGTTGGAGCTCATTTTGATCAGAAGTTTCCCTCCCAGATTTATTGAATATCTGTACCCCTGCTACACATAACTGTTGTGACACAAAAAGTTTTGTGATCTGAAATTAGATTATTCTACTACAACTACAAGGCATGAAAACCCTTCCAATCATATCATACTATTTAAAATAAGCCTTTCTAGTTATCTAGTATCATATTCAACAGCAAACTAGCAGTGTCAACTCAAAGCTGTAAATGCACGTGTACTACAAGTGCACCACCAAAGCGAACTGGCAGTGTCAACTCAAAGCTGTGAGTGCACAAATGCACTACTAGTCCACGAGACCACTGCCACAGCAAACTATCAGTCAAACTAGTTATCTTTTTTATGATTTTTTTTTTTGGCGGAACAATGGCCAACATTCCTGCACGTGCTGCAATACACTACAACACAACACTGTAAATTGAGGCTGTACCTGGTTTGAAGAAGATGGAAAGCCCGAAATCGATAGCCTTTAATGGTGCATCCTCCTCTTGGTTCACAAACAAGAAATTCTCTGGCTTGAGGTCTCTGTGCATCACCCCGAGCGAATGGCACGCTTCAACAACCCCAATGATCACCCGGGCCAGCTGCGCGGCGGCTTTCTCCGAGTAGTGCCCGCGCTGTATGATCCTATCAAACAGCTCCCCACCGCCACAGAGCTCCATGACGAGGTGCACGGCGACGGCGTCCTCGTAGGCCCCGACGATGGACACGACGTTGGGGTGGCCGGACAGGTGGTGCATGATCTGGATCTCGCGGCGCACGTCCTCGACGTCCTCGTCTGTGACGAGCTTCCGCTTGGCGATGGACTTGCAGGCGAGGTGCCTCCCCGTGGCCTTCTCCACGCACTGGTAGGTGGTGCCGAACTGCCCCTGCCCGAGCCTCTTGCCCAGCGTGTAGAGGTCCTTGAGCCGCTCCGAGTCGCGCCGCAGCACGGAGCCCGCGCGGAGGCCCGCGCTCTGCACGCGCTTCACCTTGGGCTTGGGATTGGGCTTCGGCTTGCCGTTAGGATTGGGCGGTGGCGGCGCGGCGGCGGGGCCTGAGGCGGTGGCGGTGGCTGTGGAGGTGGAGTGAGGTGCGTGCTCGGAGTCGGAGATGGTGACGGGGTCGGGGGCCCTGGAGGGAGTGGAGGAGCTGGGTTCAGTGGTCGGGGAAGGCTCGGCGAGGGCGGCGGCGGCCGGGGGGGCGCCAGAGCACGGCGAGGGAGACGGAGTTGAAGAAGCTGTGGCGGTCCGAGTGGGCGCTGGGGCCGATGCAGGTGGTCCCCATCGCGCCGGCGAGGGGCGGAGGCCGCCGAAACCCTAGGCGGCCCGCGGCGGCTTGGATCGATGGAGGATTTGGTGGGGACTGGCCGACTGCGGGGAGAAGGGGATGGCCGGAGAGGAGCGGAGCTGCGGTGGCGGCGGGACTGTTTAGCTGACATGTGGGCCGCGTGAGCATGTGAGGCCCGTTGTCAGGGCCTGCGCAGTGAGCGGGTGTACTGTGTGAGAAGTCAAAGGCAGGTGATATTTTCGCGCAAGATCGAACGGCTCGGGTTACTGTACACGTGAGATAATTGGATAGTGAGTTGCAAACTTGTCCTACTCTTTTTTTTTTTCCCTGCCTAAATGCCTAACTCCAGTGCACGTAGGACGAGGTAGCCCTGTTCATGGTCCGGTTTAACCTGTCTCTGGTGAAAACCCAGCCCAAGCTGTAGAAGACGTTATCGAGCGGTTCGGAACCCGCGGGTTCCGTGGTTTCCACGGGTTCAATTCGTCCATGAACCAGCACAAAGGAGAAATAAGAAGATCAGTGAAATCGAGCAGCGCGTTGGGCAGGGAAGAGGTAGCGACGGAGACGACGGCGTTGCCCATTCAGAGACTTGCCTGCATCGCGTGACTGATCCTCGCCTCGCTGCCGCCGCGGCCGTTGGGCCTTGCGTCGTCCGGTCCTTGCCGGAAATTGCGCAGGGCCGCCTTATATCAGGAGGTGGGGGACGCGCCAACATCGATGTATGGAGTCTCCGCTGCCGCCGCCTATAGTCGCCGGGCCTCGCACCAACGGAAGCCTTGGGCAGGGCGGCCCTCGCTCGACGTTCGCCGCCATTAGCAAGCCGGCCACACCGCGTCCACTCCACGAGATCCGGTAGGAGACGGATGTGGCCAGGTCGGAGGATCAGATGGCGTTCCAATTTCGCTAGCACGTGGACCTGGTGATCTGGGATGCTTGGCCCATCTCGCGTGGAGATGGAGGATCAAGCGTTCCCATCTCTCTAGCGGCGGTGGCGACGGCGGCTGTTCAGTCAGTTGCTTGAGATAGAAGACGGGTACCGTGGTGTAACCGTGACCAAACCAGCCCATGGGCCCTTCAAAGTATGGTTTATCGTGGGCTGGTTTTTGGGTTGGTCCGGTTTTAAGGACGAGGGAAACCGATGCACAGTCATCATTTTAGGTTGAGGGGTATTGACATCAAGGGTATTTTACGGTCTACACTTTACTATAGGCAAGTTCAGTCAAATTTAGAAGTGTGGTTTCAATTCTTCAAACAACTTTTCGCTCTAAGTCAAAAAAAAACCAACTTTGGCTCTTTACTTGGGTGTCCGAGGAGCTAGAGCTGATGAAAAAAAAAAACATCAGGAGGAGGGGCAAAAAGAGCTCTTTGCCATATTGTACGGAGAAGCTAGAGCCAACCAAAGCTCTACCAAATGTAATCCAGTCTAAGCATTCATAATACAATTGGAATCTCCATTTGATAGCATATCGAAGACTCCATCAATCCAATCCCTATAATACAATCTGATCTCTATCTGATATTGAAGTACGAAACAATTCCATGCATGGCCCATCACTCAATCGCGTGCTTATAAAAGAATTAAAGCATCATTGTCTATTCTAGTATTATGAATTAGAACGTGTGGAGCTGATTTTTGGGTAGAATCTTCAAACCTCCTAGACCCTTGAATTAGAGCAACGAGCATCAACCGTGCCCTCATAATAATTCTCAAGACCTACATAATGATGTGGATGCCGATCTAAATATTGAGCTAGCAATCCATTATAATATTATGAGGTTCTATAAGATAGTTACTGGCTCTAAGACGACTCATCCGGCGGCATTAATTTTTAGCACATATAGTTCACAATGTAAATATCCCTATATGACTGCCTCACATAATCCCAAAATACGTGCATGATACTAGTTCTTGATTAAGAGATAACATTTCTCTCTATATATATTTAAATATAAAATAATATACTTAGAGCTAACTCGTAAAACACCATTAGAGGTGCTTTTAACTGCCTCTATGCTCTTCTATGGAACTATCATCGCTGTCTCCTCTTTGTCGTTGCCCCTCTACTTGTTCATGTCCCTCGTATAACACGCCATGGGAGATCCTTCATTGTTATAGGAGGTGATCATTCAACACCGTTGTACCCTATCCATCGCCGCCTCTCTACTCGACCAATTAATTTCGCTCAATGACATAAGAGAATATGCACAATCACTGCCATCGTCCCTATGGGAGTGGAAGGGCCATTGTTCGCCCATAGGAGGCCCCCGGCCGTCATCCGTAATATGAAGGCGCTCATCTCACATTTTCATGGTATCAATAGACAATTCACTATCTCTTGTGGTCTCTCTCCACTTTCGTAAACCTTAGCTTTCGCTTCCTTGTTGTCACTGAGTTCCTTGTTAGTAAGTCCTAGTCGTCGCCAAGATTCTCACTAGTCCCTCGCTGGCCCATTCTTTCCTATGTCTGATCTCTCACTGCACACCTGTCGCATGATGGCACATGTCGACGAGCAGTGTCGCGCTGCTGAAGAGCGCAAGTACTAGCTAGGAGCGCTGGGAGGCCGAGCACCACACGAAACCAAGCGTTGCCAGAAAGAAGAAAATGGCACCCTTTGAGAAGGATGTTTAGCCATCCATGCACAAGCCAATGTTGTTCTCAATGTCAAGGCTCAAGGCCTGGGTCACAATCATCCTAAATCATGTCGGCGAGAACTATGAGCGATGGCACAATTTTTTCTTAGTCTCCCTCGACCAATATGTCGTGTGTTGGCTGATCACGTGCTTACTCATGTAAACGTTTCTTTCTCATCGCTTGGCCTAGGAGTAGATGCATTGAACGCTCATCAAACGCTCCTTACATGGTTCTACAACTTCATCAGTACTACAGAAAGTTCATCACCGATGACAATACACAAATACATATTGCTGGTTATGTGGGGAGCCAAGATCAGGATGACTCGCCCATGAGTAGAGTACATGTATAAAATTAACTTTAGGTGCCCCATCCAATTTTCACCTAGCTTCCAACCTTCTCTCCTAGCTCAGACCTTGATCGGTGACAACGATGGGAAAGTTGAATGTTTGTTGCTCCAGACCAAGTCTCAAGGTTTTCAAATTTCCTACGGTCAAAGATGTGTAATGTATAAGCTAGGTCATCCAATGGTGAATCTTGCATTTGATGGAAGAGAGGGCTAACGTCATCTTCAACCTCTAGAGCCCCTCCTTTCTCTCTTTCATGTCTACAAATATTAAGAAGAGCTTAAGGAGAGGCTCCATTGTCATTGTGATGGTAGGAGGGACTCTATTATTATGCTACTGGTTAGGAGGGGCTTGAGCTAGGGGAACCACCCAATTAATATAAACCCAAGGTTCCAAATAAACCACCGAAGCAATTCATTTTGCACATTGCGCCCATATTAACCTGGTAGTCCGTGAAATCTCGAAGGATTTCAAACATCTCAACTTACTACCAAGATCGATGAGGTTCAACATACACCATCCATGATATTACATAAAGTTCGCACATAGTTGATTACATCAGAGTCATAAGATAATTATCATAATACCAAGACTAAGTTCAAATAGCGGAAGCAAATATATGTTTTGGTTCACAAACGCATTCGTAGTTTTAAACATAGTGCTAGGTCCTCATCGGAAATCCAACAAAAGCTTAGAGGTACGATAATATGAAGTGACCTTTGCCCAAGGTCTATTCATCTCCCATAGCTGGGTAGAAACAGGTCTGGCAGTAGCCATAGAACATCTCACCATCTGCAACACACATGAGAAATAAAACCATGAGTATGAGAATGTACTCAGCTAGACTTACCCGTCATAAACTAAAAATAAATTGACTTTAAGGATTATGCAAGGCTTTATAGGAAGGCTAGCTAACTCATTTCTTTGCATAAAATCTTGAGCTTGTAAATAGCAATTATTATACCCTTCTAGCTTTGTATTTTAAAGTTGTTAACCTGATCACGCTAGATTAGCACCTGAACTAAGCAAACATGGTGGAATTATCAAGCAAGGATAGTAACCATTCTCGGTTGAGCACTTTTTTTCATAAAAATCATAACCAGCTCAACTCTTTGTTCAAGTTATTACTACGATGCCGGTGCTAAAATCAAGTGTTCACTTCTAAGAATGATGGCGATTATAATCGGTTTGCAAACCAGCTGGCGAGGTATTCTCCACACAAACCTAGACATGCCTGCGCGAAGGCACCTTAGGTGACCTTGGCCTATTTGGGAAGAGTCGCGGGATCAACATGAACCATCGTACTCAGGGGCCGCCCGACTGCCAACAGGTCAGCGCTCCATCAAATGATACACCCCATCTTAAGGTCTCACTCTCCGCACCCCTGTGGTCACACACCACCTTCTCCAATACGATGCATTCAGGTCGAAACCCAGCCCAAATATGACTCAAGGCTTTCTGGTCGGCACCCTTCCAGCTAAATGTGGGGCATGCGTTCAACATGACAAGAGGGCCGAGACATCGAAGGGGTCCTAGGTCGACACAGACAGGATAAAACAACTCAGAACCTCCAATTCTGTCCATAGCACCAATCCCGTCCGGTCTCGATTTATTACTTCTCATGGTTATTCTCACATTTCGATGTAGCTCATCATTATGGGTCACCACTTATAACTCACGGATGACAGAAAATCATCCGACTTCTACCAATCTAATTAAGCAAGGCTAAGCATGTAAGCGGACCTATACTTAACAGGGTGTTTGGGTGACTCAGGTGGGCAAGGGTAATCATAATGCATCAATGGTATCGATCAACGCCTATAAACTTAATGCAACATAAACAGTAAAAGACGCAAAATAAGTTATTTGTAAAACTATAGGGAGGAATGCTCCGGGGCTTGCCTTTCTCAAAGCAGCTAGGCTGATGGTCAGGGCACTCTGGCAAGTTAATGCCTCGGTCCTCGTCCTCTGCTGCCTCCTGCAGCACTGCTCCCTGATGTCCTTCCCTTTCTAGCTCCTCCTGAACTACCGACATAGGGTCCGTCAGTAAACCTGTATGATGCATCGATGCATATGAATACCATGTATGCATTATAGCGAATATGATGTGTATTGTGAATGTATGCATGACCATGCGGTAGATGATAGAATGCACTCGTTATGACGGTACTACTTAGAAAACCCTAACTAGTTTTTCAGCAACCCACCAGCAATTAGCTTAGGTATATCAAATAGAACATCATCACCACATGAAATGACATCACAAACCCTAACTCGACACCTAATTAAACTAGGGCAGAACTAGAGCATATATTTATACTACTCAGAAAATATACAAAAATTACACAAGCTTAAGCATGCTAACCAAAGTCTACTGTAAAATTTTCAAGTCAAAAAAGTACGTATTTTACCCTACACAGAAATCACAAGGCAGTAACAACAATTGGACATAAAATACTTTGTACCATGAAACATGTCAAACAATAGATTTCATAGCATAAATATCTCCTATTTATCCCTAAAACAGCCTACAAAAATTATCAAGTAATTATCTTGCTTAATTATTTAATTATGAATTTCTTAATGCCATAGTAAAACTAGCACCCTAAAAAGATAGAGCAATTTTTACACATGACATGGCCAACTAATATTTTTCATAGACCCAACATCTCCTAACTAGAACAACAAATCAAAATCATATTTTTAGGATAAACCTAGAATTATCTATGCATTTCTAAAGATAAAAGTATTTACAAGGATTAAATAAATCTATACAGAAAAGTATCTCACAATTTTACACAAATCCTAAAAACTGTTTTTCAAAAACAATTACACTGAAAATGCTACACGTACACCGGTGTTTGACAGCTGCGACTGACACGTGGCCCTATTCTGCTACGTGTACTCGAAAACATGTACCCAGAGGCTAACGTGCGTGCTCACAGACAGGTGGGACCCGCGGTCAACCCTGGCCCACCGGTCAGCCAGACTGGGAGCAAGGCGATGCTGACCGGCGGCGCACTCGTCGGCGGCGAGGTTCTCCGGCGACGGGCCTAGTACCTACGGGCTCAGCTCGACGAGACGAACTGAACGGGGTAGAAGATGAAGGTCCAGGGCGACCCTAACTAGGACGACGAGCTATGGCGGCAGACGACGGCGGGTCACGGTGGCGGAAGGCCGCTGTTCCGGCGAGAAGAGGCCACAAACGGCTTCATTAACCCTAATTCGAGCATCTACTGATCCTAGCGGCTCTAGAGCGCGTGAAAGATAGAGCGGAGGGGGACGGAGGGAGCACGGCCACGGTGAACCGCTCCGATGTGGGATCCGATGTGGCGCGCGGGAAAATCAAGAACCCTAACTACGTGGCGCGCGGGAAGGGGAAAATCGGTCGATTCGACCTCTACCTTGCGCAATCCGATGTGAGATGAGGTCGCGGAGGTAGAGATGGTTATGGCGAACACGATGATGCCCTTGGATTGGAAAATGAGCGGCTGAGGGGGCGGCTAGGCGGTGGCGGCCTCGACAGCGTCCATGGCGGGCTCCGTTGGCCGCTGGCGTTAGTGAGGGAGGAGGGTGAATGGAGTGGGGAAAGGAGTGAGGCAGGGGGTCCGGTACATAAAAGGGCAGCTCGAGGTCCTCGACTTGGGCACGGAGGGCGAGGGGATAAGACCGAGCGGTGAGGTCGACCAGGCGACGGCCATGGCGTGCGCGGCGCGGCGTTGGCAGTGAAGCAGCGAAGGCAAGCGAGAGCAAGCGGGCAGCGTGTGGCACTTGAGTGCTCGAGTGTATGCGCGCGTGCCCGAGTTGGCCGTGTCGTTTGCATTTGGCACGTGGGCGTGGCGTGCGGTGCGGCGCGCGGCCGGCGGAGCACGCGCGGCGCGGCGCGTCGGCCTTGCGGGCAAAAGGCGGCGACCGGACACGGGCGCGCTTGCGCACTCGAGTGCGGCGCTCGCTCGATTCAACGGGCGGGCAGAGCGGTAGCGAGGCGTGCGGCAGCGGTGGCGAGCTGCAGCGGCGCAGCGCTGCGCTCTGGCGCGCGGCAGCGGGAGGAAGAAGACAAGGAGAGAGAGAATGACAGGTGGGGTCAAGTGGGTCCCACCCTTTATGAAATGAACTAAATTTTCTGAGCACTATAGTTTGCCAAATATTGCGAATTTGGAAAAATCCAAAATATGAAAGTTGCTCCATTTTAAACGGGGAACATTTCATATATAAGAAGTTTTGCTAATTCGCCATATTTTTGAAAATACAAATTTGGCTCAAATTCAAATTATAAAATAAATAAATATTAATATATAGACACTGTTTTTGATATTTTTGAAGGACTAAAAAGTGTTTTCATGATTTGGTGAAAATAGACTTTTTGTTCCAAATTATTTTCTCTATAAAACATATTAAAGGTCTAACTTGAGATGAGCAATGTAAATAACACTTCTTTAAAGGGTTTTGAAACTCCATTAATCATATATTTAAAATATAACCAGCAAACACCCAAACCCAAATCAAGATGCAAATGAGATGCTCATGAGATGCTTATGCCATGTAATGCAAGATTTATTAAGCCTAATACTGTGGATGTTACAAGCCCCCACCCCCACCCTCCCAACCGCTAGATCCGTCCTCCCTATAATCACTGGTGTCCGACAGAACTTTTTTTTAGAATGACACGGTACCGCGCAGACGCTCACAACACGCACGCACACTCACCCCTATTAATACACGTATGCAAACCTACCCCTACCCCTATGAGCACCTCCTAAGAACTGAGCAGCCGGTTGATCTGGAGATTCCTGAAGTCACCACTGGCGTCTCGTCATCGACGGGAACGTCGCTTACCACTTAATGCATAACGCTGGTAAATCCTAGGAAAATCTCAGAAAAAGGTGCGAGTACCAGAATTTAAACCCTGGTGGATAGCGTCTACTGGACCGTCCTACCATTGAACTACGAGCCAATTTGCGTCCGACGGAACTTAGAGTTGATGATTTTCCCAACGCTATATGGATGATGCCCTACTACGACACATGTCGACACGCAAACGATCTTCTTGCTTTCCTTCCTTCCTCTAATTCCCTAGAAGCAACAACCTAGTACGTGTGCTTTCACATCATTCAACGAACTTGTTTTTGTTGCAGATGATGCATGTACATGCGTATTGGCTCGTTGCCGCGTACAGATATAGCTAGCTTGCTACTACCACTAAGCACTTGTTTAAGCAGCGGTTTTCGGTGCCCACCCGCGCTCATGCTAATTTGTAATTAATTAATTGTTATATATGGGAGTAAAAGCGATCATGATCTAAGATATACTAAATCTGTGTATCCTTTGGTTCAACAGGTACATGCATATGCATCGGTTGACCTGTGCTGCAGGGGTAGTACAGGTTTATTTTTGCAGAGTCCTTTGTCCTGCACCTAAGCTGCGGCGTGCTCTGGTTAATTTAATTTCCTAGTTAGTAGTATTTCTAAACTCCGATCCCTGGCTTCCATGCATCATCCGATACGTAAAGGTAGATGCGAACGCGCGCACACGGCCGGGCAACACGTGCATAGTTTATTCGCTTGATCTCCTCCTCGCATTCGAAAAGTACATGGGAATCTAGCGGTTGTTAGTATCTTGTTGTATTCTTCCTGTAGCCTTCCTCCCCTTTGTTTCTTGGATTTTTCTTTCCCCTTCAACAAATTTATAGCTATATATATACTAGCTCTCCTATTTTCTATTCAGCATATGCAATCTATGTCAAAGCCGCCGGTAAAGTAGAGAGAGAGAGAGAGAGCCTATTTAGGCGTATGAGACCAAAAAAATCTTTATTTTATTGTTGTCAATCAACATTGATCCCCCACGTAATTGTATGTCAAATTCACCTGATCAAACTTGTCCAGATCTGGTGGTGGCAGCTAGCGAGCGGCACCTCGATCCGGCCCTAATCGATCTCTCCACAAGCCCTTCGCCGCCACTGTCAGGGGATGACATGCTGCTTCCTCTTCGATCATTTTTTTTTCGCAACCACATGCTAGCTTAACGTGTATATATCATTAAGAAGGAGAAGGATTTGAGCAAACGCAAACACCGCCTCTAGCCTAAATGTGAGTGGCATGCTGTAGCCTAAAACATTATGGACCCTGCAACATCGCATCTAAGTTGATATTATATAGAGTTTTGCGACAACTTAGCCTAACATTATCGATATATATCCCAAGCTTATTTTGCAGGGTCCTTTTGTCCTGTACCTATAGCTGCATGCGGCATGCTCTAATATATAGTAGTAGCTAGTCTAATACTAACTCGATCCGATCCATTAGCAGCTTCTGTAAAGTGCATCATTCCATACGTAAATACAGATATAGATGATGCGAACGCGCGCGCACGGCCCGACCAGGCGTGCGCATACTTTATTCGCTTGATTGATCGCCTCCGCGAAATTTAGCTAGTTTAATTTAACTACATTCATCTAGCTGTTGTTGACTACTCACTCCATCCTAAATCATAAGTCATTTCAAAATTATTATAAAATCAAAATATCTCAAATTTGACCAAATTTATATAATAAAATAATAATATTTATGATGTCAACTAAATATTATTAAATTCTATATTTTCATAGTATACTTATTTAATGTGATAAATCTTTGTAACCTTAAGATAACTATCTCCGAAAATAGGTGATTTTTGGAGGCAATTGTCTTAAGACGCTTGTTTCGGTAAATCAAATTTTCGAGCCTCCATTAATAATCATGGGTATTAACCAAGGCTTACCTGCCTCCATTAATAATCGCGAGTATTAACCAAGGCAGGCAAAATGGCATCCGCTTTGGTGAAGTTTTGGGGGTGTTTCTTGCATACTCAATCCTGTAGTAGTGAGAATGACTTATAATTTAGAATGGAGGGAGTATCTTTTCATCTTCTTATAGCCTTCCGCTTTATTTCTTGGATAGTCGCCCTCAATGAAAGCATGACCTCTAAAAGGCGGAAGGAGGAGGAAAGAGGGCCCATGCAAGCATATTTCCTGTTCCATTGGTGCTGAGATATGATAAAATATATTTTAGCATCGAAATTCAGTTAACTAGTCCACCTTGACGGGGTAAGAATGGCTGTGTGTCTCAAGTAATCTTAGAAACTGATGCTACTCTAGTCCAGTCATCAGCGAAAAGGAGTTGAATTTCGTCTCTCAGCTTGGGGTGACATCATCACGGAGATTCGGCTATTACTAATGACGGAATTTAATTCTTTCAGTATTTTAAATGTCCTAGAATGTGTAATTCGGTGGCTGACGCTCTTGCAGCGTATGAGAGTTGTGTACTACGTGGCGAATGAGTACGATGTACCTCTGTTCAGGGTCTGGTGGTCAGCGATATCATTGCGGCCAATTAATGGGTAATAAAGTTTTGCTCTTCAAAAATTGTGATAAATATTAATAAAAATATCTTTCTTGATGTCAAATATCTTAGAGACAATTTATGCAAAAAAAGTATTATTTTGACCAAGAATAATAAAATCCCGTAAACCTGTTTGTCGGTTTTTGATATAATTTTTTTTCGCTATCGATAAAGTGAAACCCTTCTAGATTTTGGTGGCTCGCTTGCCATTACGCAACCTTGTTATTAGAGCCTAGATTGAGTAGGGCCACCTCGATTTTGTCCTAACTATTGTCAGGGTGAACCTTCGGCCTTGTTTAGATCCCCAAATTAGGGTCTAGAATTCCTATGTAAAAAAAAGAATTTCCATCACATCAAAATACCGATAAATACATGGAGTACTAAATTTAGATGAAATCAAGAACTAATTATACTGTTTTATTGTACTTTACGAGACGAACATTTTAAACCTAATTAATCAATATTTAGACAATTATTACCAAATAAAAACAAAAGGTACAGTGCGCTACAGTGATTCTGGTGCCGAATCCGGCTATCTAAACATGGCCTTCCTCCTAAGTTCGCTGCCATTGTCAGGGTGACAGGAGGTGGAGATGATTGGAGGATAGACTGACCTTACCCCATCCCCAGCCACTGGTCAGATACTTCCTCCGTCAAAAGACCGCCACAGTTGATCTTTAGACATCAGTTTTGACCATTCGTTTTATTCAAATTCTTTATATAAATTTTATATATTTTGTTACTACTTAATTTATTATTAGAAATATTTTAATAATGATTTGATTATTTTAGAATTTACATAATTTTTTTAAATAAAACGAATGGTCAAACCAGATATCTAAAAGTTAACTATGACGATCTTTTTATGACGGAGAGAGTAGCAATAAAACACCGTTTGTTTTCAACCCACACTGACTGGGGATCGGATCTGATATTCGGATCGGATCCGAGTCGATCGGACGACCCAACCCAACGAAGCAGCTAGCTAGCACACAGGCATGCCGCACGCGTACGAGCACCCTCGTCAGGCACACACAATGCCACGCCATGCAGAGGCTCACCGGTCCCCAGCCGACCGTGGGCGGCGGCTTCGATCAGGGTCAAGAGGCCGTGCCTCGGCCGGCAGCGGCACAGACGGCGGTGACATGGACGTCGTGGCAGCAGGAACAGGATCCCCTGGTGCTCGCGCTCGGGCAGCAACAGGTTCCGCCGCTGCCGCTTGATGATCATCAGCATCACTACACGCCGCCGCCGCCGGTGCTACCTTCGCCAGGCGGTGCTGCTGGTGATTTCCTTCTCTCCCCGAGCAGCTTCCTCTTCTCGCCCGCCACCATGCAGGCCATACAGGAGCTCATCAGCTGAGAGCGCTTGCCCCTTCAGCTCTACACTCTCTATTCGAAATCCAGCTAGCTGCAGGCCTAGCCTAGCTTGCGATTTGCGAACGAAGAGAGAAGAGCAACCTGCGCAACTGTCTGATGTGTAACTCGTTCTTTCATTCTTTTATCAGCAAATACTAGTTGTAAATACGGAGTAGTTGGATGAAATCATATCATCACCCGATTCCTACCTGTCCACTCTTCTTTTTTGTTTTTGTTTTATCCACCACTATAACTAATTGATGATTAACAGAAGTACATTTGTACATTTCTTATACATTTATGTTTGTATAGCCGTCCAAGTACATTATAGTACTCCATCCATTTTAAATTATAAGTCACTTTGATTTTTTCGGTATATCTATTTTGCTATACATCTGAATATAATAATATATCTAGATATATAACAAAATAGATAAAAAATTTAAAATAACTTATAATTTGAAACAAAGAGATGAGTAATTTGTAACGCTTTCAGCACACACACTGTTATGGACCAGCAACTAGATTGAGGGGGATTTAGTCATGGCAATGGCGCCGACCTTGTTTGCGGTGATCCCAAAACGTATCACAAGGACTCAGATTGTCGCATAGGCGTTGTCGCACGATTGAACCTGGATTTTCGTCATATAACTGGCGGTGTTTTAGTGCCGTCACTCGCAGAGTACATTGCAATTTTCGTCATATAACTGGCGGTGTTTTAGTGCCGTCACTCGCAGAGTACATTGCAGTCTGGAATGCAGTGTAAAACGTCTAGTTAAACGACGAGTCGGACCTGTTGGTTATTTGGCGATGGGCTTCAGATGGCAAGTTCTCCGTCAGGTGTGGGCAGACTTGATCTGGGAGTCTTGGGCACCACTAAGAATGAAGCTCTTTCTTTGGCTCGCAATGAGATGACGCCACTAGATGGCCGACAGAAGAGCAGAGAGCACGGCACGGAGTCGACACGCATGAACAATAGATCATATTATTGTTTCTTGCTCCTTTGCACTGCAACTATGGTGGTAGGTCCGAGCGGCTTTCAGGGGCTTCATTCAGCTACAACGCTCCACCAACATCATGGAATGGTGGCAAATATGGAGAGCATAGTGGACGGGAAGCTGCAAGTGAGCAGCAGACTCCATGTTTGCTCTGATGGCCTAGGGGTTGTCGAAAGAAAGAAACACAAGATGCTTTCGCAGAGCCGCCACGCAAATGCCGCACTTGCCTGCTTCAATCAAGAACCAAACCGAATTGTGAGTCACTACAGGAAACTAGAATAGCCTTGGCGGTTAGGAACTTTCTTGGCAGCCAAAATTGAACCACCAAGGAAAGGGCAGTTTCCTTGATTGTGTTATTGGACACTCAAGGAAACACATATTACTTGGCGGTTTAACTAAACCGCCAAGGAATATGGGTATTTCCTTGGCGGTCTCCGATAACCTCCAAGAAAATGACTTATTTAATAAATAGTCAAGGAAACTACTATTTCCTTGAGCGCAGGCTAGGGCTAAGGACTTGGGTTGTTTATTAGTTCAATGAGTAATCAACTAGCAAGTCCAGGCCAGGGTGGGCACTCTTTCTCTCTCTTAGATAAGAGCCTGACCCCTTTGTACTAAAACTACTTTTCTCTTATAATATAAAAACATACAAATCCTTTTGCATGATCAAGGAAAAATTATTACACCTTATCTTGTAATTGATCCTAGTCCCTGAATATGTTTGAAAAAATATTAGGGTCTATTTGTATACAAAAAATGGTAATTACTCGCTAGCTAAAATATATCTAAATAGGAGGACCATATAGTTGGTCTAATTTTTTAGCTAAGTCTTGTTAGGGCAGTCCCAATGGAAGAAACCAAGTAGTTTCTATAATATAGGATATCGCACCAAGAAACTACTTTTTCCCAACGCATGGTTTCTATAACATTGTACATATATATGGTAACTTAAATGCAGCAGCAAAAACATATAGATCAGTTGTGGCAACTATTCTTGCTGTAACTGTGTTTCGCGTTAAATGCATATGTAAGCATTGAACTGGCAGATATATTCAGAGTTTCGCTCTACCTGTACCTCGTATTCTACTGCTATATGCTTCCTCAACTGCCCAAGCAAGTAATAGAATATCTAATAATCTCATGAACTGTATTCTAATCTCATGAACTATATTCTAATCTCATGAATTGTATTCTACTAATTTCAAAAAAAGAACTATATTCTACTACAGTATATGTACATTCGAAGGTGTTCATAGGGGTAAGGTTTACGTACGTGTGTTAATAGGGATAAGTGTGCGTGCATCCGTGGGTGTCTGTGTTATATACTCTGTACTTAAAAAAAAAGTATTCCAGTGCAGGCCCATTTGATTGTCGACTGCAGGCTGATTTCTCTCTCTCTCATCGTCGCGCTGTGCAGCCGCCCCAGCACCACGACGCGCAGCAGCCAAGTTAGTTTCAGAGGAACAGGTGCGCAGGAGGATAGCCGCCCGTGCGTCCACCGCCGGCGAGCTGGAGCTACCGGTGCTCCTTAAATTGTTGTAAATCAACATCGAGCAAGTTGCCGCCGGCCGCTCGCTGGCCATCGTGCTCGCTCGCTGGCCGTAGAGATCGCCCGTGCCGCCGCCGTGTCGTGTTCTTGCCGCGCTCACCCGCGCCGCAGCCGTGCTCGCGTGCTGGTCGCGCTCGCCCACGCCGCCGCCATGCTCGCGCTCGCTGGCCGGGCTCGCCCGTGTCGCCGCCGTCCTCGCTCGCTGGCTGGGCTCGCCTACGCTCGCTTGGGCTGGCCTCGCCACACCGGATCCGCGCGAGTGGCGATGGAAATCAGTCGTTTCTCCCCAACGGAGTTTGCCTCGTTTCTACCTGCTTTGGTTCGCGTGACGACTTCGTTTCTTCACGGAGAAACGGTTTCTTCTTTTCATACTCTCTCTCTTTAATAAATCCTCGGCCACATCAGCAAATTGCTAAGTTGTCATCGTAATTAAGAGAGATAGAAACTATCATTAATGTCCCATTGAGACTGCCCTTAGCCAACTAGCTAGCCAACAACGTAACAGCAAGTAATTTAAGATAATTTTTATCCCCTACTAATAGTGCATCCAAATATGCCTATACTCAAAATCACAACGTGTCGCAATGTGTCTTGTCTCAAACATTAGAGTTACTGTCACAAAACTACTCTTGCTTGCTGCATATATATAGCTAGTAGTTACCCTACCAGTACGTGATGCTTTCAAAGTTCAAACATCAGCATTCAACCAACTTGTTTTTGTTGCAGATGATGATGCATGTACATGCGTATTGGCACGTAGCCACGTATATACAATTAATAATATATATAGCTTGCGGTGTAGCACTAGTTTAAGCAGCAGTTTTCCGTGCCCACTCCTGCATGCATGTTGACCAGCAGGCTGCAGCCCAGATAGTTTCACTTTTGCAGTCCTTTGTCCTGCACCTAGATAGCCGCGGCGCATATGCTCTAGTTAATTTAATTTCCTGATATATATACGTGTACTACTTAACCTTATCTTCCGTGCATCATCCGATACGTAAAGCTAGATGAGAACGCGCGCGCACGGCCGTTGTTAATTGTTAATTAGTACCCATCATCTTGTCGTCTTCTTCCTGTAGCTTTCCAATAAAAAATCAATGCCAAAGCCGCCGGTAAAGTAGAGAGCCTATATATTTTTAGGCGTATATGTGACAAAAAAAAAACTTTATTTTACTTTCATTGTTGTCAACATTGGTCGCTCCCCCACATAATCCTAACGGGCTCGTCATCGTGCAGGTCTCATACGTTGTCTCATGCATTGACACATAGGATTTTTGATGACGTGGAGGAAACAGTAGTCTCTTGAGCTAAAATTTAGGACCATCAGATAACTATTTAACTATTGTAAAGGGCTTCGACTGCTCTTCTCTCTTCGAAGCACATCCGTTTCTCAGTTAGCAAACCACTCGAAGCGGCGCCGTTTCAGCCGGCGATTTGTGTTAGTGTGTGTATTCGTTGGCGTTTTGGTATCTCGCCTTTCGGTCAACGAATTGTAATCTAAACTCTAATCTTCCCCTTAATGAGACACGTGCAAAGCACGTTTTAAAAAAAAAACTATTTAACTATTATAATTATATGAGTTATTGTTATCATGCAACTCACAGTCCTATTTTTACTCTCTTCGTAAATTTAAAAAATTATGAATAGTTATAAGACAACTTAAAATGACAATCATGGTACGTATATATTAAGTCGTTTTAAACTACGTAGCACTATATGTGACATGTTGTGAGACAACATCAATATAGCTACCCTTAGAGCCCAGAATGAGCTTGCCACCTCGATCCGGCCGGCCCTAATCTCTCAACGCTGGCCCTTCGCCGCCATTGTCAGGGTGACCGTACCTTCCTTCTCGATCGCGGCCAGGGCCGTGGGATGGAAATTCACCACGCGCACCTTCTGGTCAAATACTAATAATCCCATTTGTCTTCAACACACTGGAGATCGGATCGTGATTAGGTCGAATCCGAGTCGGACGACGTCCACAACCCCCACCGAATCGAAGTAGCTATAGATCCTCGTCAATAGATCAAACAAAAAAAAAAAAAAACCCCCGAAGCAGCTAGCCGCCCAACGCATGCAAATGCACCTTCGTCAGCAGGCACGCAATAATTATGCCATGCAAGCATGAGCGAGTAAAAAGCCGCGCGCTCCTGCCGTCGCCGCCGCCACCAAACGTGAAGCCTGCAGGCGGCAGCAGCAGCAACGTTCCTGCAGCTTCGGCGTCGTCCGGCCGGGGCAGTATTTTATCCGCCCCCTGACCTTTTCGTCACGGCAAATTAAAGCGTATATTCATTCAACGCGTGTAGTTTTCTTGACGGTTTGGTGTGTGATCGCTGATTAGCCACGCGCACGCCGGCTATATATATATATAGACACACAAAACCTGTCGCCTCAAACGCCTTCCAGTTCCAGTTACAGCAGCACGCAGAGTTCTTCCTCCTTCGTCGACCCATCGCCATTCCGATCCGAGGCTCGATCGCTCGCGAGAAGAGACACTTCTCACCATCATCGATCGGCCAATGATAATGGAACACAGCACCACCATGTCGTCGTCGGCGTCGGCGGTGACGGCAAAGGGCAAGAGAGGGGTCGTTAGCAGCCTGCAGGGCCCGAGGCCTCTGCCGCTGAGACTGCCGGGCACCACGTCGTCGTCGTCGTCGCCGCCGCCCCGGCCGGCCAAGAGACCCCGCGTCGTCAACGGCGGCGACGGCGATGATGATGTCAGGGCAGGGCCAGTGATCGTCTACGAGCACACGCCCAAGGTCATCCACGCGCGCCCGGACGACTTCAAGGCCCTCGTGCAGAGGCTCACCTGCCGGCAACAACCGACCGGGACCGCGGGCGTCGACGGCGGCGATCAGGAGGAGGTCGTGCTTCGGCCCGAGCTGGACCCCCTGGTTCTCGCTCTCGGGCAGCAGCACGTCCCGCCGCTGCCTCTCGTTGATGACAATGATCACACGCCGACGGTGGTGCTGCCGCCTTCGCCGGGCGGAAATTTCCTTCTCTCTCCGAGCAGCTTCCTCTTCTCGCCAGCCGCCATGCAGGCCATACAGGAGCTCATCAGCTGAGCGCTTTGCCCCTTCAGCTCTACTCTCTAGTGGAAGTCATCCAGCTAGCTGCAGGCCTAGCTTGCGAATTGAACGAAGAGAGAGGACCGAGCGCAAGCTGCAACTGCCCCTAACTCGTTCTTTCATTCTTTTATCAGCAAATACTAGTCAGTAGTAAACACGGAGTAGTTGGACGAAATCATATCATCACCCTATTACTACCGGTCCACTCTCCTTTTTCATTTTTGTTTTTATTTTAATTTATTCACCACTGCAACTGTAACTGATGATCAATGAGTACATTTGTCAATGTCTTGATCGTTAATCATTACATTTATTTTGGTATATATGGCCGTCAAAGTACAGTATAATCATAATTTTGGCACGCACACCCTGTTTTGTTTTGGACCGACAACTGGATTTATGGGGATTCAGTCGTGGCGATTGGCGTTGACCCTGTTTGGGATGATCCCAAAACGTATCACAAGGACTCAGACCGTTGCCTAGGCGTTGCATGATTGAACCTAGATTCGTCAGATAACCGACGGTGTTTCAGTGCCGGCACTCGCGGTACATTATTGCAGTCTGGAATGCGGAGCAAAGCATCTTAAACAACGCGCTGAACACCAGCTGGTCTGGTGATGGTTGGCAAGTTCTCCGTCAGGTCAGCAATCAGCATACGAGACACTGCATCAGGCTTCCCAGCCAATGCCGAGGGCAAACTTGATCTGGGAGTCTTGGGACCACTAAAGGCTAAAGATCTTCCTTTGGCTCGAAATGAGACGACACCACTGGATGGCTGACAGAAGAGCATCAGTGAGCACGGCACAGACTCGACACACATGAAAACTACCACCTCTGTGAACAAGACCTGGAAACAATTGATCATATTTTTGTTTCCTGGTCCTTTGCACAACAGCTATGGTAACGGCTCCGAGCGGCTATCAAGGAGTTTGGAGAGCACAATGGACGGGGAGCTGCAAGCGAGGAGCAGAGTCCATATTTGCTCTAGTGTCCCGGAAAGGAAGCCAAGATGTTTTTTTCGAAGCCAACAACAGGCAAATGCCACACTTGAATACTTGATGCTTCAATCAATCATCAAGCCGAGCTGTGGGTGCAGGATGGGGTGGCTAAGGACTTGGCTTGTTTTATAGTTACAATGAGTAGTCAACTAGCAAGTGCGGGCTAGGGAAGGCACTCTCTTTGATGAATATCATTAGAGCATGACCCTTGTGTAATAAAACTAGTTTTATTTTAATATAAAAACACACAAATGTTTTGCCTGATTGAGGGAAAAAAAAATCATGATGCTTTCCCTTATAACTGATCCTAGTCTCTACATATGCTTGAAAAATTATTAGGTATTAGGGTCTATTTGGTTACAAAGGCTAATTACTTGCTAGTTAAAAAAAAACATAACTAGCTAGTCTACCAATTTCATTCAGTTTGAATGTGTATTCCAGGTTAGGGATTGTAATACAGTAGCCCACGAATTGGCTAGTTTGGGGTATTATTGTGTTGAAGGAAATGAGATCATCTCGAACTCTATTCCTGATCACATTGCTGTAATGGTTGCTGCCGATTTGTCAGTAGATAAGTAATGATAATCCTACTAGGTTCAAAAAAAAAAAATAGGACCAGGGGTGGGCTAATTTTTTAGCCAACTAGCTAACCAACAACATAACAGCCAATTTTTGAGCCCCTACTAATAGTGGATCCAAACAGGCCTGGTCACAAATCACAATGTGTTCTGTCTCAAACCGTTAGAATTACTGTCAGAAAACTTACTCTCTTGCAGCATATACTCAACAACCCTACTAGCACGTGATGCTTTCACACATCATTCAACGGTACGATTGTTTTTGATGCAGATGATGATGCATGTACATGCGTATTGGCACGTAGCCACGTATGCAATATTATATAGTTAGCAATAGTTTAAGCAGCGCGATTTTCCGTGTGGCGGTCTGTGTATCGTTGGCTCAACAGGTACATGCATGCATCGGTTGACCTGCGGCACAGCTAGGTTTAGCAATAGTTTAAGCAGCGCGATTTTCCGTACCTTCCTCCTCCATCGGCCAGGGGCCAGCCATGGCGGGGGATATGATGGAGATGGAGATGGAGATGGAGATCTAGGCGGATAGGCTGACCTTCATCCCGTTTATTTGTTTTGAACACACGGACGAACGAAAAAGCGACTAGATCCTCGTCAATCAATCCAAAAAAAAAAAAAAAACTCGAACCAGCAGCATGCAAATGCACCCACGTCAGCAGGCACGTACACAATGCAATAAGCACGAGCGAGTAAAGCCGCGCCGCCGCCACCAAACGTACGTGCCCGTAACCACGATGCAGCTTCGGGCCTCCGGCGTCTTCCGGCCGGCCGGCCGGGGCAGTATTTTATCCGCCCCTGACCTTTTCGTTACGGCAAACGCGTATATATTCATTCAACGCGCGTAATTTTCTGACGGTTCGGTGTGTGATTGCTGATTAGCCACTAGTAGTACACGTAGAGTCTATATATGCAACTCGTCGCCTCAAACGCCTTCGTTCCATTCTTCCAGCAGCACGCAGAGTTCTGTCTCCTTCGTAGACCCATCGCCATTATTCCGAAAGCTCGCGAGAAAACCTCTCATCGTCGATCGGCCAATGATGGTGCAGCACAACACCACCATGTCTTCGGCGGCGGCGGTGGCGGTGGAGGCGAAGGGCAAGAGAGGGGTCGTTAGCAGCCTGCAAGGCCCGAGGCCGCTGCCGCTGAGCTTGCCGGGCACCGGGTCGTCGCCGTCGTCGTCATCGCCGCCCCGGCCGTCCAAGAGACCCCGCGTCGTCGTCAACGGCGCCAACGACGACAACGACGGTGTCAGGGCAGCGGCGCGGGGACCAGTGATACTGTACGAGTACACCCCCAAGGTCATCCACGCGCGCCCGGACGAGTTCAAGGCCCTCGTGCAGAGGCTCACCGGCCGCCAACAACCGACCGGGACAGCGAGCGGTGGCCGCGGCGACCAGGACGAGGTCGTGCTTCGGCCCGCGCAGACGGCGGCGGCGCTGGTGCTGTCGTCGTCGCAGCAGGAGGACCCCCTGGTGCTCGCGCTCGGGCAGCAGCACGTCCCGCCGCTGCCTCTTGTTGATGACGATCATCACACGCCGACGATGGTGCTGCCGCCTTCGCCGGGCGGAAATTTCCTTCTCTCCCCGGGCAGCTTCCTCTTCTCGCCCGCCACCATGCAGGCCATACAGGAGCTCATCAGCTATGCTAGCTGAGCGCTTTATTTGCTCTCTAGCTAGCTACTCTGTAGTCTCTAATGGAAGAATCAATCCAGCTGATGGTTGCCAACCAAGAGAGACAAGAGGAAGCTGCCAAGACACACTGTTCACAAACGCACAGCACAATTGGCTGCTGATGTGTAACTCGTTCTTTCATTCTTTTATATTAGGAAAAAAAAGTAGGAGTACCAGTAAATACAGAGTTGGTGGAACTTGGAAGTGTTTCACCCAATTACCTGTCTACTAGAGTTTTCTTAATTATTATTTGTATTTACACCGAAGTAATCAATCAATACATTTTTACACGTGTTGATCGTTAATTCATTTATGTACTGTTCTATATGCTGGTTATAGCCATCAAAGTGCAGCTATGTTATAATATTTAGTAACGCTTTTCCTAGTCACTGCATGTATACATATGCCTTTTAGTCTTTTACAATGTGCGTCCTGCCTGACCATTAGAATTATTACTATGTCACAAAATTACTCTTGCAGCATATGGTTAAAACCAAAATGGACGAATTTCGAAAAAAAACGGATGAATTTTGGACTCATTCGGTAAATTTTTCGGGATTTGAAGCATAAAATTCGTTTTGGACCTCACCAAAATTGGCGAATTTCTCCGGAATTTGGAGTATGACGATCAAATCCCAGAACCTTGCACCTTGCTACCAGATAGAACCCTAAGGATCTATTTGAAATTATTTCTTTCCAATTTCCTTGGAGACTAAAGACATCTCAAATTTAATCAAACCTATGTTGAAAATTACAAAAAATTATGACACCAAATTGATATATAATGAAAATATAATTATTGAAGAATCTAACTTAGTAAGGGACCATGGGAGCCAAGCGAGATATATACTTACTTCCTGAGTGTTTATCTCTGCAAAGCCACAGGTAAAGTACGTGGAGAGCCTTTTTGTGCGCATGTGACAAAATAAACTTTATTTTATTCTTGGCTATTAATATTGGTCCCCCTTGTGATCAAACTTGTCTAGATCTGGTAAGGTGGCTTGCCATCATACAGCCACTGTTTAGAGCCTAGAGCGTCAGAGGCACTCGATCTGGCCCTAAATCGATCTTTTCACGACCATTCTTAGCATGTATATCATTAGGAAGGAGAAGAATTTGATACAAAGGCAAACATGACTGGCCTAGAATATGATACAAGTGGCACGCTATAGCCTAACCTATAAAAAATGTGGTGGCACAACACATCTAAGCTGATGTTACGGGTCTGTTTGGGAGGGCTTCTAATAGCTTTATGAAGCTGTTATGAGCCTTTTTTCTTTGCCAAACAAATATTTTGAAAACATCTTCATAGGTGAAGCTATTCCCTCCCCCCCCCCCCCCTCCCCCCCTCTCACAAAGCAATAGACAATAAGAGAGCTGAAAATAGTAGTTTTCTCTTGCTCTCTCCCTCAATTCTCTCTCATATACATGTATAAACCTATTTGTGAAGCTATTTTGCTAAAAAAAAATTTAAAGCAACTCAGCTTTATCTAGAGAGCTGCTCGTAGAGCCATTTTCTAAAAAAACAGCTGAGCCCTCACAAACAAGGCCTACATAGATGTGGCAACTTAGCTTAACATTATCGAAATATCCCAAAGCTTATTTTGCAGAGTCCTTTGTCCTACACCTAGCTGCGGCATGCTCTAGATAGTAATGGTTCAATTTCCTAATACTAACTCCGACCCCTTAACTCCTTAAGTGGTAGCTTCCTTGCATCATCCGATACATAAGTAAAGCTATAGACTATCGAAGATGGGAACAGGCGCACGACCGGGCAGGCGCGCGCATAGTTTATTCGCCTTGATATTGATTGATCTCCTCCCCGCATTCGAAATTTAGTTTAATTAATTACATACATCTGATGGCTGTTTATCTTTTCTTTCCTGTAGCCTTCCCCTTCATTTCTTGGATAGCCGCCCTCGATGCATGAAACCATGACCTCCAAAAGGCGGAAAGAGGAGGAGGAGGAGGAGGAAAGAGGGCCACTGCAAGCATGTTCTGATAAAACCGAGATAATCCAGTTCATAGTCACTGTGATCCAATAAAATACGTTATATCATTGACATTCTAAATTAAGTAGTCCATCTACATCAATGCGTGATATATTATCTTATATCAATAATATTATTATGTGGTGATTCTTGATGTGAAATGCTATTTTTGTTACAAAGAAATGGTGTTTATCGATGACTTATGCAATTTTTTAAAAGGGAAATGGTGTTTTTTTGTTTTAGTTTCAACAGATTTTTTTTCAATAATAGATCCCACAAACCTGTTTATCGATGATCTCCGAGATTTTGATATTTTCTTCTTTTGCTATGGGTAAAATGAACCCTTTTTAGGTTTGGTGGCTTGCCATCATGTATGGCAACCTTTTTAGAGCCTAGATTGAATGGGACCACCTCGATTCGGTCCTAGTTAATAATATCTCTATTGGCCCTGCTTCGCCGCCATTGCCAAGGGTGACCTTCCTCCTAGCTCAATCGGCCAGGAGATGGAGATGATTGGAGGATAGGCTGACCTTCCCCCTCTTGTCAAATAGCAATAAGCCAACAACCCCGTTCGCCAGATCGGATCGAAGTCGATCTATCGACCCAACCCAAGGAAGCAGCTAGCACCCTCGTCAGCAGGCACACAATGCTATGATGACATGCGACGCAAAGCACGAGCGCGAATAAAGCCGCTGCTGCTGTGCTGCTGCCAAGTGCCAACGCCGCCGCCGCCACCACCAAACGTGGTTCCTCTGCAGCCTTCAGGGCTTCCGGCAGCAGCAGCAGGGCCGTAACGTTGCTGCGCGCGGCACGGCATGCAGCTTCGGCGTCGTCCCTCGTCCGGTCGTCCGGCCGGCCGGGGCACTATTTTATCCGCCCTATGACCTTTTCCGTGACGGCAAAGCGCGCGTATTCAACGCGCATACTTCTCTTGACACGACGCCGGCCGCCACCTCGATCTCACCCTACTATATATATACAACTTGCCGCATCAAACGTCTCCCAGTTGCAGGTTGCAGCAGCACACGCAGGCTTCTTCGTCGACGATCGTCCATCGCCATTCTGAAGCTCGCTCGATCATCGCCAGCGAATGTCTCATCGACCAACGACACAGCCCATGTCGTCTGTGGTGGCGAAGGCCAAGAGCGGGATCGTTAGCAGCCTGCAGGGCCCGAGGCCGCTGCCGCTGAGCGTGCCAACCACGTCGCCGCCCCGGCCGTCCAAGAGACCCCGCGTCGTCAACGACGACGACGATGCAAGGGCACTGCCAGCGGCGGGGCCAGTGATGCTGTACGAGTACACGCCCAAGGTGATCCACGCGCGCCCGGACGAGTTCAAGGCCCTCGTGCAGAGGCTCACCGGCCGGCAGCAACCGACCGGGACCACGGGCGGCGGCGATCAGGGTCAGGAAGCCGACGTGCTTCACAATACCACCATGCCGTCGTCGTCGTCGCAGCAGGACCCCCTGGTGCTCACGCTCGGGCAGCAGCAGGTTGTCCCGTTCCCGCCACCGCTGCAGCTTGAGGATCATCACCACACGCCGCCGCCGGAGCTGCCTTCGCCGGGCGGTGCTGGTGCTGGTTTCCTTCTCTCCCCGGGCAGCTTCCTCTTCTCGCCCGCCACCATGCAGGCCATACAGGAGCTCATCAGCTGACCGCTTTGCCCTTTGATCAGCTCTACTCGCTCTCTAGTCGAATACAGCTGCAGGCCTAGCTAGCTTGTCAAGAAGAGAGAGAGAGAGAGAGAGGAGTAACAGCTTGTTCTTTCATTCTTTTATGAGCAAATAGTACTACTAGTAAATACAAAGTAGTTTTTTTTTTTTTGAATCTAAACACAGATTAGTTGAATTGGTTGAAACCATATCGATCATCACCCATACCTGTCCAGTCTTCTTTTTTTATTTTTTATTTTATTTTATACACCAGTGCAACTGTGAGTGATGATATACATTTGTTACATTTATGTTGGTATATATATATATATATCCATTAAAGTACAGTATGATAATTTCGTAATGCTTTTCCTAATCCTGCATATGCCTGACAGCAATTATACTAGCAATGTGTCCTGTCTCAAACAGTCAGAATTACCGTCAAAAAATTAGTTCATCCATTATTTTGTTATGTACCCAAACATATATTACACCTAGATGCTTAGTATAATGAATGAATCAAAAAAGTTTTTTTTAGAAAGGACGGCAAAAGCTTTGCCGTGATTTCTATTACATGAATAAAGAAAAATGTATCAAAAAAGTGAAAGACTTATAATTTGGAGCGAATGAAGTTTCTTAAGTTACAAATATGGGTACCTCTCCAAAGATGCGAAATTAAGTGGTTTGTAAGAAAACTATTATTCGCCAGTGCCGTCTGATTAAGATGGACAATCTGAAAGAGTATTACGGAGTACTACATTACCACTGGTCCCCCAAAACCCCAACTCCCTAAAACAAGGTTCATCTTGACTGCATTATTAATATTGTCATAAAGACATTACTAGAGCAGGTTAACTAACCTTCGTATATAAAACATTTGGAGACACTGAGCGGCCTTACAATCCTCCACTAATTCATAACCAGCATCTGTTACTTGCAAGTAAATCTATATATCACTCTCAGCCCTGAAAGTGGCGCACTTTTTTAATTATATATGTGAAAGAAACCATATAATGACAGTAGACAGTTTAACTGCACTTACATAATAAACCCGCTATTGGCCCAGACGTACTGCAACTATATGCCTAGCTAATCTGCAAACTTTTCTTTGCATAGTCGTCAACGCAGGCGTTGGAACAATCAGTGAAGATGCCGACATCAAGCAAATCGCGCGTGTTTAAGTATCATTGTAGCCTGAAAACCCATCCACTCCCAGGATATTGGCCTAGACCTTTTCAACTGATTTGCAGTTTGACAAAATCTTTCAATTGTAGTTCTTCTAAGATCAGATGCCTAGACCTTGTCAACTAATTTATCAGCTTGATAAAATCTTTCAATTGCAGTTGTTCTCAGATCAGATGTCACCACATTGTTATCTAGAAGATTGACATTCAATCAGGTTAACAGTCCTTGTAATCCTGACTTATGATAGCTGGAGAAGCGGCATCATCTGCTGAATCCAATTGAAAACTCTAAGACCCTAGAAAAATTCCCATCGGCATATGTGTGATGATACGGAGAGAGAGAGATAGATAGAGGGAGAGAGAGAGAGAGAAATAGAGTGGAAAGGAAGAAGTGAGAGAAAGAAGACATTGCATACCTAACGAAATACTTCAGGTTGGTTTATTTGTTATGTCAGAGAGAATCTTGACCTGTTCAGTTCATTATTAAAAAAATCGACACAAATTGTGGTGACACAAAGATGATATTACGACTTTTTCAATGACATGATATCAACCATAATTTTGACAACAACGCAGTCAAATGCTAATAAAAATGAATTCACATTACTAATTTCGAATGATGGCTAGCTAGCTTTAGTGAGCACTTAATAACCTTTATAAAACTACTCACTTAGTTTTAAATTATAAGTCATTTTGACTTTTTTGATATGTATATTTCGCTATGTATTTAAACGTATGAATTGGGGTTGAACGCTTGGAAATTTTAGATATAAATTTTGTTGATTAATTACTTTGGTATTTTATATACGGTGTATGAAATGTGAATAATACCAATGAACTGAACAAACTAATTCTACAAACTGATATAATTAGTATTGCTTAACCATACAAATGAAAATTAGGGGAAGACGATTTAGTTTTGAATTTATCGTTTGGTTTATATGTTTTCCACCCCTGTATGAGGTATGGATAGGAACACTTGCCATGTGTCTCGTTGTTGTTTTTTTTTTTTTCCTTTTTTGAGCAGAATGTGTCCTGTTGGTGGTTTGTCATATGAATCCAACAAAGCGGGCGGCCCATCTTAGTCAGTTAGGCCCTTAGCGGGAATCCATCAAATCGGGCCGGCCCATCGTAGTTAGTTAGGCCCTTATTGGAAATAAACCAGAGAAACCAACAACCCCTTGCAAATCCGGCTACCGTGTCACGTACCATTATTATTTTTTGAAGTAAAATACATCAAATAAAGTAGGGTTGTATAGCTATGAGCAAAACAAGTACTCCCCCTATTCTAAATTTTAAACTAGAGAGTTAACTTTAAGTCTTTTGTACTTTTTATAAGTTATAAACAACAACTAAGATTTTAGAAAAAAATATTAATATTTACAATATCAAATAAAATGTACTATTAATATCTTGGTAACGTATCAAATGAAAACCACAGCCTTCGTGAAAACCCGTGTAAACTTACGTAAAAATGTCATTTAAATTCACTAAAAAATCACACATGTAAATGATATAATGATACACAACCTTGCAAAGTATCTTGTCCAAACTCGACTTTGTTTATGAGATATAAAAATAACAAATTTCAAGCCAAAAAGTTGTATAGATGATTTGTTAGAAATTTGTTATTTTTATATCTCACAAACGAAGTCAAATTTGGATAAGATATTTTATAAGGTTGTCTATCACATATCATCTACATGTGTGATTTTTTTTGTTGAATTTAGATGAATTTTTTACCATGGTTTGCATGGGTTTTCATAAAGTTATGGTTTGCACCAGATATCTCCCCTAATATCTTTTCATGAAATTTTTAATGGCACTAATTTGATGTTATAAATATGGGTGCATTTTCTGTAAATTTTTTAAAAATATAGAAGTTTGATTTAGGACAACTATATTGTATATACAGTTTACACATAGCGGTTAAGATTTATGGTCCTCTGGAAATAAGGTGGATCCAAATTTATCCGAGCATTAATATAAACTAAAAAACATGTACATATGTTGCAAATATTTATATAATGATCATGCCATTTGTTCTAATATATCTTAGTGACTCTGTTCGAAACATGGTCTGATATTAGATTTGGATTTGGATTCAGAATAGATGTTCTATGTTGAATAGATTTACATTAAAAACAATGTTCTATGTTGAATTTGGATTCAGAATAGATGTTCGAAACGTAGATTTGAATTTTGCTAGGTATATGTTGGAAACATGGTTTAATGTTAAATTTGGATTGAGAATTTGTGGACGATAAGAGTGAGGCTTCAAAGCAAGTCAGAGAAGAGCAGAGTTCGCCAGGCGAGGTACAGACAGAGCTCGACAGGTTTCCACCCAAGAATGAAGAATTTGTTGACAGATAATTGGCTCTGTTCTTCCAATAAAGTACAGTCACTCTCCTAGCTCACTCACTACAACACGTACGGCAGCAGCGCTTTGATCCTCGCCGGGAACTCCTGGAACTTGGACTGGTACCACCTCCTGGTGGCGCAGCTCCGTCCGGCGAGGTACGCCGCGGTCCCGGTGGCGACGGCGAGCGCGTACAGCGTCTGCGCGATCATGGCGAACCCAAAGAACCCCACGATCTCGAAGAGGTAGTGCGGGCAGGTGACGAGTCCGAACAGGCCGCCCCGGGGGATCTTGTACTCCTTCTCGTCGCCGCCTCCGCCTCCGGCTCGCAGCCTCGAGAGCAGGTAGTGGTGGTAGAAGTTGCCGGAGAGCCCGACGGCGACGACGACCACGCCGGGGTACAGCAGGTCCACGGCGGGGTCCGGCAGGTCGCGGCTGAGGCCCTGCGCGTAGATCATGGTCGCCGTGCTCAGCAGGTAGCTGCAGGAGATGGTGGCCGCCGTGCCCAGCGGCATGCTCCCGCTGTACCGGTGCACGAACAGCACCTCGAGCACCCGCTTGAGGAAGTGCGCGGCGAGCGCGGCGCTCAGGAGCTCGGCGCGCGCGCCGTCCACGGCGCCCGGCACCGCGAAGGACGCCAAGGCCGCGAGGAGTGCCGGCGCGTACGCCAGCAGCATCCCGTCGCGGCTCCTCAGGAGCGCGCCGCCCGTGCCGCCGCCCCGCTGCTTGGTGTTGGTGTTGCCGCCGGACACGACGTGCCAGAACTTGGAGTAGGCCATGTGGTCGCCGCGGAGCTCGGCGAGGCCCGCGTTGGCCATGGACACGAGCGACACCGCCGACATCGCCGCCACGTACGCCGACGCCGGCGGCGGGTACAGGAACGGGATGAGCCACGACGACGTCGACATCATCCCCTCCGGCCTCCGGTCACCGACCCTACTCCCGATATCGATCCCGTGCGCGCCGGGCGCCGCGAGAAGAGCGTGGCGTGAGGCGGTGGTCTGCTGCGGCGCGAAGTGCGTGATGTGTGGTGAACTGGTGGACGTAGGTACGCTTGCGTTCGCGGTCCTTATTGGCTCTCGCAAAAGGGGGTACTACGAGGTACTCGTGGTCGTGGACACGTTCACCGGCGCTACGTGTCGGTGCAGTAGCCATTGGTACCTCGGCTGGTAGGAGACGGCGGTGCGCGGACGGGGGGGGCGAGACGAAGCCACGTCGCGGCCCCCGGCTCGTTCGTTCGTTTCGGCAGAAGATTGCCGAACAGGACAAGTGGAGACGATGGCTACTCTGTTCGTTACCTGAAGAAATTGGATCAGGGCTTGTTTATTTGTTTTTAATAAGGTAGGGCTTGTTTAGTTATTAGGCATAAAATTTTTTTACACTCTTTTTATCACATCAATATTATATCAATCTTTTTATACATACACAGAGGACGAAATATAAATAAAAAATAACTAATTATATAGATTAGTTGTAAAATTATAAGACGGATCTTTTGAATCTAGTTAATCGAACAAATTAAACTTTAGCTATCTATAAACAAGGCCCAGTGTCGTCACACTACTGAATGGCTACCGAACGCGACACCCGAATCTGGTTCCGAGCACGTACTACAGTGTAAACGCTTCAGCTCGAGAATGAAGGCTACAATACAAAACCGAATTTTTTTATTTTTAATTTTTTTTTAAAAAATTTTACAAAAGTAATTTTTGGTTTCGGAATATGACAGAACTAGTCGCCTACAGTGGGCGTTTTTTAAAAAACGTCCACTGTGTGGGCGTTATATGTGACGTGGCACAGAGTCGGCCGCCGCCGGTGCCGGCTCTTACGGGTGGCCTGTACGATGGTAAATTTTGTACGATGTTTTGCAGGCCTACAAAATTTACCATCGACCCATAAACTTACCCTACAAAATTTACATCGTACAGGGTAAATTTTGCAGGCGGCCCCCTGCAATGCAAAAAACGTCCACACAGTGGGCGTTTTTTTACTGCTCCGCGGCCCGCCTGCAAAACAGCGGGCACTTTTGCAGGCGACCCCCTCCCCACTAAAAAACGCCCACAGGTGGGCCACCCGCAAGAGCCGGCATCGACGGCGGCCGGCTCTGTGCCACGTCACATATAACGCCCACACAGTGGGCGTTTTTTAAAAAACGCCCACTGTAGGCGACTAGTTGTCATTTTCCGAAACCAAAAATTACTTTTGTAAATTTTTTTTAAAAAAAATTAAAAATAAAAAAAATTCTACAAAACCTTATCTTGTTTTCGGGCCGTCGTCCTCCGTTTCGTCACTTCCTGGGCCGGCCCCTCAGCAGTCAGCACCCACCTTCCTCCTCAACTGTACATGGGCCAGTCCAGTAACCAGTCCAGCGGCGAGCCCAGCGACGTACAGACGATGAGGTAGCCCATGGGCCAAGCATGCTGCGCCAAATTGATGGATGTCATATTCATTGGCATGACAAATCGAGTAACTCCCACTTGTGGTGAAAGGATTGGCATGATAGGGCTTGCTCCAGTCCAACTCCAATGTGTTTTCTCTACCTCAAAATAAGAGCGTGTCTAAGAGTTTTCAAAACACACTCTCAATCTAAATGATTAAGAATGAAAAAATATTCTCCAACACACTCTCAATACCGAATGGTGCCTAAAGATTTTACTTTTAGCTCCAAGTTTAAATAGGACTCAATGCAACTCCCTTGTGGTTTTAAGGGCATTCATCAGTTTTTTAATTACCCTTTTAATAGGTTTTTTTAGAAGCTAAAGCTGAAGTGCTCCCATTATATATTACAATACATTTTTATTCGATACATCAATTTTACTATTCATCTATGGTATTTAAGTGCATAGCAAAAGCTATTTATTTATAAAATTAAAATATCTTGGAATTTAAAAATGGTAGGAGTAACCTTTTTTTTGTTCTCTGAGAGTAGCCAAAGCACTTTTAGAAAATCTGCTAAATGGTAAACCTAGACGTGGAGCTAACGATGGCACATAGCACAAGCAATGCTTTATAGCGCTCAACGTCTTCAGATGAAAACGATAACACGTCTTTGGTAGACCCCAGCACTTCTGATCGGATAAAAGTTTGTGCTCTGCACCCCACTGCTTGCTCCCACGCTGCGACGCATCAAACCAGCATGTGCCTGTCCCTGAAGTATCGAGTGGAAAGCCAGCCATGTCGTCGTCGGCGGCGCCGGTGCTGGAGCTGCACGTGGTGGAAGACTGCCGCGTGAAGACGGGAATGGGTTGACCCGGCTTTGGCCTTAGACCCGGCCCTATGGCCCCGAGGTCAATTTTAGGGGCCATGGGTCGACCCATTTTATTTAAGTGCTATGACCTCATTGACCCAATAGGTATTATGGGTCGACCCAAATATTTATACTACTGCTATAAATCTTGAATATTGTTAACACACTGTGAAATATAAAATAAGCCATTAATAAGCGAGCACTCGCATGTGTAACGTGTATGAAAAATGGGCCTCTAACTGATTGAGAAAATGAGGTCAGTTTGGTGTTTGTGTTACGTTTTAGAGAGAAACTCGGTGTTGATGGTTTGATGGCCGCACGATCCATCGGAAAGCCGTAGAACATACGATGCATGGTTGGCTGGCTGCACTGCATTGCATATACTACAACGAGAATCTAAGACAATATCCTTGCTTTAGTATAGAAAATCATCATAGTGGCCAAGGATCCCATCAAATATTTTCATGTCCAAACTATGATGTTCTATGTGTTTATAATTTATGAACAACCATGCTTATTCGGGAAATAATGAAGAAAAAATAAAAAAAGATATTATGTGATCGGTGGGTCGACCCATGTTACCCAATGGGTCAACGGGTTTTGGCCCTATCGACCCAATTAGACTTTGAGGCCGGTCCTATTGACCCGCCTTGTGTTTGTGGGTCGGGTCAACTATCCAAATGGGCCGACCCGTTCCCATCTTGACTGCCGCGGCGTGCTGCAGCTGATGAGCGACGGCACGGTGCGGCACAGCGCGGAGCCGGCGGCGGCGGTGGACGTCGTCCCCGAAGAGTGTGGCGTGGAGTGGAAGGACGTGACGTGGTACTGGCAGCACGACCTGAACGCGCGGCTGTACCGGCCGCGGCACCTGGGCGCGGCAAACGACGCGCGGGTCCCCGTGGTGGCCTACTTCCACGGCGGCGGCTTCTGCATCGGGTCGGGGCGGTGGCCCAACTTCCACGCCTGGTGCCTCCGCCTGTGCTCCGAGCTCCCAGCCGTGGTGCTCTCCTTCGACTACCGGCTGGCGCCCGAACACTGGCTCCCGGCCGCGCAGGAGGACGGCGCCAGGGCCAATTCGTGGCTGCGCTCTTCAGCCGCTACCGACCCTTGGCTCGCCGACGCGGCAGACTTCGCGCGCGTCTTCGTCGCGGGCGACTCGGCGGGCGGCAACATCGCGCACCACGTCGCCGTCGCGCTCGGAAAGTCCGGCCTCGCCCCCGCCGTCCGGATCCGCGGCGCGCTCCTCCTCACGTCTGCCTTCGCCGGCGAGGCCCGCACGCGCGCCGAGCTCGAGTGCCCGCGCGACGCGTTCCTCACCACCGAGATGTCGGACAGGTACCGGCGGCTGGCACTGCCGGAGGGCGCCACCAGGGACGACCCGGTGATCAACCCGGCGGGGCCGCGCGCGCCGTCGCTGGAGGCCGTGGAGATGGCGCCCGTGCTGGTGATCGCCGGCGGGCGCGACGTGCCGAGGGACCGGAACGCGCAGTACGCGCGCCGGATGAAGGAGGAGTGGGGCAAGGACGTGGAGTACATAGAGACCGCCGGCGTCGACCACGCCTTCTTCGTGACGGACCCGTGGTCGGAGCGCGCCGACGAGCTCGTCCGCGTCGTGCGCCGGTTCGTCGTCGAGCACATGGACTCGGAGTAGGACGGGTGAGGGGTGACCTGACCTGACAGCTGGCTGTCGGAGGAGCAATCATGGTTTGTTGCCACTTGGACCATGAATAATTGAAAGGCCTTGTTTTTCTTCTTTCTTGTTGGTGTCATTTATTTTCTGATTAAGATGGTTTGATTATCATTCGATGGATTTGTTGTTTTTTTTCTTCATCTTGATCACTTATCCACTTCTCCTGATGTTCTTTTTCTTTAGGAATCACCGCTTCATTCATTAAACAGGGTTATTATAATTAAATTGCAAAACATGTTGCAAGAAGCTCTGTGATTAGGCCAAACAAAGACTAAGCTAGAACAAGCATGTTGGGCGCATAATTGTGCTGCAAAATTTGACTCACGTTTCGTGTGGAGGACTTCAAGCGAAGTGAAATTAGAGACCATCTCCTCGCTAACTTCACTTTGTTCTAACTCTTGAAGGGGATATTACGAAAAAAGGGCTTCCGTTCGAAGCAAAGGATCTCTCCTCAGACTAATAGGAAGAAAGGATCTCTCCGAGGTGGTGGGGATACCATAATTGATAATTATTGTTCATGTGAACGGGCATGTGGTATAGTGATGAATTTATCCACTGAGAAGCTATCCACTTGAGTTCAAACTCTGGTTGCACGTTTCCAGCACACCAGAGGCTAGACAGCCTCCTAATCCTTTCTTTACGTGTGTACGGACACACATGCCTATAGTATCAGTGTGGAGTGTGTGCGTTCAAGTTGTATCCGATAAAAAAATGGTTCGATGTTCATTCCTTGTCGAAATGATGGCTATCACAAATGTGCCTTTTCCTTTCTCAGCATCCGGATAGTGAGATTTGTTTGTGTCGGCCATGCATGGGAGCAAGATCAGGAGATCGGATCCGATCCAACACACCCCATGAGCACAAGTTGCTTTAACAGTCGCATCAGCCTATTAGATAGAGAAGAAGTGAGAGGATACCATTAGCACGAGGAAACAAATAGATACACCGAGAGTCCTGTTTTCATTTTCAGTCAGCTCAATAAAAAAATCTCTTAGTAGCTCATATAAACTTAGAAAAAAAACAAATATAGAGTAATCTAACCAGCATCTCCTGCCCTCGCTCTCCCTCTCTTCTTCTCTATCTTCGGCAGGCTTCAGATTTTTTTTTGGGGCGGGGGTGCGGGCGGTCGTGACATGACTGATGACGGTGGATGCGGGCGATATGGTGATGCGGCAGGGCATTGGAGGCACTGCCTGGCAGGGTGGACGGGGGCCGGAAGCAGGTGGCGCAGTGAGGCGGCGGGAGGCAGGTGGCACAATGAGATGAGGCAGCGGCGGGAGCCACCAAGTGTCGGTGGTTGGGGCAGGAGCTGGGCCGATGTGAGGAGCAGGAAGACGTCAAGTAGAAAACCAAACCACAATTTGTGGTTTACATTTTCAAAATAGAAACCGAATTTCAATGAAAAAAATAAATCAAACTGAATTTGCGATTTAAACCGACTGGCCAATATAATACTTTCCTATCAACTTCTCCGAATGTGTCATTAGCATTTTTGTTTTCAGGTGCATCTTATTAATGATATTAATAATAGTATCAACTTGCTAGATCATTAATTGTAGAAGAAAAAAACTAGAGCAATTTAACATGCTAGTATAAAAAAAAATTGTGAGCATAGACACACAAATCGTAGAAAAATATGAACTTAGCTCTTAATGAAGAGGTAGTTTATCATTCTCTATTATTTTTTACTAAAAATATGAAATATTCTATAAGATAACTCTTTCATACTGTTGGAGCTGTCTTTAGGTCCCTAAGTTCTATGTTGAGCTTGCTAAGTGATTATCGAGATGTCCAGATGACTCTAGCTACTGTTGTTATTCTTAATTTGGCGCTACTGGTCGCCAGACGACGGTAAAGAGAAAGGAGCCCACAGTACAATGTCACTCCTGCTCTGGGCCGTCGGTGTTTTTGTTGTTGAAAGGCTGGCCCATCGGTATTGACCAATGCAGGTTGCCCATTGGTATTAAGTACCACTCATGGGCACTAGTGGGCCGGGCCTAAAGTTGACAAATAATCACTATCCGTGCCGATTTCATAAGATGAGCCGCGCCGGGGAATGACATAATGTATTTTTGGCGGCGGGGTGGCGTGCACGGACGAGAGCACGAGTAGGTGGCCAAGCATGCACGAGTAGTGGCGGGGACGACGGCCACGGACGCGGTCAGACGCGGACCAGCGGATCGCGCGCCGCCCGGCCGCGTATGTCGTTGCTCGTTAGCTACTTAGCTGCGCTACAAATCAGTAGGATCCGTCATCGATCTCGGCCCTGTTCCACCACCACCTCCTCCTCCTCGTCGTCGTCTTCTTCACCAGGAAATTAAACAATCCCGGCCGGCCCTGCGCACGCTCGCCGCCGCTCGATCGATCGGGCATGGCCGCATCCGGCAGCGGTGAGTCGGCCGGCCGCCGCGTCCAACGAGTGGGCCACCAGCGTGTGTGGCCCAAGAGCCCAAAGGTATGCTGTTATTGTCGCTGTATGTATGATTTTCCAGCTACTAGTTTCTTAATTTTATATATATTTGATGCTAGCAAGGTGGTTCATGGTCTGGAATTAATAATCATGAACCAAAAATCTCATCTGCTAGGTGATTTTCAATTCGTTGCGCTAACTTATGATCAACTGTGTGCCACTTAAGTTTGGATATGTTGCAGTAATACTTAATTTACTTGCTCCTTGATAGTAATCTGAAAAAGATCTCTCAACTGAAAAGCCTCTCCCAATCTTATCTATTTTACTCTACATCTATCTTCTTTCTTCTTGTATATATAATACGATGCATGAGTTCTATTTAATTTATCTATTTTCCTATTCATTCCTAGGGCAATTGCGCCGCCTCGCGCGCCATGTTGGGATCGCGCCGCCAAAGCCCACGTCTCAATCCCCAAGAGAGCGGAACGACGACGGCATCCGTTCACGACTGCGATGACGACACGGACAGTCCGCGGGTACATATGCGTGGACTTTTCAACTGATAGATCTGTTTGTTTAATTTGGAGACGTGAGAGGTGCAGTAGCGGATATGTTGGAATATAAGTAAATTGTCCACCTCTTTCCGTCAGCTTAAGCTTTTTGGTTGAATTGGTTAGTGCATGTAACTCGATATGGTATCAAAGCTAGAGGTCTTGAGTTCGAATCCTGGTTAGCGCAATTAAAATTAAATAATTGTTGCTCGCTCCTATTCCACGTCTGAGCCTTGCCCGTTGCTGAGATCTCTCGCCAGAGCCTCGATGTGAGGGGAGTGTTGAAATATAAGTGAATTGCCCACCTGTTCCCATCAGCTTAAACTTTTAGGTTAAATTGGTTGGTGCATGCAACTCAATAGGATAAACTAACGTTGTCCTGTCGTCACGCAAGAAACCCACACATTGTTTAATTTCCTTGCAGGTGCTAAATAAGAAGGAGGGCACATTTCATTGGACGGAAGAAGTTGGTGCAGAATTTTTGAAAGCTTGTGTGGAGCTGATAGAAGCGGGTATCATTAAAAAGGGGGCAAAACTTAGCGCAGATGTCGTGAAGATCTTATGCAATCGACACAGTCTAAAGGGAGTCACACCAAACATCTGTCGACAGAGATGGGATAGTATGAAAGAATACTTCGATATATATTGGAATTATATCAAGTGTCGAGACAAAAGAGCCCTTAAGTGGAAACTAAATGTGCTTACTACGTACTACTCTCATCATGTCTCTTTGCACTTGTGTGTTTGATAAAAAACTAATTATAATTATTATTATATACTGCATTATTATAGTAGCAGGCAGGAGGAGGATATCGGAGGTACTAGTATATATATGTTTTAATAAATATGATATCTTTGATTCCCAGAATGTTCCGATGAAATTCAAGGCCTTGCTACGTGATGCTTTTCCTGGGGAAGATGAACATCCCGTAGACGATGACGACGATGAAAGCACGGGGATTGCGGATGACTCTGTCATCCTCGAGAGCATGCCTTCCTCATCATTTGAGCACGGGCCACCCGAACCTCATCACCAAAATGAGGATGAACGAGTGCCCAACATTTCTGTGCCGGCTTCACCTGCTGCAGCCGAACAATATCATGTTACGGTGGAGGTATGTCCATGCATCTCTGGCTTGATGTTGATATGATTTTATTTCCGTGCGTCGTCCTTCTTGTATCTAAAAAAGCCAAAGTATCTTATAATTTCGAATGGACAGAGTCGAACCTATATATGCCCCTATACGTTGTAATGGATCCATGTGCTCACATCCTAAAACATTTGGATTTTGAGTTGTGATAACACAAATAGTACAATGATTTTCACAATTCTTAGAACTTTTCACTAACACATAGTTAATACATTGAATTTTCTGTGGTTTGGTAATTATATATATATATACACATCACATCATTAAATAAATATATTTATTCAGGATAATGCACTACAGGTTGCGCAGTCATCCAAGAAGAGGAAGCAACACCCAACCGAGCAGGACGAGGTGGAGAAGGGAAGCAGGGTTGTCGACGGCGCGGGCATTGCGTCACTCTCCAATGGGAGGGTGCCATCAACATTAGCGTCCAAAAATGCCACTATATCTACCTTATTGGACATAAAGCCGAAAGTGTCTGATTTGGAGGCCCAGTAGTCAACCTCCAAAGGGAGGGTGCCAATACCGTTGATGTCGTCCGTGAGCTCCACTCAGATTGCCATCGACAATAGGTCGGAAGGAGTAGGTAAGTCAACCACGAACAAAGTTGCTTTGCCCTTGTTGTGGAGTATTACTACATGTGCTTCTTTCTAACCAACCAACTTTAAATTTTTTTCACAATCAATCAGATTTTTGTCGTGCCATTTGCGGTGGGTCTTCATCATGTGGGCAGAGCCCCAAGGAAGCTCTAGCGAGAGGGATGGGTAGCGCCAGCAGCCAGCCGCAGCACGATGGACACCAGGAGCCAGAGCCGACCAAGTTGGGGCAAAGCAAGCCGCTGCTGAGGGAAGTGCACAACAAGACGATATCACCAGCAAATGATGAGACCACAACAGTCCAGCACAAGGGTATTTGGTCCCTCGCTAGTGTACAAGTATGTATAGCCGATGTTTTTTTTGAGCAACAGTTAGTTTACCCCTAGCTAGCTAGTACCAAAGTTAAATTTATTTTACCCCTAAGTGGTATACTAAAATTAATTTTCTTAATTAATTGGTACAAACGTAATGTTGTGTGTGTATAATAACCTTGAAACCTGTTTTCCAGGCAACAGGCGGTACAGTTGATGCACCTAAGTCTACAGTAAAAAATAGTTTCAGCACATGGTGTCGTTACCGAGGAAATGGGTACCCCAAAACCCCAGGTTTACCGAATTAAACCCCACAAAAACGATAACTCGACCCCTCCTGTGACCTCCCGCGCAAACGTACAAAGTCCCGCAGGCTGAGACACTTTGGGCCGACCCGCGGACGACGACGGCCCAAAGCCAAAGCCCACTCGAGAAACTACCGAACGGACTAGTACTGTACACCCTAGAGGATACCGAACGGACTAGTACTGTACACCCGAGAGGCTACCGAACGGACTAGTACTGTACCCAGAGGGTACAATTCGAGCAACCCCTCGAGGACGGAACTTCATCCCCCGAACGAGCCTGCCCTCGAGGATGTAACTTCGCCCGGCGAGCGAGCCTCCCCTCGAGGACGGAACTTCACCCGGACGAATGGGTGGCCCTCGATGAGAGTACACCCCTCGTTTTACCGACTCCCCCGTACGGATCCGAGCGCATTTAATGCGATCTATCTACCCCCGCCTAACCGTATGGCCACAGTTACGGTAACAGTTATAGGCGTGGCGGTCAAATCTGCTTTTACCGCCCATACCCCGGAATCCCGCAAGTCATATTACGCTGTTGCGCCATACCGAGCGCTGTGCCACGACCCGCACCGCCTCGAGACGTATAAACTAACGTGTTTTCCGTGTTTTCCGGGATTCGGTCTTATCCAGCGAAGCTCGACCCCCTCGGCACGACCCCCTCGGCTCCGGCCAAGACCCTCGACCGTCACCCCTCGACTTCACCGAGCGAACCCTCGAGCTGAACTTCAACAACTCCCGACGCGACGGCTGCAGGGCCTCCCATACCGACGTACATCACTACAGCGGCACCGACGTGATCGGCCTCAACGTCGTACGTCATCAGCGTCATGCGAACTCGAAATACATGTACACCTGTGCCCCTCCTTCGTCTATAAAAGGAGGCGCCAGGGCATTAGAGAGAGGGACCGGACTGAGAGAGAGAGAATCTAGAGCATAGAAACATTAAGGCTTTAGATCACAGAGAGACACCGTGAGCCTGTGTACGGTTGAGAGCAAGGCGTCCGAACGCCCAAACTCCACCTCACACTCCCCACACCTGCTTGTATTTTCCTCTGTACCAGCACTTCGGTGCAAGATAACACGAATCATCCTCCCCCCGCTGGACGTAGGGCCTTCTTTGCCCGAACCAGGATAAATCATCGTGTCCTTCTTGCATCACCCACCGGATTAGGGAGCACGCGAATACAATATTACTTGTTGGTGTTAACCCCTCGAGGGTCAGAACACCGACAGTTGGCGTGCCAGGTAGGGGAGCCGCGTGTCACTAACGATTTCCTGCCATTTTTCCGGATGGGCGATTTTGTTTCACCACTTCCGCACGCTATGGTGATCTGGTTCGGGAGCCTAGAGTTCATGACCCTCGGCCAGGGCTACGACATGACCCTGCTCTCGACCAGTGACCCGAACGGAGGTCGCGGTACGCCCCCACGTTCATGGGGAGCCGCTCGCTAGTCTCATGACCACGCTTCCACATCCAGAAGGAGGCACGGTCGGCGCCGTCATCGTCGTCAACCCAAGTCGAGAAGGGTTCCCGCCGCTTTCTCCACGCCCCTGACCGGAGATGAGAAACCTCTTGTTGAGGGAGTATCTCACCCGAGTTTAGAGGCAGAGGGCAAACCGGCAAGATCCCAGCACAACCTTGACTCCACTTTCACCATGCGCTCGTCGGGGAAGCGCGACGAAACCCCCGCTCGATCGAGCTCGCTTCCGCACGGGCTGTTCGAGCGTCGTCGGTGGCCTTCGTCCGACTTCAACAATCCCACAATGACGACTACAACAGCGACCCACTCCAACACGAGCACATTGGAGGACTACCCAGGCACCCTTCTCCGCGCGATGACGGACGTGGGGACTGTCACACCGGCCTCCGAGGGTTTGGCCTTCGCAAGAGCGCCCGGCCCCCGGAGGTACACCGTCGGCACACTCCAACGACAGCTGCAGGAAGAGGCGCGGGGGCAATTCCCCGTCTTCTACTACGGCGACCCTGACTCTGACTCTGATCATTGGGATCCTACCCATGAGTGCCTCCACATCGATGGTGGCGTCGACTCCGATCAGGAAACCGTCGATCCAGCGGTCGCGGCGGCTACCGCCGTGGCGAGAGACGCTCCCCCCAGAGCAGAGGACCAACAACCAGACGCACCCCGAGAAGCGTGCCCTCGTCTTGGCGAGCAGGACGCGCAGCTGGCACAGATTCGGGAGTTGCAGGCGAAGCTCGCCGACGAGCAGGAACGCTTGCGCTTACTCGAGCTAACCCTCGAGCAAGAGCGGCGACCGCTCGGCGGTAGAGCCCGAGGCAGGGCCCGAGAAGTTAACCGGCAGATCATCGAGGAAGGAGCACCCGAGCAACCCGCCCACCGTTATCCCCGAGCAAGCCAGAACGTTGTGGCGGCCGCTATGCTCCTTCGCAATATGCCCGCGCCATCCAACTCGCAAGCTCGGCGGATACAACGCGTGGTCGAGGATCTCCTCCAAGTTGCTGCTGTCCAACAAGCTGAGAGCTCAGCCTCAAGGCGTCGAGGGGCTGCCTCCGAGCCTCAGGTCGAGCCCTCTCGGCCCGAGAGGGAGGGCTCGGTCGATCAGGGGGCGGCCCCCCGACAGAAGAAGAAGCCGGCCCGAGAGCCTATCAACAACGACCGCGCTCCCCGCGACGCGCGCCTCGACATTGTCGAGAACCGCAGACGCAAGCACGAGGATGCCAAGGATCGAGGGTACAGCGCCCATCGTGGAGGGCGTTACGACAGCGAAGAAGACCAACAGGCCCCGGAGCCACCGAGCCCCCGGGTCTTCAGCAGGAGGATCCACTGCGCCCAGCTGCCCGACAAGTTTCGACCCCCCACGAGCCTCGTCAAATATAACGGTGAAACTAATCCCGAGCTCTGGCTAGCCGACTTCCGATTGGCTTGTCAGGCGAGCGGGGCACGTGATGATCACGCCATCATATGTCACCTTCCCCTGTTCCTGTCCGACACCGCGCGTAGGTGGCTCGAGGAGCTTCCCCCCGACCAGATTCGCAGCTGGACCGACCTTGTCCGTATCTTCGAAGGGAATTTCAAAGGTACCTACGTGCGTCCAGGGAACTCCTGGGAGCTGCGCAATTGCAAGCAAAAGCCAGGGGAGTCTCTCTGTGACTTTGCTCGACGATTCTCCAAGCTCCGCACCGAGCTACCCCACATCTCCGATCTCGACGTCGTTCTAGCGTTTGTTGCGGGTACAACCTGCAAGGACCTAGTTCTCGAGTTAGGGCGTAACCGCCCTGACACCGTCGACGAGCTCATGGATGTGGTCGCCAACTACGCGGCTGGCGAAGAGGCCGTCGGCGCCTTCTTCAGCGACGTGAAGGACAAGGGAAAAACGCCGGTAGCCGACAACGCTGGAGGCTCGAGCAAAGGGTCGAAGAGAAATAATAAGAAGAAGAAAAATCAACAAGGCAAGCGGGAGGCTGCAGAAGATGATCTCGTCACTGCAACCGAACTCAAAAGACCTCGAGGTCCCCCCGCGCCCCCCGAGGGTGCCATCTTCGACAAGATGCTCGAGGAGCCCTGTCCTTATCACAAGGACGGGGCAAGGCACAAGCTTAAGGACTGCCGCATGCTTCGAAGGCACTTCGAGCAAGTGGGCGTGAAGAAAGGTGACGACAAGAAAGACCAAGGCGACGGTGAGGGAGACAACGGGGAAGACGGAAAATTCCTCGAAGTCTATGACTGCTACATGATCTACGGGGGTCCCTCGACCCAGCTCACGCCCCGACAGCGTAAGCGGGAGCATCGAGAGGTCTTCTCCGCTCGTGTCGCGACGCCTCACTACCTAGACTGGTCTGATGCGCCCATCACATTCGACCGCGATGACCATCCGGATCGAATCCCCAACCCCGGGGCCTATCCGCTCGTCGTCGACCCGATCATCATCAACACCCGCCTCTCGAAGGTCCTCATGGACGGCGGCAGCAGCCTAAACGTCATCTACCTCGAGACCCTCGACCTCCTGGGAGTCAGGAGGCACCAACTCCAACCCAGTGCCGGGGGGTTCCATGGCGTCGTGCCAGGGAAGAAGGCTTTCCCCGTCGGCCGTATCGAACTTCCTGTCTGTTTTGGCACCCCTGCTAACTTCAGGAAAGAGACCCTCACCTTCGAGGTGGTCGGGTTTCATGGAACGTATCACGCCATCATCGGCCGACCAGGCTATGCGCAGTTCATGGCGATCCCGAACTACACCTACCTCAAACTCAAGATGCCAGGACCCAAAGGCGTCATCACTGTCGCCTCCTCCTACGAGCACGCGTACGACTGCGATGTCGAATGCGTCGAATATGGGGAGGCCGTCGAGCAAAATGCCATGATAGCCACGACCCTCGAGCACCTCGCCGACGAGATGCCAGATCCCAAGCGACACGCCGGCAACTTCGAGCCAGCACAATATACCAAGAAAGTCCCCCTCGACCCGAGCTGCCCATGCGAGAAGGTGCTAACGATCAGCGCCGACCTCGAGGACAAATAGGAAGTCGTGCTCATCGACTTTCTCCGCGCGAACGCCGATATGTTTGCGTGGAGTCCTTCGGATATGCCGGGCATACCGAGGGAAGTCGCCGAGCACGCCTTGGAAATCCGGGCCGGGTCCAGACCGGTGAAGCAACGCCTGCGCCGCTTCGACGAGGAGAAGCGCAGGATCATCGGCGAGGAGGTACACAAGCTTTTGGCGGCTGGATTCATCAAGGAAGTTCATCACCCCGAATGGTTAGCTAATCCCATGTTAGTTAAGAAAAAGAATGGAAAGATGCGGATGTGTATTGACTATACTAGTTTAAACAAAGCATGTCCCAAAGTTCTGTTTCCTTTACCACGCATTGATCAAATTGTTGACTCTACCGCGGGGTGTGAGACCCTCTCGTTCCTCGATGCTTATTCTGGCTACCACCAAATTAAGATGAAAGAGTCCGACCAGCTCGCGACTTCCTTCATCACACCTTTTGGCATGTACTGCTACGTGACAATGCCCTTCGGCCTCCGAAACGCCGGGGCAACATATCAGCGGTGTATGCTACATGTCTTCGGCAAACACATAGGCGACACGGTCGAAGCCTACATCGATGACATCGTGGTCAAGTCCAAAAGAGCAGACAACCTCATCCGAGACCTCGAAATCGCGTTCGGGTGCCTTCGAGCCAAAAACATAAAACTCAACCCCGAGAAATGTGTCTTCGGAGTGCCTCGGGGCATGCTCCTCGGATACATCGTCTCCCAGCGCGGGATCGAGGCCAACCCCAAGAAGGTGGCGGCCATCACACGAATGGGGCCGATTCGGGATCTCAAGGGCGTGCAGAGGGTCACGGGCTGTCTCGCGGCCCTCAGCCGCTTCATCTCACGTTTAGGGGAGAAGGCCATGCCTCTGTACCGTCTCTTGAAAAAATCCGAGCGATTCACGTGGACCGCAGAGGCCGAGGGGGCCCTCGATGAACTCAAAGCCAAGCTGACATCCACTCCGATCCTCGTCCCTCCTCGACCAGCGACGTTGACTGAACCGCCTGAGCCCCTCCTCCTCTATGTCGCCGCAACCACCCAGGTGGTCAGCGCGGCCATAGTGGTGGAGAGGCAAGAGGAAGGACGCGCCTTGCCAGTCCAGCGGCCGGTTTATTTCGTCAACGAAGTGCTTTCGGAAACGAAAATCCGCTACCCACAGGTGCAGAAGCTGCTCTACGCCATCGTCCTTACGCGTCGCAAGCTCCAACACTACTTCCTCAGCCACCCGGTTATTGTGGTATCCTCGTTCCCCTTGGGAGAGATCATCCATAACCAGGAGGCCGCTGGAAGGATTGCCAAGTGGTCGGTCGAGCTAATGGGCGAGACCATCACCTACGCACCACGGAAGGCCATCAAGTCTCAAGTGCTGGCGGATTTCGTCGCCGAGTGGACCGACACTCAGTTGCCACCAGTCCAAATTCAAGCCGAGCTGTGGACGATGTACTTCGACGGGTCGCTCATGAAGACAGGAGCAGGCGTGGGCTTGCTCTTCATTTCACCCCTCGGAGTCCACATGCGCTACGTCATTCGCATCCACTTTGCCGCTTCTAACAACGTCACGGAGTACGAAGCACTTGTCGCCGGATTGCGAATCGCCCTTGAACTCGGGGTCCGACGCCTTGACGTTCGAGGCGACTCGCAGCTAATCATCGACCAAGTGATGAAGGCCTCGAGCTGCCACGACGCCAAGATGGAAGCATACTGCAACGAAGTGCGCAAGTTGGAAGACAAATTCCACGGCCTCGAGCTTAGTCATATCGCTCGACGATACAACGAAGCCGCGGATGAGCTCACGAAAATCGCATCGACTCGAGGCACAATCCCTCCGGACATGTTCTCGAGGGACCTCTTCGAGCCCTCCGTCTATTTGGGCTCGGGGGCTTGCACTACGCCCTCGAAGCTCCACCCCATGACCTCGATCGGGGCCCCCTCGACCGGGGCCCAGGTTATGGAGATCCAGGAGACATCTCCTCCGTCGAACCCGCCACCGGATTGGTGAGCCCCTTTACTCAACTGCCTCATTCGGGGAGAACTTCCGGAGGACCGGACCGAAGCTCGACGGATCGCGCGACGGGCCAAGTCCTACGTCATCTACGGTGACGGCAAGGAACTCTACAGGCAAAGCCCCTCAGGCGTTCTTCAGCGCTGCATTACCATCGAGGAAGGCAGGAGGCTCCTCAAGGACATACACTCGGGAGCCTGCGGCCACCACGCAGCACCAAGGACCCTCGTAGGCAATGCCTTTCGACAGGGTTTCTACTAGCCGACCGTCGTTTTCGACGCCACGAACATCGTCCGCTCATGCAAAGGGTGTCAATTCTACGCCAAGTAGACGCACCTCCCAGCTCACGCCCTACAAATGATCCCCATCACCTGGCCGTTTGCGGTCTGGGGGCTCGATCTTGTGGGGCCTCTTAAGAGGACGACCAAAGGGTACACGCACCTGCTCGTTCCCGTCGATAAGTTTACCAAATGGATCGAGGCCTGGCCCAACAGCAACATCCGCTCCGAACGGGCGGTCGAGTTCTTCACTGACATCATCCATCGCTTCGGGGTCCCGAACGTCATCATCACTGACAACGGCACGCAGTTCACCGGCAAGAAGTTCTTGGATTTCTGCGATCGCCATCACATCCGTGTGAATTGGTTCACGGTTGCACATCCTCAAACTAACGGCCAGGTCGAGCGCGCCAATGGCATGATTTTGCAGGGCCTCCAGCCAAGGATCCTCAAACGTCTCAGCAAGCACGGAAAAAAATGGGCGGCGGAGTTGCCATCGGTCCTATGGAGCTTAAGGACAACACCTAGTCGAGCCACGGGGTTCACCCCATTCTTCTTGGTCTATGAGTCCAAGGCCATCCTCCCCACTGACCTCGAGTATGGTTCCCCTCGACTAAAGGCGTACAACAAGCAAACCAACGAAGAAGCCCTCGCAAACGCCGTCGACCAGGTCGAGGAGGCTCAAGACATGGCGCTGCTTCACTCCGCGAGGTATCAGCAAAAACTTCGACGCTACCACGACAAGCACGTGCGCCCGAGGGACCTCCAAGTTGGAGACCTCGTCCTACGTCGACGACAGAGCAACAAAGGACGTCACAAGCTGACGCCGCCATGGGAAGGTCCATACGCCGTAGCTGAGGTGCTAAAGCCCGGGACGTACAAGCTCGCTAACGACAAAGGCAAAATCCTCACCAACGCATGGAACATCGAACAGCTACGTCGTTTCTACCCTTAGGGCACCAGCGCCCTTGTACATTCTCGCATGTCTTGTACATTTCTGCATGACAAATATAAGGAGTACTTTCGATTATAAGTTCAAAACTTGTCATTGTACATGCAAGAGGTAGCCTCGACCCTGTCCCACCAGAGTCGAGCCTCCCTCGGGGGCTAACGGGGGGGGAACCCCCTAAGTTCCTAAAAATACGAACGATTTTTTCGCACGCCTCCCTTTTCGCTTCCCAACTAAGTTGACAATGCCTCGAACTCCCTAGGGGTCGAGGGCTGTCGAGCCGGAGCTCTCCTACGCCTCCGGGCTACGGTACCTCCACTCGCTCCCCCCTCGAGGGATACGAGCTTGCGTCGGACGCTCAGTCGGAAAGCAAAAGTCAGGCGAGCAAAGCTCGAGCGCTTCTTCTTTCTCACACCTCGATACGCTTCGTGACTAAGTAGAAAACGCCTCGAACTCCCTAGGGGTCGAGGGCTGTCGAGCCGGGGCTCTCCTACGCCTCCGGGCTACGGTACCTCCACTCGCTCCCCCCTCGAGGGATACGAGCTTGCGTCAAAAACTTAGTTAAAAAAGCAAAGTCTAGGTGAGAAGAAAGCAGAAAAGGTTCAAAAGTAAAATGACACATCACATTACGATAGATGTATCAATGTTCAAAAAGGGCTTTCGAAGCCACAATTGAATATAAGTTACAAAAAACTAATTCATTACATGGGCACCCTCGCCCAGTCTTGCCCTACAGGCTTGCCCCGTCACCGCCCTCCTCGACATGGTACCCTCCATCCGTGGGGGGGGAGGACTTCGTCCTCAAATAACTTCACCAGCTCTCCCCCCGGCCTCTCGGCGTCGTTGATGAGCCCTCGGCAGCGCTCCTCATTCTCGGCGTTGGTCTTCGAGATGTCAGGAACAAAGCCTTGGGCCACCACGTTCATATCAAAGACGAAGCCGGAGGAGACCACTGCAAGCGCCTGCTTCACGCTGGTATGGAGCGCCTCCCGCACGCGATCGCGAAGGGTGGCGTCGAGGTAGTAGATCCGGTCCACGAGCGCGGCACCCGGGATGTCTTCTTCGGCACCCTCGACGGGCCCGACTTCCCAGGAGGCGCAGAGCCTGTCGAGGGCAACCCGGAGCCGACCAAGAAGCGCCTCCTCCCTCGCAAGGCTCTCCTGCAGCGCCTTGGCGGCGGTCTGGGTTGCAAGCAGCTCAGACTCGAGGCCTGAAACACAAAGCAAGAATTAGATAAACCATACAAAAAAAACAAAGATCAAAAACCCTTTAAGGAGCTCACCAGCACAGCGAGTCTCGAGGGCGTTGCGATCCCCCAGCACGGCGTCGCGCTCCCCCCGAGCCTCGTCCCGCTCCCGCTGGGCCTCTTTGAAGGCTCGGGTCACCTCCGTCTTCTCGAAGCGGAGGGTCTCGAGGGCGCCACCAGCTAGGATGATGGCCTGCTCCTTGTCCTGGAGGGTGGCCTTCATTGCCCCGAGCTGGGTTTCCAGGCCGGCGGCACGGCTCTTCTCCTCCTGGACCAAGGCGGAGAGGGCGTTGTGCGCGGCGGAGACTTCAGCGAAGCTGGCCTTGAGCGAACGGATGCGCTCCACGGAGCTCTGAGCCTCCGCCATGAGCAGCTCGACGCGCTCCTGGGCTCGGACGCTCTCGACCCTGGCCTTCTCCGATTCGGCCTTTGCCGCATCTGCCTCCTCCCTGGCACGCTCGAGCTCCCCCTCGAGGCGGGCGGCTTCCCCTCGAGCGGCGTCGGAGTCCGCCCTCGCCCGGGCGGCCTCCTCTTTGGCCTTGGCGGCCTCCTCCCTCGTCCACTTCAGCTCCTCCTCGATCTCGGCCACCCTGCCCTGCGCAGAGCGGCTGGCTTCGAGTTGGCGAAGCACTTCCTCCCGGCTGTTGTGCGTTTCGTGGAGGAAGTCTGACTTGGAGTAGGACCGCCTCCGCGCCTCCTGGGGACAGGAAATCGAGGGTTAAGGCATCCCATACGAAAGAACTTAAAAAACTACATACGGCTTAACACTGCGACTCACCGCGAGGTTCTGGTCAAGGTCTTCAGTGAGCTCGATGCCCAGTTTCAGCAAGTGCCGCAGCCACGCCCGGGACCGCTCGGCCTCCTCCCAGCACTTGACCTCCGCCGGGTCGTTCATCTCAATCCCCGGAGCGCTGGAATCGCCGAGTTCCCGGAGCACGATGCGCTCCTTGCCCCAATGCAGAAGGACCATCTTGACCTTGGCTCACGCCAAGGAATCGATCTCCTCCACCACATCGCCCGGAACGCCATAGCCCACGGCCAACTCCCCCGGGATGTGGAACTCCGACGCGGCGCGGGCACTCCTCAGCCCGGGGTCGAACGTCGACCTCCTCAGCACGCCAGAAGCCGCCGTCTCCTCCGGCTGCTCCGTCGACGGTTGCGGCGCCTGATTCGGTGCTGCTTCCGGCGCCGTCGGGGGCAGCGGAGGTGTGGAGGCCGTCGCTTCACCCAACGCCATGACTTGTAGCGCCGGTGGGACCACCGTCAGCGCGTCTTCCGCCGGAATCGGTACCGAGGCACCCTCCGGTTGCGCCCCTGGCAGCCCCGGGACCGTCGACGCCTTCGACGCCGCTTCTCCAAAGTAATCACGGACACCCATTGTTTAGGCAGCCCGGAAGTCGCTTCCACCTCCGACATTTCGGGCGGTTGCTGCGCCGGCGGGTCCAGCAGCGCCGCTTCCCCCGGCGGCGGCTGCTGCGCCCGCTGATGCTGGGACGGGCCCCCAGTTTCCCCCTCTCCCCGCTGCTTCGACGGCTCCTTCTCCTCCTCCTGCTGCGGCCGTGGCAGCTCCGCTTCTTGCAGGGCCCCTTGCTCCTGCTCCCTCCGGGCCTCGAGTTCAGGCAGCCCTGCCGGCCAGGGCCGCCGCTCTCCCGTCGAGGGGGAAGGGCCGCGGTCTCCTCACCCTCGAGGTCCACGACGGCGACCTCCTCTCCCAGCTCGTGGCCCTCGAGGGCTCCCGCCTTGGGTGCGGGGATCGAGGCCTCCGGCCCGCCAGGAGCGGAAGCTCCCGACGTCGGAGCACCAGCTCCTGGTGCCGGGTCGAGCTCGAGGGCCACAGGCGACGACGTCAAGGAGGCACTCCCTCCCTCATGCATCCTCCCCGGCTCAGAGTCGCCACCCGCCGCGGCCCCCGGGACGCCCGACCCTGCAGCAGGAGTGGAACCCGTCAGCCTACCGTGCGCCATAGCACCAAGGGCTGAGGACAACCACTTGGCTTCCCACGGGGCCAAGGGCCTCGACGACGCACCTGTAGCCGGGGCCTCCATCTTCGTGGCTACATCCATCTTGAGCCGCTTAGCAGGCGCGAGAGACGCCTCCTCGATCTGGCGCTTCGACCTGAATGGAAAGCAGAACGGCAAAAAGTTTATTAAAGCGCACAAAGAAGACGCAACGAAAAGAAAACGATTCAACGACACTTACCCGAAGGGTATAGAGGCCTTTCGGGTACCCCTCGAACTGCCCGCAGATTTCGAGACCCCTCCCGAAGCCGAGCTCTTCGCAGGGCTGGGGCTGCTCGGGGCCGTCGGTGGGGTCGACGCGCTTCCCTGCTTCGACGGGGCCTCCCGGGCACGCCTCTGCTCCGCCCGCGCCGACGACCGGGACCGGGTCTCCCGGATCAAAGTGGGTGGGCTCCCGCCTTGAGTATGATGCGAGGGGGGTGATCCCCCTCGAGGCGAGGCCTCGGCCCCCTTTTTCCATGTCGGCGCTTCGAGGCCGACGCCGCCGGCTGAGGCGCGCGCTGCTCCGCCACCTCCTCCTGCACGAAGGGGCGGTCAGCATGGGAGGAATCCGACAGGATGCGGTCGAGGCGCCCCTCCACCCCCTCGACATCATCAGTGTCATCATCATCATCTTCATCTCCATCAGAGGGAGACTCCTCCTCCGGGAGCCCGTCGCGCCTCTGCTCAGCGCGGCGCTTCGCGAGCCTTTCGCGCTCCCGGAGCTTCTTGGCTTTCTTTTTCTCCTCCTCGTCCTTACTCCGCTTCTCTTGCTGGGCGGTGAAGCGTCTTACCTGATGATCGGGAGCGTCCTCCCTCAGTGGAGGCCTCAATCTCTGGTTGTCGATTCTCCCCTGCGCAAAGACGTTTAGTCACAAGGACAAGAAAAAAAGGGGGAAGAACTCGAAGGGCACGAATCGGGGCACTCACCAGGTCGAGGCAACCCTCCTCTGGCCGCATGAGGAGGCGGTTGATGTCTTCCACCCTGAACGAGCCAGCCACCATCCCCTTTACCCGCGCGACGACTTCCGAGGCGGACGGCCTCTCACCGGACATCCGGCACCTCCTGAGAAGCTCGGGCGCCGCCGAGGGGAGCATCTCGTCCAACCGCAACGGGCGCTCCATCAGAGGGAGCACCCGTCGACTGTGAAAGGCCGAGATGACCATCCCCACCGTCAGGCCCGCTTCTCGAAGGGTCCTCATCGTGACGACGAGGGGGTGAAGTCGATGCTGAAGGTCTCCCGTGACACCGAACGGCCAATTGTATGGACGCTCGGCGATGAGCCGCCCGGTATACGGCGGGAGATAGCCGCCGTCGTTGTGAAGATAGAACCACTGCTCGTCCCACCGGGAGTGGTTGGACGTCAACCCGGTGGAGATGTACTCGCGTGGCTCCTCCGACCTCCTGGTCTTCAACGCGAAGTTGAGGCACCCCGCTCTGACGATTCGCCTTACTCCGGCCGACACCGGGGAGGCGAACCACTCCCCCTTGTAGAGGTGGAGCCATAGCTCCCAATGTGGCTCCATTCTGAGATAGCCCTCGTAGATGGCCGCGAAGATGGTGGCGTTGGAGATGGCGTTGGGGGAGAAATGGTGGAGCTCGATGCCGTAGAAGTTCGTCAGCCCCCGCATGAACTCGCTTGGGGGCACACCGAACCCATGCCGATGGAACTTGAGGAAGCTCACCACATACCCCTCCGGCGGATTTGGCTCTTCGTGGTCCCTGGGCGGCGCAATCCACTCCGGCCAATTCGAATCGGTGATGGGGCGGAGAAGTCCTTCCCTCACCAGCTCGAGCAGCCTTTGCCGCGTCACGGTCGATGGGCGCCAGGGCTCAGCGGGCTGGAGGACGGGGGCCATGGCGGCAGCGGCAGCACAGATCTGCTCGGTGGACGCGGCGGCGGCAACAACAGCACGAATCTCCTCGACGGACGGTCGACCAGGAAGGTTCCCAATCGCGACTTCTCGCTCTAAGTTTTTATCCTCACGCGCGCAGGAAAGCAGGAGCTCGGCAGAATGACGAAAGTAGGGGCGAACAGCGCCTGTCCCCCTCTGTTTTTATACTCGGGAAGAGCAACGGGCGGAGCCCGGCGGCAGGGAAAAGGTAACTTCCCGCAATTAATGCGTTTGCCTGACCGTTCCCCCCTCGACCCTCGACCGGACGCACGCGTCACATCTCTGACAGAGAGCCATTGCTCGGGCCCACCACGATCGCGCCGCTAAGCCCTTCTCCTCAAAAGGCGTGCCCAACGGTAAGAAAAAAGAACCGTCACTCGCTAACAAAGTTTTCTACATAAGGTAAAACGCTCTGGCCCCGCTCAAAGTCTCGAGGGAGCGAAGGCCAGTCCTCGAGTGAGGGCTTAACGGCCACCCTTGAGCACCACAAAAGAGCGGGCTCCGACCCCGCCTCGAAGTCT
>CM041631.1:59949216-60107651 GCA_023333625.1 Bothriochloa decipiens | reverse complement strand
TCCTCGAGTGAGGGCTTAACGGCCGCCCTTGAGCACCACAAAAGAGCAGGCTCCTACCCCTCCTCGAAGTCTCGAGGGAGCGAAGGCCGGTCCTCGAGTGAGGGCTTAACGGCCGCCCTTGAGCGCCAAAAATCGGGCTCCGGCCCTAAGTCTCGAAGGAGCGAAGGCTGACCCCACGAACAGGGTTCGATAGCCGCCCTCGAGCACCCGAGTCAGGGGTGACCAAGGGGGAGCCAACACGAGTCCCTGCTCGAGAACGAACTCTCGAGACCCCTTTGGACGCATCCAAGGCGAAACGCTACGGACTTTATGGAATCCCCCCGAAGGGAGGCATCGAGCCGCCGAGACCTATCGAATGGAATCGGTATCCGTAGGACCATTGCGCTTTGCTTTAATGAGACCGCCTCCGGGCCTCCTGCCGACCTCTATCGAACGAGGAACGGGCTCTCGCTTGGATTTTCCCGTTACCAGCTCATTGAGAACTTCGCAGCTCGCCCTATCGGGGGTAGTCCGATGCTTCTCGCCTCACATCCGATCGAAAGGACTCGTGAGAAGAATGCCGAGGCCAGCAACGCCCCAGCTGCACGAGGCTCGGGGGCTCGTCTGTGCCCGGCGCCCCTCGACGAAAGAGGGTCAAAAATCCCCCGGGGGCTCCCCTCGGTAAAGCGCTACGACTCCAGTTCAGGCCTGTATCCAACTGGACAAGCACCCTTTAACTAAATATAAATAAAGCCCTCACAGGAGTCTTTCGACTCCTACGAGGCCTCGGGGGCTACCCCCGCGGGGGTCGCTCGCGCGCCCCCCACGAGAAAATCCGAATCACGTCCCATTTTCAAATTTCTGACCCCCTACCCGAATGCCATCACTCGAGCAGGGGCTCGGGGGCTACTGTCGTTACCGAGGAAATGGGTACCCCAAAACCCCAGGTTTACCGAATTAAACCCCGCAAAAATGATAACTCGACCCCTCCTGTGACCTCCCGCACGAACATACAAAGTCCCGCAGGCTGAGACACTTCAGGCCGACCCACGGACGACGACGGCCCAAAGCCAAAGCCCACTCGAGAAACTACCGAACGGACTAGTACTGTACACCCTAGAGGATACCGAACGGACTAGTACTGTACACCCGAGAGGCTACCGAACGGACTAGTACTGTACCCGCGAGGGTACAATTCGAGCAACCCCTCGAGGACGGAACTTCATCCCCCGAACGAGCCTGCCCTCGAGGATGTAACTTCGCCCGGCGAGCGAGCCTCCCCTCGAGGACGGAACTTCACCCGGGCGAATGGGTGGCCCTCGATGAGAGTACACCCCTCGTTTTACCGACTCCCCCGTACAGATCCGAGCGTATTTAATGCGATCTATCTACCCCCGCCTAACCGCATGGCCACAGTTACGGTAACAGTTACAGGCGTGGCGGTCAAATCTGCTTTTACCGCCCATACCCCGGAATCCCGCAAGTCATATTACGTTGTTGCGCCATACCGAGCGCTGTGCCACGACCTGCACCGCCTCGAGACGTATAAACTAACATATTTTCCGTGTTTTCCGGGATTCGGTCTTATCCAGCGAAGCTCGACCCCCTCGGCACGACCCCCTCGGCTCCGGCCAAGACCCTCGACCGTCACCCCTTGACTTCACCGAGCGAACCCTCGAGCTGAACTTCAACAACTCCCGACGCGACGGCTGCAGGGCCTCCCATACCGACGTACATCACTACAGCGGCACCGACGTGATCGGCCTCAACGTCGTACGTCATCAGCGTCATGCGAACTCGAAATACATGTACACCAGTGCCCCTCCTTCGTCTATAAAAGGAGGCGCCAGGGCATTAGAGAGAGGGACCGGACTGAGAGAGAGAGAATCTAGAGCATAGAAACATTAAGGCTTTAGATCACAGAGAGACACCGTGAGCCTGTGTACGGTTGAGAGCAAGGCGTCCGAACGCCCAAACTCCACCTTACACTCCTCACACCTGCTTGTATTTTCCCCTGTACCAGCACTTCGGTGCAAGATAACACGAATCATCCTCCCCCCGCTGGACGTAGGGCCTTCTTTGCCCGAACCAGGATAAATCATCGTGTCCTTCTTGCATCACCCACCGGATTAGGGAGCACGCGAATACAATATTACTCGTTGGTGTTAACCCCTCGAGGGTCAGAACACCGACACATGGAGAGGAGAAAATAGCACGTTCAGAGGGAACAGGTCTGGTCAATGCAGCTTACAAGGCTATTAACCAAATAATCAAGGTTTGTTGCCACCACACTTTAATTCCTTAGACATTTGTAATAACAATAACAATTAGTAAAACAATGGAACAGCATGGATGTTGTATTTTTTAATCCTTTTTTGGTTGACCATCGTACAATCACACACTACTAAAGAGAAACTTTTTTTTTAATTTTTGAAATATAGATTCCAAATGTTGTCCGAGAATATACTATCTCAGTCACAGGTTTTATTGACACAATTGCAACAACTCGAGTTGTTGAAGTCACTGAAGATGCGAGCGACAACGCTGCCATACATGCCTTAACCGACAAATCTTTCAGGTTATTATAGTCGTCCTTTGAAATCTGTTTTCATTATTTTCTTGTTTCATGATAATATGCCACGCATGCTCTTTGCTACAGCTCTCTTCGTATATATTTGTTGATTTGGTCTCAGTGGGAGCTGCGAATCCAAGGACATTATCGTCTCCAGTGTCACAGCTTACTTGAATGCCCTAAACAAGATTTGTAGTTTGATAAGCGACCCAGCTGATGAGATGTACGTAGACCCTTGAGGAAGAGAGCACACATCTCAAGGAGCTCAGCTAGAAAACTAAGTTAGATCATATCACATGATCTAACATATATTCTTAAGTATGTATGCATGTCCGTGAGATAACATGCACAACTATTTGTGGTGTAGGCCCGCATTCGGACGCAGCTCCGCCGCACCTATCCTGTCCCCCCCGCAACAATTTTTCGCTGCCATCGCCTTGGGATTTAGGGTATCAATGGTTGAGTTGTGACATTGATACAGTCGCCATAACTCGACAGATGAGATGTCTTCATGATTATGATGGGTGGGTGTTTGAAGGGTTCTCTGTGTTCTTTTGTTTTATATGCATCTTTTTTTGTTTGACCTTGAGGTGTAATGTATTAATATATGTTCTTTTGAGTTTACTCAAAGCTTGTGTTGTGTACTTTTCTGTGCTGTAGGATGGCTATCGTCCACCGGATGCCTAAATACATTCAAATCAGCGGCATACATTTGTATGCGCAGGCTGTTGGAGAGTGTGAGATGGAACTAGATTTGTTTGATGTACTGGTTCGTACAATGTCACAGGAGGATGATGGTTTGTATGCGCCATACGGTGATAAAAGATGGAGGCGTGTGTTTGAGTCAGACTTTATGGTTGGTTTTTTTTATAGTTGTTATTCTCAGTTTACGTAGTTATTTAACGGCTGTCTTTTCAGCTATATTCTTGTGGTTGATCCCCATACTTTTTTTTTCCTGCAGGCATGGATTCTTTCTGGTTCTATTTCTACGAATGATAGTGGGTGTGCTGGTCGTTTAAGCACGTGGGATAGATGTTTTGATATGAGGAAAACCAAATTGGTAAGTGTAATTCCATATTGTCCTCCCCTGTGCTTGGCTGAAAATAATAATTTTTCTGATCCTATATATATATATATATATATATTCTGTTTTAAGCGTTCAGAAGCCTATATCCTTGTGTTTTGGCTTATTTTGGTGTGCAGCTATTTTTCCCTGCCATGTTGCAGGGCACTTGGGTGTGCTTTGCTTGGGCATTGGAGGAGAATGTTATATATATATATATATAAGATCAGAAAAATTATATGTTTTCAGAAAAATTATATGTTTTCAGCCACCCGTCTAATTGGCTGTTAAAGCAACTTCATAAAACACCCATTGAGCGTGCTTGTGGGGTGGATCGGATCGGATCTCCCGATCGCCTTCCCATGGTTGATATGAAAACAAATCTCACTCTCGGATGGTGAGAAATGAAAAGGCACATTTGTGTGAACATCATTTCGACAAGGTATGAGCACTTCGTTTGAACTCCTCCAAACTAAACGAGAGAGTCGAATTTTCTATAGCAAACTTATGTGCCCAACATGGTTATCTTTCTTTTGTTTGGTCTGATCCACCTGATCTTGCAACATGTTTAGCAACTTGATTGTAATAACGTTGTTTAATCAATGAAGCTATATAATTCCAAAAAAAAGAGAAAAGAACATCAGGGGTAGTGGATAAGGTGATCTAGATGAAGAAAGAAAACCACATATCCATCCAAAAAATAATCAAAACCATCACAATCAAGAAAATAAATGACACCAACAAGAAACAAGAAAAGCACAGCCATCCATTTTTATTCATTAATGATGCAAAGTGGCAACAAACTGTTTTGATTTAATCCGAGGAAAGCCTCAGTGGTCACAGCCCGCGTTCCTCCTCACCTGTATATGGGCCGGTCCAGCAATTAGTCCAGCGGCGAGCCCAGCGATCCTGTCTCGCCGATGAGGTGGCCCATGGGTCAGCCCATGGGCGTGTGCTTCCATGTCAAACTACACCCCGGGCTGGGCCCGTTGCTAGCTAGCCGTCGCCATCACCGTTCCCCCCCGTGGCCATGAGTGTTGCTCACCCACCAGCTAGGCTTTAAACTACCCGTACTCATCGTCCTCTAAATTCATTCTCTAAAAAGAATTTTCCTTCCTGGTTATCAAGATTCTCTCCTCTATATCATTTTCTCCCGCACTCATCTATCCTCTATATCTTTCTCTATAACAAAAATGGGACCCATGTGTCAGATTTTTTCTTTTTTTTTCTCAACCGCCATCCACCTCGGTCGTTCCGTCGTCCGTCCCCATTCTCTCTCTCTCTCGAGTACTACTCGGATGGTTCTCTCTCCACTCATCACCACCACCACTTTCTACTCAAGCCCGCGCTGGCCTCCCCCAGCGACGGCGAGGTTGGCCCGCGCTCGCGCGCCCGCGCGGGGAGGTGTGGCTTCACCCGTGGCGGCTAGGCCATGGCCATGGCGGGCGAGCCTTGCTCCTCTGCTCCACCGGCAATGGCGAGGTTCCTCCGCCACAGACCGAGGCCGCCGTGGTCCTACTCGCCATGCACACAGCCACAACGCTCCTTCCTCCTGGTTCTCCTGGCGCTCTACCGCAGCCAAGGCGCCGCCCGACCTCGATGCCGACCTGGAGCACAAGGAGATGGTGGGGCTCCTCGCATTCGACGGCCGGCCACAACCGCGCTCCCCTGCCTCTGCTCCCCTTCCTCGCCGGCGGTGGCGGCCGGTGCTCGCGGCGGCGCTCCTCGCGGGTGACAGAGGATGTCAAGGTGGACGGGGAGCGGCAACAGGGCGTCGGGCAGGTGCGGCGTGGTGATGAGGTGGCTAGCGAGGTGGCGCCGTGGCCAGGGATGGGGCCAGGCCGTCCAGATCCATGGCCGGCGGCGGGCACATCTCCTGCTCCATCTCGACCCTCTCCTCTCTACTCCATCACGGCCTCTCTGCTCCGTCCCGACGGCTGGTCCCACGCGCGGATACCGTAAGCTCCTTACCCCTCTAGATTTGCAGGATGAAGGCCGGCCGGCATTGTACCGGATGCTTTACAGGTCCCCGCTGCGGGCTTTTTAGGTCCCCAGTGCAGATAGTCTTATAGTCAGACCCACGTCAGGGTGAAACCTCACACGTAGATTCCGACAACATTCAAACAACTCATGAATCGGCATGGATATAGTGACTGTGTGTGTCACGGTACCGATGATGTGGCGATGTGCATTGGTAAACGCCGATGGGGCCAGGAGCAGGTTTCTATAACACTGTTTATTTCTCTCCGTTCTGTTTACCATCATTTGACCAGCAGTAGTGTAGTGATACAAAATCATCAGTTGGTATAGCATTAGATTGTCACAATGGATGCCACCGCCCACCGAGATGCTGAATTAGAATAGAATACCAACAGCAAGACTAGAGTGATTTGGACCTCTCGTTTGTGCGAGAAAGGCAAAAGCCACGTTTGTGCGAGCCATGATTTCGACAAGGAGTGAAACACATTCACATTTCGAATTGGTGGGTAAAAGTTGATCAAGAAAAAAAAAAAACAGCAAGAAATACACCTAAGAATAATCGAACCATCACAATCAAGAAAATAAATGACACCAACAAGAAACAAGAAAAGCACAGCCAGCCATCCATTTTTATTTATACTTATTCATGATCAAGCCATGACAACCCACCCCTCACCAACCGAACCGTCCTACTACTCCGAGTCCATGTGCTCGACGACGAACCGGCGCACGACACGGACGAGCTCGTCGGCGCGCTCCGACCAGGGATCCTTCAGGAAGAAGCCGTGCTCGGCGCCGGCGACCTCGACGTACTCCACCTCCTTGCCCCACTCCTCCTTCATCCGGCGCGCGTAGTGCGCGTCCCGGTCCCTCAGCACGTCGCGGCCCCCCGCGATGACGAGCACGGGCGCCATCTCCACGGCCTCCAGCGACGGCGCGCGCTGGCCTGCGGGGCTGAGCACGGGGTCGTCCCTGTCGGCGCCCTCCGGCAGCGCGAGGCGCGAGTACCTGTCGCCGATCTCGACGGTAAGGAACGCGTCGCGCGGGCACTCGAGCTCCGCGCGCGTGCGCGCCTCGCCCGCGAAGGCCGGCAGGAGCAGGACCGCGCCGCGGATCCGGACGGCGGCGGGGGCGAGGCCGGTCTTCCCGAGCCGCGCCGCGACGTGGTGAGCGATGTTGCCGCCGGCCGAGTCGCCCGCGACGAAGACGCGCGCGAAGTCGGCAGCGTCGGCGAGCCACGGGTCGGTGGTGGCGGAGCGCGTCAGCCAGGTGGTCATGGCCCTGGCGCCATCCTCCTGCGCGGCGGGCAGGCGGTGCTCGGGCGCGAGGCGGTAGTCGAAGGAAAGCACGACGGCGGGGAGCGCGGAGGCGAGGCGGAGGCACCACGCGTGGAACTTGGGCCACCGCCCGGACCCGATGCAGAAGCCCCCGCCGTGGAAGTAGGCCACCACGGGGACCCGCGCGTCGTTGGCCGCGCCCAGGTGCGCCGGACGGTACAGACGCGCGTTCAGGTCGTGCTCCACGTCCCACGTCACGTCCTTCCACTCCACGCCGCAGTCGTCGTCCGGCATGTCGAACGGCGCCGGCGGCGGCTCCGCGCTGCGCCGCACCGTGCCGTCGCTCATCACCTGCAGCACGTCCCGGCAGTCCTCCACCACGTGCGGCTCCGCCGCTGCCGCCGCCGCCGACGACGACATGGTTGGAAGGCTTTCACCACTTGTGGTAGCAGCAGTGGTGAACGAACACAGAGGAATCGGAATTTGCGGACGCACGAAGGTTTGATTGGTTACAAGATGAAGATATTCGATGCCCACCCATACACGGCGTCCTCGTCCGGTTTTTAAAGGCAGCTCCGGTCCAGTCGTGATCAGAATAGCTGGTGCTGATCTCCCACATAAAAAAGCAAACAGAAAATCTTGCCTAACCTCCAGTGTCTCGTGCTCCTTTTGCTTGGCCCACAGAACCCGGCTGCAAGGCTCAATCAGCAAAGGAATTTGTGTTTGTTACAACTACTAGAGCCGAAGTTGGCTTGCATTCTGTTGTGGAAGAGGTGGGATACACGAAACAAAGTCAATAATGCCGGTGATCCATCCCGAGCAAACATGTCACATGCCAGCTAGTGCACAAACTAAAACCTCCTGCTGGGCTGAAGCCTAAATGGGGTGACCGTGGGACCTCCTCAAGGTGTTCTGCAGATTAAAACTAATTGTGCGCCTGCGTTTGTGCGAGCAACAAAGGTGGGCAACTCTTCCATAGCGCAATGGTACCATTTATAATGTATTACGTATCCCGTTCCACCTGCAGTAACAGCATTGTCATTAAATTAAATACTTGTAGAGCAGAGGATACAGGAAGTTTTCTTGTTCTTTCTTTCGTGTTCACTGTCCTCGTCTATTCATCGTCAACTTTCCTGACTCCTTGCTTCTCCAAAAGTACAGAAACACAAAAAAAAAAAAAAAAAAAACTTGTTGTGTCAAGTTTTCTTTTATTGTGCAACCAGTTCAGGGTACAAAAGGAATTCTCGTTGTTGCTACCGAGTAATTTATGGCTTGAAACAGCTACCTCAAGTCACTCCATAGGCAAAATAGTTGTTTTTAAGAGAACTTTTATGTCTACCTTGGCAATTCTGCTAGCTTTAGGAAGCACCATCTTTTTTTTATTACTTCTTTAATGTGCACACTGTATCTATTGCAGGTTAAGCAAACAGCAACTGCTGTTGGGGGCTTCATTTACTGTTAGCCAAGTTGGAAGCTGTCCACCAAGCACAACAGCACCAGTGTGGAGGAGACTGGTGGCAGGGTTCTGAATTTGCAGCTACGCCCTGCTGGTTGCTGGCTTGGCAGGTAAACAAAGCAAATTTAAACCTGAACTATGGGTGAAAACTGTAGGAGTCATACCAATCTCACTGGTTACTCGCCGTATCTCTGATCCTGGTGTGTTCATTTAGATATTGGCATATCTTTCTATAGATTGTCTGTTCACCATGTTGAGGTTCATCAAGATCTCATACCGTGGAAACATTTATGAGACTGTTCATCAGAAAGTATCAATGCTTGATTTGTTCATTGCTTCTTTACAGCTAATAATAATGACAAGCAACAATTCCACTCTTTTTCTATGGGGGTTATGTCAACTGATGAAAATTTATCATACTAGGTCATGATCCACATGTTTGTATTTAGCACTTTTGCTTACTTGTGGAACATAATTACATAGGCTCTATTGGTGATTTTTTTCAGTTTTTGTCCATAGATTCAGATTTCTACTGTTTTTATTATTGAGATTATCAATATTGTGCTGGAAGGTACCACCCAAAAATAGAGTGGAATAATTCAAGGTTAAGGCATAATTTGTTAGATGGAAAACAGAAAACATTATTTTAATCCATATGTAGTTAAGGTTTTTTCCATGCTTCAATTGCTTATGTGGACTAGCAAAACCTAATATTCAGTCAATGTATTACTTTTTTAATGTATAGGCAGATATTAGTCTGGTATGAGAGAAAAGGAATCGCCTATAAATCTCTATTAATCAGGATCAAATGGTCTACAATGCTTCAATTGCATTTCCACTGCTTGTTTGGGAAAGTCTTGGCCCTTGGTTTAGAATGAACCAGTTTGAACTACAAATGCTTGTGCATTTATTGTAGAAGCACTTGGTTGAACTAAAAAGTTACCTTTTCTTGGACATATTTATTACACTATATAATCCCTTCTTCTCTTTAAACAATAGATTGGTTCAAGATAATGAACGATTCCTCAAGGTACTGAATTGAGCCCTTTACTAAGGCCACAGATAGGATGTGCCATTACACTAGCATCCATAGAGCAGAATTCCGCACTTGGTGGTGAATGAATATAAAAGGTCCTTTTTTCCTGAATTATTTCCTAAGTATTTCTTTCTATTTCAAAGCAGAAATCCAAGTTAATCTACCGTTATGGAGTTATATGAAAATATTATATTTTTGTTCATTGCTAACTTAATTGTTTGAATGTTTTCCTTTTGTATGCCAACAGATTACTGCGGTGTTCAAGATTGGGAACAAGGAACTTCCACTAATACCAGAGCACCTTTTGTAGCACATCAAGCACTTCATTAGAAAGTCGGGGCAGAGCTATGCGTGTGTTTCCAATGTACAACCTTGCCAGTTGCCATACATTTGATTTCAATGGCTTGAGCTTCAGTCTCTAACCTTCAGCGTATTAGTCAAAATATAGTCAGCCTTTTGTTCAGTTTTAGTATGTTAGTGCTGAACTTTCTGATAGGATCCATCCATGGATATTTTCTCTCACCTTATCGGTTAGTGTAATACTCAATTCTAGAAAAACAGGCAATGGACCATATTCATATTGTCTACATAGGAGAGGTTCTGTACCTTGAGATGTCCCTATTCCCATGGGTTGCTTGCATGAAGCATTTATCTGCAGCACATGCTCTCATGCTCATTCTATAATGATGTTTACCAGTTTGAACCAAAGGTAGCATTGAAAATTTTCAATTCATTATAAGTTCATAGGAAATATGAAATCCATTGTAGCGTACTATTTTCTTTTTCATTTCTCACAAAGCTACCCCAATAAGAATATCAAGTGTTGCAAAAAAAGAGTATCAAAGAATTTGAAAGCATGCTTGACAGGAAAAGAAGTTTGCAATGTTGTGAAGTCATGAAATAGATTGAAGTCTCAAGTAAGGGTATAACACCAACGCACGGGCATTTACCCAGTAAAACAAAAAACACATATGAATCATGTTTCTTGATATATGTTTTCACACTTCATTCATAGGTTCAGAGAAAGCTGTAGAGTACAAATTGTATAGCAGTGATGGCATATTGAACGATGTACTATGACATGTATAAGTTTGGTGCGGAGACCCTAACACATCACCCCATGCTAGCTACAAATTTCAGTCCCATGACGTCGCTGACAATCATTACGTAACCTGCATGAGGTCTGCAACCATCCTGGTCTTCAATGGGGCACCTCCACGTGAATTTGGTGTCGGTCTGTTGATAGTTTGTTACTCCACTGAGGTTGGTTATTTTGTTTTCCATTTTGCTTCGCTGCCATGATTTGAGGGATGTCGACTCCGGTCTCCCTGCGCGCTTCACTCTTGGTGGGCACTGGGTTGGAAAACAACTTTCGTCATCAACCCCAAAAGTATCAAGCATTGTGTGTATGTCCAGCCTGTTCGTATTCACCAACATTTTTGTAGGTTTTACAGAGTCTAGTGCGCTGATAGCCTTTGCATAATCGGTGTCATCTATGTTCCCCTCTGTTTGCGCCATCTCCATTGCTTTCATGACGATAACTCTGCGTTTCATCTCTTCGTTCTATCTTGCGGCGTGATCTGCCACTGCGGTTGGTGTGACTGCCTCACCTTGTGGGCCTGCTAACTTAGTCCATCTATGCTTGATGTTGCCTGGAGGAATTTTTGTCATGTACCTGTTTTCTAGAACCTGCATTTTGTCCGTTTAAGTTACGTGAGTTGCTATTGATTTGGATACTGAAATGATAAATTATGCTTGACACTTTAAAGATACCTTCAAGCTGTGCCTGCACAACATGCCTGAATGTTCGTATAGGCCGCAGTTGCAGTTAACTTTATCTTTCCCACCCAACCAGACTTTGTAAATTCTGCAGTCTTCGGCATCGACCTTCTTGTTGTGAGCCACCATGAACACGTTATTCGGCTCATGTTTTTTTCACTGAAAAACAAATTGATACCTGGAGTGTTCCCTTCATCGTGAACTTGTGCAGATGGTTCTTTCCCTTCCATGATAGGACTCGCTTGGATATCGCTGGCCTTCTCCATGTTTTCTGAAGCACCTAGGTCCCTTCGATTAGTCCATGTACCGATATTAGAAAGTACAAAGTTATGCCCTGAATATCGTACCTACACGAAGGCCTTCTTTGGCTTTTGCAGCATCACACATTGTAGCCATCCGCCCGATGAGATCAATATGTTGTTGAGAGTCGGATGGTTCATCTGATCTCTTGTCTGGATGGGCACCTGACTGATTACCTTTGATTTCTTCAGAGGCCTGACGTGTAACCTTTTTGCTATTCTGAATGTTTTGCTGAACATCCAATGGTGATATGCCAACTGTTCTCATGTCAGGTTGCGTGAGGACTGCACACCAGTTGCAAGGGGATCACATCATGATAAGTTTTTCTTGCGGTTTGTTAACCCTCGTACTTAGTCATCACATATTTTTTTCACTGAAAAACAAATTGATACCTGGAGTGTTCCCTTCACCGTGAGGTTGTGCAGATGGTTCTTCCCCTTCCATGATAGGACTCGCTTGGGTATCGCTGGCCTTCTCCATATTTTCTAAAGCAACCAGGCCTGCATCTATCCCTTCGATTAGTCGATGTATCTAGATTAGAAAGTACAGAGTTATGCTCTGAATATCGTACCCGCATGAAGGACTTCTTTGGCTTTTGCAGCATCACACATTGTAGCCATCCGCCCGATGAGATCGGTTTGTTGCTGAGTCAGATTGTTCATCCGATCTCTTGTCTGGATGGGCACCTGCAGCTAGCCCGTCGAGGTTTTCTGGAGCAGTTGTCATCGTACTTCTGATCGATGTGCTCGATTTGTTTCTGAGTTTCGGATTATTGTTCATTCGATCTCTCCGCTGGAGGGGTCTTTCCACGGGCTCCAGTACGTTTTGGGATTGAGACGAGACTACAGGCTAAATGATCCCATCGTCAGGCAGACTTCGTGGATGGGTTCTTCGTCCTCCTGCGTCGTGCACAGGTGCTGGCCGGCCTTGGTTCGTTACTCTTTAATCTCTATGTTTATACCTTTTCTACATACAACTCTTGAAGCATTGATATATATAGCACCAGTAATATCTTTTACTCTGAATTCATGTCTCAAACCAACTATGAATCAATTTGTGTACATCACCTCGATGCCTGAATATCTCATTATATGATAGACAAGAAAAAATAGATAAGCTGTAGAAACTGCTAGCACCAGCGTTGTTACTCTGAATTCATGTCTCAAACCAATTCCGAATCAATTTGCGTACATCACCTCGATGCCTGAATATTCCATTATATGATATACAAGGAAAAAAAAAAGATATGCCGCAGAAACTGCTAGCACCAGCGTTGAAAAACTAATGTAATGTGTATTCATGTATATATATCTATAGACAAAGACGAAGGGGAAGGGTTCCTGAATGTTTTATCGCAGCCATATCTTCCTGTGTACAATAGATGCTCCTGTGTCATCTGTGATTACCTTCCTGTTCTCATATATGTATGTCTCTAACTTAGATGATGTTAATTCAGACATGAACATAGTATGTATGGCTGAAGAATTCCACATGTATCACAAGTCCCCATCTTTCGATGTTTTTTTATTGCTCACAAGAAAAAAGTTTCATAGTTAGATGTTTATCTTGGTACTTCATCTAGTTCAGTATTCCAATGTCCAATAATTTTCCTTTTACCTTGCATGCCCTGTTTTTGAGGCATCGCCTAGGCGACAAGGCGTGCTCGAGTGCCGGGTGCTCGAGGGTCTGATGCTATTGATGACCTCACATGGCAGCTTACTGATGAAGCAATCGGTGTATCAGAAGCGCTGCAGGGTCGTAATCTTACTAGGAAATGTGCTGCCCGTGCTACTTTTGTGTTGTCCTGCACTCCTGTTGTATGGCTTTGGTGTGGTTGACTTAATTAGGATGCTTTAGAGTTCAGAACTTCAGTCTAAGACTGTAATTTTGTGGACTATTTTCTGTATTATTTTCTATTTAATTCTCAGCAACTAATAACTTGTTTGCTTACTAAATTACGTAATTTTCTATGCAGTTTCCTTCAAGGAGGATGGATGCTACATGGGAGAAGAGATTTTGGAAAGGAAAGGAAGAAATCTGGGCTTAAGAATTGGCAACAAACGAGATATGTATATGCTACAGTAGTATATAAAATTCTATATTAAAACGACTTTACAATGTGTATATGGCGTCGCCTAGGCGTCCGTGGCGCCTCAAAAGAGGGCTTGCATGAGCCCCAAAAACCTTGAGTTAACTTATGTGAATATTTAGTTCTGATTTTCCACTTTCACCGTGGCTGCAGGAGTGGCATGTCTTTGTGGATGATTTGATTTCCTACCAATTCAGAAGTTACCAAGTGTAGTCTTACTAAGCAACTTCCTGTCAGGCAATGCCGAAAGATGTCATTATATTATTAGTTAATATTGATGCATTTACCAATACATGCAAGATCGGTGTTGTACAAATTAAGCATATTTATATATCGTGCATTTGTGTTATCTGGATGAACCATACACTGTTTGAGCTCTGGGCAAAAGTGCACCGTATGGTCATGGTCGGTCCCTGTCTAACCGAAATCCACTCGTTCCCTGGTGAAAAAAAAATGAGGATTGGATGTTGCTCAGCGCCAGTTCACTTCACGCCGAGGCATGTGAGAAGAGGGCTGGGCCGGCTAAGTGCTGAGATCTTTCACGGAAGAAGTGGCCAGATCTCAGCGTCGTGTAGGAACACGCCGATGCTAAGACTTTGGCGTCAGGTGGACCAACGTCGAGGTTTTTGGGCCCACTGCCACGGTAGATACTATGACTTAGTCGCTGGTGACGTGGCGGTAGCTCAGCGTGGTCTGGAGCCCCTTACCTCGACGTCGTGCGAGAAACGATTTATTTTTAGCAAAAGTTTTAGCAAGGGCTATTTATAAAAAATATTTTTAAAAAGAACCTAATTGCAAAAATTTCACTCGGATCATCCAACGCCACCGCCCTACATCTCTGACTAATCTAGAATATCCCCGCAGGTGCCGGCCTGCTCCCTGCCTCTCCTTCCTCGATCGCCGCCGATCACCCCGCGCGTTCCAGACTTCCAGCCCACCTCCTCGCGTCACGAGCTAAGAGATGACGTGGCCTACGCCGCCGTTCCTGTACGCGCCGTCGCCGTTCGTGACGGCGGCGTCGGCGGCGGGCGCCGTCGTGATGGCCTTCCTGGCCATCTCCGAGTTCCGCGGCGCCAACCTGAGCTACTCCAAGTTCTCGCGCGGCGGCCACAGCAGCGTCGGCACGGGCGCGCTCCTGGTGTCAAGCCGACTCGGGATGCTGCTGCTCTACGCGCCGGCGCTCGTCGCTGCGCTCGCGTCCTTCGCCGTGCCGGGCGCCGTCGACGGCGCGCGCGCAAACCTCCTCAGCGCCTCCATCGCCGTCCACTTCCTCAAACGCGTCCTCGAGGTGCTCTTCGTCCACCGATACAGCGGGAGCATGCCACTGGCGACGTCTCTGCTAATCTCCTGCTGCTACCTGTTCGGCTGCGGCGCCATGATCTACGTGCAGCACCTCAGCCGGGGGCTCCCGGAGCCCGCCGTGGACCTGTTCTACCCGGGCGTGGTCGCCGTTGCCGCCGGCCTCGCCGGCAACTTCTACCACCACCTCCTCCTCTCGCGCCTGAGAGCCGCCGGCGACAAGAAGGGGTACAAGATCCCCAGGGGCGGCCTGTTCGAGCTCGTCACCTGCCCGCACTACCTCTTCGAGATCGTCACCTTCTTCGGTCTCGCCATGATCTCGCAGACGCTGTACGCGCTCGCCATGGCCGTGGGGACGGCGGCCTACCTCGCCGGCCGGAGCTACGCCACCAGGAAGTGGTACGATTCCAAGTTCGACGAATTCCCGGCGAGGATTAAAGCTCTTGTGCCCTATGTCTGGTAGCGTGTAAGCTCGTAGTGATCGGGTTGCAGCTTGCAAGCATACTTTTGCCTGTATTTTTTATGCGTAATAATAAGAGATGGCGACCTTCTCTTCAAGGTGCTGCTGCCTGCTCCTAATCTTCTGTGTTTGCCATGTACGGGCGAGTTTTGGATGCCTGTACGCCGTCAAGCAACCATACAAAATGTGCGTTTTGCTTCGAGGCTGATGCTCTGTTATATTTGCAGTGTCTGGTTCAGCGACTTCTCACTGATTCTTTTTGCATTCAGCCAATAATTAACCAGCTAGTACAGTACATTACTAAACAGCCAGCTAAAAATTAACAGTTCATAATTAGCTAAAAACATGGTCAGCGCTGTCAAAATTGGCTGGAAGCAATAATTTTTCTACTGTTGGTACTTAGAATGGTCGCTTAATTTTGCAATGCAATAAGCATGAGAGCTACGCATCTACTAGTTCCGATGGAATGAAGATAAATCCTCCGAAAATTAAAGAAGAAAAGAATGCAGCACACAATATGCTATGCGATTGTTTAGCCAGATCACATCAGATTTATTACAGTAATTTTTCGCAGTTCAACATGGCAGTAAATTCTCGCATGCATGCCCACTTGCACAACACAAACAGGACAACGTGACGCGGCTGACTGGCAGCGTCACGAGATGACGAGAAGCGTCCGGACAAGCAAACCGGCCCGGTCCCCAAGTCCCAACAACGACTCCGGCCCCACCACTGAGTCCCACCGCGATCTGGCTCATCCGGTGCGCGGCGCCGGGGCGTCGGCGTCGTCCTCGCCGCCATGCACGAACCGCCGCACGACGCGGACCAGCTCGCCCGCCGCCTCGCCGTCCGGCTCGAAGATGGCGAACCCGTGGCCCGCCCCCGGGAACTCGACGAGGTCGACGCGCCTGTCGTTGTCCACCGCCCGTACCCGCGCCACGTACTCCCTGACGCGGTCGATCAGCATGTCGCAGTCCCCGGCCGCGACGAGCAGCGGCGGGAGCTCGCCGGCATCGATGGGCCCGCCGCCCGACACCTCCGGCCCGAACGGGTTCGCGGCCGGGTGGTCCCTCGTCGCCCCCGCCGGCAGCGCCAGGCGCCACATCTGGTCGGACAGCGGGAGCGTCAGGAACACGTCGCCCGGGCAGGCCGCCTCCGACGCCGTCCTCCGCTCGCCGCCGAAGTAGGGCCACAGCAGCACGCACCCGGCGAGGCGACGTCCTGACGCCACGGCGCGAACGACGGCGTGGTGCGCAATGTTGGCGCCCGCTGAGTCGCCCGACACGAACACGCGGCCGAAGTCCGCCGCGTCGGCCAGCCACGGGTCGGCGCCCGCGCCCGCCGCTTCCTCTTGCTCTTGGTCGCCCAGCCAGGAGAGGAGGGTGTCCGCGTCCTCGACCGCCGCGGGGAGGCGGTGCTCTGGGGCCAGGCGGTAGTCTGCGGAGAGCACGACGGCCGGGAGCTCGGCGGCGAGGCGGAGGCAGACGGCGTGGAACTCCGGCGAGGCGAAGCTGCCGACGATGAAGCCGCCGCCGTGGAAGTAGACCAGCACCGGGAGCTTCTTCTCGGCGGCGCCGTCCCCGGCTCTGGCGGACGACGGCACGTACATGCGGAGGCTCAGGTTGCGGGCCTCCTCGTCGTAGACGACGTCCTTCCATCGGACTGCTGCTGGCGCGTCATCGGGAGGCGGCGGCGTGTCGTTACGGAGGACGAGCATGGCCGGGGCACGCTTGACGGTGCCATTGCTCAGGAGCTGGACCAGCCCAAGGCAGTCCTCCACGATGTGCGGAGGGGGAACATCGCCGGAGACACCGGACGCCGGCGAGGTGGTGGTGTTCGAGGACGACATGATGGCAATTGTGAAGCAAATGTGGCGTGGGCGCGTGGCTGGTCATTGGGGTGCGGTATATATTGCGGTTCAGCTGTCGAGTTTGCTGGACTGCAGTTAAGAACTACTAGTCGTCGCTCCTGACAGTAATACAGTATGTATACGTGACAAATTAGCAGTAACAACATACCACACATATATGGCAAATAATAAGACAACATTTGGATTTATTAGCATTTTAGTGGTAGTATAGCTAGCAAATACTACTCCTCCCTCAGTCCAAAAATAAGTACTCATCTTTGACTTTAAAAAGTCAATCAATTTAAAGTTTAATTAAATTTGTAAAATGTGCAATTAACAACTATATATTTTAATAGATTTATGTTAAAAATATATGACATAAGTAATCTAATAATATATATTTAGTACCATAAAATTATTACTTTTGTGTATATATTTAGTTAAAATTAAAATCGTTTGACTCCTCAAAATACATTTGACTCCCTTCGTATCTGCAAATATTTGTATATCTGCCATTCAAAAAAATTTCTCACAAATATTTGCACACATCGCATGTAATCATAGCCTGGCAGTGGCACATGAACCAGCTCTACTGCAACCGTCAGTCCGGACAGGAGCTCAGGCTACTTACTCCCATGGCAACGGATTAAAAAAAAACAGGAAACAACGCTTCTTGGCCACTCATTCCCCTGGCCATGGACATTAAAAAAAATAAAAAATGAACACCACGTCTGGAAACTCTGGATGATTCTTGGACTCTGCAAACTGTGAACTACTTTATGAGGACAATTTGGTAATTTGACATCTACCTTGGTTTGCATGCCAATACCTATATTTTTAAATATTTGAGAGACGAAGGAAGTAATTATTAGCTGGGTTGTTCGGATCCGACCACCGAGGTGCAATTGATATGAGATGCAAATGAAGTATGAGTATCACCACACCTGGGTTGTCATAATTTAAATTATGTACTGTATAATAAGATTACAACAATCAAGATTGGGTAAATTTCTATTATACCATCTTTATTGTTGGACTTTTTTTTTCTTACGGTGTTAGTTTTGGGCATTGGAGTCCCTCTATTGGTGTCTCGGTCCGGCTAGCTGCCGGATGCAGGTCCAACTAGCCTGATGTGTGTGTGTGGATGCAGGCTCAAAGTGTTTGGTTGGCTGGCCCATGGTGCACTTGACTGGGCTCAACCGATCAACTCGTGTTAGGTTTGCTGTAGGTCATCCTGTGTGCATATGGGCTTTTTTGGTTGTCCAGCATGCATACCAGAAGAACAGTGACAATGAACTGAAGTAGGATCAAAAGATTTTGTATCGCCGCACCTTTTCTATCAGGTGCTAATTTTTTTTTATTTTTTTTAAACATGCAACGGCATGTACTCCTTCCGTCTCATAAATAATTGTATATTTTGACTTTTATACTTCTTGTTTGACCATTTGTCTTATTTAAAATTTTTATACAAATAATAAAATAAATAAATTATTATAAAAGTATCTGTAATGATAAAATAAGTCATAATAAAATAAATAATATTTATTAAAACTTTTTTAAATAAGACGAATGGTCAAACAGCAAGTGTAAAAGTCAAAATATGCGATTATTTATGAGACCGAGTGAGTATTTCATTAAGCAGAAGAAGAATAACCCGTACACCCATAAAGAAGAAACAAGAGGATTTGCTATATCCTCGACACAAAACGAAAAGCAAGAACACGAGAGGTTGGGGCCCTCCGCCTAAAAACCCCAGCAACCGAGCCAAATACAAAATGTAACTCAACACCTAGGTAGCCAGTAGTGATAGGAACAGTAGTAGATACACTGGACGGCAAAGCATCCGTCCAATCAACCACGGCAACAAAACATCTGCCGGAAGAGATGATGACGTCGGTGACAAGGCATCCACCGGAAACCACCTCGGCAGCAAAGCATCCGTCGGAAAGACACAGCGACCTCGGCGGCAAAGCATCCTCCCGAAGAAACACCAACGGTAAAAAGCTCCTCTGAGTCACTCAGAGCCAACGCCCACAGACCACGGGTGAGGAGAATCTACCTAGAGACACCCGACGCCAAAGCATCCGTCGAAATAGACTACTATGGCTACCACAACATCAACTAGACATACCAAAGTGACGAGAAGCATGAAGCGCGAAAAGGCCCAGCGCAGCATCCGTGGAGGCCATACGGGAGGAGCGACAGGCCAAAGACTGGCACGATGGAGACAAGCAAGGAGCATTAACGAAGCCTTCAGGAAGGAGATGACATCCACGAATGCCAACTTCGCTGTGAATAGCATCCAGGGACGTACATCCCAAGATTTTCCTCGCGGATTCCGTGATAGACTGAAGACGACGCCTTCAAGAAGGTAATGGCGCAAGGACGCCACCGTCGTCTATTGGCTAGAAGCCTAGCGGGGTTTTCACCCATCTTCGCCTCCAAGAAGGGGGCATGAGAGCTCGCTCGACCAACGAGCAAGATAACGCCATCCACACCACCACGGCGTCGAAGGCGTACCATCAGAGTAGCTGCCCACACCACAGTGATGTAAGACAGCGCGCGTCACTGGCCTCTGCACCCGCACCACAAGCTGCCACTTGAAGCCACCAGAGCTGTAGTCGCTGTCGGCATGAGGACAGGCCACGTCCCCCGAGCAGCAGCAGCCCCAAGCCACCTCGACCCACACCACGGTAGAACCGGCCACAAGGGACCAGGTCCAGCCATCGGCGGCAGTCGCCACCGCCGCGCCGGAGATGGGGAGGGGCCCACCACGGGGGATGCTGCCAGAGCGCACCGGGTCTGCGCCAGGAGACCCGGCCGATGCTAGAGCGCGCTAGGTGGCGAGGAAGCACCCCCACACGTGTCAAGCCGAAGCCGACAGGGGGGCATCACAAGGAGAGTCGAAGCCGCCGCCGACGCGCACCGGGGGTGCGAGGCTCGCTGCCGGTCGTCACTCCACCCGCCACCACCAGATCAGGGGCGGGGCCTACCGGATCCATCGCCTCTGCCCGCCACCGGCCAGCCAGGCACCATGGAAGGGGGTTGGAGGTAGAAGGGGGGCGACGGTAGGAAGTGGGAGGTGGAGGAGGAGGTAGCCTGCGACGACGTCCCGGTTTCAGGGAGCTGCGCTGGCCGCCGTCACCGCGAGTAGAGGGCGGCGATGGCTGCCGGGGAGGAGGGGCTGGGGTGGCGTGCTGGCTGGTCGCCGGGGAGCCCACCGAGTCGCCCCGAGAGGGGCAGTTGGGGGTCGGGAAATGAAGATTGAGTTGGCGCCGAAACAAAACAAAAATCCTAATTTCTTTTATTATTTTTAGACTTTTTTATTTACACCAAAGTCTTTACAGAGTGCCCGATAAAAAAACACTCACTACAGAAGGCTTTGCCAATATTTTTTTTGTTTGCCAACTGTTATACTCGGCAAAACCTTTAGCGAGTGCAATTGGAGCTTTGCTGTGTGTCCCGGACACTCTTTAAAGTGCCGATTCCCATAGTGAGGGTCGTAGGAGTCCAATGAAAAAAATTGGTGCAAGGCAAGGATCGTACTTGACTCAATCTCATTACGTCCCATGGTACCTTAAACTTCTATATGGTGTCTCATATAAATACGTCGTGCTATGTAAGACTGCATTTGATACGCCTCATCCAGACGCCAACCCTAGCAACCGAGAGCGGGGGGGCGCGGAGTAGGTAGCGCAAGGCGGCCACTGAATCGAGCAAGCAAGCCGGATGAGGAATCTGGTGAGTAGGCTGCAGGATGACCTGTTTCGGTTGCGTGCTTCGGGTGTTGTTAGGGTTTTCCGTTCCCCATCAATCGATCGTTTATACATCAATCACTGAAATATCTATTACAAAAATGAATGGGATTTGGGGTTAGGAATTAGGGGATCTGGGTTTGGAAGTTACCAGACTTGTAGGCCTAGAAGGAGCCCAGGGAGGCTTGCCGGCCAACGGTGGAGGCGCCGCCGGAGCCGGGCTCCGCGTTGGGCGTCGGCGGTTCGGCGCGACTCGGTGTATCGCACGTGAAGATGAAAGCAGGAAGAATAAAGAGGGAAAGGAGATCCAGGTCTCGATGGACTGTTGGATCATCAATGTCTAATGGTTTTAAACGTTGGTTCAATCCCAATTCCCATGTAGGGAGCGTTGGTCCTTTTTCCAAGTCTGGTGCTAGCAATTGCTATGTCTGTCAAGGAGAATGCCAGATTAGCACTAGGTTTATGGTAGTATTGGAAGATGATGATTCAGCAACATGTTTCTGGCATGCTGACTCAGAACATATTCGTTGTTGCACAACTGGTGCCATGTTCTATTTGCAGGTCTTTTTTTCTTCTTTTTATGAAAGCAGTTTCTTCCTATTGGAAGCAACCGTTATGACTGTTTTCGGAAGTTGTCATTATGATTACAATTGTGATCTTGTATGATGGCCTTGCTATTTTGATTAATGTGTGTTTTGACTATTGGTTTGTCACTCTGTTCAGGAGGATCTGTGGTGCTCTGCTTTCCCTATTGGGACTGAGGTTTGTTCCAATCCCCTTTTTCCGTAATGTGTATGTTAGTCGTGCGCACTTGGACATATTATATAGCTCAAGCTGTATGCATTTCCTTGCCTTGAACAACTTATAGAACTTGGCTTGTCATCTGCAGTGGGAAAGCATTGATAAGATAAAGGAATTCAATTGGAACTTCGAAAATTTAGAGGTATGATAGTCAAAACTTAATCTTGTAAGATTCAATTCACCCCCTTTTTGAATGTTTAACTTCAGCATACAGCGATATGTGGTTATTGTTGATGAGCAGAAAACACTAGAGGAAGGGGGGAAACTATATGGGAAGACGGTTTACTTGTTTCGGTTTCTAAGCACTGAGCGTAAGTAACTAAGTATACTTGGCACTCAGCTGTTTCTAAAGTTGATTTTGCTACCGTTGCTCCTTGATACATGTTTTATAATGTTGATAATATATCAGTAATCTGTTTCTAAAGTTAATTTTGCTACCGTTAATCCTTGATACATGTTTTACAATGTTGGTAATTCTAAAGTTAATTTTGCTACCTTGATCCTTGATACAAGTTTTATAATGTTGGCAATATTTCGTAATCTATAGGAAAGTACGGTTATCTGGCCATAAATTTACTGATGTTTAAGTGCTATTAGTCTGGTTTAGTGAGACTCAACAATTATATTTGTGTATCAATTTATATATTTATGTAAAGTGGACTTAGTATCTGCCATCTTCTTATTTCCATACTTGTTTTACACCTGTTGAATATTATTCCATACAAGTCAAATTGGCTCCTCTTGGCGTTCAGCACAACTATTGGATGTTAATGGTGAATCGAAGATTGTATTTGTTCCTGTTATAGTTTCTGTAAGTTCTCATCCACTCTCTAGGACCAGCATTTATAACACCATTATATTTATATTTTGTGTGTCAATTTTCAAAGCAAAACATGTTAGTAGGAAAAAAATGTACAGCGGAGAATGGTCTTGCAGTTGTACATATTGAGCAGAACCTTTTAGCTCATCTCTACATCAGATAAACAAATCAGCAGTTCTGTTTATACCTTTTCCATTACTTAAAAACATACCATCTTTAGTATATTATTGTTTATGATTCTTATGTAGAATTATCACAAGATGAAAATTTATGTATCAGCTTTTAATTTTAGAAAGTTGCTACAAGCTTTTGAAAATAAAAGGAGTAAGAAACTCTATTTATTTTGTCAGTCGGTGTTACCAAGAGAATTATCTTGGTAGGATCATTTATTTCCTTCTATTGCTGTTGTTCTGTTATGATTCTGTTTTCTCTCTCTAAGATTTCCTGTTAACTTGTCAAAAATTATTTGGCTGGTGACCTTGTCTTGCTCTTCATTGATGTTTTTACCCTAACATGTATGCAGTCAGATATTTTGTCATATTTGTTAATTTGATCAAATACTTGTTAAGGCCTATGATCTGGATGGTCTGTCTTGTTTAGCAGTTGACATGTTCAATTTTGCAGGTTGACTGTCCTTTTCCTCCATCAGATAAGATTGGCATAGATTTGGTTCAAACGGGAAGAAAAGAAATAGTACCAATGAAAGAGATGAAGATGGCATGGGTGCCTTATGTTCCTCTTGAGGACCGGTATTGTTGCTTTACTTATATCTTGCAATATTTGTGGCCTTTTGTTTTCAACAGGTTTGGCAGGATTGAAAGTTTGAAAACAAAAATCTTCACTCTCTTTTGCACCCAGCGGAGGTGAGTTTTATGAGTTTATGCTTTCAGAATTTCATGCTTTAGGTACATATTTATTTCTGTTGCTTATATGTTTCCAGGCATTTTCAGTCTCATTCAATTAATGTATTGTGCTATATTTCCATTACCACTAGTTACGGTTACTAAATACGTTTACAGGTCTGCTACTGAGAGAGCCAACAGCAAGTTCTACTACTGCATGCCCAGTAAGCTAACTTGGGTTTAGTTTTTTAGGCCTGTATTATGCTTCTCAAGTAAATTTTACCCTTTTTGCTTTATGATCCTTCGAATACCCCTTACCATTAGAGAGGTTCCACTGTTGTAGCTATATTTGGCACGTGTCGTGCCAAAATCATGTAAACCAAACCATCCAAGTGTGCATAATTCTGCAGAACCGCAGCCACTATCAGTTGAATGGTTGCAATGCAATTCTTCGTCTTGGAATGATGCCCTTTTCCCTAATCAAATTGTTAATTCATTGAAGCGGCAGTTGAAGAAACATGCCAGTGAACACATGCAATGGATTTTAAACTTGTTTTTTTTGGTTGACTGGTATTCCGTTTTACAAAATGATAATGGCGTCATATTTAGTAACACCAGTTTGAATTATATCCTGGTTGCTTTCTAGTAATTTGATGGCACATAATATCCTGTCCTAAGCGAATCTCTCTTTTATTCTCCTTTTTCTTCTAAGGGGATAAATATCTTCTTTTCATTTTTTGCACTTTGTTGCATATTTGCTTGGCCTTTAGTGCTGTTAGCACCTTGACGGTTAGCATCTCTAGAGCGTGCAGATTTTCAGGACATGCTATTTTCAGAAAGTACTCGGTGGGCAGCGAGGTGGTGCTGAGTACTTATTACTGTCTAGCAAGGCAGAAACCTAAGGCAGCAGGTAATGCTTTGTGGCAGGGTTACGCCTAGTGCCTAAGAACTGGCAGGACGGGATTGTCAAGCACATTCTAAGACATCATAAGCACAAAAAGATTGCTAAGTCCACAAAATGACCCAGTACTCACTGAATCCTGTTTGGCACAATCCACTCAGATACGAGCCCATATCCTAGAGCTGTTCTACTAGTTGATCACTCGATTTAAAGTTATCTGGCATTAGTTGTTTTAATGATATCATTCTCTGTAGGGTAATGTCATCGGCATATGAACCTTGTTTAATATCTTGCAGATTACATGCCACTAAATCCTCCTGAAGATGACTATGGCACAGTTGTCAGCGTCCTATATCCTCTAGAACCCCCGGTAAGGTTCCTTAAAGCGTATTATTGTTGTGATCTAGTCTGAAAGTCTGACATGATCATCAGTGGATGAGGTCATGGTTTTTGTCCGGTACTGGTGACATGCTGCTATTGCTGTTGCTACATAAGGCAATCTCGTTCTGTGGGGACCCCTCCTCATCTTCCATTGCTAGTATCTGATCATACGCATTGCTTCGGTTTTGTCCTAAATATTGTCACCTGTTTTTTAGTATGTTTGATGCTAGACCTAAGTTGTTCCTGTCACAATTTGATGGTGCAAAACCCAAGTGGATGGGTGGGTTGTTTGAGGTTTCCTTCTTGCTGATAATAAAGCAACAATAAAATCTGCTTAGCCTGCTTTCTACTTTGTAGTTATTGTACTTCTATTTCAAACACTATTAGCAGAAGTGCCCTCGTGCATCCAAATTAAGTCTCCAGGTCTGGTTTCAAGTAGCTGTAAATTGTTCATACATTAATGTTTTACCTTGTGCTGCTTGTTGCAGATAATTTGTGATTTTGACTTGGAATTGGATGATTACGAGGTGTGTTAAGGAATTTCAGTTGTTCTACTCTGATGTGTACACAATGCTACCTATGAAAGGACATCCATGTTAATCATATCATGTTGCAATGCAGGATTTAGCTGATAAGATAGTCAAAGATGAGGGGTTGCCAGAGGATGAGAGGGAAAAAATTGAGGTCACTAATCTCTTCTTGATCAGTTATACACTAAAGTTAGCATTGTTTTACAGCAGTAACTCCCTTCCTAATTTTGCTGCCACGTTTCTTTGACAGGAATTTCTAAAGGAGAAGTTTACACAAAGGAAAACAGGACCGGAACAGGTTCATTTAACTGAAATATTTAATTATTTTCCAAGAGATTTGATGCTTTACAATATTCAATATTCCCCAAAACTTCTGTAGGCTGAAGAAGACAGGAAGAAAGCTGTTGACGATATGGACCCTAAGCAAAGAGAGGCATTTGAAAATATCAAATTTTACAAATTCTATCCTGTGAAAACCGCGGATACACCTGATGTTAGCAATGTGAAGGTATGAAGTTGTTCTTCAGTGCTCATTACTTTAATGTGTATCTGAACCTGCAACACTAGATTTAACTTGGTATTTACTTTCGTCAGCAGGCGAGGGACATCAACAGATATTATCGCAACGCACATTATCTGATGTAATGGTGTTCCTGATGTCACATGTTTGCTAAACTGTGATTGATTAATCTATCCAACTTGAAGAGTTCTTGTTACAGAAGTTTATGGAAGCCGGGCTTGGTGACATAAGAGTGTAGTCTCGTGTTGGTTCATTAGATACAAATTTTGCATCTGAACTCAGTTGTAATAGAGCTACTGTCACTTGTCTGGACAACCCTGAGCATCCCGTAGGCATCTGAACTCTCTTTGCTGTGTCTAACATCCTGAGCATGGATTATTGTGTAGCTCCTTCGCGGCTACTGCTACTACGTGCTGCCACGAGCCATCCCCATCGACCTCTTCAATCCAATTCTTTCCTCGCTGCGCTGTGTCGTACTGGAGCATGGATTATTGGCTACAAGATGAGCGTTGGTTTGTGTTTAACATCCTGAGCTTGGATTATTGGCCATGTTTGGTTGTTCAGTCTTAACTTCTTTCGACATATTTGCTCTCACAGAATACTATTGAATCAGTCGAAATCAGCTCAGAAGGCTGTTGCTTGAGCTCGAGAAGGTATGGTTGATGCATCGCCGTGGTACTGTGTGTATGATCCGTTAGGGCTGTCCAGGTCAGATTGGTGAAGCTTTACGGGCCACTGATTAATTAGCAGGCTTTACTGACGCTTAACGTTTCAACCAACTGATACATCCTGGCTTCCTCCGGGAATGGGAGAGCGGACACGGAAGCCATCACACTCCCTGAACCTGCCGAGCTCGTATGCAAATGTTTGCAGTGACCGGCCAATGATCCGCTCGTGCATTTCAGATGCCTCTTGTGACTGGCCTCAAGCAGTTCAGACTTGAGAGCACCTGCAAGCACCAACTTGTTTTCGGTCTCTGATAGATTCAGAGTTCAGAGCACACCAACCATTGTGTCCACTGTAATTGAATCTTCTTATTGAGTATGTATGCATAGCAAGCTCGGACTGTAAATTTACCATCGATCACAGGTACAGGACGACACCAATTAAAGTAAACTAATGCATACCCAAAGGGAAGAAAGAAAGAAAGAAAAAAACTATAGCAGGCAGGTCAGCAGGTGATGTTCATTGCTGATCTGTTTGTTGGTTAATCAAACCGGTCAAACTGTCTGATCACATCACACGGTTGCTCTTGGTACTGGTGACGTTGTTCTGCTGGTACAGAAACGAGGGAGCCCATCTGCGTTGACCAAATCGTACCGCTATAGTTTCCGGTGAAAACGGATCGGATACGAACGGATATTGCCGATATCATATTTGTTTTTATATTTTTGGTCGGATTCGGATTCGAATACGGATAATGTCAACCATACCGGATAAGATACGATTGGATATCGACATTATAAATATACGATTTTAATATTCGGATACGGATACGGTATCGGATGTCGAATATCCGGACTCAGATACGGACAAATTAAAACCCCTCTAAACGAATTTGGTATCGAATACGGTCGGAAAATATCCGTACCGTTTTCATCCATAACTATAGTAGTTGACGACGGGCCATCAGTGGGCCGGGCCTAAAGTTGACACAAATAATCACTATCCGCATAAAGATGAGCCGGCACAGAGGCCATCCATGCGCACTCTCCTTTTTCAAAAAAAAAAAAAAAAAAAAATCCATGCGCACTCTCCTCGTGCAGGATGTCAACAAGGGCTAGCACATAATTCTCTCCCAACAATATACTATCCCGGTTGAGCGTTTTCAAGAGTCTTCGTAAACTTTATTCACATATATCCTCATGAATTATTTTGATCATAAATATAGTTTGTTATAAGAAAAATTTAGCCTGCAAATCAGTCAAACTTAGAAAAAAATTTGACTTAGAACAACACTAGAAATAGATTATTAAGACACCGAAAGATTACTAATAAAGTTTACAAAGTTTGTTGGGCGGCGGACCCTACAAATAGGCCTAAAATCCGATCAGACCGGAAACACGTAGCCACACTCACAGCCACTAACACCAGCTGCACGCCAGGCATCGTTGAGTCATTTTCCGAACCTGAGCTGAAAAATCAGCATTTGCAGCCATTGCAAGTTTGCAACAGCAACCTCCATCATCATCTCATCTAAGCCAACAACTATGAAACGAGAACTGAGATTGTTGCTTGCGTTTGGTTTATTTCTTCTGAGAAATCGTAATAATTCACATGACACGTCTTATTCTGTTTCCGCGACTTCTGACAGCCTATAAGCCTGCACACAAATTAAGCACTGTGCACGAATCGCCTAATGACCCGGATCAGCTCGTCGGCGGCCTCACCGCAGGGCTCCGTGGCGAAGAACCCTTGACCCTGCCCCGCGAACACGACGAGCTCGACGTCCTTCCCGGCCGCCTTGAGCCTCGCGACGTAGTCCACGACACGGTCGTGCAGCGGGTCCTGGTCGGGGTCGACGACGAGCACCGGCGGGAAGGCCGCGCCGAGGTTGCCGAGCGGGACGCTCCCCGGCGCGAACGGGTTGGCGAACGGGTGGTCCTTGGTGGCGCCCGCCGGCAGCGCCAGGCGCCACATCTGGTCGAACAGCGCCGGGCCCATGACCTGGTCGGCCGGGCACGCCGTCTCGGACGGCGTGGGCTCGTCGCCGCCAAAGTAGGGCCAGAGCATCACGCAGCCGGCGAGGCGGAGCGGGGCGAGGGGAATGGAGCCGGCGCCGTGGCGCACGGCGACGTGGTGCGAGATATTGCCGCCGGCCGAGTCGCCGGTGACGAACACCCGGGCGAAATCGGCCGACTCGGCGAGCCACGGGTCCATGGATGACGACGACGTGGCCTGCGCGCGGAGCCAGGAGAAGACGGACTCGGCGTCGTCCAGCGCCGCGGGGAGGCGGTGCTCCGGCGCGAGACGGTAGTCCGCGGAGAGCACGAGGGCTGGGAGCTCGGCGGCGAAGCGGAGCGCGCCCGCGTGGAAGCTTGTCACCTCGAAGCTGAGGAGGCAGAAGCCGCCGCCGTAGAAGTAGACGAGCACGGGCAGCTTCTTTGTCTCCCCGGCTCCGGCGCCGGCGACGGTGGGCCGGTACATGCGGAGGCGGAGGCCGTGCGTGTGTTTGTAGACCACATCCTTCCACTGCACGGGCAGGTCCGAGTCCGACGGCACGCGGCCAGTGGGACGGAGCATGGAGTAGTCCGTGGAGCGCCTCACCGTGCCGTCGCTGAGCAGCTGCACGAAGCCGAGGCAGTCCTCGACGACGTGTGGCGCGGCTCCCGCCGTGCCTGCAGCCGGCGTGGGCGACGACGACATAGCCGGTGCTCCGGGGCCTCCTCAACAGTACAGTGGAGTGTAAAATGTGTGCAAGGCTGCTGGAACCTGAATGTGGCACATGGATGCACTGCATTTCTTTCGCTGACTATAGGACTGGAGTGGACTGCTGGGCCCACGAGCCACACTGGGCTGGTTAGAGAGCCGTGCGGCAAACCGTCTGTGGACTTCTCTTCCATTCCAACTTCCATTCACTTTAGTTTTCCTTGATCATAAATCAAAATCATGAAAAAAAATAAACTAAAAATTATCGAGAATAAATTCATGATGTATTAAATTCGCTATGAAATGTGTTTTCATGGTGCATGTATTTGAACTAATAAATTCTGATACGATCTCATAAGATAAAATTAACAAATAAAATAAATTTAGAAAGATTTGACTTAGAACAAACTCAAGAAGCCATTTTCCACATGCGAATACGATAGATGTAGTCCCCTTGCTACCAAGGATAATACGTCACATTCTCCTCCAAGTGTCAAGGTCACTATGAGCAGCGATATGCATAGCGATGGCTCACTCCGCGTGTCGAATTTCGTTTGATCCCAAAATAAATTGAACCAAAATCACTCTAAATTAGACTATCCTAAATTTAATAATTTTATAGAAAATAGTAGCAGCATCATTGCCGTCAAATAAGTCAATACGAAAATATATTTTCAGATATATATAGTAATACTAATTTAATGTCACAGATATAGATGTTCTTTTTTATAAATGTAGTTCAAAATTAAAATAGTTTGATATAGAATAATTCTAAGTTAATTTAATTTAGGATATAGAGGAAGTAGTAGAGTGATTTCGGTGACGTTACAGCAAGCAAACTTAGCTATCTACTCAGTATGCAGCTTCGAAGATAAGCTCAAAGCGAGTAGTGGCCATTGTTAGTCAAAGAGTTCACTCATCCAAGTCTCAACATTGTTTGATTGCTCCATATAGTGACCGAGTGAGTGAAGACAACCTAAAATTCTTTGAATAATCTTCTGAAAAGGATTTCTCAAATCTAACATGTGTGTTCTCCTTGCCATATGGCCTTGCCTTACTAACACGAGCTCTCTTGCATGCTGATGGCATGACAATTCGAACTGAAGGGAACGGCATGGTAGGTTGCTTGTTCTGCTATGTATTCTACCAAGTATTGTATTATAATAATTAATATTTACTTTGGCCTTATGCATCTGCGTACATAAGAACGGACGCCAAAGGCCAAAGGAAATATAAAACATAATAAATATATATAACTTTACTTACGATTTGTTGGTCATCAACAGAGGTAAATAAATAATAAGGAATACTAAAATAAAGAAAGAAAACACACTGGCAGAGCAGATCGATGTACATACCTACCACTACCAAGTGCATCATTTCAGGCCACCTCCTTGCATTTTTTGCATTCATTCGGAGATGTTGCACAATCGGAGTCGCAAACGCGGTCTACTGTGTCTTGGCAGGGCTTTTTGCATGCCGCCTCCGACTCCGACTCCGACTCTGGCGCCGTTACGGCTGGGAGGCCAATGCTGAGGACGAGCAGGACGCACATGGCGGAGGCGGCGGCGGAACCAGCTGCAGCTGAAGCCATGACAATGGATATGGTGGTGAAATTACGATCCGCAATGCAATGCAAAGAAAGAGAGATATATAGCTAGCTAGCAGCCAGCCGAAAGTACGATCCTCCTACAACCACAAATTAAAAGAGAAAAACCGGAAATCACGTCCACGTACGTCCTCTCGCAATTTACGGAATAGCAAAGTCGTTTTTGTACTAAGAGAATAGCAGGCACGTACATGCATGGGTTTATCTCGTCAAAAACAGTTGCATGCACAATAAAAAAACCCATCTAGGTGGACATAATCAAAATTTGTTTGCGTGCGCTTTTAATAGTTTTCTTGTGTTCTATTCTTTCTTGGTTGTCATTGTTTTGTTTCTAGTTTTATAAGGGTCACCTAAATCATGTCCAACAGTCCAAAATGGCATGCATGCGTGCATGGTTTTATACGTAAAATGCAGAGCACTTGCAGTGAAATATAGTGCATGTATGTTGCAGTGAAATCGACACTTAGATAACAATATATAGTTTGTCATGGACATTTTACATATGGGAAAATGTGTAAACTTGTGTTGATTCACAAGCCACAAACAATCTGCTAATGTTATAAAGACGAATTTGTCCGCTTTGCCTTATGGTTATGCTGTTGATGAACTTGGATTTTACTATATTCCTGTCTTTGCCGAAAAGTCAAAAGAAAAAAAAATGGATGATTTATCTGCTGTGTTACGTGTTTTAGAAGGTTCCATTACTGCTGATCTTTTAGCAGTGAAACTGGAAAAACTACTACCAGGTAAGTTTAAATAGGAAATTGAGGAAAAGGGTAAAGATGCCTTCACCACTAATTTTCCATCTGTTGAGTGGCTCCAGACAGTGGTTAACTGGGGTCCCATGGACACAAAGACAGCTAAAGGTAAAATCCGCTTTGAAAAGAGTGTTGAGGAAGATGTTAATAAGTATGAAATTGAGAAAGTTTCGGTGCAGTTCAAGGGACTACCAAGAAAGTTCAGGGAATTCCCAATTATTTGGGCAATTGCCTCTATTCTTGGTGTATCTAGAGTTGTTGACATAAATTTTACAAAGATTTTTGGAAGGGCAAGGATGAAGATGGCGGTCTAGACTCTAATCTCATCCTAACTCTTGTGGATGTAGTTATTGGAGACTTTGTTTTTCAGCTTCGCTTTGGGGTGGAATCAGGTATGCCTAATGGTGTGCCAATTCTGATGGACTTGGACTCTACCATGGAGGATGAGGACCCCGAGGGTGGAGAGGGTGCAAATGGGGAGGCCAACCCAGAGGGTTATGCAAATGATGATAATAATATGGTAATTGATGGTGACAAGGAGGGTAAGGCTCCTTCTGGGCTACCTAAAAATTCTGACACTACCCAGTAGCAAGGTGTATTAGATGGTGCTGTTGTCAACAATATGAAGAAGAGTACTACTATAAAACCTATGATAATGATGTCCCCAGCAACTAATGGTCAATGGAATGCCAAACTGATGAACACTATTAGTGACTCAAACAAGATAGACAAAATACAAGGGCAGAATGGTGGGACAGTGTCACCAGTGAGATCCAGCAAGAGGACTGCGGCAACTGCAGATCAGGATTTTGTGGAGAATTCAGCTAAGTTGAAAGCTCGTCAGAATTTGGAATGTGGGAGTGAGAAAGGTAAAGAACATCACTCCTCTTCTTTTATTTTTCGCGATGATTCTTTTATATTTAATTCTTCAAAGTCTTTAGGGATTTTATTAGGTAATAATGATAATGATATAATTGAGTCACTACATCTTTTAAGGAATATAGAAAGAAATCATTTGATTGAGAGTCAGCAATTAGTGCATGTTAATAACTCGATAGCAGATGATGTCTCCACAGTTTGTTCCAATAAAGATTATATAGACCTAGATAACCTGAACCTTATTTGTTCTGATGTTGCTGAGGGGCTTGGTGATGGGGGTTGCGACCCTAAGTGTCTATAAACTTCCGTATTACTTAAAAGTAAATCTAAAAAAGGTTCTTGCCCAACGAGAAGAAAAAAATCAAATAAACGTCAGTCAAGATGAAAGAAATTTTTTAGAATTGTAATGGTTTTGCTAATTGTAAAAAGTACAGATTTTTTGTCAGATTTAACAAAGGAGAAAAACTTAGATTTTATTGCCTTATCGGAGACTGGTAGAGCAAGTTTTCCCCAAACCATACTGAATAATATCTGCGCAGGCAGAAATTTTCTATGGCATTGCATGGCTCCTATGGGTCGATCTGGTGGCATGATTCGAGGTATTCATTTGTTAAATTTTGACAAAGGAGAAATTGAGGAAGGAGATTTCTTTATCCGTTTTAAGGTGAGACATATAGAAAATAATTTTAAGTTTAATCTAATTTTAGTTTATGGGCCCGCCCAGATGGATCAAAAGTCTCATTTCTTATTTGAGATTGTCCGTGTATGTTCTAGAGAAGCCTTACCTATTATGATAGGTGGTGATTTTAACATTATACAGAGTCTGGATGAGAAGAATAATAATAATTATAATGATAGATGGCCTTTTCTTTTCAATGCTGTCATTGGTACTTTAAATTTGAGAGAGATAGAAATGTCAGATAGAAAATTTACCTGGGCCATCCGAATGCATAATCAAACTTTTGAAAAGCTTAACAGGATTCTCGTTTGCACAGATTTTGAGTCTAAATTCCCGCATACCACTGTACATGTATTAACTAGAGAAATTTCTGACCACACCCCATTATTCCTTTCCACAAATATTCCATCCTCATCTTATCAATTTTAGTTCAAATTTGAACTAGGATGGTTGCTGAGAGATAATTTTTGTGAAATGGTAACTGAGATATGGCCGAACACCTATGTTGATGGCCCACCAATAGAGAGGTGCAAGCTAAAATAAGAAGGCTTCGCCAACATCTAAGAAGATGGGCAAAAAAATATAAGTGGTGCGTACAAAAATAAAAAGATAAATATCTTAAATAAGCTAGATGAACTAGACAAAAAAGCTGAAAGTCTTTCGCTTTCTCAGCCTAAATTAGATTTGAAACATGTGCTAAATGAGAGACTGGCAGAACTTTTCAGGGAAGAGGAGATTAAATGGTACCAAAGAGCCAAAGTCAAACACCTTTTACAAGGAAATGCAAACACTAAATACTATCACTTATTAGCTAATGGTAGACAACGTAAAACTCGCATTTTCCAGTTAGAGGATGGCGGTAATAAAATTACTGGTGATGCCCAGCTCAAAGGGCATATCACTAGTTATTATAAGAACCTGTTCAGTCCTTCAGAGAGCACTCATATCTTTTTAGATGAGACTCAAGTTGAGGACATCCCACAAGTTTCTCAACTAAAAAATAAGTATTTGATAGATGCCTTTTCAATAGAGGAGGTGCGGGCGGCAATTTTTTAAATGAAACATAATAAGACACCAGGATCAGATGATTTTCCACTAGAGTTTTATCAAGTCTTCTGGGAAGTAATAAAATATGATCTAATGGCTCTATTCTTGGACTTCCATCGGGGGAACCTAGAGCTAAATCGCCTTAGTTTTGAAACCATTATCCTTTTGCCCAAAAAGCAAGATGCGAAAGTGATTCAACAATACAGGCCAATCTGTTTACTGAATGCGTCTTTTAAAATATTTACTAAAGTTGCAACAAATAGACTAACTACCATAGCTCAAAAAATAATTAGGCCCACTCAAACAACATTCTTGCCATGGAGAAATATTATGAAAGGGGCTGTTATTCTCCATGAGACTCTTCATGAGCTTCATTCCAAAAAGAAAGATGGAGTTATTTTTAAAATAGATTTCGAGAAAGCATATGAAAAAGTTAATTGGAGTTTTTTACAACAAACCTTAAGAATGAAGGGATTTCCCCAAAAATGGTGCCAATGGGTGCAAAGTTTTACAAGGGGAAATGTTAATATTAAAGTAAATGATCAATTCGGATCCTACTTTCAAGCTAAAAAGGTCTTAAGGCAAAGTGACCCTATGTCGCCCATACTATTTAATATAGTGGTCGACATGTTGGCCATACTTATTGCTAGAGCAAAGGAAGCCGGACAGGTAGAGGGGGTTATTCCAAATTTAGTTCAGGATGGGCTCTCCATTCTTCAGTATGCGGATGACACTGTAATGTTCATGAGCCATGATGTGCAAAAGGCGATAAATATGAAACTGTTACTTACCACTTTTGAACAAATATCAAGCTTGAAGATAAATTTTTATAAAAGTGAATTATTTTGCTTTGGTAAAGAGAAAGAATATGAAGAGTTTTATTTGCAGCTTTTCGGATGTGTTATTGAAAAATACCCCTTTCGGTACCTCGGCCTACCAATGAATATTTGGAAGCTAAACAATAAAGATTGAAAAGTAATTGAAGATAGAATTCAGAAAAGGCTGAGTGGCTGAAAAGGAAAAATGCTTTCAGTAAGGGGTCATTTAGTATTAATAAACTCGGTGCTATCTTGTTTACCGATGTTTATGATATCTTTTTTCAAATTACCAAAAGGTGTTTTAGAAAAAATAGACTGCTTTAGATCCCGTTTCTACTGGCAAAATGATCAACATAACGTAAGTACAGGTTAGCCAAATGGGAGGTTCTATGTCAACCCAAGGATCAGGGAGGATTGGGTATTCAAAATCTTGATATACAGAACAAATGCTTATTAAGCAAATGGCTATTTAAATTATTAAATGAAGATGGTATTTGGCAGGATCTATTGAGAAATAAGTACCTAAGAGATAAAACACTATAGAGTTATGTTAAGAACCAACTGATTCTCAATTTTGGAAAAGCTTGATGAACATCAAAGATTTTTTTATGGCATTTGGCTCGTTTCAAGTGAAAGATGGATCTCAAACCAGATTCTGGTTTGATATCTGGTTGAAAAATAAACCGTTCAAAGATAAGTTCCAGTCTCTATTTAACATAGTAAGAAGAAAATAAGATTCTGTGGCGACAGTCCTTACTTCAAACCCTCTGAATATTTACTTTAGAAGAAATTTAGTGGGAGCCAACTTAAGGGCTTGCCATAGAATTGTTGCCTCCTTACAAGACTTTGGTTTAATAGAGCAAAGGGATGTCTTTGTTTGGGGTTTGAAGGCATCTAAAAACTTTACGGTCAAGTCCATATATGCTGCGTTAATTAACAATGGGGCTAGGGTATCACAAGATATTTGGCAAATTAATATACCTATGAAAATAAAGATTTTCCTATCGTACTTGAAAAAAGGAGTGATTTTAACTAAGTACAACCTAGTCAGACGTAACTTAAATAGTGACAAACATTGTTGAGTTTTGTCATTTTTCGAAAACCATAAATCATCTCTTTTTTGATTGTTTTTATGCCAAGTTCTTATGACGGGTGGTACACCTTCTCTTTGGATTACCACCTTCTTCTGATATGCATGACATGATTCATAGATGATAAAAAATAGCTAGCAAAGAATATAATTTATTGTTATTAACAGCAGCATCTGCACTTTGTTGAACAATTTTGTTAACAAGGAACGAAGTGATTTTTGACAAATGTAGACCAAAAACTTTTCTGCAGGTACTATTCAGGGGAACTCACTGGCTGCGACAGTAGGCAAGTCTTCAAAGGCATGATGATCGGCGGGATCAGCTGGTCCAAGCTGTACAGTTCCTAGAGACGTTAGCTTTGCAGTTTTTTAGTTCCAATGGATGGTTATCTTCAAGACACGTTGGTCATGTTTAGATTAAACCTTATTTCGTTTGTGTTACCATAAGTCGAACTACAAGTTTGTTTTGCAGTAAGTGTGTGTGCTCATCTTTAGAACTATATAATAATTAGCCTGATTCTATCTGTTAATAGATGAAGCCGGATATTAATGTATGCATTACGTAAAAAAACAAACAATATGCTAATCCATACTCGTGGTTCTCTCTTATTCAGCATTCCTGATGCAGTTGAATCGAAAACTACACTGCTGATTGCTGCAAGTATATATAAGCTCTCGAAGTGTTGTGGTGGTCAATAGTCTCCCTTTTGGAGGATCGGATGCAGTGCAGTGTCGTTCACTGTTTTGTCAAATGTTCCTCTCAGCTAGACCCTATGTGGGACATATATTGCAAGCCTCCGCATATAAGGGTTTCGTGGTACAAATCTCTCCACCTCGCCATTGACTCGTCCGTCGTTCTCGTCTACAAATCACGCAAGGCATCCGGTGAGCCGGCCGGTGGCGGGGCTTCACCAAGGGGCGACGGCCGACGGACAAAAAGCAGGGTACGACATGGATCGCGCTTCATATTACTTCTACATATACTATCGTGGGTTAGGCTAAATTTCCATGCGTATTGGACCGGGCCAACATTTGGCGAAGGGTGCCAAAAAAATCCCAAATCCCAAGCCCACGTGTGGACTATAAAATTCAGGGAGCAGCCTAGAGTAACGTTATTCCACTAAAAATATTTATAAACATCAACAATCCCCACAAAGCAATCTGTCCCAAATGAAATGCAATTCTAGCTTCCAAATTTTGTTTGAAAAGAATGCAATCAAGATACATCATTATAAAGTAGAATATATATATTTGTATATTACATGAGAAATACTTATGTGTTGCAATTCTACCTTAGGGAGCCAGTTGAAGAGCTTATTATAAGTAGCAAAATAGAAACTAAACATGGTGATATAAAGTATTAGTTTCTATCTCACACCGTAGAATTTGAGATAACCTTATATATTAACATTGCAAAGTTGTTGAATGTCAAATTCTAAGCCAAATAGTCAAATCTACTATGTCGATTCTTATTCCTTCGAAATGAAAGGATCCAAACGGCCCTATAGAATCCCTAGATTTGGATCCATTTTGGGATCGAGTGAGCATTAAACATTAGTCATGAAAAGTCCGTACTAGCTAGCTCATCTAGTGTACAACCTACGATGTTATCATTTTTTCTAAAGAAAATTAGCTAATACAGCCTTCTACGCTACTGGAACCCTAACCTCCGCACTCGCACCGTCCCCACCGTCTAGGCGGCCTGTCTCTCCTGAGCACCTTCTTAGCTCGTTGGAGTTGGAGATCAAGGGAGGGAGAAGTACAACGCCTTCTAAACTCACCGGAACCCTAGCTCCCAAATGCTTGAACGTAGGAGAAGGAGGAAGACACGCCTCATCGATGCTGGTGGCCTAGGAGCGCCGGCAATTTCATTGGAGGAGAGAGATCGAGTTTTGAGAGGTGGAAGACAACACGTGGTTGAGGAGGAAAGAGAGCGCTGATAGTCGGATGGGAAGATAATTGTGGCTGTGCAGAACAAAAAAACGACAGGCCCCTTATCTAGTTTTTTTTATTTTTTAACAAAAAACTAACTGAGTTAGAAAGAGGGGTAAATGGACGCTTTGTTTTCACAAATCGAGGTAAAAATATAATAGTGCGAAAAGCGAGGATAAAATCATAAATAGGCTTCAAAATAAGGATAAAAATACAATATCCCTTTTATATCCCTTTTATATTTTGATATGATTCCAAAAGATAGAGCATCGATCTTTTCAATCGTTTGCTTTCAAGCGGATGCTCCGTCCAAATTGGAGATTGCTCAGTCGTCAGTCGCCACATGTCTGGATGTGCACATTGCAGACACCTGGTGGTACGAAGCTAACAGTTTGTCTTTGTTTCTTGTCACTCCAACGTCCAAGCTTTAAATCCACCGATCCAAACAAAACAATCCATCTGCTAGCTTTACCCACTTCTTCAATCTGATGGATCGTGATATGCCATTACGTACGAAAATATCTTTTCTAAGATATATAGTGATAATTTAGTGTCATAGATTTAGTTAAAATTAAAATAATTTGGTTTAGAATAATTTTATGAGTTAATTTAATTTGGGATTGAGAAAGCATTAAAGCTATTACGCAGACGATACAACAAGCAAACTTAGGGCCTGTTTGGTCCCATAGTTAAAACTAAAGTGGACTAAAATATTTTAGTCACCTTCTAGTATACCTTGAGTGACTCATGCAACTGAAGTGTTTTAGTCCCATTTTAGTCCTTCCGTTTGGTTGTTTAGTATAAGTGCATTCGCCTCCAAAGTGGGTTTTAGATAATTAATAATAATTAAATTAGGGACTAACAAGTTTATTCAAGTATATTCACAGGTGTTAGTCCATTGAAAGATTTAAATAAATATATTTGAAGATACAAGCACCCCAAAATTTCTATGGACAAAAGGTGCTTCGACTCAATTGGTTTACTCTTTTATATTTAAATTTGAGTTATAGGAAACGCCGCACTATCAAAAGGGATGCAAATTAGACTAGCTAGACGTAGTCTATAAGTGCTCATGTTGGTTTATTTTACGAGCTTGAGAGACACCATGCACTCACACACTTAGATGTGCTCACTGTTGAAGCACCGGTAGTTCCGGTCCTGCGACCGGAAGTTCCGACTGCTCTCTGCCCCGAGCGACCGCGTGCGAGAAATGAGTTTCGGCCTCAAACCGGAAGTTCTGACCCTGACCGGAAGTTCTGGTAGTGCATTTTCAGGAGTGACCACATGCGAGAATTAGGTTTCGGTCTCCGGCCGGAAGTTCCGGTCTCACCGGAAGTTCCGGTGGTCGGACCGGAAGTTCCGGTCCGCCAGATCTGAGTGTTGACTTTCCTATGCCCCAATGGTCGGGTCTCGATCTAGCCGAAAGTTTCGGTGGTTCCCACCAGAAGTTCCGGTAGTGCATCTGAGGCTGAGTATATATATTCTTTCTCACCTCCATTTCTCTCTTGGTTTCCCATTCATTCACAACGCCCAAGCTTTGCCAAACTCTCCTTCGAGCTGAACTCACCCACTCTCTCCCCCCCCTTTGCTTCCAAGGTTCAATCTTTGATTGTTTGAGCTAGGGACGTGAGATTTGAGAGCAGGAGCATCGATTGTCGACTTGAGCACTTGTCTTCCTCGTCTTTCCAGTGTGGTTTGCATTTGTTACTCTTGGGTTCTTGGAACCCTAGCCAGCTAGGCATTCTTCGTGGTTGCTCATGTTGATTCATTTGTGAGGGTACCCCGAAGTGTTTGTAGTACCCCTGATTCTTAGTGGATATCTCAAGTTTACCTTTGTGGTAGCTTGAGGGAGGAGACCTTCGTGGTCGGGCCTTCGTGGTCACCTCAACAATGAGGACGTAGGAACTCCTTTGTGAGAATTGCCGAACCTCGGTATAAATCTTGTGTCTTGCTGTGGAGGTAGCATCGACTACCCTTGTTCTTGTGTTCTTTGTGTTATTCCTCCCTACCTCCGAAATTCTTAGGTTGGAGGAGCCGATCTACAATTTGGTGAGGTGCCAAGCTCCGTGGAGTTAAACATGATCACCATCGACATCTTAGAGGGTGTGGTAATAATCAAAACTGAAATGACAACTCATTTCACTCTGATTTTGCAGCTCAGTAGGGCACCGGAAGTTCTGGTCGGTTTGCACCGGAAGCTCTGGTCACCGGAACTTCCGTTCCAAACTTCTGGTTGGTATTAACTTCCACATTTCGAGTTTGTGAGTTTCAGGATTTTCAAACAGGCCTATTCACCCCCCCACTAGGCCATTTAGGTCCTTTTAAGTGGTATCAGAGCCGTGGTCCCTCGGTTCAACACTTCACCATGTGAGGTGTAACAATGACCAAGATGGATGAAGCACAAATGAAGGAATTAGTCGCACAAGTAGCAACACAGCTCTCCATCATGATACAAAAGCAACAAGAAGAGCAAATGAACAAGATGCAAGAGCAACTAAACAAGATGAAGGAGATCTTTGACAAGAAGAGTCAAGAAGGGACTAGTGAGAGGGAGAATAAAGGTGAAAATGGCAACAAGACACCAAAAAGTTATACAAGAGCAAGCTATAGCTATGAAAGCACAAGCAAGAACAATCCTCACATGCCAATGATTAATCCTGGAAAGCCACCTCCGTTTGATGGAGTAAGATATACCGATTGGGCTCATAAGATGAAGTTGCATCTCATAGCTGCAAGATGTTGGCAAGCGGTTGAAATTGGTGTGAACATTCCTAAAAATCCTAAAGATTGGACAACCGAAGATGAGATGGATTTTCAGCTCAATGCTACAGCGTCAACCTTGATCTTGCAATGTCTCACTCCAGAGGACAACAACAAGGTGAATGGTATGGTAAATGCAAAGAAAATTTGGGAAACCTTGAGAATATCATTTGAAGGTGACAAGAGTGTGAGAATAGAAAACATTGAGCTCCTTCAAAACAAGATTGAGAATTTTCAAGTGATGGAAGAAAAAACAACCAAAGCCATGTATGATAGATTTATGACATTGGTCAATAGAGTTAGAGCTCTTAGATGTGATAGATGAGATGAACAAGCTGCAGCAAGAAAGCTATGTAGAATATATAGAGACAAGAATAGCATCCTAGCTTCCGTGATAATGAAAAGATAGAACTACACCACCATGACAACACAAGAGATGATTGCAAAGATTATGCATCATGAAGTTCTAGATGATGAGACTAAAGAGAGGCTTAGTCAAAGGAGAAACATTGCACTTGCGGCATCTCATGCAAGTGAATCTAGTCATTGCAACAAAGGATGTTGTGAACATAAGCATAATGACATTGAAGAAGAATTTGATGAAGAACAAGCTCTCATGGTGAAGAATTATGCAAGGTTCTTGATAATCAAAAAGGAGAAGATGAGGAGTAGTGGTGGAAACAAGGTATACAAGAAGAGATTTTTCTATGAGTGTGGTTTGGCCGGTCACCTTGCTGCGGATTGTCCAAACAAAGGCAAAAAATCAAGATACAACAAGGAAGGTGATAAGAAGTACAAGAACAAGAAGAGAGGGGAAGCACACATAAGTGAAGAGTGGCAATCCGATGATGATAGTGATGAAGATAATGACAATGAGAAGAAGAGTGTAGCTGCAATTGCTATACACGATACATCCTCTACATCGACATCACTCTACACCAACACTTCTTCATCATCCAAGCTCTTTGCCAACCTCTCCGATGACGAAGATGTCACTCCCACTTGCCTTATGGCAAAGGAGGTGAAGGTATCATCCCACACTTCCACACACTCTAATGATGAATGTGATGATGATGAATTTGATGAAAATTATGCTATCAAAATCATTAAGAAATATGGAAAAGAAGCTGCCTCTATAATCTTAAAATTAAAGTACACCATAGATGAGCATGAGACATGCTTAGAGTCACAAAGTGAAATGCTCCTAGAGGAAAGAGAGAAGAACCAAGGGCTAGAGGCATGTCTCACCAAAGAAAAAGAGAAGGTTGAGAAGTCAAGTGTAAAATTGTGTTTGGCCAAGGACTCACATGAGCGACTGACTAAGGAACATGTCTCACTTAATGACTCTTTGGCTAGTCTAAAGAATGATTATAGTTTAACTCAAGAAAGCCTCACAAGCTTAACAAGTAAATATCATGAGCTTGAGGTAAACTATGACACTCTTTGGAAGAGCACTTCTACTTCTTCTAAGGACTCAAATGCTTCAACAAATAAAGGATGTAAAAGATGTTATAATGTTGATATAAATGCTTATGCTACTAACCTTGTTGATCTAGAGAAGAAGGAAAAGGAGATTCTTAAGTTGGAGGCCATTGTGGACATTGGTTGCAAGAGCAAGGATAAGCAACCAACCATAATCTACAAGGCACCTAGGCATCCACACATAAAGGATGGCCTCGGCTACAATAGGTATGATGGTAAGGCCAACGTGAGAAACATGGTAAATGTTGTGCCTTGTGTAAAGTTCAATAAGAGCGTGCCTCTTGTTGACCTTATCAACAAGGTAAACAATGTTGAGGTTTCTCCTATCACTTCCTCCGACAATAAGAACATCAAGAAAAAGGAAGTGAAGGCTCCCAAGCAACAAGTGCCTATCTCAAGGAACAACTTTTATGATTATTTGTATTGTTGGGATAAGGATGGTAAAATTATTGTAAAGTATGTGGGCGTTCTCAAGAAGAGGCAAATCTGGAGTGTTTGGGTGCCCAAATTTTATGTGTCTAACTCCCTAGGACCCAAGTCAAATTGGGTACCTAAAACAAAAGCTTAACTTTGTTTTGTAGGCCTAGTCCTCCGGTGGACCATGTTGGGTGATACATAGTGGATGCACCAATCATATGACCAGAGCAAAGAAAATGTTTGATTCCTTTCAACCAAATGAAGGCATGGGTGAAAGAATCACATTTGGTGACAATAGTAAAGTAGAGATTCTTGGTTTGGGTAAAATTGCTATATCAAATGATAATTCAATTTTAAATGTATTACTTGTGGATTCGTTAGGATACAATATGTTATCCGTTTCACAACTTTGTGAGATGGGTTACAATTGTCTCTTTACGGATAAGGGTGTGCAAGTCTCTAGAAGGGTGGATTCCTCTATTGTCTTCACGGGTCAACTAAAGGGCAAGCTCTATCTAGTTGATTTCACAGCTAGTAGAGTGGGGTTTGAGACTTGTTTAGTGGCAAAATCTAGCATGGGTTGGTTATGGCATCGCCGGCTAGCTCATGTTGGGATGAAGAACTTGGCCAACCTTCAAAGAGGACAACACATTCTTGGACTAACAAATGTTTCTTTTGAGAAAGACAGAATTTGCAGTGCATGTCAAGCGGGGAAACAAGTTGGAGCTAAACATCCTGCTAAGAACATTGTGACAACATCAAGGCCACTTGAGTTACTACACATGGATTTATTTGGAACCAATACTTATATAAGTATTGGAGATAACAAATATGGTTTTGTAATTGTTGATGATTTTTCTCGCTTCACTTGGGTGTTCTTTTTGAAAGATAAGAGTGAGACTCAAGAAATCTTCAAGAAGTTTGTAAGAAGAGCTCAAAATGAGTTTGATGCAAAGATCAAGAGAGTGAGAAGTGACAACGGGACGGAGTTCAAGAACACCAACATTGAGAAGTTTCTTGTTGAAGGGATCAAGCATGAGTTTTTAGTTCCCTACACTCCCCAACAAAATGGGGTTGTAGAGAGGAAGAACCGAACGCTCATAGAAACCGCAAGAGCAATGTTGGATGAGTACAAGATTTCAGAGAAGGATTATTGGGCGGAGGCGGTCAACACGGCATGTCATGCAATCAACTGCCTATATCTCCACAAGATTAGGATAAAACCGCCTACGAGCTACTCACCGGTAAAAATCCTAAGGTTGATTACTTTAGAGTTTTTGGATGCAAGTGTTTCATACTTAGAAAGAAATCCAAAAGCTCTAAGTTTGATCCAAAGGTTGATGAAGGTTTTCTTCTTGGTTATGGTACTAATGAACATGGATATCGTGTTTTCAATAAGACCACTAGTCTTACTGAAATAACAGTAGACATGACTTTTGATGAATCCAACGGCTCTCAAAAGGAGCAAGTCAATATGGACATTGTAGGTAAAGAGAAGCCTTCTAATAAAGTGATAAAGAAGCTTGCAACCGGTGAAGTCCCCTTGAATAAGATGATGATGATGCACAAGTACAAGTCCATAATGACCCATACATGCATCATGGGTCAACCGATGCCCATGGTGATGCTTCCACATCAAGAGATGGTCATGATTCAAGAGAACAAGCAAATCAAGATCCACCACAAGTTGAAGAAAACAACCAAGATGATGATCAAGGGGGACCTCTTGATGGAGTTTCTCCAACCGGCATTGACTATGATAGTGAAGATGACGGCCCAATTCAAAGAAGAACAACAGAACCTCACCCAAGAGCTCATCAATCCATTGAACAGAACCATCCCGTTGAAAATGTGATAGAAGACATACGCAGTGGAGTGATGACTCGTTTTTATTTAGCATCTTTTTGTGAGCATTATTCCTTTGTTTCCTCTATGTTACCTCTTAAGGTGCAGGATGCCTTGCAAGATGAAGATTGGGTGATGGCTATGCAAGAGGAGTTGGAAAACTTCACCTAGAATGAAGTCTGGTCCTTGGTGGAAAGGCCCAAGCAAAATATGATAGGTACCAAGTGGGTCTTCTGCAACAAAGAAGATGAGTATGGCACGGCCACAAGGAACAAGGCTCGATTGGTTACACAAGGTTACACCCAAATTGAAGGTTTAGATTTTGGGGAAACTTATGCACCGGTAGCTAGGCTTGAATCTATTCGTATATTACTTGCCTTTGCTACTCACCACAATTCAAGTTGTTTCAAATGGACATGAAAAGTGCATTCCTCAATGGCCCCCTCTCCGAAGTGGTGTATGTTGAACAACCACCGGGATTTGAAGATCTACATCATCCTGACCACGTCTACAAGCTTCACAAGGCACTCTATCAGCTCAAACAAGCCCCTAGAGCTTGGTATGATTGTCTTAAGGATTTCCTACTCAAACAAGGGTTTGAGATAGGAAAGGCCGACCCTACTTTATTTACTCGCAAAGTTAATGGTGACATTTTTATTTGCCAAATTTATGTCGATGACATAATATTTGGTAGTAATAATAAGAAGCTTTGTGAGCAATTTAGTAGGATTATGACCAAGAGGTTCGAGATGTCCATGATGGAAGAATTGACCTTCTTCCTCGGTTTTCAAATCAAGCAACTCAAGGAAGGAAAGTTCATTTGCCAAACCAAGTACACTCATGACATGTTGAAGAAGTTTGGTATGGACAAGGCCAAGCCCATCAACATACCAATGCCAACTACTGAACATCTTGACCTTGACATGGATGGTAAAGCCGTTGATCAAAAGGTATATCGCTCCATGATTGGATCATTGCTATATCTTTATGAATCTAGGCCCGATATTATGCTTAGTGTGTGCATGTATGCAAGATTTCAATCTAATCCGAAAGAATGTCATCTCATGGCTGTTAAGAGAATTTTTTGGTATTTGGTGCTCACACCTAATCTTGGCTTATGGTATCCTAAGGGCTCATTCTTCACTCTACTTGGTTATTCTAATTTGGATTATGCCAGTTACAAAGTAGAGAGAAAGAGTACATCTGGGACTTGTTAATTTCTTGGTAGGTCCTTGGTGTCATGGAGTTCTAAGAAGCAAAACTCCATTGCCCTATCCACCGCTAAAGCCGAGTATGTGGCGGCCAGCTCTTGTTGTGCCCAACTACTTTGGATGAAGCAAACCTTGAGAGACTTTGGTTACAACTTCACCAAGATTCCACTCTTATGTGATAATGAGGGTGCAATCAAGCTAGCCGAGAACCCCGTGAACCATTCCCGTACAAAGCACATAGACATCTGTCATCATTTCCTTAGAGACCACCAAGCCAAAGGAGATATCGCCATTTAACATGTGAGAACTGAACACCAATTAGCTGATATCTTCACAAAGCCTCTAGATGAGTCAAGATTTTGTGCTTTGAGGCGTGAGCTCAATATCGTTGATTCTCGTAATGTGGAATGACATCTTGCACACCTTGATTGATTTAATACATTGCACAAAATTCATTGCCAAAATCTTGTGTGCTAATTTCAAAATCTATTTTTTTCATCTCAATTATGTGTCCATTGCTTTGTGATGATTGTCTAAAATCTGGACACATTTTGAGTGGTTCAAGTTTATTATACAGTTCATCATTTTTAGTCTTGCTTTTGACTAAAAATTGATCTATCAGAAGTTCCGATGGCCTGGTTGGAAGTTCCGATAGTTGCTCATCGCATGCGACCGCGCATCAGTATTTTCTTCTGGTCGTTGGGTGGAACTTTAGCCCGCGCTGGAAGTTCCGATCGTCTGGACCGGAAGTTCTGGCTGGTGCCTGGCACTTCCCATATTTCAAATTTTGGTCTAGCTCTAGCGTTGACCTGACCGACCGGAACTTCTGGTTCCCCCACCGGAACTTCTGGTTAGCCACTTGATAGCGGTGAAAGGGGCCGCACAATAAAAATAATAAAAATTTCTTACCTTTTTCACTTTCACCCCTTCTCCCCTCCCTCTCCAGCCTGACCCGCCCGCCCGTGTCCCTTGGGCGACGGCGCTGCCGCCCGCCGCCCCCCCCATCCCGATCTCCCTCTTCCTCCAACCAAACTCTAATCCCTTTGAGGGGGAGCTTGCCCCGGCCTTGGAGATCACGTGGGTGGTGTTGGTGGCCGCCGAGAGGCTTTGCATGCCTTGGATTCGGTCTCTTCTCCTCGTGAAGCAAGGTACTTCGAAGTTCATGCCCAATCTCTCAATGTACCTTGTTCTAGACCGTTTCCTCGTGCAAGCTCGATGGTTTTAGTGTATACATGCTATTGGAATGCTTTTTGCGCAACATCCATGGTCAATTTCACGAAATCCTACGGAATGTGCCGGCACTCGGCCCGACTGGAAGTTCCGGTCCCTCTCGACCGAAAGTTCCAGCGGACCCAGTGCAGTACATCCGCGTGGTTCCTCGAGCTCATCCAGTTGTCACATTCCTTTGCCATGTCTGAGACCCCTCCTTAGCCCCTTGTTTTGCAGTATGGCTGATCGTCGCACCAATCCTAATCGTGGTGCTCGTCCTCGTCCTCACAGTTTGGGGGATGGCGAGGAAGAGCACCCTCGTGGTGGTCGTCGGCGTGGTAGTAGTCATGGAGAGTCCTCTCGGCAGTAGCATGATAGTGAAGATGGTCCAAGAGTCTGCCCAGATCGTGCTACGAGGCCTTGTCCACCTGCTCCTCATCGTGACTCCTCAGTCTGGCCATGTTGGCCATGAGTTTTAGTTTACTGCACCTGAGGGTGGTGATGGACAGGAGGACTTTGCAGGATAGGCACAGGGCTTTGCAGGATAGGCACAGGGTTTTGCATGACATGAGCAGGACTTTACCGTTCAGGAGGATGTTTTCCCTCATGGTCATACTTCGTTTGCTCTTTCGCTTCCTGTTGGTTACTCATTTTAGGACACTGATCAGGGTGGTTCCTATGGGGTCTCTTTGACGTAGTTGATGAGATTACTAGGACTTCTACCTTTGTTCCTCTTGATCAGGCTGGCACTTCCTCTTCAGCGGTGTATGGCAGGAGTTGGTACTCCTAATCTGTGGACCCTGAGTACAACTATGATGCCTTCTAGTGCCTTTGTTGCTGTCCTTGGAGCTTTTTGGTGCCTACCCTTTTTGGCATTTGATGCCAAAGGGGGAGTGTTAGACTTTATCTTGATGTAATAGGATAGCTTTTTATTGATTTGTAATAACTCTATCTCGGTGGTGAGCTATGTGGTGATCTTTGAACTATTTGTGTGACGAATAGTTGTAGGCTAAACATTTATGCTTATTTGATATATCATGATGTGATGGCCTATATTTGATATTGTGATGATAATTGTTGTTTTAGAATGGTTATGCAAGAAAGAAAAGGACTTAAAATCAACATAACCATTCATATTCTTTTTATTATCTCTTTGTGATATAGCTTGTCATAAGCATCATAGATTATTATTGTCACACATATTTTTTAGGCACCCCACAGATTGCAAATTTTAGGGGGAGCTTGCTCTAAATATATGTTGTCTTGATTTTATTCAAGATTTGAAATTCAAAATCCTATGCATACATTTAGGAAGAGATCTCCATAATATTTGGGATTCAAAAGTTTTAATTCTTTCAATTTATTGTAAGCCTAAGTTGGTTGTCATCAATTACCAAAACGGGGGAGTTTGTAAGTGCATTCACCTCCGAAGTGGGTTTTGGATAATTAATGACAATCAAATTAGGGACTAACAAGTTTATTCAAGTGTATTCACAGGTGTTAGTCCATTGAAAGATTTAAATGAATATATTTGGTGATACAAGCACCCCCAAACTTTCTATGGATGAAAGGTGCTTCGACTCAATTGGTTTACTCTTTTATATTTAAATTTGAGTTAAAGAAAATGCCGCACTATCAAGAGGGATACAAATTAGACTAGCTAGATGTGGTCTATAAGTGCTCATGTTGGTTTATTTTGCGAGCTTGAGAGACACCATGCACTCACCCACTTAGATGTGCTCACTGTTGGAGCACCGGGAGTTTCGGTCCTACGACCGGAAGTTTTGGCTGCTCTCTGCCCTGAGCGACCGCATGCGAGAAATGAGTTTCGGCCTCGAACCGAAAGTTCCAACCCTGACCGAAAGTTTCAGTTCCAGGACTGGAAGTTCCGGTAGTGCATTTTCAGGAGTGACCGCGTGTGAGAATTAGGTTCTGGTCTCCGGCCAAAGTTCCAGTCTCATCAGAAGTTTCGGTGGTCGGACCGGAAGTTCCGGTCCTCCAGATCTGAGTGTTGACTTTCCTATGCCCCAACGGTCGGATCTCGATCTAGCCAGAAGTTCTGGTGGTTCCCACCAGAAGTTTCGGTAGTGCATCTGAGGCTGAGTATATATATTCTTTCTCACCTCCATTTCTCTCTTGGTTGCCCATTCATTCACAACGTCCAAGCTTTGCCAAACTCTCCTTCGAGCTGAACTCACCCACTCTCTCTCCCCCTTTGCTTCCAAGCTTCAATCTTTGATTGTTTGAGCTAGGGACGTGAGATTTGAGAGTAGGAGCATCGATTGTCGACTTGAGCACTTGTCTTCCTTGTCTTACCGGTGTGGTTTGCATTTGTTACTCTTGGGTTCTTGGAACCCTAGCTAGCTAGGCGTTCTTCGTGGTTACCCGTGTTGATTCATTTGTGAGGGCACCCTGAAGTGTTTGTATTACCCCTGATTCTTAGTGGATATCTCAAGTTTACCTTCATGGTAGCTTGAGGGAGGAGACCTTCGTGGTCAGGCCTTCATGGTCACCTCAACAATGAGGACGTAGGAACTTCTTTGTGGGGATTTTCGAACCTCGGTATAAATCTTATGTCTTGCTGTGGAGGTAGCATCGACTACCCTTGTTCTTATGTTCTTTGTGTTATTCCTCCCTACCTCCAAAATTCTTAGGTTGGAGGGGCCGATCTACGATTTGGTGAGGTGCCAAGCTCCGTGGAGTTAAACATCATCACCATCGACATCTTGGAGGGTGTGGTAACAATCAAAACCGAAATCACAACTCATTTTACTTTGATTTTGCAGCTTAGTAGGGCACCGGAAGTTCTGGTCAGTTTGCACCGGAAGTTCTGGTCACCGGAACTTCCGATCCAAACCAACCAGAAGTTGGTTGGTATTTAACTTCCGCATTTCGAGTTTGTAAGTTTCAGAATTTTCAAACAGGTCTATTCACCCCCCTCTAGGCCATTTAGGTCCTTTCATTTAGTCTAAAAGGGACTAAAATTTAGTCCACTTTAGTTTTAGTCATAGGAACCAAACAGGCCCTTAGCTGCCTAGGCAGCTGCGAAGATAAGCTCAAAGCGAGTTCTTTTTTGTTTGTTTTTTGTTTTAGTACTCAGCTCAAAGCGAGTAGTCGCTAGGTCAAGGAGTCCCCTCATCCAAGTCTCACCATGGTTTGATTTTCTAGAGAGACTGCTTGAGTGAGGACAATTAAAATTATTTCAACAACATTTAAAAAAAGATAGCCTATTCAAAAAAGATTTTTCAAATCTAACGCATGTGTTCACCTGAACCCGTATTGACGGTCCTTAATACGTAATTTTATACTTTCAACAATGGCTAAATTGGTCATATAAATGACATAAACCATTTCTTTCTATCTATTATTATCTAAAAAAAACCAAGTTATTAATGACTAGATGAAACCAAGAAATAACCCCTTATTTGCGAAATTATACAAGATCCCCTTTAAGATCACAAATTCCATCAAATTGAGTATCACTTTATGTGTGATAGCATCTACTATACCAGGAATATCAATGAACCTCATTCTTGCAATTCCTTAGGATACCCTCTTTTAGCTGCTAGGTTATTTCTTAGTTCAAGATCTATTTCTTACTAACTGGAGTAAAAGAATTAGTAGACCTATTCTGCCCAAAATGAGAATGGGTGTTAGGGTTATGAACTTATATTTATGGAATCAACTCGATCATTAGATTATAAGTTCATTCCATACCGGACTAGATCCTGCACATTCTTATTATGAGAAGGGGTCATTCGAGCCTATGGAAATAGGATACTCTGTTTACATAGAAATCCATATGTCCTTACATTCTATTTAGGAGCTTATTTCTAACTATTTCCATAAGTTGTGATGACTATGTGAGTGTAAGAACAATGTGGCCCAATTCATTGTAACAAAAGTTTAGAAAATTCTCATTTGAATACACGAAGTTGAAGATCTCGTCGAGATACATGAAATGGAGTTTTGGTTCACCCAAATTGGGGTCCTGACAAATAAGTTACGACTTCTGAAAGATTTCCAAACATGCTCTAGTAGCAGATCGAAATAAACTGGTCACCCAAGACATATACGAACTCCGTTTTGGATGATACGTGTGTCATTGGAAAGCTAATTGGATGATCTATCAGCCTGCCAAATATGATCCCATTTGGGCGCAGCCAAGGGGCTGGCGCCGGACCACTTGGACCAAACCACCTCAGCCATGGTCAGTTGGCTTCCCACTTATCTCAAACGTTCATCCTAAGGTGGTTTGAGGTCGGTTGCATCCAAGGGAGGACGAGGATGATCACACGGATCATTGAAGTGGCATTGGAGTAGCCCCTACTCCACCTTAGGCTATAAATAGGACCCTCTTTCTCACTTGTAACAGACACCAAGAGAAACTCTCTCCACTCTCCAATGTAGCTCTAATAGTGTAGTAAATGTAGCTCTAATAGTGTAGTAATCTTAGCGGGAACACATCAAAAACTTGCATGTATATGAAAATTGTGGGGCCGTTTCAACACATCAGAAGCTTGCATGTCTAGACGGGGCGGTGGAGGTAGGGGTGGTATTCCTCATCTTAGCATCTTCACCGTCTGGTTGACGACGACATTTCGATGATACCATACTTGACATCCTTCATAGCCACTAGGGAAGAAAGAACAAAAGTCAAAAGTGTTCTACCAAATGTGTTTGATTGAATGACCAGGGGAAAAGAAAACGAACTTAGATGAGGTTTCAGTTTCAAACTTACCATGGAGTTCCTTACACGAAGCCCATCGTGTTGCATTAGTAGATGCCTACGGAGAGTGCAGTCCAAACCATTGTAGGTGTTCATCGATAGTGCCAGATTGTTGAATCTATTGATGAGCTCATGCCTCAAAGGCCACTCCTCCTCATCACTGAGATCGAGGCCCACAGTAGATTGTTGCAAATCAGGACAAATTTAGATCTGAAAGAGGAATAGAAGAGGGGAGGGGAGGAGGAGTGGGGATAGGAGGATTTCGAAGAGACAGAGCTCAGTATCGGGTGCGGGTCGTCTGGGTCCTCATAGAATTTCCAGAACTGGATTCATTAATTGAGTGAGTGTTAACTATCAGTCGTGAAAAATCCATTCTATCTCATCTAGTGTATGGTACCACATTATTATTTTTTCTAAAAAAATTAGCTAACAGATTATCAATGTGTTTCAGGGCAGTCCCAATGCTAAGGGTATGTTTGTAACGTAGGTAAAGGATATGACCGGTAAATGTCACTTAACACATAATGACCAATCTTTGTAAAAGGGAAAGTGTGATTGATTGAGTTTATTCTTATTTTAACGGTGGGACCAACTACCATGAGCTACAAGTGGTGTGGCAGCTTGGAGTTTAGCTCCTAATATGTCAGAGACACGCTGCACGCCTCGGGCTTCCGCGAAGAGAAGAAAAAAAAATACAGTACAAAGAGAAGTTTTTCATTCCTGTGAAATCTTGAAGAGTCTACAGTATTCCATAGTAAAGGAAAGGGTGTTTTCCTGTGTTCCAAACAACATACTTATTCTCCTTTCATTTGTTTCAGCTGTGAATTTCCTACAAAAATCCTACAACCCAAATGCAAAAACTTAACCTGCGGGGGATAAGACAACCCCCGAGCATTGCATTAAGAAGCTCTCCTTTCCTTTGTTTCAGCTATGAATTCCCAATAAAAATCCTACAAACCAAATGAAAAAACTTGACCTACGGGGGTAAGACAGCCCCCGAGCGTTACATTAAGAAGAAGACCTTCTCACGCAGGTCAAGAAAAACCCCAAACCACTGCCACACCTATACACAGTGACACCGTAGCCCATGTGAGACGACCACGATCGGGGCCAGGCCTTAGACATGTGCTTTGGCCATGGGACGGACGAGGAGATTTTTTAACCCAGCCTGAGGAGTGCCGCTGGGCACCTCTAATAACCAACTGGACTAGAGGCCCTTTGGCAAAATCCTACAATCAAAATGACCCCTCAATGTGGTTTTTAGGATAATTCCCATACCTTTTAATATGGTGTCTCATGTATATATGACACTTTATTACTGGTGATGTGACGACAACATTAATAAGGATGACAAACATAAAAACTGCAAGAAACAAGATCTTGCATAAAGACCAAAAAGAAACTATACAAAACCCATTAGAATGGGCATCATATATATTGAGACAGAGACAAGAAGATAATGGTCAGGAAGATGATTGGAAGTAGAGATAACAAATGAAAATGACTGAAAAAATGGTCTTGTACTCACGATTAGACATTGGGCGCACTACAATGCAAGTTATAGTTTTCAAGTGTATATATGATATGGTATGTCTCAAGAACTACTAAGTAGTTTCCTTTTTAAAAATGCCTCATGAAACTTCTTTTGAAATACATCTTTTACATTTGGACACAGCTAAGTAAATTAGGCCACTGCATCACCGCTCTATGTTTAGCCTTCTTCCTCTTCTCGTGCCCACACCACCAGCCAGCGGTGTCTCGCCGCCGCTGAACCACACCTAGTACAGGTTTGGACAACCACTGCCCACCGCACCACGTATAACCCTACTGCCCTCAACGACCTCCTTTCCCTCCCTTCCTTGCTGCAATGGCCATGGGCTCCCCTACCCCAACCTTGCCCGCCCCCCTCCTACACCATCGGAACCGTAACTGTCACCATCCTGCCTTCCCAAACGCCTGGGCGGTCTGTCTCCCCCGAGCCCTTTCTAAGCCCACCGGAGTTGAGGAAAAAGAGAGAGAGAAGTACAATGCCTTATAAGCTCGCCGGAACCCGTAACTCCCAAATGCTTGAACATGGGAGTGGAAGCAAGACACAATTCGTCGGCGTTGGTGGCCTAGGAGCGTCGGTAGCTATCAGAGGGGAGGAGAGAGCATTTCGAGATGTGGAAGACGACATGTGGTCGAGGAGGAGGAGAGAGAGAGCCCATAGCCGGACAGGAAGATATTTGTGATCGTGCAAACGAAAAAAACTACAGGCCGATGACTAGTCTTTACCTTTATATTTTGATACGATTCCAAATAAGATAGGGCATCGGTCTATTCAATCGTTTGCTTTCAAGCGGATGGTCCGTCCAAATTGGAGATTGCTGACTCGTCGGTCGCCGCCACATGTCTGGATGTGCTCACTGCAGACACTGGTGGTAACAGTTAATTTGTCTTTGTTTCTTGCCACTCCAAGGTTGGGAATCCATCAATCAATCAAAACAAAACGATCCATCTGCTAGCTTTCCCCGCATCCTCTGCAATCTGATGGATCGTGCCATCAACTCGCGGTCCGTCGCCCTCGCTCTTCGTCTTCTTCGATCAACATAGACCTCCACATCTCCATTGGATATTTGGATAAGCCCATGACGTGCCTTCACTTTTCCATCTCTGTTAAGCTTGCCATCTTCTCCTTTCCCTCCTCTTCGTCCAGTGGAAATAATTTGCCGATTACTTTTTTTTTTATTATTGTGGCGGTCTACCTCGATGTAGGTAAATTCTGGCGATGAAAGTGTCATTTCGTACGAAATGAAAAACAAAGCTAAAAATTACCCTTGGTTTACTGGTCACATTGGATGAGATGACATGAGTCCACTCAGTCATCATCTGCCTATCTAGAAATGCTTGCAGGATTTCAGATAATTCACACCCTGTTGCTGTTGCAGGAAAGATGAGAGAAGCCTCTCCGAGAATACTCTGGCATCTAGTTGTTCAGTGGATCCGACCAACAAGGATATCATCTGGATATGGCTCAACGACCATTATGCTAGTCCTTCATTCGTTTGCGTGTGGATAGATAGATAGATAGATGAACGCAAGCTAGCTGAATCACGTGTGCGACGATGCGAATGCGATTCAGAGTGTGAAACATGTTGGCTGACTGATGACTGATCTCCAGCTAGCAGTCCAGTGGGAAAAGGCCACCACGCCCACCAAACCTTTCCACCGAAAACGACGGGTGCTCGCTCGCTCTCACTGAAAGTGAGAATAATGCACCTCATCTAGCTTATTAGGAAGGACGGTGAAAGCAAGCCAACAACAACCACTAGAAAGATAACCCAGAGGCTTCCAGAGGATTCAGATCTTCCATAGATCAACTCTGATGACTGATGTTAACAGCTAGGTTGAAAAAATTCTTCCATCAGCAAAACCACCCAAACTGTTGAGAACCTAGTTCTCGACGTGTTAACATTCTGTTCGTACAAAGGCTACGAGTGCGTCATACTGCATCCCACCGTTCTGTACAGTTGAACAATATTTGATCAAATTAAACTAAATATATATAAAAATGAATATAGTAATAAATATGACTAGTTATCGGCCTGTCCTTTTTTATAATAGATATATTCAAAAGTATAAATGTTAATACTTTCTATATAAGTATAGTTTTTTTGCAAGGATTTATTTGTATTATCGTAGCTGAAGTTTAGATTATTTGAATTTTTGGAAAACGAGACCTGTTTAGTTCATGACTACAACTTGCTACGCCACAAGTTAGTCATGGCATAGTTTTTTACGACAGTTGTTTGGTTTACTGTAGCATCTATGGCACGTCGTAGTTTCGTAGCATCCTATCCCACACAACAAAGATCTATTTTCTTACCAAACTTGCCAAAGGTGTCTAGCTCAATGGTTAGAGCTTTTCAGCGACACCCCTCAGGTCCTGAGTTTGAATCCCTGTGGGAGAGAATTTTAAGCTGGGGTAATAAAAATCACATTGCTGGCATAACCAGGGTTCGGGGGGGGGGGGGGGTTTTAAAACGGTTGGGGGCATCTCCCTCTCCGATCGCGTTTTTTTTTTTATTTTCTTACCAAACTTTATCATAAGTATAGCTTCAATTTTACTCATCACACTTTCTTTGACCGACCGACATAGTTTCTCTAAAGTTAGAGGTGCCAAATTAGGCACCAAATCAAACAAGCTCATAATTTTTTTTCGGACGGAGAGAGTATTTTCATTATTATTTTCCGCAACCCAGCAGCCGTTGTCTAGAAAGGAAGGCTGCCACCTGAATATGATATTTTATAGTACGATGCTGAGCCCGCACTTACGAATGTAGCCAATGGTGACACACACCAATTTGCCGTGGACCGACTCTCTCTCTCTCTCTCAGTCCCTTGTTCCTCCTTTGCGAGTGAAAGGTCGCTATCACACTAAAGCACGGTATGCTATTTGCTAAGCTGATGTGGCACACATATAGCGCGTGATTCTCAGATGCAAAGGATTTGGCCAATGCCGACTCAAAGGCCACCAAATGCACACAACAAGCTAGCATAATGTTGCACTCCCATTAACTTTTTGAACTCCAAAAATGGAAGTAAGAGAGGATGGATGCTTGCCCCTGGTTATGCTGATGAAAACACTAATTACCACAAAAGACAAGCGGTTTAACATCTCCTACTTCCCCAAATCTCCATTGGGATTAGAGGTTTGGATGGGGCCACTGGCGCTGGAGTCGTAGAAGAGAGGGTGGGATTAGAGGATGATCGTTGGTGACAGTTTTCCTGGCTATGGTGGAGAATTCAGGGCGGCGAGCAAGGATGCCGTAGGATGGATCGGTAAGGAGTCAAGCATGCAAGTGTGCAGAGTGAAGGTGGTGTTAGAGACGGTAAGATCACTATAGACCATCGATGATGAAAAATGGTAAATAGTAGTGTGTGGGTGCCTATAATACCAGTGAAAACACCATTAAGCAGGGAAGCATGTGGAGGACCGTGGAGTACACGACTATAGCGTGAGGTGGTAGGGGAAGAAGGAAGAAACAAAAATGAAGGGAAAGGTGCTAACCTAAATCAACGCGTATACTTTTTAGTGCCTGTCGAATCCTCCATGTGATGCATGGTTGAGGTGCTGAATGCAACTTCCTATACCTTTGGTGACCTGGCATATACCTAAGGGAGCTTATCGGTGGTCATTCCGTGGACAATCTGGCTTCGCCACTTGTGCGAGTGCCAATCATCCGATCAAACAAATCAAAAGATCAATCCAACACTCAATATTACTTGTTTAGCACTGAGCTTTGGTTCATATATATATATATGCCAAACCTGGACATGATGCGCGACCGCACCGTCGACTACGCCGAGCGGCTGGCGGCGATGGGCAAGCCCGTGGAGCTCGTCGAGTTCGCCGGCAAGCCCCACGGTCCGAAGCCACCGGCGAGCTCATCGGCCTCGTCAGCTCGATCGGTGCTTGCATGTGCCATGTAACTGTAGGATCGCATCAAGGTTCGTGCATGTGTATTGTGGTGTGCATGCAGCTTGTTTTGCCTTGTGTTCCTCGCGTTAAACGTGTGCTCCCGTGCATGTACTGTGTAGACGTGTCAGCAGCTTGTCAGTCTTGTTTGGATGGTCCCATACACCCGTGCACATGCATGCATATGGTCCTATCTATATATATCTATGGTATGAGATGAGATTTTGTATGGATTTTTGCAAGACTTTATATTATCAAGACTCATTGAGAAGATTCAAATATTTTGATTTTATATTGAGTTTGTGTATATCATATTATCATATTATTAGGACATTTTACGCATCTTCTTCCACACATGAATTTTGGGCCTTGGTGTCTACTCCTTTCGTCCCAATATATAAGGCATAACCACTTCTAGTTCACCGACCAAGGAACACATTTAATTCTCTCTCTCAATACTAGTATTACTGTATCGATGTTTAAGATGCAGAGCCCATGGGTAGAGATTTAAAATGGAGAGAGGGTCTTTTGATTTCTATCCAATGATGAATGGCAGCATCATAAAAACATGAAGAAAAATATTACCTCAAAATATGGTCTCCCCTATTTCCAGCCTTTCCATGCATGGAAATATCGAGTTAAGTGGGAGTAAACAGAGCAGGTCATGTGATATCACTATGGACCGTAATAATTATGTAACTTCTAATGTGAGCATATGTCTTCTGGTAGAATCTATTCACCTAGATTTAAGTCCCAAGTCCCAACTTGACATGAGTGATCCTATTTTTCTAGATTTATTTCTTTCTGTATTTAATGATACTATGTTTTTAGTGCTAGACAACGCTTTCATCGACAACCAGACGACTGTGATGGCTTCGTTATTCCCGATAAAAAAAGTAATTTCAAGTAGCAATGTGGCATGCCCATTACATGCCAAGGTAGTTCCTGTTCCTGTTGGGATAATTGGGCTTGTCCCACAGATTTCCAGTTAAGTCGGAATCCCAAGGCCCATATTTATGCTAAGAGTAAAACTGTTTAAGGGAACACTAAATCACTTGTTAAATTTCAGGAAGGCCTCTCGACACGTGGAACCATAAAGGGACTGCGACGTGCCCGTCGTCTACAGAGCCTGTCTCTGGTGATCTCCTTAAGGACGTGTCTTCGTATCTGCGTATAGTTCTAGGTTTGTTCGTGTACTAGGTATGAGTTGTGGTGTGCATGTGTGTGATGTGGGGTGTGTCGGTATACGAACAGATGCTACAGTTGTATCCAGACGAGAGGTATCAAATAAAAGGAGGAATTTGTTCCGTCCGGGCGCTTGCTTCTGGGTTGTGCCCCTTTATTTATATATTAATTAGTTATTGTTATTTACAATATTTATATTTATTTATTTTGTGATTTTGTGATTGGTCATGTGCCTTTACAAGAAAGGTTATTAAGACCATTTTTACACAAAGGTTATTTAGACCTTATTTGGATGTAGTCGGATTCGCATAAATCCACATGTGTATTATACTTCAATCCACTCTAACATTGTGGATTAACGTGAATCCTCGATAACATCCAAATAAGACATTAATCTATATCTATCTTTATCTATATACTTCCTCAAAAGGTTCTTAAACATCTTAAGATGTTGTCGGCCGGGGAACTTACAAGTGTATCATTTTCCATGCGGATATATTGTCATGGCATGGTTGTTGCATGAACAGATCATGGATATAGGAGTATATATAACCCCATTGGTCCATTGGGTATACAATTCTATTTAGTTAGATTCAACAAATCTTTGCCACTCATAATTTTAAACCTCCTCCAAGATACTCCAATCCAAGGATATTAATGTCAAACTGTGAAAATATATATGTTCCCTTCATGCGGCACAAATCATGGATGTAAATAATTAAGCAAGGTCATCATGCATGCATGTGCCCCTCCTAGAAAGTCAGCCCTCTGTGGCCAGTAAATCTCTAGCCATTAACTAGTACTGTACGTAGTACCAAAGAAGAAATTAGTCAGTCTATGGAATATATTATGAGCTACGGAGGCAATGATACACGACCTATATAGTAATTAATTAGTTAATTTAGTCCGTACTGTACTAGTGTAGTAACATGCAGCCAAGTTTGTTAAACTTTAAACAGCTATGGACGAACTGATGCTTCCTTCGTCACACATTCATGCATCTCAGTAAGAAATGTGTTTCCCGTCCAACTTGAATTTTCTACTTAGTGATAACATGCAGCCAACTTACTGAGCATGGATTAGTCTTGTCGGGACATGAACATTGTATATTAAGAGGTCAGCCCAACTCCGTCGTCTTTAAAATGGCTCCCGGCCACACTATCAGCTGCACAGCTACCACTCCCTCCGGTTAATGTGAACTAGTTAAATTCAATTAATGTTACAAGTTACCACAAGTTCGGTGGAGGTGGAGGGGAGGCGGAGATCGCGACACCATCTAGCCGGTGTGTGGCCAACAGAGGGAACTTCTCCAGGACATAGATGCCTCGGTTGAGAGCTCCACAGCACACCGCCATATTACTGTCTTTACCGAGCCTTATCGTCCGTTGTAGCTGCCCTAAGCGTACCATGAAAGCTGACTGACTCAATTTATAGTAATTTAGATCTTATGTGAAATGATTAGTAAGATTAGGAACCTATATATATATACACACACACATTTCATTAAAAAATGTATTGGGATCTAGATGACACTTCGAGCCAAGTTTAAGAAATGCCCATATCCAATATCTTAGTCGTCTGTGATCTAGGCAACGCCCCGTGCCCCGCTGCCACAAGCTTGACCGACTAGTGTTTTGGTGAGATCTCGCTGGTGTCGAGTAAATCCAGTGCCTTCTCTCTCTCTCTCCCTTTGGCCCCTTCACCTCTTTCTTTCCCAAATCCGGTGGGTATATGAGGGGTTTCGGCAAAAGGTAGGCAAGCCAGGCTGTAAGGAGGCCCTGGCGACGATGAAGGCGGCCGGGCAAGATCGGGACAAGGCCGAGAGCCGTGACCTCTATGGAACCACTATGTACAAGTTTAGAAACGAAAAGTAGGCATTTCTAAAGTTGGAGGATCGAAACGGCATAACAAGCTATATGTTTGAACATCGGTATTGAATTTGTATTTGAGGATAACGGGAGGTGATAATAATTAATAAAAGAAAAGACTCTTGGATGTAACTATGATAGAACCTCGCATACACGTGCTGATACACACGAACGCCACGTCACGCACATGCAAGCTGCACTCTACAAGAATTTTCATCGAAAAAGATAAACGAGTGAACAACAACACGTCGACACGACTTGATTACTTGAAACGTGATATACATGCAGCATATCCATGCATATACCGAGTAAATTAAGCAGTGATGGCGCCGCAGCCGTCGACGAACTGGGCGACGGTCTGGATAAGCTCGCCGGTGGCCTCGGACCCCGGCTCGTGCAGATAGAACCCGTGTGGCTTGCCGGCGAACTCGGCGAGCTCCACGGGCTTGCCCATCGCCGCCAGCCGCTCAGCATAGTCGACGGTGCGGTCGCGGATCAAGTCGAGGCCGCCGACCACGATGAGGACCGGCGGGAAGTCCACGGAGCCCAGGTCGGGGCTGTCCGGCCCGAACGGGTTTGCCGCCGGGTGGTCCCGGGTGGCGCCGGCCGGCAGCGATAGTCGCCAGAACCGGTCCACCAGGTCAAGGTTCGGGAACGCCTCCTCCGGGCACTCGGCCTCCGACGCCGTGCGCCGGACGCCGCCGAAGAACGGCATGAACAGAACGTAGCCTCGCACCGTCAGAGCGCCTGGCTCCGCAGCGGCTGAGCTGACACTGACGGCGCGCACGGCGAGGTGGTGCGCGATCGTGCCGCCCGCTGAGTCGCCGGTGACGAACACGCGCCCGAAGTCGGCGGCCTCCGCGAGCCAGCCGTCGGCGGCGGACACGGACTGGTCCCGGAGCCAGCGCATGAAGCCGGCGCCGTCGTCGAAGGCCGCGGGGATGCGGTGCTCGGGGGCCAAGCGGTACCCCGCGGAGAGCACGACGGCGCCGGCGTCGGCGGCGAGGCGGAGGCAGAACTCGTGCACGTTCGCCCACGTGCACGACCCCAGGCAGAAGCCGCCGCCGTGGAAGTGGACGAGCACCGGAAGCTTCTTCGTCATCCCCGCGGACGGCGTCGGCTTGTACATGCGGACGCGGAGGTTCTTGGTCTTGTCGTAGACGGCCTCCTTCCACTGCACGGACGGGTGGGTGCCGGGGAAGGTGGTCGGGCAGAACACCGGGCCTGCCGGCGACCGGAGCACGGTTCCGTCACTGAGCACGCGCACGAACCCGAAGAGGTCCTCGACGACCTCGCTCGCCGGCGCTGCGGCGGCGCAGGAGGCAGCAGCCGAGACGGCAGGCATGGTTTGCCAAGTTCAGAGGAGACAACCTCAGAATTAAGACAACTACACAAGTCAAGAAGGCTGGCTGAGCTGAGCTGAGCTGAGGATCTCCAGCTTTGCCTGAACCGTCGTGTTATATAGCCATCCCGTAGTGGTGAAAAATTACTAAAAAAAAAAAAGAGCGTTGTGCATTTTGACGGGCCGGCGGCACCGCGCTCGGCCAGTGGCCGGCCGGCGCGCGGCGTCTGCCTGCGACTGGTCGGAGCAGATAGCCAGACAACATGGACACGCCAGTGCTGACGGCATCTGCAGCAGCAGCAGCTTTTGAGCTGCAGCTTTCAACGCACGTACGACGACAACGTCACGCACGCACTGTGTCGTACAGACAGTCGTGGAAGCTCGTGGTGTCGTCCAGCACGTCACGAACGCACGCCACGTACGCACACCGTCGGAGGCCGGCGTCGAGAGCGGCGGCAGTGGCAGAGACCAGGTGCTGTGGCGGAGGCACGACGGCGAGGAGGCGGAGCCTGAGGGGAGGGCGCCGGGCGGAGATGCTGGCCGTGGCCGTGCTTCGGGCGCTCAGCTCGGCAGCCAGGAGTTCTTTGGCGGGGAGGCGTTCGTGTTCGTGGACGTCGCGGCCGCGCGCCGTTCAGGTCTGCTTGCATGGCCATCTGGCCAAAATATAAAAAAAATTACCGAGTGCTTGGTAGGACACTCGTCAAAATAACATTAACGGCCGGCGCCGTGATGGCCTGATAAATTTTGTCAAGTGTCGCGCCAAGTACATCGCAAATTTTTTGAATATTTTGTCGAGTGTAGCACACGGCAAAGTTTCTTTACCGAGTCGAATTTTGCCGTGTGTACTTTGTCGTATGCTATACACGGCAAAGCCTTTATCGAGTGTAAAAGTCTCTTTTTCGTGTGTAATTACACATGGCAAAGTCCTAATTTCCGGTAGTGATTTCGTATACCACAGGCTCGATTCGTAGAAATATGCTCAGAGTTCTATATATCGAGCATGATGACGATGTAACATCTTTAGCTAAGAAGCCACACCATTGTGCTTGTGCACATTTTCATGAACTAAACTCCACGGTAGCAAAAACATATTAATTGGGACCATCCGTGGGCATGTAATGTTTCAGTCAAAATTAGCCTAACTAACGTAGCATTTCAATTAGCATCACAAGACAAATTCATATACACATCCTCCCTTACAAATTTGTAAGTTGTTTTAACTATTTTTAATAAAATATCTAGAATTCTAGATATACATGGTAAAAACTATGTATCTAGGAAAAACGACTTACAATTTACAAAGGATAGAGATGTAGTTAACTAATTTAATTTGCTAATCTAGTATTTTTGTGGTAATCCTTTTTATCGGCATATGTATAGCTGAGGGTAAGCCTCAATTGCATTTTTGCTTCTTTATTTGGGTTTGAAAAAAATAGTTAAATTCTGTTGTACGGTGACCTTTTTTGTCCCTTATATAAGACTGTGGCAGCTTTTGAGACTTTGAGTCGGCATTGGCCAAATCCTGCAGATCAGATGGTACACTATGCGAGTGCACGCCATGTCAGGTTACCAATTAGCAAGGCTTTGCTTTAGCTTGATAGCTACATTCAGTTGCAAAGAAATGGGGACTGATCTGGTAGCGATTGGCATGTCGCCATTGACACATTGGTGAAGTAATGGCCTCATCATGCAAGTGCTTAAAGAACAACACTTGGACTGCACCTCACTTGAGCCCTTTTAATCCTTGTTTCTTTTTTGTGTCCATCACTTTTGGTGTTTAACTTGTCTATGGAACATTTGGGTGCTCTAGTTCGTCTTCTTGTTAGGTTGCCTTTGTACTCCCGGATTATAAGCCATCAAGGTAGTGGCATGGTGGCTTTTCCACTAGGGATGAATCAACTAGTGGCGTTATTTCACTTCACACGAGCAGTTTTTTAGGCTCTTTTTGGCACGAATTTTGTTGAGGTTTCTCCACCAATTTGATCAAAAGCCCCGTCAGACGTGCACACACGAGAATGGCTTCTGAAACTATAACAGAGCCAAAAATGGTGAAGCCGCCAAAGCCATGTTGGCTCGAAGCCGAAAATGTTTTGTTTCTAGTTCCACTATTTTCGGAGAAGTCCAAACCCTACCCTGTTAGAAAAGTGTTTTCCCCCGCAGTGCACTCTACCCTAGAATTTGAGATTTATTTGCTGAGGTGTGTCACAGGTTATTATAAACAAAAATTCAGCTTATGCAATAAAGTCAGGTAATATTATAGGCTATCATCGTTTGTTCCCATCAATTCAAAAAGAAGGGGAAAAACTGTCCAGCCTTCCATGTCAGTGGAACTTGATTCATGGAAGTCAGTGAAACAAACAATTCAAACCAAACGATTTAAATGTTTATATATGACCGTCTATTATCTCAGTCTCTTAGTACGTGCAAGCGACCAGCTAGCACACTCGATCGAATAATAACAATAATAATGGTGGCACATGCGAGATATATTCAAGTTCAGCTTGATCAGAAAGGAAACAATTATAAAAGGAACGCATATATATAAGATTATACCAATTTGGACGAATCAGATCCACCGACTGAAAATGAAAGGCTAGGGCAATTAACTAACTAAGATAGGGACACGTTCTGAATCTGAAATCCTGCCAGGAAATCTGATCTCGGTGACAGATAAACCACAAGAAAACTGACTGAAACGAACAGGTCAAATTTTAAAAGCTTTTAAAAGATAAATAATAAATCTATGCATGGTGGGAGGAAAAGCTAGTATCCATGTTTTGTGTAGTACCCGTGACTTGACTGATTACAGAGAGTGGTGTCTGATAGCGTACATACGAAATTTTAAAAAAGATAGCAACGTTGACAGAGATGGAAGAGAAGAAATAAATGTCATGGACAGACATGTCCTTACCGGAATTGTCTTCTTTGCCGAGTGCCGTCAGCACTCGGTAAAGCCTTATTTACACTCGGTAAAGGCTTTGCCGAGTATGAGCCACGTAGGCACTCGGCAAAAACTTGTCGGCAAAGAAAACGACGGGCAAAGAAGTCTTTGCCGAGTGCCAGGTGTCAGGCACTCGGCAAAGACTTTGCCAAGTGCCAGGTAAGCACTCGGCAAACATTTTATGAAAAAATAAAAAATGCAGAGACCCGCCAAGCCCATCCAAAGGGCCCGGCGAGCCCATCGACGCCAGCAGCTGAGCTCGTCGCGCCGCCGTACCACGCTGCGACGAGCTGGCCTCCCCGCGCGCCGTCGAGGGCCGCCCTCCCTGCAGGCTGCCGCGTCGTGTGCCGGCGAGGGCTGGGCTCCTCGGCCGCCGTCTTCATCAGGGGAGAAGCCTACCATCGCGGACCGCTGCCGTGCGCTAGAGGAGCTCGGGGGAGGGGCCGCGCGCCGGGGAGGAGCCGCGCGCCGGGGGAGGGGCCGTCTCCCTCACCGAGCCGCGCCGCCTCGACCCGCCGGCGCTGGGCAGCCGAGGCCGCGCGCCGGGGGAGGGGCCGCCGCCCCTGTCGAGCCGGGGAGGGGCCGCTCGCCGGGGAGGGGCCGCGCACTGAGGAGGGGCCACCGCCCCCGCCGAGCCACGCCGCCGCGACCCGCCACACGCCGGGGAGAGAGGGGTCGGCTGGAGGAAGAGAGAGAGGGGGAGCGGCGGCTGGAGGGAGAGAGAAGGGGAGCGGCGGCTGGGGGATGGGATTGAGTGGGGGTAGGGGTTAGGGTAATGGTTATTTATATATGGTATGGGAAGCGGGTTGCTGGCCTATTGGGCCGGTAACTTTGCCGAGTGGCCTAGGTAGGGCATTGACAAAACCTTTTTTATTTTTTTATTTTTTATTTTAAATCTTTCAAATTCAAAAGCATGAGAAGATGAACTCTTTATAAATTTAAACTTTTATATTTTCCTAATATATTGTTTGCAAGCACATGTTTAAATTTGAGACTTTTTTATAACATTTTACTATATTTTGTTTATTTATTTTGTTTACTTAAATTTTTCTAGATAATCCAAAATTAAACTGCAGGTGTATAAAATAATAAAATATAGCCACTCAAAAAATTATATTCATGTTGAAAAGTGTATATTAAGGTCGTATGCAGGAACTCATCCAAAATTTCGAATGACTTGTTCACGAAACATGACCATTCAATTGCGGGAGAAGTGTTTTTTAATTATATAAAATGCAAATGAAGTTCAAAAATCACCAAACTTATCGAGATGTCATGATATTGCATGAAGAGCCTCTGATAAAAAATTTAAAATATTTCGAGCAAGTTGTAACGTTGGATGTATAAAACCCAGACATCTCCACATGTGAACACAAGTGATCATATATGGAGATGTCTGGGTTTTAGGTATCCGACGTTATAAATTATTCGAAACATTCTAAATTTTTTATCATAGCATACACATGCGATGACATGGCACCTTGACAAGTTTTATGATTTTCGGACTTCGTTTGCATTTTATATAATTAAAAAACACTTCTTCCGCAACTGGATGGTCATGTTTCGTGAACAAGACATTCAAAATTTTGGGTGGGTTCCTGGATACGGCCTCAAAGTACACTCTCCAACATGAATATCATTTTTTTGAGTGGCTACATTTCATTACTTCATGCACCTGCAGTTCAAATTTACTTTTTCGAGAAAATACAAGTAAATAAAATAAATTTAAGAAATATAGCAAAATATTATAAAAAATCCCAAATTCAAACATTTGATTGTATACAATATACATATACTATAGAAAAAAATTAAAATTAAAATTAAAAAAAACAAAATTGAAAAAGGCCTTTGTCGAGTGCCAAACAGTGGCACTTGGCAAAGAGGCTTGCTTTGCTGAGTGCCTGAGTCTGTCATTCGGCAAAGACCCTCTTTGCCGATTGCCTCGGCCTGGCACTTGGCAAAGAGTGTTTTGCCGAGTGCTAGGCTGAGGCACTCGGCAAAGGCTGGCTTTGTCGAGTGCCCGTATTTTAGCACTCGGCTAAGCTTACCGTACTCGGCAAAGAATGAATTTCTGATAGTGCGTTCAAGGAAGAAGGCAGATATATAAATGAGGGGTCACAACCCATGATCTGATCACACGATCAATGGGAAAACGAAGGCGTTAAAAACAGATACCAAAATCTCATGGATGACCCCACTGGATAAACACGGCTAAGATTCAACGGTCTTTGCGACGTAACTCGTAATGTTAAACTTAACTTTGTCCAGTATATTTTCAACGAAATGTCAAAAGCATGTTGCACTCAGACGCTACAATTAATTATTTTGAAAGTAAACAAAGATTAAGACACATGTGCAGCCCTACCTTCATGTCAACCCTTGCTGGCCTATAATTTCAAGTTACTTTGTCTTTACATGGCTAAGGTGGCGGCTAACTTACCACCATTTAGGCATACTAAATTACTAACCAGTAGCTAGGTAATACAAAAGTCAAGGTTTATGGACCACAAGTTAAGATGGTACTGTATATAGTAATTTACTGTCACTACTAATTGCGGTTGCCTGCAATTAAAACTGAAAGTGCTGAAAGATGGTATGGATGCTTTGCTTCCTTTGTATGCGTGCACAACATGTAGAACATAGAAGTTAGCACCAAGTGAAGTTGACATCAATATTTACATGTGGCCCTGTTTAGCACGGCTTAGCTTCACTAGTAAAGTTATTTTTTTGATTTTCAGCTTATTAAGTAGCTCTATCAGTGAAACTAAGCTATTTTTTATGTCTTGTTTGGCAAAACAGCTTTACTAAAGAGAAAAAAATAAATAACAATAATGCCCTTATCATTTTCCTTTTATTTCTCTAATTGCCATCTTCTTCCCAAGTCACGGACAGAATCAGGAAACGCACGAGCCCCTCTGCCTGGCCGTGTCCTCGTCCCGGCGGCCATGCCATCAGGGCCCAGCCCCGTGCCGCTGTCGAGCAGCGATGGGATCCGTGCCCCGCGCCCAGTTCTGCTCGCGCCCCGCGAAGGCAGTATCCGCGCAAGGAGGTCACCGGCAGACGCTCCGCACTTGCCCGGCAGACGCGGCACCTGTGCCCGGTGGCCTTGGTTGGCCCCGGCAGCCTCGCCGCTCGCGTGAGGCGACCGCGCGTGGAGCTTCACGCGAACGAGATCCGGCAAATGGGGCTCGACGGCGAACGAGACCTCGTGCGTGGCCGGCGGCGACGCTCGACGACCGTGGCCATGTCCGCCTCGGCGGCGGCTGCCCGTGCCCCGGCGGCTGTGCTCACTCATGGCCCGACGTCCCAGCCTCGTGACCTGACGGCGGCACCGGTGGCTGCACCAAGACCACGGCCCGGCGGCGGCGCCACAGCGGGCCGCATCCCGGCGTCCGTGCCCTCGGCCAGCTACGCCACGACAGGCCATGCCCTGGCGGCCACGCCGCCGGCGACTGCGCCTCAGCGCCCCTCCCCAAGCGTGCCGCGTGCGCGCACACTCTCTCTCTGGCAGTAGCAGTCCTCTTTCAGGCTGGGGCCCATAAGTGGCCGGTGAAGCCGATAAAAGCTATTATTTTCAACTCGGCTTCATCTTTGTGTGAGAAGAGAGAAAAGATGGCTCCACTACTGAAGCCGTTTTAAAAAAAGATATTTGAAAAAAAATAATTCCTAACTATTTTGTGAAGCTGTTAAAAGCCCTTTCAAACAAGGCCATAACATACTGTACTAAACCATAGGTATAGATTGAGCAGCGGAATATATACTACCTAAGTTCAGAAAAACTTACGTTCTAGTTTTATCTCAAGTCAACTATTTTCATGTTTGACTAAACATTACTAGAAGATCGATTTTGAGATCTCCTTCGTTTACAGAGCCGCCCGTATGTCTTCTATTTATAAAAAAAATTGCATGAAGAAAATTTTTAATTTATTTGAAAAAATAAATTATTTATTTAGAATTCTTATCCACATCTCTGAATTAAATATCTTAGGGAGAAGGGAAGGAAAAAGGTAGGAAAGAAAAGAAAAAATAAAAAAGGATGCGAATGTTATATTGGGCCAACGAGGTCTCTTTCCCTCATCCCCACCTAGCTTGAGGCCTGTGACCTCAATTTCGGCCCTAGAAGGCCCAGGCGCCCGCCCACATCCCAGTCCCTCTATGCGTCCACGGCTCCACGCCCTCCCCGAGTCCGTTCCCTTCCGCAGTTCCGCGACCCGGCGAGCGCACCGGCGGCCGGCGGTTGCCAACCCGACCAACCCTACCTACGACTACGGCGAGCGGCGACTGGATCGCCGAGGCAAGCACGTATTAAGCCGAATCCATCCGTCCAGTATCCATTCCAGCCAGGGGGTGCCAGCGGCGGTTAGTTTGGTGGACCATGGAAGTGGATGGCACTACAGCAGCTGGACTGGCGAACTTGGTGTGCGCGGTGCGCCTGCGTGGCAAGCGGTAGGCCAACAACGACATGCAACACCTAATGCCGTCATGCTGAAGTTCCCAACAGTCTTGATTCGTGAACTCCGCAAGTCTGTATGCCTGCTCTGTAATTTTCCTGTTCTTAACCACTCTAGTGTCAATCTTATACTTCAAACTACTTTGCACAATGTAGGCGCTAGATGTTGCTTGACAATGCGCTATATTTTCTGCAAATTGGGGAATGCTCATTTGCTAGTTAAACAAATCAGACACTAATACACTGTATACATACTATTTTGCAATATTTTCCACTTTCAAGTGATACTTTACAGAATTCTGTTCTAACAATACTGCACGATCCTTTGTGTCTTGCAGATTCAGGTTATTAATATATGATTCCCACACAAGGAGTCGTAGGCTGTAGGCCTGTAGCAATTGCATTGTCATCTGCCTTGTAAGTATCTTACATTAATATGTATGTAAGCTTGTGTCAAATACTTCTGCCTTGTATGCATGTTTACTAGTTCTGATACATAACAAACACAAACACTGGCAAAAATGGGAGATGGACCCATTGGCAAATTATTCTTAAAGTAAAAGGCCATTCAAAGGAAATTAGGCAAAGGCCATCATGCTCTACTAGTATGTGAACAACAAAAACAACAGCCCTTTTACTCAGCCATGTAGCACTGCAAATGCTTCTTTGATTGTGATGACTTCAGCGTAGACATCCTGCATTGTTGGTCGATCTTTCGGGGTCTCCATAGAGCATGAGAGACCGAGTTTAACAAGACGCATGATGCAGTGGCTTTCCACGGCAGCTGTTGCATTATTTTCGTGGTCCAAATTGTTGTCCACATCACCCTCTCCAAAACATGGAACGATAGAAGGATCTAGAACATCACCAATCTTTTGAGGAAATGCATTTTCCACAAATCTGTGAAGGTTCACACCATCAGTAAACATCTCATCTGTTGGGTGCTTGCCGGTGAGCAATTCTAGGATGATAATTCCATAGCTATAGACATCGCCTTCTGTTGAGAGTTTGTTTCCGAAGCCATACTCTGTAATATGTGTGTATGTGATCAAACAATTTTATTGCTTAATATTTGAGAAAACATAAAGCAAGTTGTAATATAGTGGTAACGTAAAACATGAATGATTAAAAACATAAAAAAAAACGTTTGTGGTATTTACAATGTCCAGTTTTGAGGGAAAAAGTTTTCACCTGGTGCAATGTACCCAATTGATCCTCTTGGTCCCAGTAAGCTTGTAGAACTTTGATGGCATGAGTGACTGGAACTTTGAAGAAATTTAGCTAACCCGAAGTCGGCAAGATGTGCACCCATATCATCATCAAGAAGGACATTGCTGGGCTTCAGATCACAATGGACTACAGGAGGCATGCAATGGTTATGCAGATAATCCAAAGCAGAAGCTATGTCCATCATTATTGTTACTCTGGAGCCAAAACTTAATGATCTTTCCAATCCATACTTGTTCCGATCAGGATAGAGCCAGCTCTCTAGGCTACCATTAGGCATATATTCAAGAATAAGAGCTTTGAACTCATGCCCTGATGGATCAAATGTTGAGCATGCAGTAATCACCCTTACAAGATTACGATGACGAGTGTTCCTCAGTGCCTCACACTCAGCAACGAAGCTCTTTGGCTCGCCAAGTTGATTGACTCTAAAAACCTTGATAGCAACTGTATGTTCTTCAAACTCAAATCTACCTTTGTAAACTGATCCAGAATTTCCTGAACCAATCAAGTTGTTTAAGGAGAAATTATTTGTTGCTCTGGCTAACTCAGCATATGAAAACCTTTTCAATTCCCTGAAGGATGAATGAGCTGCCTGTCTGAGTTTCTTCCTCTTCCTCAAAAAGATGGCCACTGTGCATGCTAGCAGGAGCAAAGAAAGAGCACTAAATCCTAGCACCTTCAGAATTTTAAAACCATGGTTTTTTCTGGAGGCCATTGCATCACAAAGTGGCAATGCTAGCAATGGGGTGCTCCCACATAAGTTCTTGTTCCCCTGAATGTATACTGCACTTTTATTGTGAAAGATCCCACCAGTGGGTACTGGACCTTGGAGGTTGTTGAACGACAAATTGAGGAGGTTCAAGGAGCCGAAGAGCTCAAACAGTTCAGGTATTTCTCCAGAAAGGTTATTCCTGGACAGGTCTAGCTCATTCAAGCCTCTCAATTCGGTGAATGAATTTGGGATTTTTCCTTCCAGAAGGTTCCCTTCCATGTGGAGGGACTCCAGGTGGACACACTGTCCTAGAGTGGAGGGAATCTGTCCAGACAACTGGTTATGGGAAACATTGAGCACACTGAGATTGATCAAGTCACCAATCTCAGGTGGTATCTGTCCAGAGAGTTGGTTGTGGGACAAATCCAAGCCATCAGAAAGAGATGAAAGAGTCAGCAGCTGCTTTGGTATGCCACCATCAAGGTTGTTGCAAGAGATGTTCAACATTCTCAAATTTCTGCAGCCGCCAAAAGCACCTGGGATCGGACCACTGAAATCATTGTCCTGTAAATAGAGCTCACTTAGTTGACTCAGGTTACTGACTGAGAGTGGAATTCGTCCAGAAAGCTTGTTCTGCGATAAGCTTAGTCGAAATAAGCTCGAAAGATTTCCGATTGCATCTGGGATGCTTCCGGTGAACCGATTGCTCTCCATGCGAAGAACAACAAGGTTTGTGAGGTACCCTATCTCTGGTGGTATTATCCCCGATATATCATTTGCTGCCAACAGCAAAGATTGCACACTTTTTGGAAGGCCACCAATGGAATTTGGCAGTGTTCCTTGGATTCTGTTTTCTGATAGATCTAGCGTGACCAGCCGTGTGCAATTGGCTAGTGAGGATATGAAAGACCAATCTCCAGCTTCAAGCTGGTTCATGCCTAGGCTTACCTCCACCAAGTTGGGAAGCGAGCCGAATAAAGGGACAGTTCCATAGAACGAATTGTATTGTAGATCAATCACAGTAAGGTTGGTCACATTTGCTAGCGAAATGGGGATTCTACCATGGAATTGGTTCCATCCAAAGATCAAATTCTTTATGCTTGGAAGGGTGTGCCCAATGTTATGTGGAATTTCCCCCTCCAAGGTGTTCATGGCCATGCCAAGGTATGTCAGAGCTGACATATTGTAAATGGAGGCTGGGACAGCTCCTGACAAGAAGTTGTAAGTCAGGTCTAATGCTTTCAAGTTTGGTATTTTACCTATGCTCGCTGGGATGCTACCTTCGAGATTGTTGTATGCAAGCAAGAGACTGACAAGGGAAGATAGGTTCTCTACTGAAGAAGGTATGGCACCTGAAAGGCCATTGAGTGTCAAAATGAGAATCTCCAACGGAGACTCAGTGTGCGACACAGCTGGTATTGATCCCACTAAGCTGTTCGACCCAAGGCCTATTATTCTAAGTGATCTGCTATTTAGCAGAGTATGTGGTATCTCTCCACTGATATGGTTGTGTGTTAAGTCTAGCTGTTGAAGTGATGAACTATTAGCTATGCAAGATGGGATTGGTCCAGTGAGGCTATTGTTTGCAAGAACAAGATCTCTAAGAGGAGATTTGCATCCAAGTGAAAGAGGAATGTTTCCAGTCAGATTATTTCCAGACAAATGCAAAACTGAGATATTGTTGAGCATCCCCATCTCTTCAGGCATGACTCCACTGAGGCCGTTTTGCTGCAAGATGAGCTTCTCAAGATTTAAACATTGGCTCAGGTTTGGATAAATCTCACCTTGGAGAGAATTTCTCCCAAGATCGACGACCCGAAGGAGAGAACAGGAAGACAGTGTGTCTGGGATCACATCACTGAGATAGTTTGAGCTGAGGTTAAGGTACTGCAGCCATTTTAGATGGCCTAGCTCATGAGGAATTGGGCCTGTAAAGTGGTTATTTGGGAAGTGTATTCTTTCAAGGAAAGTGAGATTTGCAATACAAGCAGGTATTTGGCCATGGAGCTCAAAAGAGTCGAGGTTGAGCACGACAACACGCTGGCTTTTGCTGCAACTAACACCCGCCCAAGTGCAAATTTTGTTGGAATCATTGTTCCATGAGGTTAGAAACCCAGCAGGATCAGAAAGATGGAGCTTGAGACAAAGCAGGGCGTTGAGATCATTATTGGGTGGTGTTGTATCCAGTAATAAGGAAGGAATTGGGAAGCTAAATATGATGGACAGGACAGTGGCCAGGAGCACTGATGAACTCAGGGTTCCTGGAGGAGCCATACACCGCATGCTAAATGTGCTGACGAGTTGTGTTGTGAATTGTGACTTCTTATGGTTGTAATTATGTTGCATTTATATGAGGTTTGAAGGAGTTCTGCCAGAGACTTTGTAGAATAAGTGGTAGACAAGAGTAGGAATAACAAAAGCTACGAGGTTTTTTTTTTTTTAAGATTCCTGATGGAACGAACTTCGCGTATCCCACCAGGGTTTGTCCTCCAATATATTTCACGGTTCTTCGGCTCACGCACACGGAAGCTGCTACAAGATGGAAGGGACTGTGTTGTAGGACTTCTGTCCTAACTTCAAAAAGTTGTTTTTCATCTTCTCCTGCCAAATAGATCATGACGAAACAACTTCTCTCTAAAAGCTGTTCTTATAGCTTTCTCTCACAGGTACAAAATTTTCAAGTTAAGCTAGATGAAGCTGAAATGCCCCAGCTCTCTCTCTCTCTCTGCTATCTTTCTTGAGAAGTTGTGAAAATAGCTTTAGCTTGACTGGTGAAGCTGTTTTGTGAAACAGAAGCCAAAAACACTACTCCCCTTTTTATAAGTCAGCTTTGATTTTTTATATATAGAATTTGCTGCATATTAAGACATATATTATATAATATAGATGCATTGCTTAATGTATGTAAAAACTCAAAACGACTTATTCCTTTTATTCTCAAATAGATATCGTTATGGGATGCGTACCAGTCAAACTTTATTAATTTTAACTAAGTGTATAGAAAAATACATGCAATATTTACATTTTCAAACAAATTTAGTATGAAAGCATAATCAACAATCTATCTAATGATACTATTTATATATTATAAATATTAATATTTTTTACTATGTAATTGGTTAAAGTAAAAAAAATATTAGTTTAAAGTGAGAATGACATCTATTTTAGAATGAAAAAGTATAATTTCGAAAGTATTTCACTGGACCCTACCTTTCGTTTCTGTTACTGTCTTGCTAGTCTTTCACTCAGTGGGTCCTTTTTTACAATAAAAAGTCAGTGGTAAATGGTAACGCCCTTCAGCTCATCCGAGAATCCATTGCTCTGGCGAGTCTTTAACTCAGAGGGGCCTTGCAAAAGAAAAAAGTCAGTGATATGCACTTCAGCTCATCCGACTCTGACGTGCATTTGACTATTTGGATTATCGCATTAGGACATCTCTGTAGCAGGTACATCAAAGCACTCGCCATCGCTCTTAGTGGCTCCAAAGTCAAACCGGAAAAATGGTGCTGCACGCGCTATGACTCGCCTTTCCTGTTCACAAGCGACCCAGCGAGCACGCCACGGCAAAATTGGTTGGCCAGTAGTGCATCGCTATTGGACGTCCCGCGCGTCTCGTTCGCGCGTTGCTGCCGCAGCCCTCAACTGCGGAGAAAATGGCAATCTAGCCATCCTCGTATTTAGGTTTCTCAATTTTATCATCCTACAAATATGATTCGCAGATTTGCTATTATTAAACTTGGTCACCACGCTAGACTGCACTTTTAATCCACTGTCCCACGAATTTATAGTATTAAACACTATTTATAGAAAATAATCAAAAGACCATATTCTCATAGCTATAAGAGATCTATAGATGGCTAGAGGAGAGAGGGAATAACCTAATAAAATTCTACAGACACAAAAATAGGAAAGTTGCTTAGTACAAAGGGCAATCTTAACACCAACTACTTTTCCAGCCTAAATATTAGAAAGCAAGTTCCTCATGCACAATTCTAGTTGGAAGCTTCATAATCAAATAAGCACACAAATACCCAAGCAACTAGAGGCACCTTCTAACAACTAGAGAGCTAACAAAGAGGGCATCTAAGCTACACTACTTACTAAACAAGCTACTAGCTAGTAGGCTACAACTACTCAAACAACTAACAAGCACAAGTGAAGAATTGTAATTCCAAGTGTAGAAAAGGCAAAGTAGCGAGGTCAAGTGGCACAATGATTTACCCCGATGTTTGGTTGCTTGCTGGAAACCTATGTCCCCATTAAGGTAGATTCTTTAGACCATCGCTTCACTAGCCTCTCGAGCACATAAGCTTGCTCCCCATGACATGGGCGCTAGAGTGAAGCATGTGGATCACCAAGAACTTCTCCAAGCCCCCAAGAAATCCACTAGAGACTCTATTCACAAAACTCCCATTGGGATGAGCAAACCCTTCTTACCCACTTAGCAAGCATGCTAACTTCAAATAGTTTTGCTACGCAGTGCAGCACCACTGTAAGAAAAATGGACTATATGGGCCATTACGTTTGAATTTTGGTGTTTGATGGACAACTTAATCATATGGACTAATGTTGTTTGCTAGTAGTCCCTCCATCCTATAATATAGTGCATTCGAGGAATTTTAAGACAAATGTAAAGAGAACATAAAAACACATGTACCCTCATTTTATTCCCTAGTTAGATGCTATCATTAATGTGATCAATGGTAATTTGTTAATAAATGGAAATTATTTAATGCACAATAGATTTTTGTCAATAAACTATCATTATTCCTAGTATGAACTATCATTATTTACTAGGACACATTTTGAATACTAGAATGAATTACATTGCAGGACTGAGAAAGTATAAAATAGATGGTCCAATTTAGTACTCCCTCTGTTATAAATTGTAGTTGACTTTGACTTTTTTGCATGCATTTTGCTATGTATCTAGACACATTATTTATCAAGATACATAGCAAAATACATGAACCAAAAAAGTCAAAGTCAACTACAATTTGAAACGGAGGGAATAAGAAGGGAGGGTGCAGAACTAAAATTTGACCTGCAGTATATTATGGCATAAGGGGTAACACAAAAAGTTCATATCATTAATTAGATTCATATTAGAAAATGATTACGTACAATCATAATTTATATAAGCTAAATATGATGGAGCAATTGTTTTTCAATTAAAGTCTCCTAATGTCTCGTTTGGCATAGTTCCACTTCAGCAATGTAATATTTTTTTATTTTAACCCTATGAGAAGCTAAAGTTGTTTTAGTGAACCATTTAGCAAAATAGCTTTATGAATAGAGTTTATTACAACATGCTCTCACGAAAAATCACATGCAGGGCCCACTAGAGGGAGGTGAAACTAGGATCTATAAGCTATTTTTATCTACTTCATGCCACACAAACCCCATGTGAGAGCAAGTTCTAACGAGTTCCATTGCACATGTAAAGCTGTTTTTAAAAGTGCTCCTATTTTAATATAAAACAGCTTCAAACAACTCGTAAAGTTGTGGACAGTAAGAAAAAAAACTAAGAAAAACAAAGAGTCTATTTCTTTTTTGATCGAGAAAACGACGCCTAAACGCGGGAGCCATTATATTCGCCCATTCGTGTGGCGCCCCACTTCGGAGAATTAGCCGAACAAGGAAACGAAGAAAATAGTGGAACGAAATAGTAGTAATGAATATGAAATGCAATTGATTGAAGAGAAGACTCGGAGACCTTGAACGGTCACGTTTCAAAATTTCAAAGCCATCAGATCACGTGGACCTCTCGCATTTTGATCACGGAGACTTTGAAATGTATTCACACTGTGATCTGTGACGGACGGGGCTGTTCAGCTCGGTCGACAAGTTGCTGACACTAATTGTAGCTCGGTCGACAAGTCGGCTGACGCTGACTGTGAGAGAAACACTATACTACGTAACGCCATCGCCGGTGTTATCACTGTTGTGTGCGTCGTCGTTCCGTTTGTGGCTGTACCCCGTTCCGTTCAACTCACGGCTCGCTTACGCTGACCACCCCGAACTCCCGGAAGCTGCAACTTCCTCCGTAAATGTGATGCCCCTCCACATTTGCTTAAAAAGCTAGCTAGAGCCTTTTACTTCTATGCCATTATAAAAAGTTGCTCTAACCATCCAGGTCCCTAGAAGATAGGTTCTACCGTTTATATCTCTGGGTCTGAAAACTTTTCTCTTCCACACCATTCTGTCCATCTTCTGTTTCATTTGCGCCGTTTAGGAGGCCTGACAAGTGAGTCCGACCAGTCAGAAAGTCCAAAATACCCTTCATATCGTGTCCTCTTACTTCTATCTCTCTGTGTCACACCCGCTGACAGAGAGACCCCACATGTCGGGTCCATCCTCAACCTCCAGCCAGCCCCTTTCTCTTCCTTCCCTCCATGGATGCAGTCCCAAACTCAAGACGATGTCGGCGTTGATGCCAACGTCTGCAAGCTGCAACGCGCCTCCATCGCGCCTGTAGCCGGCGGCCGTCGCGGTCCCCCATGGCCCATCCTCGGTGCGGCGCGGACGGCTCCGCCCCTTCCCGGAGTGGCGCTGGCGGCTCCGCCTCTCACCAACGCAGCGCGAGCTCCGCCAGGTACCGCTCACGACACCGCACCGAGGCGCAATGTGCCACCTCCGCCCGTGGAACACGAGGGGTGACGCTAGGTGCAAGCGGGATCTCCGACCGCGGGACACAAAACCGGCGGTGGCCGTCGTGAGCGTTGTCCGCCGAGGGTGGGGTGGGGCGCCGTCCCTCCCTTTGTTCGCCAAGCCGCAGCTGCAACCTTCCTAGCCCCCGGTCCGAGCGAGGCCGCTGGCGGCCGAAGTCGTGGTCGTCCTCGTCGTCCCGTCCGCCGCGCGCCGCCGTCGCCATCCCATCCGTCACGCCGTATATATATATATATATATGGAAATTATTTTCTACTCCTTCAGAGTAGTTACTCCTATGTTTATATCTCTAGATTTAGGGTGTATATAACCGAACGAAGTGTATGTACACGAAATATATGATCATACTAGACCATCTGTGATAGTATATTTATCAAGTATGCATACATACATAGAGTATGTGGTCATACTAATTTTATATACTACGGTAAATGACATTTTCGTAATATATTAAAAAATATGGGTTTCCTTGAAATTTTTTTGCGTTCGAAAATTTAGAGCACCTTAATATGAGTATGTAGACATACTCAAAATGATAAACAAGTATGAATACATACGCAAGGTGGTTTTTTTTAAAGATAAGAGTAACTACTCTGGAGTATAGAAAAGACACCCCTATATATATATATTATATATATATACATATATATATACATATATATATACATATATATATATAATATATATATATATAGCGCGCCATGCTTGCCCGCTCCCGCTGGTGCTGCGTCTTGCGGAGCGCCCAAAACAGCAACAATGCCACGGAACATTTGCTCTTGCCCCTTTTTCGTAGTCCTTGCCTTCTTCAGCTTGGTGCTACTTGTCCTTAGGCCTGCCGTCGGTTATGGTGCTTAGACGAGGCCGCGTCCGCATTGCGAAGGTACTACTACTACTTGAAATCACGGTGTGGTGTCAAAGCCGGATAATAATAAATAAAGAGACATTGTAACATTCAAAATTTATTTCAAAATACTTGTCATTCTCCCTTTTCAATGTACTTTTATTTTAATGCATATTTTTATCAATATATACACCTGTATCTCGATCTATATCTCTCTTTCTCACCGGACACTTTGGTCTTTTAGTTATCATATTAATATCCGTGCACAACACTATAACATCAACTATTTTAGGACAGATGAGTAATTATATATCTATACTGGACAATATAATTCATATATCTATATGACTACCCTCTGTTAAAAAAATAGAGAATCATGCTTTCCGATGAGTGACGACAGAGACGGTCTGGGAGCGGGGTAACAGTGTCTTAGCAACTCAGGGGCGGAGCCAGAAATCGAAGATAGGGGGGCAGCATTAACCAAGCTGCTTGTTGAGGGGGGCCAGCCTTAACAAATGAACCACAAAAAAAACAGTGATATCCAAGTACCTAATGAGGGATTAGCTGGTTGTTCGGGGGTGCCAGGCACCCCCCCGCCCCCCCCCCCCCCCCCACCCCCCCCCCCCCCCCCCCACCCAGTGGCGGAGGACGAAACAAAATTATGGTGTGGCGAAATCGATAACATAAAACACCAAATATTTCTCATTGGTTTATACACACATATATTTATGTATTTATAATTGTCATCTACTATATAAGTAAAATTATTTCGAGTAAATAAAAAAATACAAGTATAGTCAGTAGACTGACCAATTGTGGATGAACATCATCTGCGTCTAGGCGATACAGGTAACTGCACTTGCCTATTTTTCTTTTTCTGAAATAATTTTTTAATCCTCTCGAGATCAATTCCTTTGAATATCTCTCGCTCAATGTAGCACACCATTAAGTCATTAAGCCAAGCATCTGACATCTTGTTGCGCAATTCTGTTTTGATAATCTTCATTGCACAAAAGACCCTTTCAACTGATGCTCTCGCTACTGGTAGTATCAATGCCAACTCAATTAGTCGATAAACCGAGGGGAATAAAATGTGGCTGTTAAGTTGAACTAATCTTGTAGCTAGGCTTCCAAGATCATGACAATCTCTAAAATCCACTTGTCTTCTCACATGAATAATAAACAATTCAAGTTGTTCTTTTATTTCATCCTTATCTTTATCGAAGAAATCATCAGAATATATCTCAGTAACTCGAGCAAGTTTGTCCACATTAAATTTAGAGAATGAATCTCTTGGGTCCAAACAAGAAAAACAAACAAGCAACTCTGAAGATACCTCATTAAACCGATGATCCATCTCCGTAGTTATAGCATCTATAACAGCATAGAAGGTATCAACACGGAAATAATGGTCTGGAGTGATGTTGTTCCTCCCCCCTTTTCTTGATCTACCAAATCTCAGAACTGGTCCATTCATCATATCTGGTATTGGAATATCATTTTCACTGCAAAATATTTTGGTTTCTTGAAATAATGGCTCCCAACCATCAGTCCTCAAATTCATCAAACGTGTTCTCACATCAATAACTAAAGACATGGCTTCAACAATATTCTGATCTTTCTTTTGCAAGATAAGTGATAGTTCATTTGTAATCCGTAGAATTTGCAGCATCATCTTCATCATGAAAACAAAGCTAAATGACTCCATTATTTCCACCAAACCTCCTGCCTTACTCGGATTACGCTCGTCTTGATGCAAAATTTCTAGGACTTCAATCACTGCATCCCACATTGACTCAATACGAAGTAATGTCTTGTAATGAGATCCCCATCTTGTATCTCCAGGTCTAGCCAAAGATGTTGCTTGATTTTTTCCTCTACCAGAGGAAATCTCTCCACTACTCAACTTACCTAAAAGAATTTTGCGTTTCTTATCTTGCAATAAATCCATCCTCTTGCAAGATGTAGTACTGGTGTTCGCAATCATGTGAACATATTCAAAGAAATCCTCAAGAGATGAGCAACATCTTGAGACGGAAACAACTACCAACTGCAATTGATGAGCAAAGCAATGGACATAGAAGGCATATTGGTTCTCATCACGAATCAACTTTTGAATCCCATTAAATTCCCCTCTCATATTAGAAGCGCCATCATACCCTTGCCCTCTAAGATTGGAAATGTGCAGCCCATGCTCACCAAGTACTTCAACAACTGCCTTCTTCAATGCTTCTGAGGTTGTCTCCTTGACATGCTTAATTCCTAAAAATCTTTCAATTACTTTTCCTTTCTTATTCACAAACCTACAACACATATGACAATATAATATGATTAGCTAATTGTTACAAAAAATGTGATTCACAAACCAGTTAACCATATATAATCAAATAGCTTACCTCACAACCAGTGCCATTTGTTCTTTCACAGATATATCACGAGATTCATCTATAAGAATGGAAAAGCGACAACCCGCCATCTCTTGCTTTATTTCTTTGATTACCTCTGCTGCACAACATTCTGAAAGTTCTTTTTGAATTGTTGGGGAAGTCATCTTGGCATTCTTGGGACATGTTTCATCAAATGCAAGTCTGACTTGTTCATTCCTTTCTTTATACCAATCAAGAAACTCTAGAAAATTGCCCCTATTCAAAGAAGTAAGGGATTCATCGTGTCCACGGAATGGTTCACCTTGCAATGTGAGCAAACTAACAAGGCCCAATGATGTATCCAAACGAGTTTCATACTTGACTGCTGCATCCTTTGTATATTTTGCAACCTTGTGTTTCACACTTGTTTTTTGATTATCAAAATCCTCATATGCTGTCCTACATTGATTATGGCTTGCACCTTCATGTTTTGGAAGTGACTTATATGCATTCTTCCAAGTGTGAAACCCTACTGATGAAAATGCATCATGCCCAAATTTTTCATCCATGCGATCATGCTTAAAAAGGTAACAATAGAAGCAATATGCCTTATTCTTCTCCACACTATATTCAAGCCAAGGATGTTTCTTGAACCATCCTTCTTGAAAGCATCTATTACCATCTGTTTTAGGAAATTTATAACCAACTGGTTGAGTTGGACCTTTAGCTATGAAAGCCCTCCTAATGTCACTTCTAATGTCCACAAAAAATTGATCAATTGGTATACGAAGTCCAGGATCAGTGATAACATGATCACGGTTGAACTCAGTTATAATAGTACCTCCAATCTGTGCATTTTTCACTTCATCGACTGCAATTTCATTTTCCATCTGCTCTTCAATTGCGGCAACAGCCTGTTCAAACTCATCTAAGTCAAATTCATCACCATCCTCTTGTACTTGTTCATGAATCTCTATTGGTGTCATCTCTATTTCACCACCGCCAGTGGCAGAAGGATTGGAGGTCCCACCGCGAGACCAAAAGGTCCTCAAATCTGTAATTCACCACCAATTATTCAGCAAGTATATGAAAGCACACACACATGTCAATTAATTTATATAAAATTTGCCGGTTAGAAAATTAAACACGTACCTGTACCTCTTCTTTTGGCATTGCCCTTGCTTTTTCCTTTTCGGTACATCCTTGATCTGATCGTTAAGATGGCTAGAGAGTGGAGACGGAGTTGCTTGACCAGTTGACCTGATCTGATTCTGATCGAGTGGCGGCGCAGGTGGCGGCGGCGGCGCGGCGTACGGAGACACGAATAAGAACCGTGTAGCAGATTGCGAACGAGACGGGCGGTATTGTATTTTCGGTCTTGTGACTCTCTCGGTGATTTAGCCAACAGGCCAAGTGCCCAAGTATAAGGCTCATATGGCCATATATTCGTATATAGATATACGTGAGGAGTTAAGCCCAAGAGGCCATGAGATCGCACATTCTTGCCAACAGCTGAGTCGCTGTCCTTCGTATAAATACGACGATACACATCTATACGTGGTACAGACTACATGGGATTAATTTTTTTTGAAAATCCAAGGTATGACGAAGGCCACACCTTGCCACCAAAGGGCTCCGCCACTGGTCGTGTGTAGCCAACTGAAATCGGTCACGAGTACGCATGTGCGACCATTATCCGGACCAATTCTTATGTTCTAACACTGTTGTTGCTTCTTTTGTCTTCTCTTTCCAGCGGAAGGGTGTCCACAAATCTGTGACATATATCCAAATCGTCCCGGCTGTAGTTAGACAACGTCGAAGCCACAGGAATGAGGTGCCGTCCGGAGAAGCCCGCGCAACTCCACCTCGGCAACCATTATTTGGCCGGGTTTGGATTTATCTCCCCTAGCCAGCATATATAGAAGGTCCACCATGCATGTAGTCGGCGCATATGCACAAGTTGCCCCGAGCTTTGCCTGAATTTGGTGGGAGCGCCTCGCAAAAGCTTATGTAAACATTTTCAGTTTATTTAAGTAAAAGTATCAAGTTTTACGAGAGGGCAAGAAGCTATGTTCAAACAAAAATAATATTAATATCTTATTTTCGGAAGTTTTCTAGCTAAATGTTATGAGTATATATGAAGGAAAATGTCGTGTTAAACAAATAGAAATGGTTATGACTGCCAAGCAAAATCGATTGAAACAATGAAAAAAAGTTCTAAGAAAGAAAAACATTAACGTTTAAAAACGAGTGAAATGCAGCATGTGTTCTTAGAAATTTTTTTCTATGTTCGCTCCTAGATTCACGAACTCTTAAAGTCATCACCTGGACCATTCGACTCTATAAAACATGTCATTCTAAATTCACTCTAGATCCAGTCATGAACCTGACTACATGAAATCCTATGTATTTATTTTCGTTGGTCTTTATTGCGTTGAAATTTTTTCTATATATTGATGTAGAAAAGTATATGATTTTAGCTCCTCCGCGCAGGTACCTACTATTCCAGTACGGTTAGCTACTACCTCTACATCAATTTACCCATTTACTTTTCTTTTATAGAACAAGGGCAGTAGCGGAGCCAGAAGCTTTTAGAAGACTAGGCAAACTTCACTATGCAAAAAGAATTTTAGCTACTAAATTACAATACTCTTCTTTCATATAAAGGATTTTCTATTACAAAATAGCCGTCGAGCGGCTTGCCGCCCGGGGTCGCCGGGCGGTGGCTCCGCCAGTGAACAAGGGAAATGTCATTTCAACTTGGATGTTCGGTTGTAATTCTCCCCTTCCCTACCCCTTCATCATCTGATTGGAAAGCCGCACAGTGCCGCGTGCGGGAGTCCGTACCTATATTTTTTTCAACTTAGCATTCTGGCTTATCAGCTAGTGTTTTTTCTCTCACACTAAAACAATATCAAACAGCTTATCAGCCGCAGAAATCATCAGGCAAACAAGTTTTTTTAGCTAAAGCGCCTATGTTCTTTTGGCTCTTTCTATACTCAAACTTATCTATGTCTCTCTATATAAAATTAAGTTAGACAACATCGTCCAGATCAGCCCGGCTGTAGTTAGACAACATCGAAGCAACAGGAAAGTGGTGCCGTCCGGAGAAGCCGCGCAACTCCACCTCGGAAACCATTATTTGGCCCGGTTTAGATTTAGGCCTTGTTTAGATACCCAATTTTGGGTCCACTGCTTAGTAAATGTCCCGTCATACTGTAGCAATTTTGTTTTTATTTGATAATAATTATTCAAACATTGATTAATTAGGCTTAAAATATTCGTCTCGCAAAGTACAACAAAACTGTGTAATTAGTTTTTATTTTATCTATATTTAGTACTTCATACATGTGCCGGCATTTTGATGGGCCGGGAAATAAGAATTCTGCATAGTAAATTTTAGACCCAAAATTAGCTATCTAAACGAGGCCTTATCTCTACAAACCCATAGAAGGTCGGGGTCCACCATGTAGTCGACGCATATGCACAAGTTGCACCGAGCTGCCTGAATTTGGTGGGAGCGCCTGGCCAAAGCTTATGTAAACATTTTCAGTTTATTTAAGTAAAAGTGTTCTAGTTTTAAGAGCGAGAGGGCAAGATGCTATGTTCAAACCAAAATAATGGGAGTTTCACTAGAGTATTGAGCTGAGCACTCTCCTTTTATGCAAAATACCGGAGTAGTATATATGGCTGTTCTTTTAGTTCGACGTTGTAAATTATTTCTTACATCAAATTTTACTCACTGACGCATGTGTCCGCCTTGTCAGTATCAAGGCTTGTTTAGATGCTCAAGTATCCAGCTAAATCCATATGTATTTGCATGATTTGGGATTGAATTTCAACATTGAAGCCTCAGGGATTTCAAAATTGTGGTAGCAAATATATAGAAGGTTATTCAATGAAAAAAACTTGTTTCAAGAGATCCAAACACACCAATATTGTTGAGGTTAGTCTTAATGGGAGTTTCACTAGAGTGTATGATTATAAATTGCGCAACACAATGTTATCTCTAACACTAAAAAGTTGAGGGTGAGGTGGAGGGGGAGGGGGAGGTACGTTATACATGGAACCTGATCGAAAAAATAACCATAAATATATATAGAGACAAAAATACCTCGCAATTATATATAGAATATAGGAGAAGTCATATGAATACCTATGAAATATCCCGGAGCCATTGTTTGGCGCAAAATGAATTAGTTTGTGCACGACTTCACCGATTTCACCGTGTGACTTCACATTCATGTAGAAATGTTGTAACCAATAAAAATTAATTCACCATTTTGGTCTCAAAACAACATATTCCTAAGCTTATTATTTAACTATGAAATGATCTAATTATTTACCATTTAAAGATTAGAATATATAAATAAGTTGCTAACCTTTTGAAAGCAAGAACATGCACGAAGCCGTTTGAATGATTTTTTATGTCCCCAGTGGGGGGAACAGGTGGTTGAAATTTATAGTGAAACAATTAGTCCCGGCTGAAAACGCCAACCGGGACTATTGGCCGCGCTTTAGTCCTGGTTGGTGTTACCAACCAGGATAAAAGCAACGACCTGTCCCCGGCCTACGCCGTGCCTGCAAAGGCTGCATTTAGAGCCATTGGGCATGGGATTTAATCCCGGTTGGAGAGACCAACCAGGACGAAATCGTATTCTAATCCTGGGCCAAAAAATTGACGGGACTAAAGCCCTGATTCAAAAGCCGTTTGTCTACTAGTGTACCTAACTATTGCAAAATCTCTCTCTCTCGCTAAAGTGCTTATGTACATTTTGCTCTTTCTAAACACAAACTTATCTATATCTCTACATGTTAAAGAGTTAAAATTCCATGCATTTTTTTTTTTGGTTCCACAAATCTGCTAGGTTGATAAGTCTGACATGACATGGCATGACGCATCCGTCCCATTCGAATTCAATGCATGCCAGATGGAAAATGCAGCCGTGTAATCCCACTTGGATGGGATGGCAAATGGAATATTGCGCGGGGCACACCAGCGACGAGGACGAAGGCCGTCGCCGAGGCCCGCCGGCCGCACGCGCCGACTGACCGTGGACCTGGGAAGCGGAGCGCGGAGTGGGGTGCCACCAACGATAGATATGACCGTGGGCGGGTGTGTGGAGCGGGGCAGGGGCTTGTGACTTGTGAGAGGTCACACGCCATGCAACGACTGACCGTGGGAGCAGGGCAGTGGCTTGTGGCTGTCCGTTCAGCAGCTCAGCTAATAGCAATATCCAATAATATTTTCTAAACTCACTCTCTAAATTAATATTTAGACTTAGGGTAGTGAAGAGTTTCATCTATCATGCTTTTTTTCTTTAAAAAAATTGCACTCATTCTCTCCGTGTCTTGTGTGATCTAGTCTCTTGACCCGTGCTCATACAAGTTGGAACAACTCACGTCTAGCAATGATCGATAGCTGGAGTTCGATTCCAAGATGTATTAGGTCTTTCTCTTTTTTTCGATGAAAGACATATTAGGTCGCGTTCGTTCTCCGTATCTCATATGTGACCTCTAGACTTATGAGTTGAACTTATATTAGTTCCTGGCTTCTAACAATAATACAAAAATCCAATTCCTATACAGTAGGTTCCTTTCCAACGTATTTGCTGAATTAAAAAAAAGACGTATTTGCTAGCTAGTTGACTCCTGAAGTACCTATATTAATTAACCTCGGTCAATAACGCGGACTAACGTTAGTTTGAGGCATCCTGCCGTGATTCCGTCATTTCGTGGTGGAGATCGCCCAGCCCGTGCCCCGTGGTCGTTAGTAAGTGACTCGTACAAAACACGGCATGCCTATGATAGCTGCCTACCAGTACCAGGGCTACTCCCGGAGGAAGCTTCCTCAGCAGATGCCAGTGCCCTTTCACTGAGCTTCTATGTGGAGCACTGTCATTATAAATTTCCTGTCTTCAAAAAAAAAATGTCTTCAAAAAAAAATTATAAATTTCCTGCTTGCCCGCTGCTGCGTCTTGTGGAGCGCGCAAGACAGCAACAATGCCGCGGGACATTTGCTCTTGCCGGATTTTTATCATCCTTGCGTTCTTCAGCTTGGTGCTACTTGTCCTTGTTGGCGTTGGGGAAGCGCGTCGTCCACCTTGCTCAGGTACTACTGCTTAATCAGACTGTCATGGCTCTAATTTTTTTTTGGGGGGGGGGGGGGGGGGTGGGGGGGGTGGTGGGGGGTGGGGTGGGGTGGTGTACTAGGACATAGGCCTAGGGCACCTTATTGGCGAGCGAGTATGCCACTGCCACCAGCAACTGCTGATAATCGAAGCCGAGGCGGCGAGGCCGGAACCCACATGGGCAAGGCACAGCGCCATCCTGTCCTGTGTAGTGTAGCCGTCCAAACTCGGTCACGAGTGTGGCCTTGTTGACGCGCATGTATGACCATTATCCCAACCCATTCTTATGCTCTTTCTAATACTGTTGTTTCCTTTTCTCTTTTTTTCTAGGAGCAGGGTGTCCACGATACTGTGGAATATATCCAAATCCAAATTTCCGATGTCCTCCGTAGTTAGACAACGTCGAAGCGACAGGAAAGAGGGTGCCGTCCGGAGAAGCCCGCGCAACTCCACCTCGGCAACCATTATTGGCCTGGTTTAGATTTATCTCCCCAACCCATAGAAAAGGTCCACCATGCCTGAATTTGGTGGGAGCGCCTCGCAAAAGCTTATGTAAACATTTTCAATTTATTTAAGTAAAAGTGTTCTAGTTTTAAGAGCGAGAGGGCAGCTATGTTCAAACAAAAATAATATTAATATCTTTTTCGGGAAATTTTAGCTAAATGTTGTCAGTATATATGAAGGAAAATGTCGTTTTAAACAAATAGAAATGGTTATGACTGCCGAGCAAAATCGATTGAAAGAATGAAACAAGTTCTAAGCAAGAAAAACACTAACGTTTAGAAATGAGTGAAATGCACCATGTGTTCTTAGAAATTTTTCTGTGTTACCTCCTGGATTCACGAACTCTTTAAGTTATCACCTGGATCATTCGACTCTATAAAACATTCCATTCTAAATTCACTCTAGATCCAGTCATGAACCTGACTACTGCAGAGTTGCACATTTGAGACGGCTAGCAAGTTATATTAGTGACGGCTAAAGGTCACGTCTCAGACTGTGTGTCTCTGATAAGGCCATCATAGTGACAGGATACAAACTGTCTCAAATGAATACAAACACAGACGGGCAGGATCGGGGCACCGTCTCTGACAAATGACTGACTTTACATATGAAGCCTGTCTCAGATCTGTTTGAAACAGGAAACAACCGTTTCTACTTTGTTTTTATCAGAGACGGATGAGACCGCCCGAACACTTTTTTTTTACAACAACATATTTTATATATTAAAACAGCCCGAATATATAAACGTTCTCTAAGAAAGACCACGGTACATCAAGGTCCTGTGACCATAGAAAAAGATAACAACGTCGACTAAGACGCTGATGAAAAGAAATCTACTGGTAAGGGATATAAACAGGGGCATCATAGACGCGTACACCCAGTGAACTGATCGCGCGTAGCGACGGTTAAGAGTGGGTCGATCGGATATCTCGTTGGAATAGAGACGCTAGGACCTGAGGCTGCAAGATTGCAACGGAGGCATGCAGAAACAAAGAAGCACCATGTCGGGGCCTGGTGACACGCGTAGCTGAGTAGTGGCGAAGCAGGACACGGAGCCGAACTGCAGAGGGCGTACGTGTTAGCATGTGGGGCCTGGAGAGGACACGAACACACCCTCCATGAGACCCACGTAGTGTTGGTGGGCCTGCACTTGAAGCAAAGGGGCGGCCAGCTTCACGTCGTCCACTCAAAGGGAGAGGCCCACAATTGGCCACGTCAACAGCACAGCCATCTCCCATGCCCATCTCGATTTTTTGCGCCTCGCAAGGCAGCAGCTCGTCGGCGGCGGCTGCCACACACGAAGCCGTCGTCGCCGGGGGAGAGCACCATGTTGTTGCTGGGGAAGAGGGCCACGGAGCCGGCACTTGCGGCAGCCACGCATGGAAGCAGGCGGTGCCGCCGACCTCCGACAGCGCCGCGCGGAAGGACGACAGCGCATCGTGGTGCGCCGCTGAGCTCGTCGATGCTGCCGTGGAAGATAGGCGCGAAGCCTTCGCCGTCGTTGGAAACTCTCGCTGCGGCTCCGAATAGTTGTGAAGATGAACGGCCGCCGCTAAGGCACCGGCTCTGGTTGCCGACGCTAGTGTTGGCGACGCGCGGCGACGCCGTGACCTGCGCGGGCAGGGCGAAGCCGACGTCCGTGAGCCCAGAGACGCCCGTGGCAGCCACAGGCAACCGCGGCAGGAGCTTCTGTAGGGCTTTGGCCATGGCTGGCGGAGCACCGGCCACCTTCATGGCAACGGAAACAAGGAGGACCACGACCCTCAAAACACTCATGGTAGGCTTATTTGGCTAGGGAATATTACAAGGAAGAGAAAGAGGGGAACAGGGGAAGAAGGAAGGGAGCCGGCCCACCCGCCCTGCCGCCGACGAGGTCGCCGGGGAGGGCAGGGGACCGGCGGCGGAAGGCGCTAGAATGTGCTAGGAGGAAGAGGAAGGATGAGGGACTCTACCCACGCACTAAGGCGACTCTTTCGCACGAAGGCGATTCGGGCTCCGCCGAACACTTCGATAAGTACTGGATGACCCAATACACTAACCGGGCGTGATTCGGGCCACAGCAGGGTGGCAAGACCATCCAAGCAAACAAAAAAAAGACAACAATAATACAATTAAGCTAGAGCGCAGCTTGCTTCCAACTTTTGCTCTCGCTGATATAAACTATATCCCTGCCCTCCTCAAATTTGCATCCCCCGATCTGGGATGTTATCATCTTGCAGAATAATTGATTTTATTTTGGTTTAGATTCCATCAAGCCTATTAGGTAGCATTAGTTTATAATTGGCAGATATATACAGCCGCGCGCGCATCTAAAACTGCATCTCGAGATATCTGAACGTGGCATGGATCAGTCCCTTTGCAAACTCCGCACACAGCAGAGGTCTTTGGTACGATAGTGCGGGTGACATAAATCACCGTCGCAAATACTTTAGTAAAAGAGCCGGGTGATATAACCACCGTCACTGATATTCTACCGGTCTCTGATATTTGTTATTCGAGATAGGTAATAAAAATCCGTCTAAGATTTCAGTTTTTAACACAAACATGCTCATAAACGGGTATCATGTAGATTACAATAACAGAGACGGTTATGATGTCAACACATCTTAATTCATGTTTTTTTATGGTTGTTAATACCCGTCTCTGATCATCGCGTCATTTTTGTTTAACTCTACTAGGAAAATATATGATTTTAGCTCCTCCGCCCGCGTAGGTACCTACTATTCAGTACGGTTAGCTACTACCTCTACATCAATTTCCCTATTTACTTTTTTTTGACAAATTAACAGAACGAGGGAAATGTCATTTCAACCCCCCCTAATTTGAACTTTGAAAGTAAGCTAACTTCAGGATGCGCGTTCGAACACGCGCATGCTGGCTATCTCGTAATGATCTCAGCGGTGACCATCCACCCTCCACACAAACTCCCCTCAACAAGCAAGCCGCAAATCCAAAACATCCTATCATGAGACGCGATGCCACTAGTTGGCAAATTTTCACGACAACTGGAATGAAGCGAACGATCTTTCCGACAGCCATTCTTTCCTTTTGAGGAATCATTACTTAATGTCTGCTACCTGTTACGGATACTGTGTGCGCTTCTCTTTCTCCTTCAATTTTGGAGTGTGCATTTCTTTCTCTTGTAGGGTGTTTTGGTCTTCGCGGAGGCGTTCGGAGGGCATCTCACGATGAACTCTAACAGAGATGACGGAACTGTCATATAGGAAAGAAAAATTGAGAGAACAAATGAAAAAGATTTTTAAGTTTGGGTGTCAACTAGGGAGAGCACAACTTTTCTCGGTGTCAAATAGAAAATCAGATTGCCGACATCCGTGTGTAAAAACAGATTGCGTCAACTTGCTCCTACTGCCCTTTCGTGAGAAGAGAGTCGTGCTGTTTGTTTTTCTCTCTTTGCAACTTATGCACTAAAGAAAAAACACGAGATAGTGAAACTTCCATCCACTTCTTTCCAGAAAAATTGTGAGTGGAACAAGTGAGAGGAGATATAAGGTGATGGTGAGTATGCATTAGGAGAGTTGTAGTGGGCTCATGACTTGTCTAAGTCAAACGGGAGGCAGACACCAGACGGACGCGAGAGTATATATCGTATAAACAATAAGTGAAAAGATGATTAAAGATATATTCATTATTTAATATTATTAGATATAAACAGTGGCGGTGTTTCGACCCCGGGGATCAACACCAATGAGTAAATCTATAATTGCGTGCTCCCTTAATCCGGTGGGTGATGCAAGAAGGACACAGCGATTTATCCTGGTTCGGGCAAAGAAGGACCTACGTCTAGCGGGGGGAGGATAGTTCGTGCTAGTACAGGGGTGAATACAAGCGGGTGTGAGAAGTGTGGGCTTGAGCTCGAGCGTTTCGGGTGCTTAGCTCTCTACACTGTCTCACGGTGTTGTTCTGTGATCTAAGCCTTAGCGTATGAAGCTCTAGGATCTCTCCTCTAGCTAAAGTCCTGACTCCTTTTATAAGCGAAGGAGGGGTACAGGAGTACATATTTTTGGGGCTCACGTGGTTGGTGACGTATGACGTTGATGCCGATCATGTCGGTGCCGCTGTAGAGGCGTACGTCGGTATGGGAAGCCCAGCGGCCGTCGCATCGGTAGTTGTTGAAGTGTTGACCGGAGTTGTTGAAGTCCCGCTCGAGGGTCAGCGTGACGGTGTCGAAGGGCGACGGTCGAGGTCTTGGGTCGAGCCGAGGGGCTCGAGTCGAGGGGGTCGAGGCTCATCAGATAAGGTCGAATCTTGGGTATGCGAGGAATATGCGTCTCGAGGGGGTGCCGGACGGGCCACAGTGCTCGGTTTGGCGCGGCAGTGAGGTACGATCCGCGGGATTCCAGGGTATGGGCAATAAAAGCAGGATTTGACTGCCATACCCGCAGCTGTTTCGGTAACTGTGGCCATACGGTTAGGCGGGAGCAGGTAAAATGCATTGAATGCGCCTGGATCCGTACTAGGAGTAGGTAGCCGAGGGTTTTACCACGCTCGAGGGCTGCCCATTCACACGGGCGAAGTTTCGTCCTCGAGGCCGGCCCGTTCGCCCGGGCGGAGTTCTGTCCTCGAGGGGTCGCCCGAGTCGCACCCTCGAGAGTACAGTCTCGGTCCGTACGGTGGTCCATCGAGCAGGTTGTGGCTTTGGGCTGTCGACGCTCATTCGTGGGCCGGTCCAGCATGCTTTAGTTTGTGGATTTCCGAGCGGTAATGAGGGATGTCGTTGAGGGCTTGCGTTGCTGACTTCGGGGATCCGCCTAGTTAAACGAGGGCTTAGGGTACCCCTTTCCCGGGTAACCGACATTAGCCCCCGAGCCTCTGCGCGAGTGCTGGCACTCGGGCAGGGGGTCAAGAATCGGGAGCGCAGTGTGGCTCGGATTTTTCTGTGGGGGGCACGCGAGTGTTCCCCGCGGGGTAGCCCCCGAGGCCTTGGAGGAGTCGGAGGACTCCTTCGAGGGCTTTATTTGCCTTCGGTCGGGGGGTGCTCGTCCAGTTGGGTGCGGACCTCAACTGGAGTCATGGCGCTTTGCCGAGGGGTACGTAGGAACGTCGAGCCCCCGGGGGATTTTCGATCCTCTTTCATCGAGGGGTGCCGGGCATGGTCGATCCTCCGAGCCTCGTGCGGCTGGGGCGTTGCCGGCCTCGGTGCTCCTCTCACGAGTCCTTTCGATGGGACGTGAGGCGAGAAGCATCGGACTACCCTTGATAGGGTGAGCCTCGAAGTTCTTAGTGAGCTGGTAACGGGAAAATCCAAGTGGGAGCTTGTTCCTCATTCGATAGAGGTCAACAGGAGGCCCGGAGGCAGTCTCATTAAAGCAAAACGCAATGGACCTATGGATATCGATTCCATTCGATAGGTCTTGGCGGCTCGATGCCTCCCTTCGGGGGGATTCCATAAAAGTCCTAGCATTTCATCTTGGATATGTCCAAAGGGGTCTCGAGAGTTCGTTCTCGAGAGGGGCCTCGTGTTGGCTCCCCCTTGGTCATCCCTGACTTGGGTGCTTGAGGGCGGCTATCGAACCCTGGTCGAGGGCCAGCCTTCGTTCCCTCGAGGCTTGTTGTGGGGCTAGAACCTATTTACCTCTTCGGGGGATTTCCAACCCTCTTTCGTTGAGGGGTGCCGGGCACGGTCGAGCCCCCGAGCCTTGTGCGGCTGGGGCGTTGCCGGCCTTGGCATTCATCTCACGAATCCTTTCGATTGGACATGAGGCGAGAACATCGGACTACCCTCGATAGGGCGAGCCTCAAAGTTCTCAGTGAGATGATAACAGGAAAATCCAAATGAGAGCCTGTTCCTCGTTCGATAGAGGTTGGCAGGAGGCCCGGAGGCGGTCTCATTAAAGCAAAACGCAATGGACCTACGGATACCGATTCCATTCGATAGGTCTCGGTGGCTCGATGCCTCCCTTGGGGGGATTCCATAAAAGTCCTAGCATTTTGCCTTGGATGTGTCCAAAAGGTTCTCTAGGGTTCGTTCTCGAGCGGGGCCTCGTGTTGGCTCCCCCTTGGTCACCCCTGACTCGGGTGCTTGAGGGCGGCTGTCGAACCCTGGTGGAGGGCCAGCCTTCGCTCCCTCGAGGCTTGTTGTGGGGCTGAAGCCTCTTTACCTTCTCCTGGAGGAATCCGCCGATAAGTAACATTTGTTTTTCTTACCATCGGACGCGTCTTTTGAGGAGGAAGGTTAAACAGTGCGGTGGTGGAGATCATGGCGGGCCCGGGCAACGGCTAATTGCCTGAGGCATGACACATGTATCCGGCCAAGAATCAAGGGGGAACGGTTAGGTAAACTCATTAACTGCGGGGGTTACCTTTTTCTTCTGCCGGATTCCACCCGTTGCTCTTCCTGGGTATAAGACCAGAGGAGACAGGCGCTGTTCGCCCTACCTTTGCCACATTGCCTTCACCACCGCAAGTGCTCCCAAGTCCCTGCTTTCCTGTGTGCGAGGGTAGGAGCTTAGAGCGGGAGACCATGATTGGGAACCTTCTCGGCTGCCCGTCCGCCGAGGAGATCCACGTCGTTGCCGCCGCCGCCGCGTCCACCGAACAGATCCGTGCCGCTACTGCTGCCATGGCCCCCATCTTCCAGCCTGCCGAACCCTGGCGCCCGTTGACCGTAACGCGACAGAGGCTGAATGAGTTGGTGAGGGAAGTACTTCTCCGCCCCGTCACCGATTCGACTCGGTCGGAGTGGATCACGCCGCCGAGGAGCCACCCTGAGCCAAACCCGCCGGAGGGCTACATGGTGAGCTTCCTCAAGTACCACCGGCACGGGCTCGGAGCGCCCCCGAGTGAGTTCATGCGGGGGCTGACAAACTTTTACGGCGTCGAGCTCCAACACTTCTCCCCCAATGCCATCTCCAACGCCGCCATCTTCGTGGCCGTCTGCGAGGGCTACTTGGGGATGAAGCCCCATTGGGAGCTGTGGCTCCATCTCTACAAGGGGGAGTGGTTTACCTCTCTGGTGGGGTCAGGCGTGAGGCGGATCGTCAGGGTGGGCTGCCTCAACTTCGTGTTGAAGATAGGCAAGTCGAAGGTGCCACGCGAGTACATCCCCACCGGGTTGATGTCCAACCACTCTCGGTGGGATGAGCAATGGTTCTACCTCCGCAATGACGGAGGCTACTTTCCGCCATACACCGGGTGGCTCATCAACGAGCGGCCATTCAACTGGCCGCACGGTGTGACCGGGGATCTCCAACGTCGACTTTGACCCCTCACCGCCGTGATGAGGACACTTTGAGAGGCGGGCCTGACGGTGGGCGTGGTGGTCTCGGCCTTCCACAGTCGACGGGTGCTCCCCTTGATGGAGCGCCCGCTGCGGTTGGATGAGATGCTCCCTGCGGTGGCGCCTGAAGTGCTCGAGAGGTGCCAGATGTCCAGCGAGGAGATACCCGCCACGGATATCATCGCGCGGGTGAAAGGGATGGTTGCGGGTTCATTCAGGGCAGAGGACGTCAACCGCCTCCCCATGCGGCCGGAGGAGGGGTGCCTCGACCTGGTGAGTGCCTCGACCCATGCCTTTCGCGTTTTACGTTTCGTCCTCTTTTTTCCTTACTCTTGTCCTCGCGACCGAATGTTTTCATGCAGGGGAGAATCGACTATCGGAGATTGAGGCCCCCGTTGAGGGAGGATGCTCCCAATCGTCAGGTGAGATGCTTCGATGCCCAGCAGGAAAAGAGGCGCAAGGATGAGGAGAGGAAGGAAAAGGACAAGAAGCTCCGGGAGCGTGAAAAGCGCGAGAAGCGCCGTGCGCAGCAGAGGCACGACGGGCTCCCGGTGGAGGAGTCTCCCTTTGAGGATGAGGGAGACGAGGATGATGATGATGATGATGATGACGATGATGATGTTGAAGGGGTGGCGGGACGTCTCGAGCCCCTTCTGTCTGGTCCCTCCCGTGCTGACCGTCTTCCGGTGCAGGAAGGTGCGTCAGAGCAGCGCGCCCCTCAGCCGGCGACTACGGCCTCGGAGCGCCAGCGAGGGGAAAGGTTGACCACTCCCTCGACTCGGGGGGTTCGTCCTCCTCCCGTCATGTTCATGGAGGGACTCCGCCAACTTCGACCCGGGAGACCTGGTCCCGGTCATCGGTGCGGGTGGAGCAGCGGCGTGCCCAGGAGGCCTCGTCGGGGTAGGGAGGCTCGGCGACCTCACCGACAGCCCCTAGCAGCCCCAGCCCTGGGAAGAGCTCAACCTTGGGTGGGGCCTCGAGGTCTGCTGGCGACTCAAGGGGGACCCAAAAGGCCTCTATCCCCTTTGGGTAAGTGTTGTCGATTTAAGTCTCTTCTCGTTGCTTCTCCATTCTGCGGTTCATTAAGTTCTCTACTATCCTGCTTTCCGTCCAGGCCAAAGCGCCACATCGAGGGGGCGACCCTTGTGCCGGCTAAGCGTATTAGGGTGGACGCGGCCACGAAGATGAGGGCCTCGGCCACAGGTGTGACGTCGAGACCCTTGGCACCGTGGGAGGCGAGGTGGCTGTCCTTAGCCCTCGGTGCTATGGCTCGCAGTAGGCTGATGGGTTCTGCTCTTGCTGCAGGGTCGAGCGACTCGGGGGCCATGACGAGCGGCGACTCCGAGCCGAGGAAGACACAGGAGGGGGGAGCGCCTCCCTCATGTCGACGTCCGTGGTCCCTGAGCTCCCCCAATGCCAGAGAGCGGAGCCCCGGCGTCGGGAGCCCTTGACCTGGGCTAGCCTGAGGTCTTTGCTTCCATGCCCGAGGCGGGAGCCCCCGAGGGCCATGAGCCAGGAACGGAGGTAGCCCCCATCGACCTCGAGGGTGAGGAGGCCATCACCCCTCCCCCTTCGATGGGGGAGCGGAAGCCGTGGCCAACAGGGCTACGCGAGTTGGAGGCTCAGCGGAAGCAGGAGCCGCCGCGAACGCAGCAGGAGGAGAAGGAGCCGCAGGAGCAGCAGGAGGAGGAGGTGACTGGGGAACAGCCCCAGCACCATCAGGAGCAGCAGACGCCACCGGGGGACGTGACGCTGCCGGACCTATCGGCGCAGCAGCCGCCCATGCCATCGGAGGGGGAGGAGACCTCGGGACTCCCAAAATAGTGGGTGTCCGTGATCACCCTCTACGAGCTGCTACAAGAAGCGGCGCTGAAACCCTCGATGTAGCTCGAGGAGGAGACCTTGACACCGAGCCCGCCGGTAGACGTGTCGATGGTGGACCTGTCGGCGCCATAGGGCGTGGGGTTGGAGGAAGCGACGGCCTCATCCCCTCCGCCACCTCAGGAGGCGTCTGAACCAGTGTCGAGCTAGCCACCGTAGCCATCAGCCACGTCATCGGAGGAGCCAGCGATTTCTGGTCCGCAGGCGAAGTGGTCAGAGGAGACGACAGCCGCAATCGCATTGGGGGCTCCTGGCCCGTTGAGGAGGAGGTCGACGTTCGACCCCGGGCTAGGAGGCATCGGTGCCGCGTCGGAGTTCCCTACCTTGGCCGAGTTGGCGGAGCACCACGGCACCCCACGTGACGTGGCAGAGGAGATCGAGTCCTTGGTGCGAACCAAGGTCAAGACGCTCTTCTCTCATTGGGGCAAGGAGCGTGTCTTGCTCCAGGAGCTCGGTGACTCCAGCGCTCCCAGGATTGAGATGGATGACCCGGTGGAGGTCGAGCTCTGGGAGGGCGTGGAGTAGTCCTGGGCGTGGCTGCAGCACTTCCTCAAGCTGGGTGTCGAGCTCATCGGGGATCTCGACCAGAGTCTCACGGTAAGTCCCCGTTTGGATCACCTACAGTTTTTGGCTTTTCCTGTATGGATCGCCTTAACCCTCAATTTCCTGTTTCCAGGACTTACGGAGGCGTTCCCACTCCAAGTCATACTTCCTCCATGAAACGCATAACAGCCGGGAGGAAGTGCTTCGCCAACTCGAGGCCGGCCATTCTGCGCAGAGCAGGGTGGCCGAGGTCGAGGAGGAGGTGAAGCGGGCTAGGGAGGAGGCCACCAGGGCCAAGGAGGAGGCCGCCCAGGTGAAGGAGGACGCCGAGGCAGCTCGAGGCGAAGCCGCCCGAGTCAAGGAGGAGCTCCGGCGGGTCAAGGAGGAGGTCAACGTGGCTAGGGTTGAAGCGAAGGAGGCCAAGAGCGATGGCGCTCGCGCTCAAGAGCACGTCAAGCTGCTCGCGGAGGAGGCCCGGGGCTCCGTGGAGCGTATCTGCTCACTCGAGGCCAGTCTGGCTTAGGTCTCCATGGTGCGCAACACCCTCTCCACCTTGGTCAACGAGGTAAAGGGTCAAGCTAACAGCCTGGACGCCAAGCTCGAGGCAATGAAGGCTACCCTTCGAGAGAAGGAGCAAGCCATCATCTTGGCTGGTGGTGCCCTCGAGACCCTCCGGTGCGAGAAGATCGACTTGACTCGGGCTTTCAAGGACTCCTAGTGGGAGTGAGACGAGGCTCGGGAGGAGCGCGACGCCATGCTGGAGGACCGCAGCGCCCTCCAGACCCGCTGCGCCAGTGAGTTCCTTGGTGGGTTTTGACCTTTTTCTTTCTGTGTGACTTGTTTAACTTTTGTTTTGTCTTTCAGGCCTTGAGTCCGAGCTGCTCTCCACTTAGGCCGCCGCCAAGGTGCTACAGGAGGGCCTCGTGGCGGAGGGGGCGCTTCTCGGCAGGTTTCGGGTTGCCATCAATAGGCTCTGTACCTCCTGGGAGGTCGAGCCCGTCGAGGTGGCTGAAGAAGATGTCCCGGGGGCTGCGCTCGTCGACCGGCTCTACCACCTTGATGCCACCCTTCAGGATCACGTGTGGGAGGCACTCCACACCGGCATGAAGTGCGCGATGGTGGTGGTTTCCTCAGGCTTCATCTTTGACATGGACGTCGTTGCCCAAGGCTTCATCCCCGACATCTCAAAGACCGATGTCGAGAATGAGGAGCGATGTCGGGGGCTGATCTAGGATGCCAAGAGGCCAGGGGAAGTGCTGGCAAAGCTATTCGAGGATGAAGTCCTCCCCCCTGAAGATGAAGGGTACATCGTCGAGGAGGGCGGCGACGGAGACGGCGGAGCGGGCCTGTAAAACTAGGTGAAGGTGCCTGTGTAAATAAGTTAGTTTTGGTAACTTGTATTCAGTGTGGCCTCGAGGGCCTTTAAGACATCTATGCATATATCGTAATGCATTTGGATATTTCAAGTTTGAGCCTTCTCTATTTTCTTCCGCCTAGATTTTGCTTTTATAACTAAGTGTTTGACGCGTGCTCGTATCCCTTGAGGGGGGAGCGAGTGGAGGTACCATAGCCCAGAGGTGTAGGAGAGCTCCCTGCTTGACAGCCCTCGACCCCTAGGGAATTTGAGGTATTGTCTTCTTAGTCGCGAAGCGCGTCGAAGCAAAGGAAAGAAGAGACGCTCAAGATTTGATCATCTGACCTTTGCTTTTCAACTAAGCGTTCGACACATGCTCGTATCCCTCGAGGAGGGGAGTGAGTGGAGGTACCGTAGCCCTGGGGCATAGGAGAGCTCCCGGCTCGACAGCCCTCATCGACCTTGAGGGAGTTCGAGGCGTTTTCTACTTAGTTACGAAGCAAAAGGAGACGCTCGATTTTTTGAAAAATCGTTCGTGTTTTTAGAAACTTAGGGGGTTCCCCCCGTTAGCCCCGAGGGAGGCTCAACTCTGGCGAGACAGGGTCAAGGCTACCTCTTGCATGTATAATTATAAGTTTGAACTTATAATCGAAAGTACTTCTTATATTTGTCATGCGAAAATGTATGAAACATGCGAGAATGTACAAGGGCATCGGTGCCCTAGGGGTAGAAACAATGTAGTTGTTCAATGTTCCATGCATTGGTGAAGGTTTCGCCCTTGTTGTTTGCCAGCTTGTACATTCCGGGCTTCAGCACCTCAGCTATGGTGTATGGACCTTCCCATGGTGGAGTCAGCTTGTGACGCCCCTTGTTGTTCTGTCGTCGACGTAGGACGAGGTTTCCAACTTGGAAGTCCCTCGGGCGCACGTGTTTATCGTGGTAGCATCGAAGTTTCTGCTGATACCTCGTGGAGTGAATCAGCACCATGTCTCAAGCCTCTCGAGCTGGTCGACAGCCTTTGCGAGGGCTTCTTCATTGGTTTGCTCACTATAGGTCTTTAGTCGAGGAGAACTATACTCGAGATCAGTAGGGAGGACGGCCTCGGACCCATAGACCAAGAAGAACGGTGTGGACCCCATGGCTCGACTAGGTATTGTCCTTAAGCTCCACAGGACCGAAGGCAGCTCCATGGCCCATTTATTTCCATGCTTGTTAAGGCGGTTGAAGATTCTCAGCTTGAGGCCTTGCAAAATCATGCCATTGGCGCGCTCGACCTGCCCGTTAGTTCGAGGATGAGCGATCACGAACCTGTTCACACGGATGTGATGGCGATCGCAGAAATCCAAGAACTTCTTGCTAGTGAACTGTGTGCTGTTATCAGTGATGATGATGTTCGGGACCCCGAAGCGATGGATGATGTCGGTGAAGAACTCGACCGCCCGCTCGGAGCGGATGTTGCCGATAGGCTGGGCCTCGATCCACTTGGTAAACTTATCGACAGCAATGAGTAGGTGCGTGTACCCCTTGGTTGTCCTCTTGAGAGGCCCCACGATGTTGAGCCCCCAGACTGCGAATGGCCAGGTGACGGGGATCATCTGTAGGGCGTGAGCTGGGAGGTGCGTCTGCTTGGCGTAGAATTGACAATGTTGATGGCGTCGAAAACGGCGGTTGGCCAGTAGAAACCCTGTCGGAAGGCGTTGCCGACGAGGGTCCTTGGCGCTGCGTGGTGGCCACAAGCCCCCGAGTGTATGTCCTCGAGGAGCTTCCTGCCTTCTTCGATAGTGATGCAGCGCTGGAGGATGCCTGATGGGCTTCGCCTGTAGATTTCCTGCCATCACCACAGATGACGTAGGACTTGGCCTGTCGCGTGATCCAGCGAGCCTCGGTCCGGTCTTTTGGGAGTTCCCCTCGAATGAGGCAGTCGAGGAAAGGGACTCACCAATCCGGAGGTGGGCTCGATGGAGGAGGTGTCCCCTTGATCTCCATGACCTCGGCCCCGGTTGAGGGGGCCTCAGTCGAGGCCGCGGGGTCAAGTTTCGAGGGTGTGGTGCCAGCCCCCGAGCCCAAGTCGATGGAGGGCTCGAAGAGGTCTCCCAAGAATACATCCGGAGGGATAGTACTTCGAGTTGATGTGATCTTTGCAAGCTCATTCGCAGCTTCATTGTAGCGTCGAGCAATACGATTGAGCTCGGGGCCGTGGAATTTGTCTTCCAGTTTGTGCACTTCATTGTAGTAGGCTTCCATCTTGGCGTCATGGCAGCTTGAGGCCTTCATCACTTGGTCGATGATGAGTTGTGAGTCACCTCGAACGTCAAGGCATCGGGCCCCGAGTTCGAGGGCAATACGCAACCCGTTGACAAGAGCCTCGTACTCTGCAATGTTATTAGAAGTGGCAAAGTAGATGCAGATGACGTAGCGCATGTGGACTCCGAGGGGTGAGATGAAGAGCAAGCCTGCACCTGCTCCTGTCTTCATGAGCGACCCATCGAAGTACATCGTCCACAGCTCGGCTTGGATTTGAAGTGGCGGCAATTGGGTGTCGGTCCACTCAGCGATGAAATCCACTAGCACCTGAGATTTGATGGCCTTCCATAGTGCGTAGGTGATGGTCTCACCCATGAGCTCGACCGACCACTTAGCAACTCTTCCAGCAGCCTCCCGGTTTTGGATGATCTCCCCCAAGGGGAAAGAAGACACCACGATAACCGGGTGGCTGACGAAGTAATGCTGAAGCTTGCGACGCATAAGGACGATGGCGTAGAGCAGCTTTTGCACCTGCGGGTAGCGGATCTTGGTTTCCGAAAGCACTTCACTAACGAAGTAGACCGGCCACTGGACGGGCAAGGCATGCCCTTCCTCTTGCCTCTCGACCACTATGGCCGCGCTTACCACCTGAGTGGTCGCGGCGACATAGAGGAGGAGGGGCTCGGGCAGTTCAGTCGACGTCGTTGATCAAGGAGGGATGAGGATCGGGGAAGAGGTCAGCATGCTCTTGAGTTTATCGAGGGCCTCCTCGGCCTCCGCGGTCCATATGAAGCATTCGGATTTTTTCAAGAGGTGGTACAGGGGCAGGGCCTTTTCCCCCAATCATGAGATGAAATGGTTGAGAGCTGTGAGGTAGCCCGTGACCTTCTGTACGCCCTTGAGATCTCGAATCAGACCCATTCGCGTGATGGCTATGACCTTCTCGGGGTTGGCCTCGATCCTGCGCTGGGAGACGATGTATCCGAGAAGGATGCCCCAAGGCACTCCAAAGACACATTTCTCAGGGTTGAGTTTTATATTCTTGGCTCAAAGGCATTCGAATGCGATTTCAAGGTCATGGATGAGGTTGTTGACTTTTTTGGATTTGATCACGATGTCATCGACATAGGCCTCGACCGTGTTGCCTATGTGTTCGCCGAAGACATGGAGCATGCATCGCTAATACGTCGCCCCGGCGTTTCAAAGGCCGAAGGGCATGGTCACGTAGCAGTACATGCCAAAAGGTGTGATGAAGGAGGTCACGAGCTGGTCGGACTCTTTCATCTTGATTTGTGGTAGCCGAAATAGGCATCAAGGAATGAGAGGGTTTTGAATCCCATGGTAGAGTCAACAATCTGATCAATGCGTGGTAAAGGAAATGGAACTTTGGGACATGCTTTGTTTAAACTAGTATAGTCAACACACATTCACATTTTTCCATTCTTTTTCTTAACTAACACGGGATTAGCTAACCATTCGGGGTGATGAACCTCCTTGATGAATCCAGCCACCAAAAGCCTGTGTACCTCCTCGCCGATGATCCTGCGCTTCTTGTCGAAGCGGCGTAGGCGTTGCTTCACCGGTCTAGACCCGGCATGCTCGGCGACTTTCCTCGATATGTCCGGCATGTCCGAAGGACTCCACGCAAACATATAGGCGTTCGCGTGGAGAAATTCAATGAGCACTGCTTCCTATTTGCTCCCGAGGTTGGCACTGATCGTCAGCACCTTCTCGCCGGAGCAGCTCGGGTCGAGGGGGATTTTCTTGTGTCTTGCGCTGGCTTGAAGCTACTGGCGTGACGCTTAGGTTCAGGCACCTCATCGACGAGGCACTCGAGGGTCGAGGCTATCATCACGTTTTTCTCGACGGCCTCTCCGTACTCGACGCATTCGACGTCGCAATCGTACGCGTGCTCGTAGGAGGAGCTGATGGTGACGACACCTCTGGGTCCTGGCACCTTGAGCTTGAGGTAGGTGTAGTTTGGGATCCCATGAATTGCGCGTAGCCCGGTCGGCCGATGATGGCGTGATAGGTTCCATGAAACCTGACCACCTCGAAGGTGAGGGTTTCTTTCCTGAAGTTGGTGGGGGTGCCAAAGCAGATGGGAAGGTCAATGCGGCCGATGGGAAGAGCCTTCTTCCCTGGTATGACGCCATGGAAGCCCTCGGCGCTGGGTTGGAGTTGGCACCTCTTGACCCCCATGAGGTCAAGGGTCTTGAGGTAGATGATGTTCAGGCCGTTGCCACCGTCCATGAGGACCTTCGAGAGGCAGGTGTTGACGATGATTGGGTCGATGACGAGCGGATAGGCCCCAGGGTTGGGGATGCAATCCGGGTGGTCGTCGCGGTCGAACGTGATGGGTGCATCGGACCAATCGAGGTAGTGGGGTGTCATGACTTGGACGGAGAAGACTTCTCGACGCTCCCTCTTGCATTGTCGAGGCGTGAGCTGGGTCGAGGGGCCTCCGTAGATCATGTAGCAGTTGTAAACTTCGGGCAATTTTTTGTCTTCCCCGTTGTCTCCCTCATTGCAGCCCTGGTCTTTTTTGTCGTCACCCTTCTTGACGCCCAGTTGCTCGAAGTGCTTTCGAAGCATGTGGCAGTCCTTGAGTTTGTGTTTCGCCCCGTCCTTGTGATAAGGGCAGGGCTCCTCAAGCATCTTGTCGAAGATGGCCCCTTCGGGGGGGACCTCGAGCTTTTTTGTGTTCGGCTACTGCGATGAGATCGTCATCTGCAACCTCACGCTTGCCTTGCTGATTCTTCTTCTTGTTGTTGTTGTTCTTCTTCGAACCTTTGTTCGAGCCCCCAGCATCGACTGCCGGTGCCTTTCTCTCGTCTTTTCTGTCATCGAAGAAGGCTCCGACCGCCTTCTCGCCAGCCGCGTAGTTGGCGACCACATCCATGAGCTATCAACGGTGTTAGGGTGGTTGCCCCCCAACTCGTGAACTAGGTCCTTGCAGGTCGTACCCGCAACAAACGCTATAATTACATTGAGATCGAAGATATGGGGGAGTTCAGTTCGGAGCTTGGAAAAATGCCGAGCGAAGTCACGCAGAGACTCCCCTAGTTTCTACTTGCAGTTGTGCAGTTCCCAGGAGTTTCCAGGACGCAGTAGGTGCCCTTGAAGTTCCCCTCGAAGATCCGGACCAGGTCGACCCAGTCGTGAATCTGGTCAGGGGGAAGCTCCTCGAGCCACCTACGCGCGGTGTCGGATAGGAAGAGGGGAAGGTGATGTATGATCGCGCGATCGTCACGTGCCCCGCCTGCCTGACAAGCCAGTCAAAAATCGGCTAGCCAGAGCTCGGGTTTGGTTTCACCATTGTACTTGACGACGCTCGTGGGGGGTCAAAACTTGTCGGGCAGCCGAGCGTTGCGGATCGTCCTGCTGAAAACTCGGGGACCCGGTGGCTCCGGGGCCCGTCTTTCTTCATCGCTATCGTACATCCCCCACGATGGGCATTGTACCCTCGATCCTCAGCGTCCTCGTGTTTGCACTTGCGGTTCTTGATGATATCGAGGCACGCGTAACGCGGGGCGCGGTTGTCGATGATACGATCTCAGGCTGGTCTCTTCTTCGCTCGGGCGGTCGCCTCTTGATCGACTGAGCCCTCCCTTTCGGGCGGGGAGGGCTCATCCTGTGGTTCAGAAGCTACCCCTCGATGCCTCGAGGCTGAGCTCTCGGCTTGCTGAACAGCAGCAACTTGGAGGAGACCCTCGATCTCGCGTTGTACCCGTCGAGCTTGCGACTTGGATGGCGCGGGCATATTGCGAAGAAGCATAGCTGCCGTGACAATGTTCTGGCTTGCTCGAGGGTAACGGTTGATGGGATGTTCGGGTACCCCGCCCTCGTTGATCTGCCGGTTGATCTCTCAGGCCCTGGCTCGGTCTCTTTCGCCGGGTGGTGGTCGCTCCTGCTCGAGGGTTCGCTCGAGCTGGCGCAGTCGTTCCTGGTCATCGACAAGTTTAGCCTGCAACTTCCGAATTTGTGCCAACTGTGCATCCTGCTCATCAGGACGGGGGCACACCTCTCGAGGTACGATTGGTTGTCGAACCTCTACTCTGGGGGGAGCCCCTCCCGCCGCAGCGGCAGCCGCATCGGTCAACGGATTGACAGTGTCCTCATTGGAGGCAACGTCACCACCGATGTGGAGACACTCGTGGGTAGGGTCCCAATGGTCAGAGCCAGAGTCAGGGTCACCGCAGTAGAAGACGGGGCATTGTCCCCGCGCCTCCTGCTACAGCTGCCGTCGGAGTGCGCCGACGGTGTACCTCCGGGGGCCGGGTGCTCTCACGAAGCCCAAGTCCACGGAGGCCGGCATGACCGTCCCCACGTCCATCATTGCTCAAAGGAGGGCGCCTGGGCGGTCCCCTATCATGCTCATGTTGGCGCGGGTCAAGGTCGAGAACGCGTTTGCGACATTGTTGAGGCCGAATGGGAACCATCGACGACGCTCGAACAGCTCGTGCGGAAGTAGGCTCAATGTAGTGGGGTTTGCATGCATCAGGGGAGCTCTGCTGGGCTCCCTCAACGAGTGCATTGCGAAGGTGAAGTTGAGGTTGTCGTGGAGCCCTGCCGGTCCGTCCTCTGTTCCCGAACTCAGGTCAGATAATCCCCCAACAAGGGGCTCCTCATCACCGGTCAGGAGCGAGGGGAATGCAGCGGGCAGCAATCTCGATTCAAGTTGATGGCGATGACGGCGCTGATTGCGCCTCCTGGTTGTGGCCGCATGGTGGCGAGACCAATGAGTGCCCCTTCCTGAGCGTGAGGGCACACTACGACCTCCGCTTGGGTCACTGATCGAGAGCAGGGTCATGTCATAGCCCTGTCTGAGGGACATGAACTCTAGGCTCCCAAACCCGATCACCGTAGCATGAGGAAGTGGTGAAACAGAGTCGCCCATCTGGAAAGAATGGCGGAAAATCGTTGGTAACACACAGGACCCCTACCTGGCGCACCAACTGTCGGTGTTTCGACCCCGGGGATCAACACCAATGAGTAAATCCGTAATTGCGTGCTCCCTTAATCCGGTGGGTGATGCAAGAAGGACACAACGATTTATCCTGGTTCGGGCAAAGAAGGTCCTACGTCCAGCGGGGGGAGGATAGTTCGTGTTATCTTGCACCGAAGCGCTAGTACAGTGGTGAATACAAGCGGGTGTGAGAAGTGTGGGCTTGAGCTCGAGCATTTCAGGCGCTGAGCTCTCTACACTGTCTCACGGTGTTGTTCTGTGATCTAGGCCTTAGCGTATGAAGCTCTAGGATCTCTCCTCTAGCTAAAGTCCTGGCTCCTCCTTTTATAAGCGAAGGAGGTGCATAGGAGTACATGTTTTTGGGGCTCACATGGTTGATGACGTATGACGTTGATGCCGATCATGTCGGTGCCGCTGTAGGGGCGTACGTTGGTATGGGAAGCCCTGCGGCCGTCGCGTCGGTAGTTGTTGAAGTGTTGACCGAAGTTGTTGAAGTCCCGCTCGAGGGTCGGCGTGACAGTGTCGAGGGGCGACGGTTGAGGCCTTGGGTCGAGTCGAGGGGCTCGAGTCGAGGGGGTCGAGGCTCATCGGATAAGGTCGAATCTCGGGATATGCGGGGAATATGCGTCTCAAGGGGGTGCCGGACGGGGCACAGTGCTCGGTATGGCACGACAGTGAGGTAAAATCCGCGGGATTCCAGGGTATGGGCGGTAAAAGTAGGATTTGACTGCCATACCCGCAGCTGTTTCAGTAACTGTGGCCATACGGTTAGGCGGGAGCAGTAAAATGTATTGAATGCGCCTGGATCCGTACTAGGAGTAGGTAGCCGAGGGTTTACCACGCTCGAGGGCTGCCCATTCGCACGGGCGAAGTTCCATCCTTGAGGCCGGCCTGTTCGCCCGGGCGGAGTTCCGTCCTCGAGGGGTCGCCCGAGTCGCACCCTCGAGAGTACAGTCTCGATCCGTACGGTGGTCCGTCGAGCAGGTTGTGGCTATGGGCTGTCGACGCCCGTTCGTGGGCCGGTCCAAGATGCTTTAGTTTGTGGATTTCCGAGCGGTAATGAGGGATGTCGTTGGAGGGCTTGCGTTGCTGACTTCGGAGATCCGCCCAGTTAAACGAGGGCTTAGGGTACCCCTTTCCCAGGTAACAGACAAACAGATAGTAAAAGATGATTAAAGATATAAAAAAATAAATAAGCATAAAATGATTAATGTTGATTAGTTACAAAACTTTAAAATTACTCATGTACTATGAGATTCTAGATCGTGTTTGATCACGGGTTGAGTGGTTAATAAGCTAGTACTATAAACTCATATTACCAATTGAGAAGCACAGTATGGGACTCCCACGCATGATGGCAACATGTAGCTTTTCAATAAATTCACGACACTTGGATGTTCAGTAGTGATTCTCCCCTTCCCTACCTCGTGTGGGAGTGTGGGCTACTCCCGGTCCCGGAGGCAGTCAGGCAGCTTCCTCGGAAGATGCCAGTGCGCGTTCGTTCTCCGTATCTCATATGTGACCTCTAGACTTATGACATGAACTTATATTGGTTCCTGACTTCGTATTAAATTGCTAGTTGACTCCTGATCGAAGTACCTCGGTCAATAGCGCGGACTAATATATGTTGGTTTGAGGCATCCTGGCGTGATTCCATGGTGGAGATTGGCTGGAGGATAATGACATCATTAATTACCCATTGGCCGTGGTCGTTAAGTGACTCGTACAAAACACGGCATGCATGATAGCAGCCACTACCGGAAAACGGTGATTTGCTGAGTATTTTTTCTTTGCCGAGTGTTTTCTTTCTGACACTCGGCAAAGAGGTTTTTTTACCGAGTGCTAGGAAAAATATTTGGTAAAGAATTCTTTGCTGAGTGTTTTTTTTGCACTCGGCAAAGAAGGCTCTTTGCCGAGTGTCTTTTTTGTCACTCGGCAAAGACCCTTCTTTGCCGAGTGTCACTGGTATAAAAATCGACATCAGCAACGCCATCCATTTTTAGCAGAAGCGGTTCACATAGCACACCGCCTCTGACCTCGCGAGGCCGCACTGTAGCTACACAGCCACCCCTGAACATCTGTCTTTAGAAGCGGTTAAGTTAAGAAACCCGCCTCTGAAACTAGGCAAACTTATAAGTTGGTTAAGTTATGTGCGCCGCCTCGGAAGAACGACTTTCAACGGTGGTTTTTTTATGTCAACCGATCCTGAAGATTGCATCTTCTAGAGGCAGTTGTCTTAATCCATCGTCTCTGCAGAACGAGTTTCAAGGGTGGTTCTTCGACCGATTCTGAAGCTTACGTTTGCTTGAGGCGGTTGTCTTAATCCATCCGCCTCTGACAACCAATTTAGTTGCTCCCATGCTCGCTCGTGCCATGCGTGTGACTTGACGCTCATTTAGTTTTTTGGACTAGCACTTAGCGCATCATTGTTAGCATGTGTCCTTGGCCTGGGTTTTTAAGTTGGTTTGAACTCTCCTCCAATTTCAGTATGGTACTTAATTAAAACTAATTGAACTTCGCGCTATATAGTGTCGCTAGAGGAACCGTGGCCTTTACTTTGGCCCAACTAGGCCCAAGGGAACGGTCTGTCCCAACGCCGGACGGACCTGGAATTTAAGATTCAAATTCGTTTTGTAAAAGATATATGAAAATTTGTTATTTCCTTATGAATTTTTGTTACAATATGTCGTCGGCCTGGATTTTTAAGCTGGTTCAACTCTCCTCTAACTTACTGTATGGTACTAACTAAACATCGCGCTATACAGTGTCGCTATGGGACAGTTTGTCCATAAAATAAATGCAAAGCCCAGACAGAACATCGCGCTTTACATGCCTTTACGCTGGCCCAACTAGGCCCAAGGGGATGGTCTGTCCATACAAATAATTCACAGGCCAGACAAAGCTTTATCACGGAGCAGGAGTTAATATATATGGAAATCCTCTCATGATATATCGGAAACAATTGAGTAGCCCAGCGGTTCAGCCTCTTCCCTCAGTTGTCTCTGGCCCGGGTTCGAATCCTACGCTGTCGGGCGGTTTGTTTTGCTTCATTTGTTTTAGAAAATAAGGCAACAAAAGCCCAACAGGCGTCACTACGAATTTTCTTTTAGATATTTCGGTTTTTCTAAAAAAATAAGGCAAGAACAGCCCAACAGGCGTCACTACAAATTCCTTTTACTTATTTATTTTTATAGATTTTAATCTGCTCAACTTCCATGGACGTTAGTTCAACTTCAAAGGCCGTCAATTCGCAATTAATACCGCCGCCAGAAGCCCAAATGGCATCACATACGGCCTTCTGTAAACCAAACTGGCACCATCTAGATGATGGCCCATAGTGCAATGACACATTAGTATCTAGTACAATTTAACCAAATGATTTTAACCACACTCTCACACCAACAACCATGACTCCCATTAACACAAACTACTTCCATTCATTGACGACGAGATGCTTCCATTCATTGACACAAGCTACTTTCATTCATTGACGACGAGGGCCTGAGATTCAAGAACCGTGAGTGTGGGCTGAAAAGGAAGAACACGTGAGTTGGACAATTTTGCAATACAATGTTATGGTAAGAGTTAGTCCACCAAAGTGGGAAAGCAAATTAAGAGTGCAAAACTATAACCTGTAGAGCAAGACTCTGTGTCGGAAGATATCTCAGTCACTTGATTCACTTTCACTTCCATTGGAGCAGTACCTGTGAAGGCAAGACAAGTTAGTGTACAATTACCTCCAACAATATGGATCACGTACCATAACGTAAGGGACAACAGAATAAGCTCTGACCATCAGAATAGGATGTCAGCATGTTCACTGAGGTTGGTGGCACTTATCACAATACAAGTTAGTATAAAAATAACTCCAAAAATGACATGATGTGCCATGTAGTAAATTACAATAAGAGAATAAGCTCTGACCTATAGAATACGATGGCATCATATCGTCTGATGGCGGCATGTTCTCATCGTATGATGGCACAAAGGTTAAACGTGACAGACTCCTCTGCAAGATTTGCCAGTCATGGTTGTGGATCCTGTGGCTGTGGTGAACTGTTTCCATGTGACCTTGTAAATCGGGAAGCTTGAGCAGCACCAAATCCATTATGTAAGGCTAGGAGATCAAAGGGCAGTCTGGGTCATGCCTGTTGTCCTCTATATGAGACAATCTATTCTACAATATTTAGTTTTTCCTTTGTCTTTACGGCCATTATCATCTCAGGGACCGGAGAAGTTTGCTCAGTATCATTGTCGTTGTCGTCAGGCATGATTGTCCGCCTCAGAAGCTTCCAAATAACATTAGTTATCCTCTTCAAACCTCAATAACCACCATTCTCAGTATCCTGATAGTGAAGGCTCTCTTCCTCCTCATCCTCCAGTAACTCAAGTTTCTCTACTATCATTCCTTGCTTGATTGCCTCATAGTCCAATTTGTAAGCTTGTGCAAGATCGAGAAAGATGCCTCTAATCTCCCAGTGCCGGTCTTCCAGATGAGTTTCTCCTTCTTTTCCCTAACTTCAAGTGTGGCATAGAACTATCTGATTATCATCTCATTCCAGTTTTGCTTCATCTCTATCATATCCCTCAAACCCAAAGCTGCAAAAGCAGTCATAACACTTTTCATTTGGGGAAAATTTCTCCAAGTGGTCCCAACTCACCCACCTATGCCTTTCGTACATAGGTCTCATATCTAAGCCTCCTCGAAACATCATAAACTATTTGTTTATGTAAAAATATTCTGATGGAGAATTCCTTGTTTTTTGTAGCGCCTGTCATCACAAGCCCATACATTCCATTTAAAACTCCCTTTAGGGACAAGACCCAAGTCCATGGGATGTTTTGTCTCATCAAAACTGTTATCACTTATAGAAAAAAATTAAATAAGAAATTAGAATATTGTTTCAAGCAGCTAACCAATACACAACCATTCATGGTCGAGCCCCCAAAAGTTTCAAGCTAGAATTTTTTATGTGTGTGTGTGTTTTCGAGCTACACATTTTCATGTTCACTGTTCATGTGTATGTGCATGTGTGTTAGAATGGCCAGCATAGGTGGTGTGCGGCCATGCATGGCAGGCAGGTCAAGGTCCACAGCCCTAAATCAAGAACCCGCCTGCCCCCTCCCCCCCACACCCCAACCCCAACCCCGAAGCACATTGGCAAACTCAACACTACGTTTCCCCAGATCCAAATCTGAAATCCTATGGCTAGCTCTTAAGGTATAAAGCAAATGAAATCAAGGATGAGATGCTTACCTTGTGGCCATGGCAGCTTCAATGATGACTTCTTCGTCCATGGTTTCCGGCCTTGGTCCCCAAGGTGACTGCTTCAATGGCGGATTCAATGGCAGCTTCAATGATAGCTTCAATGGCAGGTGGCAGCAATATTTACCATCATTGCAAAGTAAGTCAATGGTCACCACTATGCGGCCCAAATATCACATGGCCCATTTACAATGGACTGTCATGCACCACGAAAAAGGTAAACGGATGGACTATCTGTTGACCCATCCAAGGCCCAATAAGAGTAACTGTCTGGCTAGGCTAAAAATTAATCCGCCCATTTGTCCCTTTTGTTGATTTTGCCTGTCCAAGAAAAATTAGTTGATATATGGCATAATTTGACTTTACACATTTATAATTATATCAACCTAAATATGTACACGTAGTGAGTTAATAAACTTTGTACCATAATTGTAAGTAATCTTTCATGTGGAACTACCAAGACTTGCCTTGTTACTTATAATCCAAGTCTATGAGTCTAGACTCTATGGTAAAGTCTGTCGTGAGAGCGTTAGACATTTCAACATAGGAAGAGTTGCATTTCAACTTTTTATTTCCTTCGTGGGTACACAATTTTCTACCACTAATACATAGTAAGAAGTTTGAACAACCAATAATGATCAAGAAATTAAAGGTTAACCATTTGTCAAATCAAGTGATAGTCCTACCGTGGGAATGATAAGAAGAAAGGACAAAACAGCCTTGACAGTCCTAGTATACAAACAACTCTAAAAACAAAAGACAGGAACACCATAATAAGCTCTGACCTTCCAAAGAGGACTCCGGTATGGGCTCCTGGTTTTCTGGCCCTGAGGACAAGACTCAAGACAAGTTAGTATACAACAATTAACTCAAAACTAAATCAACATATGTGTGTACCATAACATAAAGGACAAAACAATAAGCTCTGACCTTCCGGGCCTGGTGGCACATAGGACAAAGGTGATGGCTCTCTCCGCAATACATCCAAGTCAAGGTTGTTGACCTTGTACGACCGATGCTCTTCGTTCGTGCAACCTTTGTAAGTTGGTAGCATGTGCAGCACCAAAGACATTATGTAAGGCTGAAAGATCAAAGGGCAGTCTGGGTCCCGCTTATGGTCCTCTATCTGAGTAACCATCCATTCTACAATGTTTATTCTGTACTCTTGCATCACAGCATTTGTCAGTAAGCTGGTCATAGGATCTAGATTTGTTTCATCATTGTCATCATCAGGCATGATTGTTCGCCTCCGAATCTTCCAAATAACCTTGGGTATCCTCTTTAAACCTCTATGGGCACCATTCTCACGTGCCGGATAGTGAAGGCTCTGTTCCTCCTCGTCCTCCAATTCATTGAGGTCATCTACTATCTTCCCTCTCTTCATTGCCTGGTAATCCAATCTGCAAGCTTTTGCAAGATTAGAGAAAGATGCCTCCAATCTCCCGGTGTCGGTCATCCAGATAAGCTTCTCCTTTTTGTGCCTAACTTCAAGTGTGGCATAGAACTTTCGGATTACACTCTCGTTCTAGTTTTGGTAAAGCTAAATCATATTCTTCAAGCCCATGGACTCAAAGGCACGCACAACACTTTCCAATTGCTTAAAGTTCTCCATGTACCTCCAATTTATGCACCTATGCTTTTTGTACATAGGTCTCTTATCCAGACCTTCTCAAAACAGCCTAAATTGTGCTTCTGTGTGAAAGTTTTCTCATGGAGAGTCCCTTGGCTTGTTGTACTACCTCTCATCACAAGCCTTTTCATCCCACTCAAAATCATCCCCTTCATCTTCCAACCAAGAGCACATGGGATAGTTCTTACTATCATAAGTGTCATCACTTAAAAAATTAAATAACTAGTTAGAAAAAATCTACAACACTTCGATTCCATGCTTAATAAATTATATCCAAACAATCATTCATATCTATTCTAAAGAAATTATTGATGCAAATCTTACTAACAGTATGTTAAGCATGATAATGAAATTATATATGTATGGTATAAAAGTATACAGAGCAATGAATAATATATGGGTGCGCGTGGCAATGTTAGGAGGACTAAGGTTGGCCACTAACCAAGGACATCGCCCTCCCCCAACCATCGGCGACAAACCCTACTCTGCGTTGTATAAATCTAAATCTCAATCCCTACTGTCTACTCCAAAGAGACAAAGGAAATGAATGCAAGGATCGATGTGATGCTTATTACCTTCTTTCGGCTATGGCAAAGCTTCAATGGCTTTGTTGTCCACCGACCTTGGTCCTCTTTTGTCCGCGCGGAACCGCCGATGTGGATCGGTGTGCGGCACGTAGGGCTGCGAGTGGCGGTGTGCCGGTGTCCTATCTTGTTATGTCCGCGACGGCGGTTGTCGAACGGTATCCGCTCGTGTAAGGCCCAATTAACACTGGGCCCATTTAAGCCAGACTATCGGGTAGTGAACAAAATGTAAACATAGGACGGTCCATCGTTCATGTTTACTAATACTCTCCTAGAGCAATACGACCCAAATAAGCCCCACATCCAAGATTTGTCCTGTCTGCATAATGTATTAACAGCCGACTGTCAAAAGGAATAGAGTTAATTAGTGAGGAAATTATGCTAAATAAAGTTGAGAATGGAAATCCAGCAATATCAGCATCTTGGTGTTGCGGTTAGAGCACATCTGTTTGAAGCCATTGAATTTTGTTCGAGCCTGAGCAGTGTCTTGTTCTTTTTTTGGTTTTACTGCCACAGATACTTATGACAGATGCCTTTGAAGATGATCTTTAGTGGCGGCTGATGTAAGGAAACCGCCCTTAAAAATGGTTTTCTTATATAAGCACACTTCGGCTAAAAATTTCCTTTGAGTGGCGCGCTTGTTCAAATTGGCAGCCAAAATTTTGTTTGATGCCTCTGTCCATCTTCCACCTCTCTCCACCCAGCGGCTCCCCTATGGATCTACCAGTCTTCATCCAGCGTGCCCCGGCTTGGCGCCGAGCTTGCCACGGCGCGCGCGTGCGGCGTCGCACGCACAGTAAGAAGCAGCTGCACAGCTCAGATCCGTCCACGTTCTCACCTGCGGCCCGCATCTGGCGACCAGTCGAGAGAGCCTCGTCGTCGTGTTTTCACGGTGGTTTGGAGCTATGGAACACAGCAAACCGTGTGCACCACCTGGTGGAAACCACGCCTCCAACTCTAGCAGAGTCCTCTCTCGATGCCGGCCGTGTGGCTAGGCGACGTCGTCGTCGACCGCGCGCCCACGGTGTCGCGCACGGTGGGACTTTCGGGAACACGTCGTCTTCGATCTCTCGCCCCTCCGCCACCGGCGGCGCCCCGACTTACGTTGTCTCTTGTCAACCACCTCGCGTCATTCCGAGCCCTCGGTGAGCACCAAAGATGTAATTTGTTTGTCTTTGAGCTGTCCCTTTCGTGCTTGTTGTTGAGGTTTAGTGTGTTGTGATATATCTTGATTTTTGTTGTATATGTTTCTCTAATATATATTTTATATATGTGTGCTTCCACACCATTGATCCACCACTGCTCGATCTGCAACAATATATCAAGCTGGACTGTGTTCCATTTCTAATTGCACCATGCTTGTAACACCCCTTCCTAGGGCTTAATAAGATTAATAGGATACTCATACCAACAAGTTGCAACTTTTTTTCGGAAGCTCATCACTAAAGAACTCCAAGGTTAAGCGTGCTTGGCCTGGAGTAATTTAGGGATGTGTGGCTGACCGAAAAGTCTTCCTGGGTGCGCACGAGTGAGGACAAAGTGCGCAGAAAAGACTAGTGTTGGTCTGTGGGGACAGTCTACATCCTAGATAAGCGGACGGATGTAAGCGAACCTGGCCTCGAGGAGGCGGGATGTTACAACGCTGATCAAGACAAGGTAACACACTGACAAATTTGTGTGTACCTGAAACTGACGCATGTTCTGTTTTTGCTTGTTATCAAATGAATATGCATGCTGGAACTGGCTAGTGTTGTGATTTTGAATAAAATTGATTTTTGATGTATTGACATCAAGAAATGCGATGACGTCTTCCTTTGCCTAAAGCTATGAATGCTGCCAAGGTATGATTGATCTGTTCTCAATTGATACACTCTTATATTACTATAATTCCTGTATACTATTCTCGCAAATTAAAAAGTAGCTCCTCCTCCATCATGTACATGCATGTGAGTGTGTATTTTGTTTGTTTGGACTGTGTAGAGATTTCATTTTATTTGTACCCCAAAGTTGAAAAAACTTATTATCGCCAAAGGGTTTTATGCATGGCATGCATGCATGAGTTGTTACTATTACTTGAAAGATTTTTTTGCTGCCCACCAATGATATTCTTTTATGGTGTTAAAACAATTTAAAGTTGAGGCCAATTATTCTTTAATGCCAATGATGTCATCTATTGACTATTAATGAATCAGTTCTCTAGAGAGGGATATGGGATCCCTGATTGTTGGTTTTAATTATATATGTCAACCGGAGATCTTCAATTCTGCTTTGGCACACTATTTTAGATATGAAAATAAGCTGAGGCATGCAATATATTGTTTTCCTAAAGAAACATGCCACCATGCGCGCTATCACTGGGCCGTCGTGCCATGCCACTCATTCTTACACGGTTTAATTTTTTCTTGTATTGACTTTAATGACAAGAGATGTCCGGGGACATTGTCTTCATTCACTAAAAAGCTCTAAGTGTATGCTGCTGGGTTCGGATATGATTGATCTCTTCTCGTCATATACTCTTACATTTAATTCCATGTACTATTCTTGCAAATACTTGGTACATTCTCCTTCATGTACATGCATCTGATTGTATGGACTGTACATGTGTAGAAATTTTATTGTACCACAAAGATGGGTACTCATCATCATGGTTGTTATTTCCTTTGAACACCGCCTGCAGATCGATCAGAATGTTAGATCAGAATGAAGGTGCAACCCCTGCCGATCAGTCCCAAAAGTATGGCTTCGTATTCCAAGTGTGGATCATTTTCAAAAAAAATTTATGTGTAAGCATAGATAATTAGTATATATCTTGTAATGTTTAAATTGTTATACAAATTAATACTTATGTACCTGTGTATATATTAATATATATGTATATTCCACAAGGTTATCGGTGTGTATTATTTATAGAGTTAATTTTAATCATTGTTTTCGGGCTAAAATTTTAAAATATGGCAGCAATTTTTAGAAAAAATAGAAAATAGGGTTATTAAACATTGTTAACAATACTTTTTTTTTAGGCGGACCCCTTTCAAACTGCTCCAAATGAGGAACCGTTTTCCTATTAAAGCGTCTCTAGAAAGCTTTCATCACAGGCGGTTCTCCTAATGAAAGCATGTCTGAAGACCTTGTCAGTGACGGTTGCCCTAACTACAACGTCTCTGAAAAGGCTTACGAGGAGTCGTTCTCCTAATGAAAACGTCTCTAAAATCCTTATCAGGAGCGGCTCTCGTAACGCACCGCCCCTGAAGTGCAGGCTAAACAGAGGCGACTGTCTTTATTTAATCGCCCTTGAATATCTCATTTTCAGAGGCGGTTAGAAAGCCGACTCTGGCAGCTGCGATCTTTACGGTCATTGTGCTAGAGTCGGTTTATTTACCCACCCTGGAAACAAGATTTAGCCGCCTCTATAGTAACTCTCTGTACTAGTGTGTAAAAAAACACTCGACAAAGAAAATTTTAAATCAAATTTTGAAGCCCTAAATGAATTCAAATGAAAAAGTTTTCGAACGGCTATCACCTGCCGAGAGTCAGAGGACGACCTTCGACAAAGATGCACTCTGCTGAGTGTCGCTTTCGACCCTCGGCAAATTTGTTTTTCTTTTTTAGTATTTTTGCTTCCAAACTTTTTCCTCAGATATACCACAGTACCATAAACTAAATATTAAAATTTGGTACCTTAAACTCCTGTGCCAAGGGCTGGCTGACGCTCGGTAAAGCCTTTACCAAGAGCCCGAATTACGGCTCTCGGCAAAGAAGTCTTTGCCGGTCAGTGCACTGCCGAGGCTCTTTTGCCAAGAGCAATGCTCAGTAAAGCTTTTGCCGAGGGCAAAGCATTCTTTGCCGAGCATATCGAGCCCTCGGCAAAGGTCCTGTTTCCAGTAGTGTGGAGAGCGGGGTAACAGTGTCGTGGCAAGGCCTAGCACACCCTATAGCTCTGCCCTTGTCAAGCTCCCGAGCCCCGGCTTGGCTGATTAGGAGAATGAGCCAGAAGATTAATCAAACTGTCATGGCTCTAATTTGAAGGGGTACTATGGCTTAGGCCTAGGGCAGCTTATTGGCAAGCGAGTATGCCACTGCCACCAGCAACTGCTGATAATCGAAGTCGAGGCCAGAATCCAAGGCACAGCGCCTTGTCCTGTCGTGTGTAGCCAACTGAAATCGGTCACGAGTACGCATGTGCGACCATTATCCGGACCAATTCTTATGTTCTAACACTGTTGTTGCTTCTTTTGTCTTCTCTTTCCAGCGGAAGGGTGTCCACAAATCTGTGACATATATCCAAATCGTCCCGGCTGTAGTTAGACAACGTCGAAGCCACAGGAATGAGGTGCCGTCCGGAGAAGCCCGCGCAACTCCACCTCGGCAACCATTATTTGGCCGGGTTTGGATTTATCTCCCCTAGCCAGCATATATAGAAGGTCCACCATGCATGTAGTCGGCGCATATGCACAAGTTGCCCCGAGCTTTGCCTGAATTTGGTGGGAGCGCCTCGCAAAAGCTTATGTAAACATTTTCAGTTTATTTAAGTAAAAGTATCAAGTTTTACGAGAGGGCAAGAAGCTATGTTCAAACAAAAATAATATTAATATCTTATTTTCGGAAGTTTTCTAGCTAAATGTTATGAGTATATATGAAGGAAAATGTCGTGTTAAACAAATAGAAATGGTTATGACTGCCAAGCAAAATCGATTGAAACAATGAAAAAAAGTTCTAAGAAAGAAAAACATTAACGTTTAAAAACGAGTGAAATGCACCATGTGTTCTTAGAAATTTTTTTCTATGTTCGCTCCTAGATTCACGAACTCTTAAAGTTATCACCTGGACCATTCGACTCTATAAAACATGTCATTCTAAATTCACTCTAGATCCAGTCATGAACCTGACTACATGAAATCCTATGTATTTATTTTCGTTGGTCTTTATTGCGTTGAAATTTTTTCTATATATTGATGTAGAAAAGTATATGATTTTAGCTCCTCCGCGCAGGTACCTACTATTCCAGTACGGTTAGCTACTACCTCTACATCAATTTACCCATTTACTTTTCTTTTATAGAACAAGGGCAGTAGCGGAGCCAGAAGCTTTTAGAAGACTAGGCAAACTTCACTATGCAAAAAGAATTTTAGCTACTAAATTACAATACTCTTCTTTCATATAAAGGATTTTCTATTACAAAATAGCCGTCGAGCGGCTTGCCGCCCGGGGTCGCCGGGCGGTGGCTCCGCCAGTGAACAAGGGAAATGTCATTTCAACTTGGATGTTCGGTTGTAATTCTCCCCTTCCCTACCCCTTCATCATCTGATTGGAAAGCCGCACAGTGCCGCGTGCGGGAGTCCGTACCTATATTTTTTTCAACTTAGCATTCTGGCTTATCAGCTAGTGTTTTTTTTTCACACTAAAATAATATCAAACAGCTTATCAGCCGCAGAAATCATCAGCCAAACAAGTTTTTTTAGCTAAAGCGCCTATGTTCTTTTGGCTCTTTCTATACTCAAACTTATCTATGTCTCTCTATATAAAATTAAGTTAGAATTTTTGGTTCCACGAATCCATGAGGTGGACAAGTCTTGACAACTCAGAAGCACGCGTAATATGACGCATCCTCTGTCCCTTTCGAAGGCAATGCATGCCAGGGAATGAGAACGAAACGGAAGCTAGTGCACAAATGCAGCCAACGACGACGATGGGAACGAAGACCTGTCACCACATAGAGATGGAGAGTCCAATTCAACGACTGAACGTGGGCGTGGGGAGCGGGGCGCCGCAACAATGGGGACGAAGACTGTCGCCAAGGAGAGCGAGAGTCCACGGCCACGCCCCGTGCCAACCGACTGACCGTGGCCGTGGTGGTGGACATTGGCTGGAGGATAATATGCCATCACCGCCCATTGCCCGGAGACAGCCAGGCAGCTTCCTCGGCAGATGCCAGTGCGCGTCCACTGAGCTTGCTTTTCACTTATATATGATGAGAATGAGCGCGCCGTTTGCTTCGTCTTGCGGAGCGTGCAAAACAGGCGGCAACGTACAATGGCACGGGACATGTGCTCTTGCCCGATTTTCGTCGTCCTTGCCTTCTTCAGCCTAGTGCTGCTACTCGTGAGCAGAAGCCTTCTTGTTGCTGGGGATCGGCCACCGCGTCCAAATTGCCGTGAGGGTAAGTGTAATACTACTTCGTCTGGGATGGTCATTGTGGCTGGGGCTTATTGGCCTATTAGGCCACACGCACGGTAGGTGTGGCTACTGAATACAATATATTACATATATATAATGTATACTCCCTTCCCTCCGTCTTATAATATCTCAACATCTAGGAATGGAACGCATACCAAGGCATATGTAAAATTACTAAAATGCCCTTGTAAAAGAGGAGCAGGCAGGATGACGACGAAGCCTGCTCGCCGAAAACACAAAAACCATCTAGACGAAGAGATACGGCTGGCGTCCATTTTTTTCCATAACACGCCACCGGCATGCATTTCATTAAGAAGACAGGAGTTTTAAGCAAATACAATAAAGGTAGGAGCAGTAACCGAGGTTACCAAATCCCAAAACTCACACCAACCCCTCTAAAAACTATCGTTGGATTACATCGCTACAGATTGAGCTACTGGAGCGAGCCAAGACCGCGCTCTAGGTGTGCGCCAACTCGTCCTCCAACCCAGTCAGGTCCAAATCCATGGCCGATAGGTCGAGCTCTCCATTCAACATGATATGCATTACCTGCTTCTTCCTCTCTGTCAGGTTCCCCCAAAAGTCGCCTTGAACTTGCTTGTCACATCCGCATCGGGTGCAGTCTCGTGCACTATCTCCCCGAGTTTCTTGAGGAGGATGCTTTGCGCCTGCCGGGTCACGTTCGCTGCACGCGGCCTAGCCGCAATGCGACGACTCCTCCTCAGCGAAGAGACAGGAGTCCTTGCTCGACGCAGCCGCGGCCTTTTGCGGAGAACCGGCATATGCAGTGGTAGGCAGACTGCAGCTTCGAGCTCCTCCTAGATGGAACGGACACCATCAATGACATCTGAGGTCGGTGGGGCGACGCCCAGGTCCTCCTCCTCGACCACAACAGTCTGGATCATGGGAGGCTCGAGGGGCCCAGGTGCCTCCAACTCCGTAGTCAGGGTCTGGCAAGAGGCAGCCACCACCGACATCGACTGGCCTGCCTCCACCTCAACCTCCATGGGATCGAATTCCCTATGCGGAGAGAGGTCAGTTGTGGGCTGGAGGTCTGCCTGTGCCAGCATTCCTCTCTCCTGCAAAGCAATGGAAGAGCCACCACTACCTTCGGCCACCCTCACCGACACATCAAACTTCAAAGAGAGGTGCGCCAGGAAGCCCTCCAGAGCGACAGCGTCAGCAAGGGCAACAAGAACAAGGGCGGGGGCCTCACCAGCCATGGCGATGCTCCTCTCGGCGACATTGGTCTCCAACCTATGGTGTAGATCGATGGCCAGAGGTGGAGGTGGAGGGGCCGGCGGTGGTTGCTGCGACGAAGACTGCCCTACCGACTGCAACGTCTGTCCAAGCAGAACGTCACGACCAGCCATGGCATTGCGTCCGGCCCAGGCTTCCGGATTGTGGCCACGCGCTGGAGATGGTCCAGGCTTGCCGGGCGACGGACGGCCGCTCGTGCACGCCTTGGCCCGATGCCCGGCACCTTGGCAGCGAAGGCAACACGTCGGGGACCGACAATGGGCGGCGACGTGGCCATGCTCAAGACAGTTGAAGCAGAGGCCCACCAACCCCGGTGGGACTGGACGTCGACGCGTGGGGGCGGCCCTCCCTGACCGGCCAGCGCACTTCCACCTGTCGGCCACCACGGGCGAGACGGTCCCCTGCAGAGGCCGTTGAGGGAGCACCTTCTGCCAACCACCCGCGCCGGCGTCGTGGCGCGGCGACGAGGGCCAAGCCGCAGGTGAACCGGCCATCGCTCCGGGGTAGGAGGGTCAGCGAGGCCAGAGGAGGAAGCCATCTTCGTGCATCGACGCTGCTGCCGACGCCTCCTGGGCCGCGTCGAGGAGTGAGCACCCAGAGCACGGCGAGCCGCCCGCAGGAAGTCAAGCCCCACGGTGTCCACCGACGGAGGGACCGGCGGTGCACCGCTAATGGTGACGGGCGAAGTCGCAGCGGCGGTGCCCATCGGCGTAGTGTGGCCGGCCGGTGTAGGGCCCGCCATCTCCCGGCGCGTCTGGCCCTCCGAGGCGGCGCAGGAGTCACCCGGTGCGACGCCGTCGACCGGGGCGCTGTGAAGGTCGCGCACCGGAGCGACCTCGGGTCTAGGGTAGACGCTACGGCAGGTGGAGAAGGGGAACGCCGCTGGTGAAAGCTCATCATCCTCTTCTTCCGAGCAATCCTCGACGGTGACCTCATCCCACCATTGCGCCTTCGATCTGCCGGAAGAGGAGGGGTAGAAGGGGTGGGCAGCAGGGGAGAGGGCTCTGCTACCGGCACTCGGGGAGGGAGGAAGGTCGGAGGTGGCAGCCGGTGCCGGGGCAGCCACCGGCTGGCTGCTCTGGGCGACGGGGGCGGCCGCCGTCGCCGAGGGGAGGGGAGGGGGAGGGGAGAGACTATGGAGGAAGCCCGCGGCGCATCCGTGATAGAGGGGTGGGGGGAGGGACGCCGCGGCGAAGCCGTGCCCGCGGCCGCCGCAGCAGGCAGCGGTGGCGGCGACGCACGCGACCAGGGGCGGAGAGGTGGGGAGAAAACGAGGAGCTGGGGCGGGAGGGCGGTGGATCTGGCTAGGGGAGCGGCGGATCTAGGCTGAGTGGGCGCCGACGCCAGCCTAGCAACCGGCGGCAGCAGGGAGAGGGCCAGGAGGAGGGACCTCACCCGATGCGGTGCTCTAATTTTGCCCCCTGTTTTCTCGATCGTCTGAATGAGAAATATACGGCGGCCTGGCGTCCATTTTTCATTTTTTTAATAAGAAATTGTTCTGTAGCTAGTGGAACGTGTGGTCCGGAAGCCATGGAATGACTATTTTTCATTTTTTTTTATCGCCTCTGCCACACTCCCAGATTTAAGGCTGCACTGCTCTGCCACGATAAGCCCATGTAAACCAATTATTTTGAGAAAAATTTTGAATTGCAAACGTAAACTTAAACTAAGACGGAGGGAGTACAGTCTGTACTGTATAATATAATTCATATATCTATATCTATTTAATTATTCATTAATTATCTACACTCTGTCCAAAAAAGTAGAAAAACACGCTTTTTGAGGAATAAATGTTAGTACTCTTTGCATAATTTTTGTTGAACTTAAAATCATTTGGCCACTCGAGAAGCACAATTTCCATTTCTTTTAAGACGAAGGGATCGAGTACACAATATTAAGGAGCGCAATTTTAGTTCTTCTTAGCTCACTCTCCCCCTCTGCCATTTGCCCGTCTCTCAACCCTCTATCATTCTATTATCTCAGTATCTCGTCTTATACTCTTCTCGCTTTTAGTTTGGATCTGCAAAATTCTTTTGCTAGTGTCACATCACTCATGACATTTCGTGAAACGTGTAAATCACTTTCCAGCTTTTTAAAACTCATGACATGTTACACAGTGTGTAACCACTCGTTGAGTTAATCTCGTGTCAATTTTATGTATTAGACTATTTTTTTTTATTGCACGCTTGATAGCCGCGGCATGGCGACCCCCGCCTGCAGCTTAACCAGTCCAGTCATGCAGTCCCTCTTCTCAGTCATCTCGTGGCACGCAACCTCACCATTCCATGGCGGGGACGACACCACGAATGGTGAGATCGGCATTGAAGTCGTGGAAGTGTGTATTTTGAACAAGTATATTAATTGGCTGTAAGGTGACTAAATACTGAGGTAAAAGAGCCAGGTGGAGAAAGAGAGGAGAAGCAGATTATAAGCTACAATCAAATTGAAAACGGAACCAAAAAACTTTATGAGAGAAACAAAGACTAACTACTATACGAGTCAGCTGAGAGAAAGCTAAAAAAAATCTTACCATCAACAAATTGGCTATATTATTAATTAAGCGCGAGTGCGCGACGCAGAGCTCATGAAAACAGAGATAGTACTACCCGACGCAGAGCTGCATAGGATTACTCGCCAATAATAAGCTGCGTTGGGACTCCCGACCCGTTATTCTTGTGTTCTTTCTAACACATTTTGTTTTATCTTTGGCGTGCCAGCACCAGAAATTTGTCCACCATACTGCGAAATATTTCCAAATCTTCGCCGCTGCCATTAGACAACGTCGAAGCAACAGGAAAGAGGGTGTCGTTCGAAGAAGCATGCGCAACTCTACCTCAGCAACCTTTTGGCCCGGTTTGGATCTATCTATCCAACCCATAAAAGGCCCACCATGTAGTCGGCACTCGCAAAAGCTTATGTAAACATTTTCGGTTTTATTTCAATAAAAGTGTTCCAGTTTTACGAGAAGGCAAGAAGCTGTGGTCAAATATTACAAACAATAGTATCTTGCTTTTGAGAGTTTTCTAGCTTCATGGAAATGTTATGAGTATATATGAAAAATAAAATGATGATCGCCAAGCAAAAACGTTTGAAACAAGGAAAAAGTTCTCAGCAAGAAAAACATTCCTGGTATAGGAAATAACGTTTAGAAATGAATGAAATGCGCCATGTGTTCTTAATTTTTTTCTACGTTCTCACCTAGGTTCACGATCTCTTAAAGCAATCATCTAGGCCCCCCAAATACAGAAAGCAAGCCATCAGAGAATCTACAACAAGCATCCTCCATCATGGTTAGTTTTAATGTTTTATTTTTTTTAGAAAAAAGTGAGGAACACAGGATACTTCAAAGGCAAACTTCACTCGTGCAACACGGTCCAATTATCGTAGCACATGCACACACTGCACACAAGCCCACAGCTAATTCACCAAGCAGCTGTTCCGCAGCTGTCGACGAACCGGCCCACGGCCCGTATAAGATCGCCAGTGGCCTCGGACCCCGGCTCGTGCAGGAAGAAGCCATGGGCCGCGCCGGCGAACTCAACGAGCTCCACGGGCTTGCCCGCCGCGGCCAACCGCTCGGCGTAGTCGATGGCGCGGTCGCGCAGCAGGTCGAGGCCGGCGACCACGACGAGGACCGGGCGGAAGTCTACAGCGCCCAGGTCCGGGCTGTCCGGCCCGAACGGGTTCGCGACCGGGTGGTCCCTGGTGGCGCCCGCCGGCAGCGACACCCGCCAGAACCGGTCCAGCGCGTCCAGACTCAGTAGCGCGCCGGCGGGGCACTCCGCCTGCTCCGACGGCGTGCGCTCGACGCCGCCGAAGAACGGCAGCATCAGGACGTAGCCACGGATCGTCATCGGCGCCTGGTCCTGGACCTGGTCCGGCTCGCCGGCTCCATCAGCTGCGTCGCCGTTGGCTGCCACGCCGGCGCCGACGCGCACGGCGAGGTGGTGCGCTATGGTTGCGCCCGCCGAGTCGCCGGTGACGAACACGCGGTTGAAGTCGGCGGCCTCGCTGAGCCATGCGTCGGCCTCGGCGGCGTTCGCGGACTGAGCACGGAGCCAGTCCATGAAGGCGGCCCCGTCGTCGACGGCCGCGGGCAGGCGGTGCTCGGGGGCGAGGCGGTACCCCGCGGACAGCACGACGGCGCCAGTGTCGGCGGCGAGGCGGAGGCAGAACGCGTGCACGTTGCCCCACGATGGCGACCCGATGCAGAACCCGCCGCCGTGGAAGTGGACGAGCACCGGCACCTTCCCGCCGGCTGATGACACGGCCGGCGACGGCTTGTACATGCGGACCAAGAGGTTTTTGGGCTTGTCGTAGACGGCCTCCTTCCATTCCACGGACTGGTGGTTCTCAGGGAAGGTGGTCGGGCTGAACACCGGGCCGACCGGTGACCGGACGACGGTGCCGTCGCTGAGGACTTGCACCAGGCCGAAGATGTCCTCGACGACAACGACTTCGTTCGCCGGCGTAGCGGCGGGACAGCAGCCGGCGGCAACCGAGACGGCAGGCATGGTTGGCGTGCCCTTGTTGACGTGCATTGTTGTGCAATTGAAGATTAACCACGTGTCTAAATGCGTGAGCTGTAAGTCGATGGTATTCAGCAAACCTTAAGCTTAGCGCTCTTATATAGCCATCCGTGGTGCATTCGATGGCAGCAGTCTGTGCATATCGATGCCTATGTTGTCCGTGACCATGACGGCTACAAGAAGTTAAATCACGATTGGGTAAGCCATGATAAAATCTATTTTTATGTTTTGTGCCATTCGGATCAAAAGAAACACTTCATCTTACGCCATACGGATTGAAACCATATAGCTAACAATTAGCTACAAAAATTAGCAGAGACTTTACTTGGATCCTCAACTAATAATGTCTTACCTATCACTCAGCTAAGTGAGCTAATAATTAGCTACTCCCCCCATTTTAAATTATAGTTCATTTAACTATTTGACCTCAAGTTTGACCACTCGTCTTATTCAAAAAATTTAAGCAAATATAGTCAAATTTATGTCATTCTCGAAGATCTTTTGTTAATAAAGCAAGCCACAACAAAATCAATGATATTTTGAATAAATTTTTGAATACAACGAGTAGTTAAATTTAGGATAAAAAATCAAATGAACTATAATTTTAAACAGACTAGTACAAATTAATCAATTCGATACTACTATTGTTACAAACAAAATAGCACAAACTTGATGAAATTCAATTAAGAGGCCTATGTATGTGACAGACCAAACATCGCCACTTAATTGTACCTCTTTCGTCCCCTAAAAATGTGAATTCTCACTTTCTAAGGAGTCAAACAATATTAAGTTTGACTGAATATATAAAAACATAAATATTTATAATATCAAATAAATATCATTAATTAATCCAATTAAAGACATAAATTTTGATATTTTTTCTCTGTTTAAAATTGCGGGCTGAATTTAGCAGGAACTTGGCCAAAACGCTATAGCGGCGCTATTTCGACGCTATTCAGCGTTATAGCACGTTAATAAGCATTGCGATAGTGCTTCTAGACGCTATAGCGCCGCTATTTCGGTGCTATAGTGCGCTTTTTTGTTTTTTTCTAAAGACTTGGTCAAACTTATAAAAGTCTGAATTATCTTAAATCTAGAATTCTGTTTTTTTAAGGACGGAGAGAGTATATACTTGTTTAGTAAGGACTTTAGAACTGATATACAAATCACCAACACAAGCATAATGCGTTCTCTTAGATTTTTTAAAATGCAACATCAGCCTTAATTTTGTGACACTTGCCCTTGCTTTTACCTTACCATGCATAATAAGTATTTGAGTATAAATCTACTCCTTTAGGTGTTTACTATAGTATGATTGGTGTTATGGTTGCCGAAAAGTTGCAGTCATGATTCGTGAGTGTTGCCGATTTTCTCCCACTAATAACCATGGTGTTTTTGAGAAAGTTGTATGGCTTTAGGGTCCGATTTCCCTCATGAATGAATGAAGTCTTTTCTTCGAGTAATACTAGAGTAAAGCAAATATTTCGTTGTCCTTTTAAAACAAATACAATTAATCAAGCATAGTGTGTTATGCTATATATTTTTCAATTTAATAATAATCAATCCAACAAAAAGAAGTGATGGTTTGGGTTATCTAAAAGTTAATCATTACAAATTTTGCTTATGAAATACTTTTCTAACCACTTGAGCTTGGATGTTTGGTTAGTATGAGTAGATTTGTCTAGAAAAGCATTATCATAAAAATAAAATATTTGTCATAGTTTACAGATATATTATAACAAAACTCTTTAAAATCTTGACTTTTGACAGCTCAACGCCATTCATTTATTACTAGCAGTTGAAGTAACTTACAATGGCCAAGTTGTTTCTTGACCTTGCAATCGGTACTAGACAAGTTGTGTTAATCAACTCTAGGGTTATATTTGCGCCTGTGTTAATCACAAAGGGTGTTGCTTAGCATTTAAATTTCGTCCCATAAAGAGTGGCAGTGGGTCCTATCTATATATTTTCTAGCCCAGCCCTTAAAAGAAATACTCCTCCCAGCTTTATTAAATGAATCTTTGGACGGAGGAGGTACTTATAGCAATAAAAAAAGTATCACACTGTATCTCGACATCGAGAAGTTGAGATGCAAACAGATGGGGATTGATTGAGTTAAAGCCATGCCAGTTGATGAGTGACCATTTGCACAAATGTGAACTAAAGGAGTGATCATGGTCGCTATAGTACAGTATGAAAATTAATATATAATTCATGCGATGTGATACATAGCTTTCTTGAGGTAATTATAAGTAGTGGAGTTGGTGTTAATTGGTAATTGGCCGTTGGATCATAGTGAAAAGGTGCTTAACACAACACTTATCATAACCCTTTCCTTTTGTCTGTCATTAGCCACTGGATTTATGTGTCCAGCATTTCATGCTTTCTGGCAGCGCATATATATATGACGTTCTTGCAAGAAGCATGTATCTCTTTGTTGATATATGTCGAACTAAATCTTGCGGGAAATTTGTGTGACGACTGACAGCTACACCTCAGTAAGAAAACGAAATGAGTCAGAAAATCAGACTGGATGAGTAGTTTAAAATTCAGTTCCAGAGTGTATTAGAAGGTGAATTCTGGATGACGGAAACTGCAGGTTGAACTTATATATCCAAGAGATCAAGATATATACTGAGGGTGAGGGATGGATCAAGAGGTGATCACTAAATGACAAATCAATGTGTAAAAGGAAAGAAAGACAGGTCCTTCACAGTGACAATGGATTAGGTAGCATGTCTGGTGTCAACTGCTTAGATAGACTGATAAAGTTCTTAGTGACGATGAATGATAACAAAGATTGATCATATGTGATGAGCAATGAGTGAGTGTCATGACTTAACGCCATGAGAATTGGCACTTCGATATGATAGCATTAGTCATTTGGTGAGGTACTCCCTCCATCCATAAAAACATACTACATGTCCTTAGATAAATTAATTCTAGAGTTGTCTTCAAACCTTTTTAAATTGGACCGAATTTATAGAAAAAACATGTCAAAGTTTATAGCACTAATAAATGAGTATCATTAGATACATCATAAATCATATTAATGTAATGTGCTTATTTAGCACTATAAATGTTTGTATTTTTCAATAAATTTGGTCAAATATACAAAAGTTTGACTTAGTACAACTTTAGGAATTGATTTTATCCAATAGAGTATAATTCTATCTTCCCGAGACCAAGTTAGTGAAGACATGAAACTATGAATGTACCTATCATTTATTCTCTGCCCATGTGTAGGCCTACGCCTCATTCTAGACATTTGAAAGAAAATGCATGGAGATTTCGCTCGGTATAGTTTGCTAAAGGTTAGATGTGGCAAACTACAACTAAAACCGACTAAACAAGTCCTAAATGGGAAAGGAGGGATTTGTGGACAGTGTTGATCAGGAGATGATTTTTTTTTTACAACAAACCCATCACATGGTACCCTATCTATAGTTGCTAGAAGTCTACAATTGCATGCTTTGTTGTTCAATCCTAGCATAATTGCACGCTTTGACAAATAGAGGGAATACAGCGACGGCTCGGTGGTGCGGCGCGCGCAGCCGGCGTACTCGCCGCCGGTCCAGGACGACGGCACCGTGGAGTGGAAAGACGTGACGTTCGACGAGGGCCACAGGCTAATGCTCCGCCTGTTCCTTCCCCGGGAGCGCGCCGCCGGCGGGCGGAGGCTGCCGGTGTTCTTCTACTACCACGGCGGAGGGTTCTGCATCGGGTCCCGCATCTGGCCCAACGTCCAGAACTACTGCCTCCGCCTGGCCTCCGAGCTCGGCGCGCTCGTGGTGGCGGCGGACTACCGCCTCGCGCCGGAGCACCGGCTCCCCGCCGCGCTCGACGACGCCGCGGCGGCCGTCCTGTGGCGGGGACCCGTGGGTGGCCGAGGCCGCGGACCTCGGCCGGCTCTTCGTGTCGGGCGAGTCGGCAGGCGGCAGCATCGCGCACCACCTCGCCGTGCGCTTCGGCTGCTCGTCGCCCGCGGCGCGCGCGGAGCTGGCCCCCGTCGCCGTCCGGGGGTACGTCCAGCTCGTACCCTTCTTCGGCGGCGTGGAGCGCACGCGGTCGGAAGCCGAGTGCCCCGACGACGCCTTCCTGAACCGGCCCCTCAACGACTGCTACTGGCGCCTGTCGCTGCCGGAGGGCGCCACGGCCGACCACCCCTTGGCCAACCCGTTCGGCCCCGGCGCGCCCGCGCTGGACGCCGTCGAGTTCGCCCCACCTTGGTCGTCGTCGGGGGCCGCGACATCCTCCACGACCGCGCCGTGGACTACGCCGCGCGGCTCAGGGCGGCCGGGAAGCCCGTCGAGGTGCGCGGTTTCGAGGGACAGCAGCACGGCTTCTGCAGCATCGACAGCTGGTCCGACGCCTCCGCTGAGGTCGTGCGCGTCATCAAGCGCTTTGTCGACACCGACGGCCGCTTCGACTGAACGGAATTGAACCGTGTCCATCGACCAACGATCTACACTCGTGTTGCTTACCTCGAAAATCATGTCATAGTGGAAAATGCACGCGACAACCGACAACGACTCATATATGCTAGTGTTGGCTGTGGCTTAATGAGCCTAGTGACTCGTAGTGTTTTTCTTAGCAGAGACTCTTAGTGTTTGTTGCTTGTTGGTGTATTGAAATCAATGTATTTATTTGGTACCTCCCTCTACTTTTGTTCCAAAATTTTACTCGTATAGGCGTAGCATAATGTAAATCGGTAACAAAATCTATGCCTTCCATCTGTATTTTTTACCATCAATCACAAAAAAAAAATTATATAGGTTCATCACATGGGTTTATGTTTTTAGGTTCACTATAAGAAATACTACAATTCATGTATCATGAACTATAAGTTTTTTTATAAAAAAAATATGGTCAAAGATAGTAATCTTTAACTAAGAAAAAGCAAATGTGATATATAAAAAATCACGTTTCCTATTCTACAGGCGAATGAGGAACTAATAAATAGGGGATTCTTGCATCGCAATGCGGATTGTGGATAAAAGTTATTACTATTGCACGCTCTGGATTGTGGATAAAAGTTATTACTATTGCACGCTCTAAGTGTCAAAAGCAGAACTTTTAAAAGTAACTAGAGTGTGTTTGGTGGAGATCTAGATTTTTGTAGAAACATTTCAAATCCAAATTCGGTTAAGAAACATTTCAGATAATAAAAATAATTATTTTGTGAGATCGTTTGACTTGTAGGCTAGATTTTAATTCATAAAACTAATCTTATTAAAAATCATATCATATCAATGAAAATACTCTTAAAAAAGTTCAAAAGTTGTTGTGGATAAAGAACAACTTAGATACCCTATTTTAATTTGTCTCACTTAAAAAAATTTATAGCCGCTAGTAAAGTGGGGAGCAAGAAACAGAATTATGCGAAAAGCCAATTGAGTACTGTTTATTCTTGCTAGACATAAAAAAATGAGAAACAATTTTAGTATTTTTTAGGTGAAGCATTTTTGTCTGACCCGTTTGGCAGCGAGAAATGATTTACGGTGCCAAACGCACCCTTGAATTTTGGAGCATAATCCCTCCGTCCACGAATAATTGCACATCTCACTTGTCGAGAAGTCAAACTCTTTTAACTTCGACTAGGTATATAGAAAATAATATTAATACTTATATCTTATAATAAATTTATTATAAAAATACGTTCCAATGTTAACCTAACGATACTTGTTATACATTATAAATAGAATTTTTTATATACACTTTGTTAAATTTAGAAAAATTTGACTTGTCGGAAAGCGAGGTGTGTGATTACTTCGGGACGAAGTGTGTCACATGTAGGCCAGCAATGTGTCACATGTAGGCCCATATGTGACGAAGTGTGTCGTTCTTAGGAAATTATTAGGCCACCGTGGGCTCGATCTTGCTTCGGACCCTGAGTATTGCCCAAATTACGAATTATGTGATGGTTGCTGGATAAGTTCACTCGAGCAGTTTAGGTGCTTACACAGTCTATTTAGGCCCAAGAAGGCCCAGGCGCCCGCCCACATCCCAGTCCGCCAAGCGGCCCTCCCCGATTTGGCTGTTCCCTTCCGCAAGAACGCACCCACGCAAGCCGGCAAGCACACCGGCGGGCGGCGGCGGCTGCCAACTTGCTCAAGCCTAGCGATTGCGGTGAGCTGCGACTGTATCGGCGAGGCAAGCACGGATTAAGACGAATCCATCCATCCAGTACCCATTCCAGCCAGGGGCCGGGTGCCAACGCTCTGCGGCTGGACTGTGGACCGTGGAAGGGGATGCCACTACAGCAGCTGGACTGGCGGAGTGTGGTGCGCCTGTGCGGCAAGCGCCCAAGCGGCAGGCCAGCAGCAAGCCTAATGCCGCCATGCCGAAGTGTCCAACGGTCTTAGATTCGTGAGCTCCGTAAGTCTGTATGCCTGCCCTGTAATTTTCCTGTTCTTACTCACTAGAGTTTTAGACTTTCATTTCAATTAATTTGCACAATGTAGGCACTAGATGTTGCTTGACAATTCGCCATATATTATGCAAAGGGGGAATGCTCATTTGCTAGTTAAACAAGTTAGACACTAATACACTTTATACATATTGTTTTGTAATGTTTCCACTCTCAAGTGATACTTTACAGAGTTCTGTTTCTAACAATAGTGCACAATCCTCTATGTCCTGCAGATTAAGGTTATTAATATGTGATTCCCACACAAGGAGGCGTAGTCTGTAGCAATTGCAATGTCATCTCTTGAGTTCTGCCTTGTAAGTATCTTATATTAATATGTATATATACACTTGTGTCAAATAGTTCCTGAAAATGGAAGAACTTGACAGTGCTCTGCAAATGTTGAAGTTTTGTTGTTTTATTTCTTAGCACATCTCCTATACTTCAGGCACCTGAACAGTTTTGTCCTTGTCTTACCATAGAAAAAATTGTAATTTGTCTATTGTGATTTGTGCTAATATATTTGGACTGTTTAGTACAAGAAGTTTTAAACTTAAGATGTTTATACAACACAAAACTATGGGCAAGAATCAAGTACAACTTATAGCACATTAAAATTTTTTTTTTTTGAGATGAGAGATTAACTGTTCGCAAAACACTTCATCCTAAGTATACCAGAACTGATGTTATGTTTGATTCATCAAAAAAAGGGAATGAGAAAGAAGTAATGTTACTGACACCAAAACCACTATTGTGTTTATGTAGTTTTCTAGCACGACACATAATGAACTTATTTTGGTCTAGTACTATAGTATGTTGAACCCTGGCCATCTTTATGTATATGTATACTCAACTATAGTGCAACATTGGCTGCAGCCAGGTGTGATCTATAGTTGTTCGCTATCCAAGGAGGCAGGAGCGAATCCCCTCCTTGGTTGATCTATTGTCCTCCTGAGCATGCTTTTCTTCTAATCAAATGCAAATAAATAATTTGGCACTGCAAGTCAGATGTTTTTCCATAAAGAAGGATTTTATTAACTCAAGGTGATTACATCAAGTTGATACAATAATCTAGAACCCATTCTGGCTTCTACAAAAAGCACACAACCTAAACCAGAGAGAGAGAGAGAGAGAGAGAGAGAGAGAGAGAGAGAGAGAGAGAGAGAGAAGCCTGACAGGCTAATGACAATCGATCTTGAGCCTTAGGTTCTGAGTTTCTGACTAATATGTATATTGTTATGCTCAATAGGGCATCAAAGTACGTAGTACACTACCGACATGGAATCTGCATAAATTAGACAAGGTAACTAAGCTAATCATAGTTCCTACTTCCTAGTAAGGTGAACTTTGTAGATACACATCGAACACAAAACACTTGCGAAAATGGGAGATGACCCACGGGAAAATTATTCTTACAGTAAGAGGCCATTCTAAAGAAATTAGGCAAAGTCCATCGTACTCTACTAGTATGTGAACAACAAAAACACCAGCCCTTTTACTCAGCCATGTAGCACTGCAAATGCTTCTTTGATTGTGATGACTTCAGCGTAGACATCCTGCATTGTTGGTTGATCTTTCGGAGTCTCCATAGTGCATGAGAGACCGAGTTTAACAAGAGGCATGATGCAGTGGCTTTCCACAGCAGCTATTGCATTATTTCCGTGGTCCAAACTGTTGTCCACATTACCCTCTCCAAAACATGGAACGATACAAGGATCTAGAACATCACCAATCTTTTGAGGAAACACATTTTCCACAAATTTGTGAAGGTTCACACCATCAGTAGACATCTCATCTGTTGGGCGCTTCCTGGTGAGCAATGCTAAGATGATAATTCCATAGCTATAGACATCGCCTTCTGTTGAGAGTTTGTTGCCGAAGCCATACTCTGTAATATGTGTGTATGTGATCAAACAATTTTATTGCTTAATATTTGAGAGAACATATAGTAATGTTGTAATATAGTGGTAACGTAAAACATGAATGATTAAAAACAGAAAAAAAAACGGTTGTGATATTTACAATGTCCAGTTTTGAGGGAAAATTTTTTTTACCTGGTGCAATGTACCCAATTGATCCTCTTGGTCCCAGTAAGCTTGTAGAACTTTGATGGCATGAGTGACTGGAACTTTGAAGAAATTTAGCTAACCCAAAGTCAGAAAGATGTGCACCCATCTCATCATCAAGAAGGATATTGCTGGGCTTCAGATCACAATGGACTACAGGAGGCATGCAATGGTTATGCAGATAATCCAAAGCAGACGCTATGTCCATCACTATTTTTATTCTGGAGCCAAAACTTAATGATCTTTCCAATCCATACTTGTTCCGATCAGGATAGAGCCAGCTCTCTAGGCTACCATTAGGCATATGTTCAAGAATAAGAGCTTTGAACTGATGTCCTGATGGATCAAATGTTGAGCATGCAGTAATCACCCTTACAAGATTACGATGACGAGTGTTCCTCAGTGCCTCACACTCGGCAAGGAAGCCCTTTGGCGCGCCAAGTTGATTGACTTCAAAAACCTTGATAGCAACTGTATGTTCTTCAAAATCAAATCTACCTTTGTAAACCGATCCAGATCTTCCAGAGCCAATCAAGTTGTATGAGGAGAAATTATTCGTTGCTTTGGCTAAGTCAGCATATGAATACCTTTTCAATTCCCTGCAGGATGAATAATCTGCCTGTCTAACTTTCTTCCTCTTCAAAAAGATGGCCACTGCGCATGCTAGCAGGAGCAAAGAAAGAGCACTAAATCCTAGCACCTTCAGAATTTTAAAACCATGTTTTTTTTCTGGAGGCCATTGCATCACAAAGTGGCAATGCTAGCAATGGAGTGCTCCCACATAAGTTCTTGTTCCCCTGAATGTATACCTCACTTTTATTGCGAAAGATCCCACCAGTGGGTACTGGACCTTGGAGGTTGTTGAACGACAAATTGAGGAGGATCAAGGAGCCGAAGAACTCAAACAATTCAGGTATTGCTCCAGAAAGGTTATCCCTGGACAGGTCTAACTCGATGATGCCTCTCAATTCGGCGAATGAATTTGGGATTTTTCCTTCCAGAAGGTTTCCTTCCATGTTGAGGGACTCCAGGTGGACACACTGTCCTAGAGTGGAGGGAATCTGTCCAGACAACTCGTTATTGGAAACATTGAGCAGACTGAGATTGATCAAGTCACCAATCTTAGGTGGTATCTGTCCGGAGAGTTTGTTGTGGGACAAATCCAGGCCATCAGAAAGGGATGAAAGAGTCAGCAGCTGCTTTGGTATGCCACCATCAAGGTTGTTGCAATAGATGTTCAACATTCTCAAATTTTTGTAGTCACCCAAAGCACCTGGGATCGGACCACTGAAATCATTGTCCTGTAAATAGAGCTCATTTAGTTGACTCAGGTTACTGACTGAGAGTGGAATTCGTCCAGAAAGCTTGTTCTGCGATAAGCTTAGTCGAAATAAGCTTGAAAGATTTCCGACTCCATCTGGAATGCTTCCGGTGAACTGATTGCTCTCCATGTGAAGAACAACAAGTTTGTGAGGTACCCTATATCTGGGTGTATTGTCCCAGATATATCATTTTCTGCCAACAGCAAAAATTGCAAGCTGTTTGGAAGGTCACCAATGGAATTTGGCAGTGTTCCTTGGATTCTGTTTTCTGATAAATCTAACGTGACCAGCCGTGTGCAATTTGCTAGTGAGGATAGGAAAGACCAATCTCCAGCTTCAAGCTGGTTCGTGGCTACACTTAGCTCCACCAAGTTGGGAAGCGAGCCCAAGAAAGGGACAGTTCCACAGAACAAATTGTATTGTAGATCAATCACCGTAAGGTTGGTCGTGTTCGTTAGCGAAGCAGGGATTTTACCATGGAATTGGTTCCCTCCAAAGATCAAATTCTTTATGCTTGGGAGGGTGTACCCAATGTCATGTGGAATCTCCCCCACCAAGAAATTCGTGGCAATACCAAGGTATGTCAGAGCTGACATATTGTAAATGGAGGCTGGGACAGTTCCTGACAAAAAGTTGTAAGTCAGGTCCAATGCTTTCAGGTTTGGTATTTTACCTATGCTCACTGGGATGCTGCCTTCAAGATTGTTGTATGCAAGCTAGAGATTGACAAGGGAAGATAGGTTCCCTAGTGAAGATGGTATGGCGCCTGAAAGACCATTGAATGTGAAAATGAGAATCTCCAATGGAGACTCATTGTGCGAGACAGCAGGTATTGATCCCACTAAGCTGTTCAACCCAAGGCCTATTGTTCTAAGCGATCTGCTATTTAGCAGAGTATGTGGTATCTCTCCACTGATATGATTGTGTGTTAAGTCCAGCTGTTGAAGCGATGAACTATTAGCTATGCAAGACGGGATTGGTCCAGTCAGGCTATTATTTGCAAGAACAAGATCTGTAAGAGGAGATTTGCATCCAAGTGAAAGAGGGATGTTTCCAGTCAGATGATTCCCAGCCAGATGCAAAACTGAGAGATTGTGGAGCTGCCCCAGCCCTTCAGGGATAATTCCACTGAGGTTGTTTTCCTGCAAGATGAGCTTCTCAAGGTTTAAGATTTGGCTCATGTTCGGATAGATCTCACCTTGGAGAGAATTTCCCCCAAGATCAATGATCCGAAGGCTAAAACAGGAAGACAGTGTTTCTGGGATCACAGCACTGAGATAGTTTGAACTGAGGTTAAGGTACTGCAGCCATTTCAGTTGGCCGAGCTCATAAGGAATTGGGCCACTAAGGTGGTTATTTGGGAAGTGGATTCTTTCAAGGAAAGTGAGATTTGCAATACAGGCAGGTATTTGGCCACTGAGCTCGAATGAGTCAAGGTTCAGTGCGACAACACGAGATTTGTGACTCTTCCCGCAGCGAACACCAGCCCAAGTGCAAAATTTGAGGGAATTATTCTTCCATGAGGCTAGAAGCCCTGCAGGATCAGAAAGATTGGACCTGAGGCAAAGGAGGGTTTCAAGATCATTATTGGGTGGTGTTCTATCAAGTGGTAAGGCAGGAACTAGTATTGGAACTTGTAGGAAGCTAAAGATGAAGGACAGGACAGTGGGCAGGAGCACCGATGAACTCGGAGTTCCTGGAGGAGGCATACAGCATAGGCTATGGTAAAATTTGTGGACGAGTCTTAAATTGTGATTTCTCATGGTTGTGCTTATGTTGCATTTATAGGAGGTTGGAAGGAGTCAACTACCAAGCGATAGATGTCAGGTCTCCTAAAAGGGCATAAAGAAAATGAAGAGTTGGCTGTGTCAGATATGTATTTTCTACTTCTGTATCATGCAGGGGTATGGGTACTACCCACCGTAGGGTGGTAGTTATCTGCTTACTACTGTACATACTTGATTTGAACTAGCATTAATTTTGAACGAGACATGGATGGACAAAAGATTATGAAAAACTGGATCATATATTCTTAACCTTGCCTATTTTTTGATTAATTTACATGGATTTTTTAGATAGCATATTGCCCACTAGATAAATCTAACTGTCTATATATATATATATATATATATACCTACCTACCTAATATTAAAGAGGCAAAAGTTCTCTCCTCCAAATCTTCGTCCAGCACCATCCATTGTCACTTTTTTCTATCCTATACAAATGCCAGTATTTTCAACCCAAATTCCCTATGTCCAATGCTTCATGTGTTCAAGATCAATTACCTACTCCACAAAACATGTTGTATTTGACTCTATCCCTATCAAAAGAAGAAGAAAAAAGACTACTCAAGAGATCACGTGTCCGACAACGGACTACCACGGATATTTGTCTCCGTAAAATTTTAAAATACAAGGGAGGATTTTGCTCTTCATTTCTTGAAGGAGATCCCTCAAGAAGGTTAGTTAATGGCTCTCATGTCTCTTCATGAGTGCTTCTCAATTTGAGTAAAAAAAAAAGATCTAGAGTTTAATTCATGGTTGTGATTTGAGAGAGACAGAATGGCAGTAGAGTTTAGTCTAGGGTTTCAATGGTGCCTCAAAGTTCGGATTAGTAATACCTCCCATATAACTTGCATAAATCCTTCTCAATTTGAGTCAAATTTAGACCTAGGGACATTCGTGAAAGTGACCTGAACTAATGTCCGTATACCGGAAGAAGTCAAGTAATAGCAAATCGCTTTTATCATAGTTTATTTCCATTACAGAAAGCTGCTCAAAGCAGACTAATAATCTCACCCTCCTAAAATACAAGGCATCAAAGTTTACGAATTTGTCTTGGATTATAAAGTATTATTACGGATTGCCTAACCTCATCTATATATATATAGTTGTTTACCTACCTTTTAAACAACATCCATACATGCATCTATGCATGACTTTTAAATATCTTGCACAAAATGAGTCAGCCACAATCAAGAAATGTATGCTTGTCATTTTAAACTATGCCCTACTAGAAAACTAAGCAAGTCAACAACTGAACTAACTAATTAGTGTTTTGCCAAACTCCTTTTTCGGTCACAAAATTACTTGGATATATTGTATTTCAAATTGAAGTGAGTAACCATTTAAGATTCTTGGCTTTTTTATATCATCATCTAGAAACAAAATGGTGTCACCAGCATACTACAAACTGATATGACCACCCTCACAGACTTCAGTCAAAATATATATTACCAGATTATTCGTAGCTCCTTTCTTAAGTATTCTAGTGAAAATATCTTCTACCGAAAGTGAAAATGGAGTAGATAAAAGGGATTAGGTATTCAGGATGGATATATTTTCTGCTATCGCTTTGTCAGAAAAAGAGGTTCATATACTAAATGGATAATTCGTATTTAAATCTGGACATTCAGTATCTAAACCGTATCCAAATCCAAATACTCGAAGTCAGATATCTGATATGTATATGAGATAGATATAAATATCCTACGTAACTGACACTTCATATCTGACTCTGAATCCAAGAAGATGTTTTAACTGCCCGTATTCATATCCATCTGTACCCGTTCGTATCCCTGTTCCATTTTCATCCCTGGGATCACCGTGTATCAGCCTATTTTCAGACTTAAAACACATACTATTCGAATAGTAACCTTAATATTTTCATCAATAGTATTTCTAACATAAATCCACCTCGCACAACCTTTCTAATCCATCCTCGCTCCACTTAACGGCAGCCCTTCGAGGAACTCTCAGTTTTTCTTCAGTTCCAATACATACCACTTTCTTTAGTTTTATCTACCTCAATAATTTCGTGTGAACGCTAATAGGTTTAAACTTCTTAAATCATGTGTACCTAGGTAGCTAAATCTTTCTTATGTTAGTCTTAATGGGAAACTTCATGTCACAGTTTTCAACACACCATATTTTGGAAACAGTACAAAAGAGTTCATCTCCATAACTCTAATTATCTATCTTTTCATCAATACAGTGTCATATCAGCATATTTAATATGCATAAAACTAACCTTTATTGAGACTGGCCTTATAGGCAATCCATTGCTAATTGGCCATGTGTACCTATCGTGGTGCTCATTACTGTTTCACAGGAAATGGGCCATTTAAAATTTCATAATGTCAGTCGCGCACTCATGAAATTTAATAATAGAAAGGAGGTAAATTGGGATACTAACTGAACATGACTTGTGAAATGAGCAATTCAAAAGTTAACAAAGTCAGTCGCGCACTTAGGAAATTTAATAATGGAAAGGAAGTAATTTGGGATACTAACTAAACATGATTTAAGAAAAGTAAGTCTGCCACAATAGGAAAGAGGTCAATCCATCGTGCAACCCTTTTAAGAATATTGTCCACCAGTGGTTGTACGATCAAGTCCTAATACTTAAACCACGTATACATGTGCAGATCCTGAGATTGACGAAGTCATCACAGTTGCCTCGCTTATCACCTAAACTATAGTGTCAGTAAATTTTAAAATAAATCTAGAAAAACACGAACACTTATGCTAAGTCAAAGACTTCAATCCGGATATACATGTTTCACCACAAGGGACCTAACCGGCTGAACTCATTAGTGGTGATTTCCACTGTCGTTGAAAATGTGTGCCTCCTTGCTCGCGTGGGCTTCCTGAGAATGGCTGAGAGGCAGGGCCCACACGTCTATGTGTCACCCCGCGAATGGTGTCCGTGATGGGTGGCAAATCCATGGACGACCTATCGGCCGCACTCTCGTTGGTTCAGGGCTGCCGACTATAAATCGAGTAGTACATTAGTAACAATATTAAGCCAACCGCCCAGTGTTACACTGCCTATTCTCAAGTGGCATTGGTGGAAAGTTATTATTTCCACTAGCCTTTTACATTCATAGTTCATGAAACCGCCAGCAAAGATCCAAAACGTGCGCCAGTGCAACTAGTTTTGTACTAGTGTGATAGAGTGTAATTGAGATATAGTAAGTTTTTGGGATAGCATGACGTTTCGCTGCTTTGAGAAGTTCTAAGATCCTTTATCATATTTGGCGTGTCTTAGTATTAACATTTAATTAGTAGTAACTAGTAAGTTATGATTCATAGGCTAGAGTGAAGTGTGGTGAGGAATTGGTGCTTGTAGGCACCTTATAGCTAGTCAAGCTCGTTAGGGGCGTCCCCAACAGCCGTGTCAAATCAGCGGGCGAGGAGGAAAGCTGAAAGAATAAACAAATCCGTGACTGTATAGCTTCATGGAAATATATGCGAGCTGAGCAATGAAGTACTCGCTAGCGTTCAGTTCTTTATCGCCTCTCTCCTCCACATATGCAAACAACTAGCAAATAGTCGATTGTTGGGACACCCTAAATGCATAATTTCATATGGCAGTCCCAATGTACAGTTTCTTGTGTAGTTTTGAAGAACAATAAATCACATTATAGACCTAACTCTTTCAAGGCATGATTTTATTAGAGCAAGCATAATAGCAGGCGATAAGCCAGCTGAATGCTGACATAGAGGAGAGAAGAGAGGAGAGAGAAGATAAACGGGTTGTAAGCTTACATCCGACTTAGACACAAGAACCGAAAAACTGTAAGAGAGATAAATAGAATGGTGAAGATCTAACTATTATATGGGTGGGTTGGGAGAAGGTCGTAAGAATCCTTGCCTGCCGGCTGTTTTATTATCCTTGCTCTTAGTAGTTTCTAAGTCATAGAAAAATAATAATCTCGTGCATGCTCCCCAAAGAAAGCTTGAGCAATTGTGCAGAGCGTATATGTAATCATGTAGAGCATTCACATGGCCATGGCCACAAATCAATCTCGAACTACTGGCAGGTCTTGTGTTTCTTCTCTATGAAACCCGAGTTCCAGCTGAGCCTCTCCCTTGTGCGGCTCGCTTGCTGCAGGAGATAGGTAACTGAGATTCGTTCTCTGCAAATAGTTGGAGGCAGCACAAGACAGACGTGAGGGAGGGCGATTGAGCGACGACCAGGGACTTTAATGGCCGGAGACGATGACAGCCATGGTGGCTTCCTCGAGCTTCTGCGGCCATTCCGTGTGGGTTGACAACGGCACGGAGAAAGTTTGCTCCCAATTTTTGTGACGAGAACGATGGCATGGAGACAGTTTCCAGAATGTCCCTTTCTGGAGCACTCGGCAAAAGTCCAAGTGAAAATGGCCCAGCCGGCCCAAAATTCCCCTCAAACCCTATCTTCATCGATCCCGCGCAGCCACCGCTCTGCCGCACCGCCGCCGCTCCGCCGCGCCGCACCCGCCCGCCCACGCTGCCCCCGCGCCCCCCCCCCCCCGCCCGCCCGCATCGCCCATGCGCACGGCTCCCGCGCGCGCCGCCGTCCTCCCCTGCCCGCGCCGCCCCCACGCGCACCCGCCCTCCCCTACCCCGTGCCACCAGGCCCCACCGCCAGCTTCTCGGCCCACCGCCGCCCAGCCCCGCTCCCGCGCCTGCCCCGCCGGTGGCCAGCACCGGCGCAGCGTAGGCTGGCAATGCGGCTGCCCAGCCCCTCCCTGGCATGGCTGGTGGTTGGGGAGGAGCAGGGGAGGACGAGAGGAGAAGGGAGAAGGAGAAGGTAGGAGGAGGAGAGGATAAGGGAGAAGGAAGGAGAAGGGAGAAGGATGGAGGAAGAAGGAGAAGGGAGAAGGAAGGAGAAGGGAGAAGGAAGAAGAAGGAGGAGGAGAGGAAGGAGGAGGAGAAGGGGAGAGGGGGAGGAGGTGCCTCGACCGTCTTCTTCGCGTGCCCCTCCCACCGACGCCAGCACCGTCACCGAACCGGTTACGAGCACGAGCAAGGTATATCAACCCCTTCTCTGCTTGTCGGCCTTCGTGCCGTTGTGGTTATCAGCCTTCGTGCCATTGTGATATCGGCCTTCGTGCCGTTGTGCTTATCGGCCTTCGTTCTATTGTGATTGTCGACCATCGTGTCGTTGTTTCTTGTAGGTTTCGAAAACCTTCCCGTATAGGGGAGGTGCTGCCTAAATTTTGAACTTATAGTCTCATGTTTCTTCTTTTGCAGAGCAGGACCTGTCGGAGGGGATCCGGAGGACCCCGATCGTCTTCGTCGGCGTTGCGGGTCTGCCTACACTACGTTGACTCGCCACTGCGTCGACTCGCCACTGCCCCGCTAGCCTAACTTCACCGATACCCTAGGTATAAATCACCTCTTTTTTCGCATGTTTGTCGTAGATCGGTGTAGCCCAATTAGGCGTCTCCTGTCAGAAAGAGATACGGTTGGAGGTATGCAGATCTATTGTCCACGTTTTTTAGATAGCCCACGGATGCGTAGATGGGTTAGTTTTCATGGTCTGCTCCGATCCAAGATGAGGTTTCGGCACCACCCCCTGGTGTTCTCCAGATACACACTCCCCCTTGAAGGACGTGTATCGGGAGAACAACGGGGAGGTGCTGCTGAAATTCTATCTTGGATACGAGCGAAGCATGGAAACTAACCTCATCTACGCATCCGCGGGTGGGATTAGGAACTATCCTCACCTATTAGAGAGTAGAAACAACGCGTAGATGCAATCGATGGTCACCTGTGGAGATGTTATATATGCTAGAGGATGGAGGACCGTCAGTGGATGTACATGGCCGAACAAGTCAGGGTGATGCCAGCTATGAATGGATGACCATGACCGAGTGTTTCTTGAAGCGTGCATTTGGTAAGGCAGCTAAATACCTAAAAATGGCTTTGTGTCCCTACAGCAAATGTGGTAACAGGAGAATGCAAAACCAGAAAGTCATAAGTATACATCTGCACAAGAATGGGTTCACGTTGAACTACACCCAGTGGGTCCACCATGGTGAAGCCGATCGTATGAGAGAGAAGGTGGTGAGACCATGTGTCGAGGCTTTCGATGTTGATGCCAGGGTAGCAGACATGGTAGATGACATTCACTAAGCACAGTTTGCTAAAGGACATGAGGAGGCGGAGATGCAGGCAGCCGTAGATGCGTTCAAGTACATGATGGACTCAACACAGAAATCCCTTCATTCTAGGATCTCTTAGCTGCATGCCATTAGTCAATTAATGGGGTTGGAGTCTGATTTAAACATGAGTCGAGAAGGCTTCGATAAGGTGTTACCCCGGACTCCTCGAACGACGAGCTGGTTCCACAGATGGATGACGAGGGAGAGGAGGCACAGCTGGGTGGCTAGGCTGGAGGTAGTGCCACTACCTCTGTTGTAGGCAAGGTCTACTTGCAAGGTCCCTCGAAACTCCCTGTGCCTTCACTTCCTCCCCTACGCCCAGTGATACGCCCCGAGGGGGACATGTAAGTAACTTTAGATTTTATCACAGCTACTTCATATAACCTGTTGAAAATCAAAAGAGAAACTAATAATGTTTATTAATGACTTGTGCAGGCACTGAAAGGTTGTGTCGCCTGGTGACTCATGCAACCCCAACCACATCCTGGGTCTTGTGTGCAGACACTTGTACCCCAGTATTGTCACGCACAAGGGGAAAATAGAGCTGGCTAAATCATAACACCACTACAAAGATGCCCTCGATGGGACCTATGAAGACTTTTTTGACATAATGAATTGATACATTGTGTCTGTCTGTAGACTTTTTTCAGATGTGAAGAGGGACAGGAGGAGAAGACGGAGAAAGTGTTGGTGAAAAGTGCCAGAAAATGAATCACCGACATGCATTACGAGGAGCGCCTCAGTTGCATCGTGAAATACTATGAGTCAAAACTTGATGAGAAGATCACCAAGATAGAGGCAAGACAGAGGACGCTGACCCGGGAATAGTACCTTGAGGTAAATGAAGAAGAATAATACTGATTCATTTTGAGAATAATACAGAGGGCTCAGTAGCTGCAGGAGCTGACGGCGAGGACGGCGGCCAACGAAGAGATGATGGCACTACGGCTGCAGGCCGAGCAGGAAAGATGTGCCAAGCAGCTGGCGGAGATTATGATGTTTCTACAGAACTTTGGGCAAGCAAACGGTGTACCTGTGCTGCAGTACGTTCCACCGCCGCCAGTTATAGCTACTCCTGTGAGTATGAAACCAAATTGTTTCGATTAGTGCTTTTATTAGATGACCACTCTAACACATGCAATCCTTTATGCAGCCTCCGTTGGCGGGTTTGAATAACCCATCTCAGGCGTAAGCAGGCGACGACACTTTTCCTTTACCAGGCACTCAATTTCCTCCCCACCTTTAGTTTCTATTTATTTTTCGCCACTTGATGGACATGTGATATTGTGTGATATATATGTGTTATATTGTGTTTCTGATATCATAGATATGATATATATATCTCATATGTTGTGTTTGTGAAGACAAAATAAAAAAAATAAAAAAAAATTAATTTTAGCCTCTTTGCCGAGTGTTGTGGTCGGCAAAGCTAGGGATTCTTGAACTATAGAATCCCAGGCTTTGCCGAGTGCCAGGGTCAGGGCACTCGGCAAAGATTTTTTTAAAAAAAATTCTTTACCGAGTGCCGCCCTGACAGGACACTCGGCAAAGAAATTATAAAAAAATAAAAAAAATCTTTGCCGAGTGCTGCCTTGGCAGGGCACATTAGAGTGTTATTAAGGTTCAATGGTTTAATTAGAGGTAGCATGGTATTTTATCTTGTGTCTTGGGGGCGCATTGGACGCCCACACCCCCACCCTCAGGCCCACACTGCTCTAAAGCGGCTCGTGCGGCTCCCACTCCCGTCCCCTCCCCCAAATCAGCGGTTGCCCACGTCACCATATGACGGCCGATTTTCTTTGCCGAGTGTTTGATGAAAGGCACTCGGCAAAGACATCTTTGCTGATGGATTTTTTGTCGAAGGTTCTTTGCCGAGTGCCGCACTCGGTAAAGATTTTGCCGAGTGCAAAATAACCTTTGCCGAGTGTATTAGGCACTCGGCAAATTGCCTAAATCCAGTAATGGGACGTGTCGCACCCACTCGGTGAGCGCGACATGGAGCATGCCACGCAGCACGTCGAAAACCGAACAGCTCACCGGGCGCGTGCCGGTGGACCCCCACGCCGTGACGCGCCACTATGGCCGGCCGGCCACGACGATGCCAGTGCCCATCCACTGAGCTTCTATTGCCCATCCACTGAGCTTCTATTTGGATGCTGGAGCGCTGTCACTATAAATTTCCTGCTTGCCCGCTGCTGCGTCTTGCGGAGCGCGCAAAACAGCTAGCAACAATGCCACGGGACATTTGCTCTTACCGGATTTTTGTCATTCTTGCCTTCTTCAGCTTGGTGCTACTTGTCCTTGGCGCTTGGGAAGCTCGTCATCGTCCACCTTGCTGTATTACTGCTTCTTTTTCTTGCTTCTTCTTTTTCTTGGCACTCACATACTTTCTCATCGTTTATGCTGACACACTTACTTTATTTTTTTATTAAGTTCATATTATGAGCTAAAAAGTTGACTATTGTTGAGATTGCCTAATGTTATCTCTAACACTCTTCTTATTTTTATTTTTTTGTGTGTTTCTTTCCCTTTGCTACAGATTGTCCACCACACTGCGACATAAACCCAGATTCTCCTGAATGTAACATCGCCGAAGGCCCGAAGCTACAGAAGAAATTGCGTCATCTGAAGAAATAAACGTGCAACTCCGCGTCATCTAGTATTTCGTAGGAGCCCAGCCGTTTGTAGTCGGTCTATGTACAAGTTGCATTAAGCTGTCCGAGTTTAGTGAAAGGTTCCAAACGTCTACTAGCCAGTCAATGTGATGGATAGACATGTCCAAGGCAGAAGGCAGATATATATAACTAAGGGTCATGATCCATGATCTGATCACAAGATCAATGGGAAAATTAAAACCAATTTAGTGACCGGCAGATGGATCGAGAGCTCCAATAAGGTTTTGTACAGTGACTAATGAGTGGCATGACTTTTTGCCAATACAAACTAAAATAATTATGATGGAACTAATTTTATGAGGAGTAGTAGTTTTTTTTCCTTCTATTTTTTTCTCTCAAAAAAAATCATACTTCCCTGAATTCTTCAAAAACAGATACCAAAATTTGAATTGAAGATAAACTCAAACTTAGTGGTTGAGACATATATACAACACAGCTCAATTCCATCCAGCTTAAGGCTCATTTCTTTGATTTTTTATGACAAAGGGAATTGAACTATTTGATCGTCAGTACAATGCATTTTTTGTTGTGGTAAGATCATAGATCAGTTGGTAGGAGGGTCCAGTGGGACGCTATCCACCAGGGTTCAAATTCTGGTGCTCGCATATTTTCCTGGAATTTTTCTAGGATTTACCGGCGCTATGCATTAAGTGGTAGGCGACGTTTCCGTCGACAGCGAGGCGCCCGTGGTGACTTTATGAACTTCAAGATCTGCCGGCTCAGTCTTTCAGAGGTGCTCGTAGGGGTAGGGTTTGCGTATGTGTATTCTTAGGAGGTGAATACATGCGTGTATGAGCGTCTGCATTTATACTGTGTAATTAAAAAAAAGATCACTGTTGTTTTTGTTATGTTAAAATTCGCGCACTTGTGGGAGTATTTTTTCAAGAAGTTTTCATGTTATAAATAAACTAAAACGGAACCTGTTTGTACTTTTCACTTGATACGACAACAACGATAGTACATGCAACAGTCTTTTACATATGCTTCTAACTCTGATGTCTTGTTTGATACACATGTATTATCTAAATCCATGTCTTGGAGTGGGTTAGGGTGAACAATTTAAATTTTATTTCAACGCACATAGATTGAGATAGATACATATGCATTCAAATAAGCTCTAAGATGTTGCCAGGTATAGCTTCCTTGGTGACATGTAATATCCTTTTATAGTTTTATTGCTGACAAGTATCATCACATGGTAGCATGGACAGATCATGCATGGATGAAAGGGGGAAGCAAAAGTTCAGAGATGGATACCGATTTGAAACCAGCTATTTTTCCACTTCTATCGCTTAAATATAGGGCTGGATTATGGGATGAATAATCGTATCCCCCCTGAGAAAGCTCTTTAACAGAGCTATACAAAGGTAGTGTGCACCTGCCACCTTCCCACTTATCCGGACAAGGCAACGACTGCTTTTCATGCTGACCCAGAGGAGCATGGGAGTACCCCACTGAATATATACTACGTCAACAACCTACTACAGGGGCGGCTGAGTGGGCTCATGCCAGAGGAGCATGGGAGTACCCCACTGGATTATACACTACGTCAACGACCCACTACAGGGCGGCTGTGCAGGGGCGGTTGCCTCAGCCGCCCTGCCTTCCCGTACTTACAAATGCAGGTTTTGCAGAGGCGGCTAGTCAACCGTCCTCTATAAATTGATCTGTAGGGATGACTGGATATTGAGTCTTTCTATAAATCTATTTTCAGAAACTACAAGAAAAATGATAAAAAATAGCAAAATATTTTTTAAAAAAAATACAGAGAGGCCTTCACTGGTCAACACTCACCAGCTTCTAGCCATGGTCTTTTTTCATATTTTTTGCACACTTCGTGTCTGTAGGGATTCGAACTTGCGATCTCTGCCTCGCACGGTACCTCCTCTAACCACTGCACTACACACTCACTTGTATCTATTTCGGTTTTTCACGTATTATACTAAACCAATTATAAATTATTTGTTTGAGGCTCTAAACGAATTTAAATTAAAAAGTGGTCATCTATAAAGTTTTATATTTTTTCGAGATCTACACTTTTTGTTTAGGAAGTTTCTCCATCTGAGGTTATTTATAAAATTTGAATTTCAAATTTGAGAAATTCAAACGTACTTTTGCATGACAAGATGATTTCAATTTAAAAAGTTGTCAAAAAGTTTCATAACTTTTCGAGATCTACACTTCTCATTTAGTAAGTTTTTTCATCCGATGTTGTTTGACAAAATTGAATTTTAAACTTTTGAAATTCAGATGTAGTTTAGCATGACAAGATGACTTTAAATCAAAAAGTTGTTAACTATAATATTTTATAACTTCTCAAGATCTATAAAGTTTATTTTGCTTATTTCTTTATCCAAGGTCGTTTTTAAAAATTCAAATTTTAGTACTTTATTTTAAATATCTGGCATCCATTTGTAAGACGGCTCAATATAGAGTCGTTCCTATAAATTGATTTATAGGGATGGCTGGATATTAAGCTGTTCCTATAAATAAACACATATTTGTAAGGGTGGCTCAATATAGAGCCGCTCCTACAAATGGATTTATATGGGTGCCTGGATATTGAGTCGCCCCTATAAATAAATATCCATTTATAAGGTTGCTCAGTATAGAACCGTCTCTATGAGGAAAAGAGATGACATTCTTAAAAACTATTTTTCACGTAGTGATACACGGGCTAAGATTTAAATTTACTTGCCACGTAACTCCTAATGTCGTCCATTATATTTTCAACGAAATGTTAAAAGAATGTTGCACTCAGACGCTAGTTATTTTGAAAATAAACAAGATTAAGGCACATGTGCACCTCTACCTTCATGTCAACCCTTGCTGGCGTGCTCCTCTTGAAACTTGAAAGCACACTCTATCCAGCCCAAGTTGCTGTGGTACATTTGTGTACGGCAGGCACACTATACAAAAAAAAAATGTTAACCCTTGTTGGCCAGTAATTTCAAATCACTTTGTTCTTATTGGTTAAGGAAAGTCTCAGTGAGAGTTTCATATAAGCTTCATTTGCATTAAATAAGTTACCACATAGGCACTTTCGATGATATGGCATTGTTTTTAAGAAAAGAGAGAAGAAATGAGTATCATGGAGATAAAATTCTCTCGGCACGATTACCAACTCTCTTTGAGACTTAAATTAAATGTTTATGAAACTATAGAACGAAACTTGCATTGAGAATGGGTGTTTCATTTCAGTTTCATTTCATTTGAAATTAAAAAACAAATCTCTTATAATTGTACGTAAGTTGTTTTTCACAAACGAAGACAATTTATAAATAAAATTGAACTAAGCACATAATAAACACTATGCGATATAATGGCACAGATACATACATCCAAGAAAAAAGTATATAGCCTATGATTAATTCATTTCGTTTAAAATTAAATTTTTCCATGAACGAAATCTCCAATCTATTTGGAAAAATATAATTATTTATTTATATTTCTTGTTCACATTCCCAAATTAAATGTTTTATTTTAGAGAGAAGGAAGGGAAAAAGAGAGAAAAGGACAAGAATATTTATATTGGGCCAACGAGGTCTCTTTCCCTCATCCCCCCACCTCGCGCTAAGGCCTGTGACCTCTATATCGGCCCAAGAAGGCCCAGATTCCAGCCCACACCCCCGATTCGGCCGTTCCCCTCCACAAGAACGCCACTACGCAAGCCGGCAAGCCGGGGTGGGGGTGGAGGCAGAGGGCGGCGAGGCGTGCGTGCGCCCGCGCGGTACGGCCTCGCGGCGGCGTCAGTCGCGATGGGGCGTGAAGCAACGAGGCGAGCGCGGGTCAATGCGAATCCATCCATCCAGCATCCATTCCAGCCAGGGGGCGCCAGCGCTCTGCGGCCGCACGGCGGCTGGTCTCGTGGACGGCGGAAGTGGATGGCACTACAGCAGCTGGATTTGGCGGACTGTGGTGCGCGCGGTGCGCCTGTGCGGCAAGAGACTGACCAGCAACAACAGGAAACACCTAATGCCGAAGTGCCCAACAGTCTTGATTTCTGAACTCTGTAAGTCTGTCTGCCTGCCCTGTAATTTTCATGTTCTTACCCACTAGACTAGGGTCTCAGACTTATATTTCAACTAATTTACATATTGTACGCGCTAGATGTTGCTCGATAATGCGCCATATGTTAAAGTGGGAATGCTCATTTGCTAGTTAAACAAATTAGATACAAATACACTGTATACATATTATTGTGTAATTTTTCCACTCTCAAGTGACATTTTTACAGAGTTCTGTTTCTAACAGTAACAAATGATCTTCTATGTCTTGCAGATTATTGTTAATATGTGATTCCCACACGAGGAGGCGTAGGCTGTAGCAATTGCATTTTCATCTCTTCAGTTCTGACTTGTAAGTATCTTACATTGTGCCAAATAGTTCTCCAAAATGGAAGAGCTTCACAGTGCTCTGCAATGTTTAAGTTTTGTTGTTTTATTTCTCAGATACATGATGAAATGAGCACTTTAGTACAAGAAGTGTTAAAACTTAGATGATTGTACAACACAAAACTATCGGCATGAATCAAGAACAACTTATAGCACATTAAAGTTTATTTTCAGAAGAGATTAACTGTTCGCAAAACACTTCATCCTAAATATAGCAGAACTGATGTTAGGTTCGATTCATCGAAAAAAAGGGAATGAAAAAGAAATCTTGAAATAACCACCGCAGTCATTTTTTGGGAAGTGGCATTGTATAAACAATTGAGGTTCTTTAAATAAATAATGTTCTATGCATCTATCTATACTCTTACAAAGCAAAACCTCACTACCATATTTCTTTGCAATTTTGTGAAGCTACATCACCCATTAGCCTCACCAAGTCATCAAGCTTGGTCACATCCACTCCTTCATCTCCAGTATAAAAACGCATGTCACTGCATCAGAGAAGCATTGAACAAGCGGAAGAAAAAAACTGACCTGTCACACTCACAGGAACCCAATAGAAACCACAGCTGCAGGCCTCTGCTAACTTCTTCATGTGTCCGCTCATTGTCCCAACCGTGTAGTAGTGCTAAAACTTCTTAGATACTGTTGATGGTTGGAGTAATCAATGACAAAGATTTCTTCGCCTCTCTTCACATCTGCAACACTCCCTTTCTCATTCATCCGTATTTGGTCATCTCTATTTATACTCAACTATAGTGCAATATTGGCTTCAGCCAGATGTAATTTATAGTTGTTCGCTATCCAAGGAGGCAGGAGTGGATCCCCTCCATGCCCAGGTGCCTCGGTTGCAGATAAATCACCCCTCCTTGGTTGATCTATTGTCGCCCTGAGCACGCTTTTCTTCTAATCGATGGCAAATAAATAATTTGGCACCGCAAGTCAGATGTTTTTCCATGAAGAAAGATTTTATTAACGCAAGATGATTACATCGAGTTGATACAATAATCTAGAACCCATTCTGGCCTCTACAAAAAGCGCACACCTAAACCAAGAAAAAGAGAAAAGCCTGACAGCCTAATGGCAATCAATCTTGAGCCTAGATTCTGACTAATATGTATTTTGTTATGCTCAATAGTGTCAAAGTACGTAGTACACTACTGACATGGAACCTGCATCAATTAGACAAGTTACGAAGCTTATCATAGTTCCTAGTAAGGCGAACTTTGTTTCATAACATGTTCACTAGTTCTGATACATAACAAACACAAAGCACTAGCGAAAATGGGAGATGACCCATGGACAAATTATTTGTAAAGTAAAAGCCCATTCAAAAGAAATTAGGCAAAGGCCATCATGCTGTACTAGTATGTAACAACAAAAACAACAGCCCTTTTACTCAGTCATGTAGCACTGCAAATGCTTCTTTGATTGTGATGATTTCAGCATAGACATCCTGCATAGTTGGTCGATCTTTCGGGGTCTCCATAGAGCATGAGAGACCAAGTTTAACAAGAGGCATGATGCAGTGGCTTTCCACGGCAGCTGTTGCATTATTTCCATGGTCCAAATTATTGTCCACATCACCCTCTCCAAAACATTGAGCAATAGAAGGATCTAGAACATCACCAATCTTTTGAGGAAACGCATTTTCCACAAATCTGTGCAGGTTCACACCACCAGTGAACATCTCATCTGTTGGACGCTTTCCAGTGAGCAATTCTAAGATGATAATTCCATAGCTATAGACATCGCCTTCTGTTGAGAGTTTGTTGCCGAAGCCATACTCTGTAATATGTGTGTATGTGATCAAACAATTTTATCTCTTAATATTGGGGAAAACATAAAATAACATTGTAATATAGTGGAAACGTAAAAACATGAGTAATTAAAAACAGGGGGAAAAACCGGTTTTGATATTTACAATGTCCAGTTTTGAGGGGAAAAGTTTTAACCTGGTGCAATGTACCCAATTGATCCTCTTGGTCCCAGTAAGCTTGTAGAACTTTGATGGCCTGAATGACTGGAACTTTGAAGAAATTTAGCCAACCCGAAGTCAGCAAGATGTGCACCCATGTCATCATCAAGAAGGACATTGCTGGGCTTGAGATCACAATGGACTACAGGAGGCATGCAATGGTTATGCAGATAATCCAAAGCAGAAGCTATGTCCATCACTATTGTTATTCTGGAGCTAAAACTTAATGATCTTTCCAATCCATACTTGTTCCGATCAGGATAGAGCCAGCTCTCTAGGCTACCATTTGGCATATATTCAAGAATAAGAGCTTTGAACTGATGCCCTGATGGATCAAATGTTGAGCATGCAGTAATCACCCTTACAAGATTACGATGACGAGTGTTCCTCAGTGCCTCACACTCAGCAACGAAGCTCTTTGGCTCGCCAAGTTGATTGACTCTAAAAACCTTGATAGCAACTGTATGTTCTTCAAACTCAAATCTACCTTTGTAAACTGATCCAGAATTTCCTGAACCAATCAAGTTGTTTAAGGAGAAATTATTTGTTGCTCTGGCTAAATCAGCATATGAAAACCTTTTCAATTCCCTAAAGGATGAATGAGCTGCCTGTCTGAGTTTCTTCCTCTTCCTCAAAAGGATGGCCACTGTGCATGCTAGCAGGAGCAAAGAAAGAGCACTAAATCCTAGCACCTTCAGAATTTCAAAACCATGGTTTTTTCTGGAGGCCATTGCATCACAAAGTGGCAATGCTAGCAATGGGGTGCTCCCACATAAGTTCTTGTTCCCCTGAATGTATACTGCACTTTTATTGTGAAAGATCCCACCAGTCGGTACTGGACCTTGGAGGTTGTTGAACGACAAATTGAGGAGGTTCAAGGAGCCGAAGAGCTCAAACAGTTCAGGTATTGCTCCAGAAAGGTTATTTCTGGACAGGTCTAGCTCATTCAAGCCTCTCAATTCGGTGAATGAATTTGGGATTTTTCCTTCCAGAAGGTTCCCTTCCATGTGGAGGGACTCCAGGTGGACACACTGTCCTAGAGTGGAGGGAATCTGTCCAGACAACTGGTTATGGGAAACATTGAGCACACTGAGATTGATCAAGTCACCAATCTCAGGTGGTATCTGTCCAGAGAGTTGGTTGTGGGACAAATCCAAGCCATCAGAAAGAGATGAAAGAGTCAGCAGCTGCTTTGGTATGCCACCATCAAGGTTGTTGCAAGAGATGTTCAACATTCTCAAATTTCTGCAGCCGCCAAAAGCACCTGGGATCGGACCACTGAAATCATTGTCCTGTAAATAGAGCTCACTTAGTTGACTCAGGTTACTGACTGAGAGTGGAATTCGTCCAGAAAGCTTGTTCTGCGATAAGCTTAGTCGAAATAAGCTCGAAAGATTTCCGATTGCATCTGGGATGCTTCCGGTGAACCGATTGCTCTCCATGCGAAGAACAACAAGGTTTGTGAGGTACCCTATCTCTGGTGCTATTATCCCCGATATATCATTTGCTGCCAACAGCAAAGATTGCACACTTTTTGGAAGGCCACCAATGGAATTTGGCAGTGTTCCTTGGATTCTGTTTTCTGATAGATCTAGCGTGACCAGCCGTGTGCAATTGGCTAGTGAGGATATGAAAGACCAATCTCCAGCTTCAAGCTGGTTCATGCCTAGGCTTACCTCCACCAAGTTGGGAAGCGAGCCGAATAAAGGGACAGTTCCATAGAACGAATTGTATTGTAGATCAATCACAGTAAGGTTGGTCACATTTGCTAGCGAAATGGGGATTCTACCATGGAATTGGTTCCATCCAAAGATCAAATTCTTTATGCTTGGAAGGGTGTGCCCAATGTTATGTGGAATTTCCCCCTCCAAGGTGTTCATGGCCATGCCAAGGTATGTCAGAGCTGAGATATTGTAAATGGAGGCTGGGACAGCTCCTGACAAGAAGTTGTAAGTCAGGTCTAATGCTTTCAAGTTTGGTATTTTACCTATGCTCGCTGGGATGCTACCTTCGAGATTGTTGTATGCAAGCAAGAGCTTGACAAGGGAAGATAGGTTCCCTAGTGAAGAAGGTATGGCGCCTGAAAGACCATTGGATGTGAAAATGAGAATCTCCAATGGAGACTCATTGTGCGAGACAGCTGGTATTGATCCCACTAAGCTGTTCGACCCAAGACCTATTGTTCTAAGCGATCTGCTATCTAGCAGAGTATGTGGTATCTCTCCACTGATATGATTGTGTGTTAAGTCCAGCTGTTGAAGCGATGAACTATTAGCTATGCAAAACGGGATTGGTCCAGTCAGGCTATTATTTGCAAGAACAAGATCTGTAAGAGGAGATTTGCATCCGAGTGAAAGAGGGATGTTTCCAGTCAGATGATTCCCAGCCAGATGCAATACTGAGAGATTGTGGAGCATCCCCAGCCCTTCAGGGATAATTCCACTGAGGTTGTTTTGCTGCAAGATGAGCTTCTCAAGGTTTAAGATTTGGCTCATGTTCGGATAGATCTCACCTTGGAGAGAATTTCCCCCAAGATCAACGATCCGAAGACGAAAACAGGAAGACAGTGTTTCTGGGATCACACCACTGAGATAGTTTGAACTGAGGTTAAGGTACTGCAGCCATTTCAGTTGGCCAAGCTCATAAGGAATTGGGCCACTAAGGCGGTTATTTGGGAAGTGAATTCTTTCAAGGAAAGTGAGATTTGCAATACAGGCAGGTATTTGGCCACTGAGCTCGAACGAGTCAAGGTTCAGTGCGACAACACGAGATTTGTGACTCTTCCCGCAGCGAACACCAGCCCAAGTGCAAAATTTGAGGGAATCATTCTTCCATGAGGCTAGAAGCCCTGCAGGATCAGAAAGATTGGACCTGAGGCAAAGGAGGGTTTCGAGATCATTATTGGGTGGTGTTCTATCAAGTGGTAAGGCAGGAACTAGTATTGGAACTAGTAGGAAGCTAAAGATGAAGGACAGGACAGTGGGCAGGAGCACCGATGAACTCGGAGTTCCTGGAGGAGCCATACAGCATAGGCTATGGTAAAATTTGTGGACGAGTCTTAAATTGTGATTTCTCATGGTTGTGCTTATGTTGCATTTATAGGAGGCTGGAAGGAGTCAGCTACCAAGCGATAGACGTCAGGTCTCCTAAAAGGGCATGAAGAAAATGAAGAGCTGGCTGTGTCAGATATGTATTTTCTACTTCTGTATCATGCAGGGGTATGGGTACTACCCACCGTAGGGTGGTAGTTATCTGCTTACTACTGTACATACTTGATTTGAACTAGCATTAATTTTGAACGAGACATGGATGGACAAAAGATTATGAAAAGCCGGATCATATATTCTTAGCCTTGCCTATTTTTTGATTAATTTACATGGATTTTTTAGATAGCAGATAAATGTTCCATCCATCCATCGATCCATCCATCCATCCATCGACGATCCATCCATCCATCCATCCATCCATCCATCCATCAATCAATCAATCAAAAGTTCTCTCCTCCAAATCTTCGTCCAGCACCATCCATTGTCACTTTTTTTCTATCCTATACAAATGCCAGTATTTCCAACCCAAATTCCCTATGTCCTATGCTTCATGTGTTCAAGATCAATTACCTACTCCACAAAACATGTTGTATTTGACTCTATCTCTATCAAAAGAAGAAGAAAAAAAGACTACTCAAGGGATCACCTGTCTGACAACAGACTACCACGGATATTTGTCTCTGTAAAATTTAAAAATACAAGGGAGGAGGTTTTGCTCTTCATTTCTTGGAGATCCCTCAAGAAGGTTAGTTAATGGCTCTCATATCTCTTCATGAGTGCTTCTCAATTTGAGTCAAAAAAAAAAGATCTAGAGTTTAATTCATGGTTGTGATTTCAGAGAGAGAGAATGGTTGTAGAGTTTAGTCTAGGGTTTCAATGGTGCCTCAAAGTTCGGATTAGTAATACCTCTCATATAACTTGCATAAATCCTTCTCAATTTGAGTCAAATTTAGACCCAGGGACATTAGTGAAAGTGACCTGAACTAATGTCCGTATACCGGAAGAAGTCAAGTGATAGCAAATCGCTTTTATCATAGTTTATTTCCATTACAGAAAGCTGCTCAAAGCAGACTAATAATCTCACCCTCCTAAAATACAAGGCATCAAAGTTTACGAATTTGTCTTGGATTATAAAGTATTATTACAGATCGCCTAACCTCATCTATATATATATAGTTGTTTACCTACCTTTTAAACAACATCCATACATGCATCTATGCATGACTTTTAAATATCTTGCACAAAATGAGTCAGCCAAAATCAAGAAATGTATGCTTGTCATTTTAAACTATGCCCTACTAGAAAACTAAGCAAGTCAACAACTGAACTAACTAATTAGTGTTTTGCCAAACTCCTTTTTCGGTCACAAAATTACTTGGATATATTGTATTTCAAATTGAAGTGAGTTACCATTTAAGATTCTTGGCTTTTTTATATCATCATCTAGAAACAAAATGGTGTCACCAGCATACTACAAACTGATATGACCACCCTCGCAGACTTCAGTCAAAATATATATTACCAGATTATTCGTAGATCCTTTTTTAAGTATTCTAGTGAAAATATCTTCTACCGAAAGTGAAAATGGAGTAGATAAAAGGGATTAGGTATTCAGGATGGATATATTTTCTGCTATCGCTTTGTCAGAAAAAGAGCATATACTAAATGGATAATTCGTATTTAAATCTGGACATTCAGTATCTAAACCGTATCCAAATCCAAATACTCGAAGTCAGATATCTGATATGTATATGAGATAGATATAAATATCCTACGTAACTGACACTTCATATCTGACTCTGAATCCAAGAAGATGTTTTAACTGCCCGTATTCATATCCATCTGTACCCGTTCGTATCCCTGTTCCATTTTCATCCCTGGGATCACCATGTATCAGCCTATTTTCAGACTTAAAACACATACTATTCGAATAGTAACCTTAATATTTTCATCAATAATATTTCTAACATAAATCCACCTCGCACAACCTTTCTAATCCATCCTCGCTCCACTTAACGGCAGCCCTTCGAGGAACTCAGTTTTTCTTCAGTTCCAATACATACCACTTTCTTTAGTTTTATCTACCTCAATAATTTCGTGTGAACGCTAATAGGTTTAAACTTCTTAAATCATGTGTACCTAGGTAGCTAAATCTTTCTTATGTTAGTCTTAATGGGAAACTTCATGTCACAGTTTTCAAAACACCATATTTTGGAAACAGTACAAAAGAGTTCATCTTCATAACTCTAATCATCTATCTTTTCATCAATACAGTGTTATGTCAGCATATTTAATGTGCATGAAACTAACCTTTATTGAGACCGGCCTTGTAGGCAATCCATTGCTAATTGGCCATGTGTACCTATCGTGGTCCTCATTACTGTTTCACAGGAAATGGGCCATTTAAAATTTCATAATGTCAGTCGCGCACTCATGAAATTTAATAATAGAAAGGAGGTAAATTGGGATACTAACTGAACATGACTTGTGAAATGAGCAATTCAAAAGTTAACAAAGTCAGTCGCGCACTTAGGAAATTTAATAATGGAAAGGAAGTAATTTGGGATACTAACTAAACATGATTTAAGAAAAGTAAGTCTGCCACAATAGGAAAGAGGTTAATCCATCGTGCAACCCTTTTAAGAATATTGTCCACCAGTGGTTGTACGATCAAGTCCTAATACTTAAACCACGTATACATGTGCAGATCCAGAGATTGACGAAGTCATCACAGTTGCCTCGCTTATCACCTAAACTATAGTGCCAGTAAATTTTAAAATAAATCTAGAAAAATATGAACACTTATGCTAAGTCAAAGACTTCAATACGGATATACATGTTTTACCACAAGGGACCTAACCGGGTGAACTCATTAGTGGTGATTTCCACTGTCGTTGAAAATGTGTGCCTCCTTGCTCGCGTGGGCTTCCTAAGAATAGCTGAGAGGTGGGGCCCACACGTCTATGTGTCACCCCACGAATGGTGTCCGTGATGGGTGGCAGGTCCATGGACGACCTATCGGCCGCACTCTCGTTGGTTCAGGGCTGCCGACTATAAATCGAGTAGTACATTAGTAACAATATTAAGCCAACCGCCCAGTGTTACACTGCCTATTCTCAAGTGGCATTGGTGGAAAGTTATTATTTCCACTAGCCTTTTACATTCATAGTTCATGAAACCGCCAGCAAAGATCCAAAACGTGCGCCAGTGCAACTAGTTTTGTACTAGTGTGATAGAGTGTAATTGCACTAGCCTTCTCTATGAAACCCGAGTTCCAGTTGAGCCTCTCCCTTGTGCGGCTCGCTTGCTGCAGGAGATAGGTAACTGAGATTCGTTCTCTGCAAATAGTTGGAGGCAACCACAAGACAGACGTGAGGGAGGGCGATTGAGCGACGACCAAGGAATTTAATGGCCGGAGACGATGACGGCCATGGTGGCTTCCCCGAGCTGTTGCGGCCATTCCGTGTGGGTTGACGACGACACGGAGATAGTTTGCTCCCAATTTTTGTGACGAGAATGATGGCATGGAGACAGTTTCCAGATTGCCCCTTTCTGGAGCACTCGGCAAAGGTCCAAGTGAAAATGGCCCAGCCGGCCCAAAATTCCCTTCAAACCCTATCTTCATCGATCCAGCGCCACCGCCCCCCCCCCCCCCGCTTGGCCCACCCGCCGCCGCCGCTCCACCGCGCCGCACTCGCCCGCTCGCGCCGCCCCCCCCCG
>CM041631.1:59807892-59949116 GCA_023333625.1 Bothriochloa decipiens | reverse complement strand
CCCCCCCCCCCCCCCCCCCCCCCCCCCCCCCCGCGTCGACTGTGCGCGCGCTCCCACGCGCACGCCGCCGTCCTCCCCTGTCTGCGCCGCTCCCGTGCGCCCCCGTCCTCCCCTACCCCGCGCCACCAGGCCCACCGCCGGCTACCCGGTCCACCGCCGCCCAGCCCCGCTCCCGCGCCTGCCCCATCGGCGGCCATCACCAGCGCAGCGTAGGCCGGCGGTGCGGCTGCCCAGCCCCGCCCTGGCACCTTCCCGGCTAGTGGTTGGGGAGGAGCAGGGGAGGAGGAGAGGAGAAGGGAGAAGGAGAAGGTAGGAGGAGGAGAGGAGAAGGGAGAAGGAAGGAGGAAGAAGGAGAAAGGAGAAGGAAGGAGAAGGGAGAAGGAAGGAGAAGGGAGAAGGAAGAAGAAGGAGGAGGAGAGGGGAGAGGGGGAGGAAGCCAAGGTAGAGGGGAGGAGGTGCCTCGATCGTCTTCTTCGCGTGCCCGTCCCGCCGATGCCCCCACCGTCACCAAACTGGCTACGAGCACGAGCAAGGTATATCAACCCCTTCTCTGCTTGTTGGCCTTCGTGCCGTTGTGCTTATCGGCCTTCTTGCCGTTGTGCTTATCGGCCTTCGTGTCGTTGTGCTTATCGGCCTTCGTTCCATTATGATTATCGGCCATCATGCCGTTATTTCTTGTAGGTTTTGAAAACCTCCCCGTGCAGGGGAGGTGCTGCCCAAATTTTGAACTTATAGTCTCATGTTTCTTCTTTCGTAGAGCAGGACCTGTCGGAGGGGACCCGGAGGACCCCGATTGTCTTCGTCGGCGTCGCGGGTCTGCCTGCACTGCGTTGACTCACCACTGCCCCGCTAGCCTAACTTCACCGACATCCTAGGTATAAGTCACCTCTTTTTTCGCATGTTTGTCGTAGATCGGTGTAGCCCAGTTAGGCGTCTCCCGTCAGAAAGAGATACGGTTGGAGGTATGCAGATCTATTGTCCACATTTTTTGGATAGCCCGCGGATGCGTAGATGGGTTAATTTCCATGGTCTGCTCCGGTCTGAGATGAGGTTTCGGCATCAACCCCCTGATGTTCTCCAGATACACACTCTCCCTTAAGGACATGTATCAGGAGAACAGCGGGGAGGTGCTGTTGAAATTCTATCTCGGATAGGAGCAGAGCATGGAAACTAACCTCATTTACACATCCGTGGGTGGGATTAGGAACTATCTTCAGCTATTAGAGAGTAGGAACACCGCATAGATGCAATCGATGGTCACCTGTGGAGATGTTATATATGCTAGAGGATGGAGGACCGTCTGTGGATGTACACGGGCCAGACAAGTCAGGGTGATGCCAGCTATGAATGGATGACCAAGACCGAGCGTTTCTTAAAGCGTGCATTTGGCAAGGCTGCTAAATACCCAAAAATGGCTTTGTGTCCCTACAACAAATGTGGTAACAGGAGAATGCAAAACCAGGAAGTCATGGGTATACATCTGCACAAGAATGGGTTCATGCCAAACTATACCTAGTGGGTGTGAAGCTGATCGTATGAGAGAGGAGGTGGTGAGACCACGCGTCAAGGCTTTCAATGTTGATGTTGGGGTAGCAGACATGGTAGATGACGTTCACTAAGCACAGTTTGCTAAAGGACATGAGGAGGCGGAGATGCAGGCAGCCGTAGATGCGTTCAAGTATATTATGAACTGTTCAATTATGGGAGCGTGTATGAGCGTCTGTGTTTGTACTGTTAATCTAAAAAAAAGATCACTGTTGTTTTTGTTATGTTAAAATTCACGCACTTGTGGGAGTATTTTTTTCGAGAAGTCTTCATGTTATAAATAAACTAAAACGGAACCTGTTTGTACTTTTCACTTGATACGACAACAACGATAGTACATGCAACAGTCGTTTACATATGCTTCTAACTCTCTGATCTTGTTTGATACACATGTATTATCTAAATCCATGTCTTGAAGTGGGTTAGGGTGAACAATTTAAATTTTATTTCAACACACATAGATTGAGATGGATACATATGCATCCAAATAAGCTCTAAGATGTTGCCAGGTATAGCTTCCTTGGTGACATGTAATATCCTTTTATAGTTTTATTGCTGACAAGTATCATCACATGGTAGCATGGACACATCATGCATGGATGAAAGGGGGAAGCAAAAGTTCAGAGATGGATACCGATTTGAAACCAGCTATTTTTCCACTTCTATCGCTTAAATATAGGGCTGGATTATGGGATGAATAATCGTATCCCCCTGAGAAAGCTCTTTAACAGAGCTATACAAAGGTAGTGTGCACCTGCCACCTTCCCACTTATCCGGACAAGGCAACAACTGCTTTTCATGCTGACCAAGAGGAGCATGGGAGTACCCCACTGAATATATACTACGTCAACGACCTACTACAGGGGCGGCTGAATGGGCTGAGCATGGGAGTACCCCACTGGATTATACACTACGTCAACGACCCACTACAGGGGCGGCCAAATGGGCTCTGTAAGGGCGGTTGCCTCAGCCGCCCTGCCTTCCCGTACTTACAAATGCAGGTTTTGTAGAGGCGGGTGGTCAACCGTCATCTATAAATCGATCTGTAGAGACGACTGAATATTGAGTCCCTCTGCAAATCTATTTTCAAAAACCGCAAGAAAGATGGTAAAAAAATAGCAACTCGTAGGGATTTGAACCTGGCCCTTCAGATGTAGTTTAGTAACTTTTCGAGATCTACACTTCTCGTTTAGTAAATTTTTTCATCCGATATTGTTTGATAAAATTAAATTTTAAACTTTTGAAATTCAGATGTAGTTTAGCATGACAAGATGACTTCAAGTCAAAAGTTATCAACTATAATATTTCATAACTTTTCAAGATCTGTAAAGTTCATTTTGGTTATTTCTTTATCAAGGTCATTTTTAAAAATTCAAATTTTAGTACTTTGTTTTGAATATTTGGCGTCCATTTGTAAGGACGGCTCAATATAGAGCTGTTCCTGCAAATTGATTTATAGGGATGGCTAGATATTGAGCCGTTCCTATAAATAAACACCTATTTGTAAGGGTGGCTCAATATAGAGCCGCCCCTACAAATGGATTTATAGGGTGACTGGATATTAAGCCGCCCCTATAAATAAACAGAAATATTCCGTACTGACCGTTTTCGTGTTTATATATTATCGTACTGTTTTCGACATAAAAATTTGTCAGTTTCGGTTGGTTTCACAACCATTTTTAATCTTTTTTTTTACTCTTCAATTGCTAAAATGTAGAAATATTTTGAACAAACCATTTTCGTTTTTTATATCCTAATATCGTTTTTGAGCGTTTTCGTCCGTTTTCATCATATGCCGAGTATGCCACTGCCATCAGCAGCAGCAGATAATCGAAGCCGAGGCCAAAGTGCACGGGGCTAGTCACGACGCCTAAAATCTTTTTTCAGAAATCGGCGACTTCGAGTGTGGCCTTCTTGAAGCGCATGTATGAGCGTTATTCCCCAACCGATTCTTATTGTCTTTCTAACACTCTTGTTTTCTTTTGTGGCCAGATGATTGTGCACCAATATGCAATCTACATCCGAATTTTCCCGGCTGTATTTACAACCACACGCAGCCAGGGCACTACTGAGTACTGTATTAGACAACGTCGAAGCTACAGGAAAGATGTGTCATCCGTAGAAGCGCCACCCCGGGAACCATTTGGCCCGGCTTGGATTTATCTCCCCTACCCAAAGAAGGCCCACCATGTAGTCCGTCGCAAAAGTTTATGTAAACATTTTCAGTTTATTTAAATAAAAAGTGTTCTAGTTTTACGAGAAGGAAAGAAGAAATTGTCAAATATTACAAATAATAATCTTGTTTTGAAAGTTTATAGCTTCATGGAAATGTTATGAGTACATATGAAAAAAAAAATGTGGTGCTAAACAAATAGAAATGGTTACGACTGCCAAGCAAAAACGTTTCAAACAAGGAAAAGTTCTCAGCAAGAAAAACATTCTTGGTATAGCAAATAACACGATTTAGAAATGAATGAAATGCAAATGCACCATGTGCTCCGACGGCGTGCGCTCGACGCAGCCACGGATCGTCACCTGCCTGGACCGACGAATGGTCCGCGTCTCCCGCTTCATCCGCGTCGGCCGCCACGCCGGCGCACACACCGAGATGGTGCGCTACGTACGGTTGCTCCCGCCGAGTCGCCGGTGACGAGCACGCGACCGAAGTAGCAGCATGAGACTGCGATACTAGTTCGGAGCCAGTACTAGGAATGGACGGTACATTTGGAATAGACGATGAAGATAGGAACGAATCGTCGCCATCCGTCGTAGTGACCACAGCAACGGACGCTCCATTGGCCACCTTGCGGTGGTGAGATGGCAGCGTTTTGTACGCACCCGCGCCCGGTAGGAGAAAAATTGCCGGCCACCTCACCGGACGGACGCGCCACGTCCTTACCTCTTGTCGCTTCCGGCGATCGTCCGGCGCGAACCACTCTCCTCGCAAACCGACGAAATGACAAAAAGCGCCTCCACATGCGCACCCCACAACGACCTCACGGCGCAGCTCACACTTGTCACTCGCGCCACTCCACTCCAGGCACCCATGGCGCCCGATGCCGAGCCGCGGGTCGTGGACGAGTGCCGGGGCGTGCTGTTCGTGTACAGCGACGGCTCGGTGGCGCGGCGTGCGCAGCCGGCGTACTCGCCGCTGGTGCGGGACGACGGCACCGTGGAGTGGAAGGACGTGACGTTCGACGAGGACCACGGGCTGCAGCTCCGCCTGTTCCTTCCCGGGAGCGCGCCGCCGCCTGCCGGTGTTCCTCTACTACCACGAGGGCGGGTTCTGCATCGGGTCCCGCACCAGGCCCAACGTCCAGAACTACTGCCTCCGCCTGGCCTCCGATCTCGGCGCGCTTGTCGTGGCGCCGGACTACCTCCTCGCGTCTGAGCACCGCCTCCCCGCCGCACTCGACGATGCCGCGGCGGCGGTCCTTTGGCTGGCCGCGCAGGCCAGCGCCAACGGGGACCCGTGGGTCACCGAGGCCGCGGACCACAGCCGGGTCTTCGTCTCAGGCGAGTCGGCCGGCGGCACCATCGCGCACCACCTCGCCGTGCGCTTCGGCTCGTTGTCGCCCGCGGCGCGCGAGGAGCTGCTGGCCCCCGTCGCCGTCCGGGGGTATGTGCAGCTCGTGCCCTTCTTCGGCGGCGTGGAGCGCACGTGGTCGGAGGCCGAGTGCCCCGACGACGCCTTCCTCAACTGGCCCCTCAACGACTGCTACTGGCGCCTGTCGCTGCCGGAGGGCGCCACGGCCGACCACCCCGTGGCCAACCCGTTCGGCGCCGGCGCGCCGCCGCTGGACGCCGTCGAGTTCGCGCCCACCTTGGTCGTCGTCGGGGGCAGCGACATCCTCCACGACCGCGCCGTGGACTACACCAAGCGGCTCAGGGAGGCCGGAAAGCCCGTCGAGGTGCGCGACTTCGACGGCCAGCAGCACGGCTTTTGCAGCATCGACAGCTGGTCCGACGCCTCCGCCGAGGTCGTGCGCATCATCAAGCGCTTCGTTGACACCGACGGCAGCTTCGACGTGGAGCTCGTTGAGTTGGCCGCGGCGGGCAAGCCCATGGAGCTCGTTGAGTTCGCCGGCGTGGCCCATCTTCTTCCTGCACGAGCCGGGCTCCGAGGCCACTGGCGGGCTGATACGGGCCGTGGGCCGGTTCGTCGACATCTGCGTTTCAGCGTCCGAGACCGAGGTTTCACAATCAGCATGATACTGGGCCTCTGCACGGCCTGCTATTAACCAAGCATCACATAATTCGTATTTTGGGCCCGACTCAGGTTGTGAAGCAAGATCGAGCCCACGTTTTGACGGTGGCCTCACAGGTTCCAAACAACAATTCTAAAAAAAAAAAAAAAAAAAAGAGTTCCAAACGACACACCCACTTCGTCAGACTCACATTGCTAAAGTGAACTTGATGTTAATTAATGGATATATGCTCCAAAATGTTAGCTATTTTTTAAAAATTCTGATATTAAAACTTAGAGCGTGCAACAGCAACCTTTATATCCACAAGTCCACAGCAACCTTTATTCTCATATTGCGTGGCCCAAAACAAAAAGTCGAGCAAGGAGAGGCTTAAAAAATCACTCTCTATTGAAATATACTATAGCATTTTCGAAGAAAAGAAGAAGATGAAAGTTTCAAAGAAATGACATCACCAAACCACACTGATGTCAACACACCAACCAATACTAACATTTACCAGTAGATGCAATAAGCCACAGCTAACCATTTTGGTCGCCAGATTAACACTAGATTGAGTTCGACTCCGATCAACATGTTCCAATCACCATGTGTCGTTGTCGCGTGCATTTTCGACTATGATTTTCGAGGTAACCGACAAACGAGCCTGGATCGCTGATCGATGGGCGTTTCCGATCCGTTCAGTCGAAGCGGCCGTCGGTGTCGACGAAGCGCTTGATGACGCGCATGAGCTCGGCGGAGGCGTCGGACCACGGATCGATGGTGAAGAAGCCGTGCTGCTGTCCGTCGAAATCGCGCACCTCGACGGGCTTCCCGGCCGCCTTGAGCCGCGCGGCGTAGTCCACGGCGCGGTCGTGGAGGATGTCGCGCCCCCCGACGACGACCAAGGTGGGCGCGAACTCGACGGCGTCCAGCGGCGGCGCACCGGGGCCGAACGGGTTGGACACGGGGTGGTCGAACGTGGCTCCCTCCGGCAGCGACAGGCGCCAGTAGCGGTCGTTGAGGGGCCGGTTGAGGAAGGCGTTGTCGGGGCACTCGGCCTCCGACCGCGTGCGCTCCACGCCGCCGAAGAAGGGCATGAGCTGGACGTACCCCCGGACGGCGACGGGGGCCAGCTCCGCGCGCGCCGCGGGGTTACCGAAGCGCACGGCGAGGTGGTGCGCGATGGTGCCGCCGGCCGAGTCGCCCGACACGAAGACCCGGCCGAGGTCCGCGGCCTCGGCGACCCACGGGTCCCCGCCACCGGCGCTGCCGGCACGCCCCTGCGCGGCCAGCCACAGGACGGCTGCCGCGGCGTCGTCGAGCGCGGCGGGGAGGCGGTGCTCGGGCGCGAGGCGGTAGTCCGGCGCCACGACGAGCGCGCCGAGGTCGGAGGCCAGGCGGAGGCAGTAGTTCTGGACGTTGGGCCAGGTGCGGGACCCGATGCAGAAGCCGCCGCCGTGGTAGTAGAAGAACACCGGCAGCCTCCGCCCCCCGGGGGCGGCGCGGTCACGGGGGAGGTACAGGCGGAGCCCCAGCCCGTGGGCCTCGTCGAAAGTCACGTCCTTCCACTCCACGGTGCCGTCGTCCCGCACCGGATTCGTGAACGCCGGCTGCGCGCGCCGCACCACCGAGCCGTCGCTGTACACGAACAGCACGCCTCGGCACTCGTCCACGACCCGCGGCGCGGCCTCGGACGCCATGGGTGATGGGTGGGTGCTGCCTGGAGTGGCGCGGTGCGTGAGTGTGAGCTGCGCCGAGAGGTGAGGTCATATAGAGCGGCAAGTGTGTGCGGGTGCGCAAGTGGCCGGACGGATTTGTCATTTTCTGGGTATGCGTGCTGCCGGTTGGGAGGAGAGTGGTTCGGCCGGACGATCGCCGGAAGCGACAGAGGGTAAGGACGTGGCGTGGCCGTCCGGTGAGGTGGTGGGTGCCGACTCGGCCGGCACCGGGCGGGGTGCGTACAAAGCGCTGCCGTCTCGCCACCGCAAGGTGGCCAATGGAGCGTCCGTTGCGTCAACACGGGCTGTGCGATGGATAGTGACGATTCCTTCCTACCTTCATCGTCTCATTCCAGATTCCAGATGTACAATACATTCCTAGCTCCGAACCAATATCGCAGTCTCATTCTTAGATGTACCATTTTATGATCTTTCTCAGCTGTTTCTCAGTTGCACATTGGCAAATTCCTGTACCGATCGCTAAAATCATCAGCTGCTACTTTGTGAGAAATGAGACAAATACATTATACATATACTTTGTAAAAGGTTTCTCCTGTTAAAACGGCATCAGGAGACGAATGTTTGATCCATTATTTCCCTTCCCTGAGGTATAGTTCAGTTTTTGTACCAGTATAGCAGTTTTGATGTGACACCTGCGTGCATTTTCCTACCATACAGAGCAGGTCAGTGCATTATTGCACTGTCAGCACCTCGTCACGCCTTTTGAACCAACACACCCACTCATATGTCTCATGGAGATCCTCCAGTCAGTTAGCGACCTGGAGCGTCATATGCAGACGTGAGGTGGGATCAGCTTTCCCGGGTTCATGATGTTGTTGGGATCCAACGCGGCCTTTATTCTTTTCATCGTCCTGAGTGACTCGAAGCCCAACTCCTTCTCCAGGTACTGCCAACAAACAAAAGTATCCATCATCAAGAAGTGATAATACCATGACCACTACAAAAATGATGTCTTATAACAAGATTATTAACAAGCAAATGTGACTATAAGAAGATTATTAACAAGCAAATGTGACTTTCTCTTACAAATGTGTCATTCAAGTGATATCTGTAATAACACATTCAGTCTTAGCGTTTAGTAGCTCTCAATTTCTTTCTTATGCCATGCTCTGAAGAAGGAAAAGAAAAGGTGATGTCACTATGCTTTTGCATCTGTAGGTGTCTGATACTTGCCTTCATTTTTCCTGTGCCAACACCATGCTCTCCGGTGCATGTACCTGCAGTTAGGTGCCAGTCATGTTAATATTTTCAGCTAGTCCAAGTTTTGATAATGATTGAAAAGGGATAAAACAGGAAGACAAATCAGACATGTTATGACTTCTATCTGAGATAACTCTATATTAGACAGTGGTTCAAGGCAGTTGGCTATTCTTCACTTGGTTGCAAGTAAACTCCAAAGACAAGAAGTAGACTGTTTATACCTTCCATAGACAGAGCTGTATGAACCATGAAATGGTTTAGTCTCTCTGCTTCCTTTCGTTGGTCGTCTTGACTTGGATCAAACAGGATAATTGTGTGAAAGTTTCCATCACCAGCATGAGCAATAACCAGACTGGAATACAAATAATCAGACATAAATGTCTTCATAACCAAAAGATATGTTCATGACTTGCTTAAGTTACTGTAAGATAATGCCATCCCATACAATATCAAACAGACTTTCTGTCCTATATTTACAACAGTGAAAGAGGTGGCCATCTCTCAAAAGTACTGAATGAGGAAATGCATACCAAGTCAATGGTGACGCATCAAGCAGCCGCTTTGAGGTAGATATGCATTCAGCAAGTCTGGACAGAGGAATGCAAACATCCTACACAAACAGATAGAGTAGCATTAGGAAACTCATTACAGATCATGCATTGTTAACAGACAACATGATCCATAAAAGGTTACCAAAATCACAATGACCTTTTGGACAATCTACACAGGCAGAGGAACAGAGGATAAAAAAATGCCAATGATAAAACAAACCTCTTTATTTATTAAAACAAGGCCATTCTCCGTAGCTAAATATCATTTATACTGGATATGCTACTTATTTGGGATCACAATTTCATGGAGACAACATAGGGATATGCTGTTAAAGACTTACAACTAAGGAGCAAGCATTAAAGCACGTGATACACAACACTAGATGTGGTTACTGGATATTACAATGGCATATATATGTATATTAACCAAGTGGTAAGAGAATAAACCGTTATCATAGCTTCATGATCAGGTTTCATAGCAAAACCAGCCCAAAGTGCCTCCTTCCTGATCTGCATAGGCTCAGTATTGTTACAAATATATTTCAATAATACAGATTCATTTCAATGCATGATGGAGGCTAATTCATTGTATTTACAAATTCACGTGTGTGCCATATCATATAGAAGCAAAGGGGGGATCAATATTGTCTTCAGGTTAAACGCTCTACTGACCTTCCATAATTCCGTTTTAGCATCTGGCTCCTCAACAAAAATAAAATCTGATCCATGGTGTTCGTTGGCAATTTTTTGAACCAAGAGAGTTTGTTCAAGAGCATATGCTTCTGGATATTTGCAGGAGGAAGATGTTAACAAAGAAAAGAAAGTAGTCAGTTATTGATCATAGACCGTAACAACAGTTGCAGTTTAATAAGTTCTGTGAGCTCAATGGAGTTTCTAATGAGCAGTTGAGCACAGTGCAGCAGCCAGTAAATTATATTATTATGTTGGCTTTGCCCTGAAGATAATATACATCACAAGCTAGCAAGTAACGGGGCTATTCTTCTGAAAGAAATACAGGATGTATTATATAGCAAAACAGGGCATGTATTGCTATCAAATTAACTTTACTTTTCACGATGCCTATCTTGACAGATACCACTCCAATCTTATATTAGATATAATACTGTGAAAGTTGTCTGGACAGAAGTGTACATCGTGCGCAGAGAAAATTTTGTTTATTAGAGAATATTCTAAGTGTGTGCATCCCAGAACATAAACCGCAGAAGTAAACCTTTGCTAATTGATATCCTGAATACAGAAGCAGTAGCATTGATGCAGCAGTAGCTGCATTATCATTCTTTACCCATTATTGTTGATAAGAATCAAGTCAAAATCATAATCTGTAAGCAGATGATGGCTACATGCAAACCTCTTATTCATCGGACTACAATCACATGGCAGCTTATATTTTCAAATAATTTCATTTGGTATTCGAGAAAAAATAAATTCATTTGGGAGGGATAAGTACCCGCACCATGGATACATAATATAACTGATCATATAATAAGTTGCATTACCTGTCCCTATGAATTCAAACATCAAGGTTGGCACTTCAGGCAAATTTTTGCCATTTGCCATATTTATTGCCTTTATCTGAACCTCATCCAACAATTCCACTCTTGAAACCTAATCATATAGAGAAGAAAACATAAATATTGGCAAGCTGGCAAACTGCAAGAAAAAAGAGGCCGGAGCCTGCAAATTCATATCGTATGAAACACAGGAGATCAAATGTTCCACACCGGAACATCATGGTCATTGTAAAGGAAGAAAACAGGGGAAAATACAAACCTGTATCCCAGAAAGCATTGTTGCAATAGCAACATCAGCAGCATCCTTAATAGTTTTAAAATTGCACATTGCAACCTGAAATAGTAGGAAAATGTATGGTGAGTGCCTCCACAACTAAAATGCAAACAAAAAAGATACATAATACAGAGAAATTTCACAGCATAAATCTAGCAAGCCGTGTTCTGTCTTTTATTTATATGCTTGCACAAATTTTTCTGAAGATGAAAGACAACGGTGGTATGTAATAGCATGAAGGTGGCCATTCCTTTTAGGAAGACTAGAATTTTCTACCAAAAAAAAACAGCATTGTATGTTAAGGGAGATTGAGTTTGGTATTGACTAAATCTAAATATGCTCACCACAGAATGAGATGGAAGCTTTTGGAGTCGTAAAGTCACTTCTGTAATTACACCCAAAGTTCCTTCACTCCCAATAATCAAACGAGTAAGGTCATACCTGACATTCAACAAGGCAGATGTAAACAGAGTTGCAAAAATCGATGGCAGGTGGCAGGAATAGAACACCATATGTATATGGCACATATATGGATAAAGGAAGCACTAAGCAGTGAAATAGTATCCACTTCCAAAAATAAAACAAAAAAGGGACATTCTAACAATCAGGGGGGTGTCTTACATACCCAGCTGCACTCTTTCGAGCCCGGGAGCCTGTCTTGACAACATCACCATTTGGCAAAACAGCCTGCATGTACCAAGAAAATTTACTATTTGCATGTGGAACTAATGCAAAGTATTTTTTATGTAGGGGAGAAGTACCCGAAGGTTAATCACATTATCCCGCATTGTCCCATACCTAGAAACTAGGAAGGAAGACATAAAAGCCATTTAAAAGTTTTAATACAAAGCTAACAAAGTATATGAATTGACATATATCAGTCTTATGGTTGTACATTCTTGAGTGATGTGGGTTTATGTTTGTGATACAGAACCTTGATATACCCTGAAAATAAGGATAAATTGGTAATTACCTCACAGCTAATGAACCAGAACAGCGAGTAGCACACATTCCTCCAATCGTGGCCCCAGGCCCTGCAAATCAAATTGGTTTTTTCAGCTCAAGCATGAGTGTTTGGGTTCCATAAGCATGCAAAATTTAACATGACCATATTCTAAATATGATGAATACTCTATTGATGTTTCCAGAGAATGATAATGGGAACTAAACATACATTAACCATCGAAGCAAGTGAAAATGGAGTTACTGACTATGGCTAGATTCTACAAATACTTCGGTCAAGAGAAGTACTAATTATTAGCTGAATGAACTCACACAAATCAATAGGGAACAATGCCTTACCATCTGCAACCAAGTTAAAATAGATGCAATTGCACATCGAGTGATTACATTTAGAAGTTCATAACAGGGTGCCTTGAAAAGATGAATGAAAATTTTGAAAGGCTTTATGAACAAAGAACAAGGACCTTTCCTGGATCAAGAGGAAAAAATAGGCCATAGGGCTTCAGGTATTCGTTCAGCTCTATCCATCCAACTCCAGGTTCAACAACTACGTCCATATCCTCAACATTCAGGGATTTGATTTTCTGTAAAGAATTTACGCCATGATGAACCACACCAAGGTCAAGGCTCGAATATCCGAATGCTTCTTAAGCATTAGAATATGGTTCTAACTCATTCACAAATAGTTCATTTTTGTAACATCGTCAACACCCTAGCTATATGCTCCAGATTAATTGCTTAATTTTGTACCTTCATCAAGGTCATGTCGATGCAAACACCACCATGAGGTGCTAGTGTGTGACCCTCAATTGAGGTAGCCCCACCATATGGTACAATTGGAACCTTGACACAAGGAGATCGATGGTAAATAAGATCAATGATGATGATGGAACCTTTGTACATAAAAACAGATGATGAAGGCCACATCCGTTAATCCTATATGTTTGCGCGGATGAAAAGAATACCATACCTTGTACTTGTTACAGGCCATCACAATCTTCTGTACCTCATCTTGCGAGCTGCAAAATAGATGATGAAGGCATCAATTCATTACGAGAAAAGATCATTCGATCAATACATGCTTGAGATATGTAGCAGGTTCAGTGCATCCCAACATCAAGAGTCGATACATGACATGTAAGATGGGCACAGCAAGTTGACAACCCATTTTATGCAAAACACTAGAAACATATAATGTCTCCTAGCAACCCTTGATTTCAACAAAACGATGACTATTGGAGTTATTAGTGCAAGACTGTAAGCATCATCACCTCGGGAACACGACGACATCAGGCACGTTGACCGCCTTGTGGAAGCTGTTCTGTGGCGTGCCATGGAAGCTCCTCTCCTCGTAGTCCACCGTCATGTTGTCCTGACATTAAGCCGTCCACTCACCCGTCAGCGAAAAAACCATCAAATACAATTTGGCACCCACACACATCGGACGCATCACTGCACACAGGTCGAATGCACCCACAGCCGGCCGATCACCAAACTCACCCCGAGGAAGGACGCGAGCTCGTCGATGAACTCCTGTGGCACGAGCTTCCGCTCCCCACGAACCACCAGATCGGTGCTGTCCTTGCCGCCGACCCTGAGCCAGACAGACGACAGAGCACGCCGGGTCAGGCGAGGTCAACCCCAGCTGAACGAGTAACGGTAACGGAACACAAGCACTCTGTGACGGGGTTAGATGAGGCGAGCACCGGTGGTGGTCGAGGCCGGAGTCGCAGAGCGCGACGGTCGCTCCCCCGGCGGCGGCGGCGGTGGCGGCGGCGGCGAGGAAGGAGAGGAAATGCGGGAGGCGGCGGGCGGAGGAGGTGGAGGGAGGGGATGGGGACGGAGATGGGGCGTGGGACGACTGGGTGGAGAGAGGTTGGCGGAGGGAGGAGATGGCGAGCAGCGCGCGGCGGGGGCGGGAGAGGCGGAGGCGGGAGGTGGCCATGGCGGAGCGGAGTGGTGTGGAGGCACGCCGCACGCACGGAGGTGGAGCAGAACAGCGGAGTGGAGGTGCCAGAGCGAGTAGGATTTGTAGTGGATTGGAAATTCTCTACTTCAAGAGGCGATCGTCGCTGGCGGTTATCGGAGATTCGGAGGCGTGCCACATTTGGCTATTTGGCAAATCGGACTATGACTAAAATCATTAATAATATTTTAGTGTTAAAATAAAAAATAATCAACAGCAGCGTTTGTAGTCCAAGGGTTAGGATAATTGTCTTCCACACAAATAGACCCGGGTTCAACTCCCGGCGAACGCAATTTTTTTTCATTTCACGATCACTTTTCCCTTTTCTTTTTCATTTTTCCGGTTAAATCAGAGTGTTAGTGAATCTTCTAATAATGTTTCGGTTCAAATTAACAAACACCAGCGTTTGTAGTCCAACGTTTAGGATAATTGCCTTCCAAGCAATAGACGTATGATTTTTCATTTTTCCATTTATTTATTTTATGTATAGGCGATTCCTCTTTGATCACTTTCTCTCTTTTTTTCCATCTTTCTATTTTTTTCTTCTCCATTTCCATTTATATATAAGGCGAACAAGATACACGATCACTCTTCCTCTTTGATCGCTTTCCCTTTTTTTTCATTTTTTCCATTTCTTTTTCTCTTTTTCATTTTTCCATTTTTATATATAAGGCCAACAAGATACACGATCACTTTTCCTATTTGATCACTTTCCCTTTTTTATTTTTCATTTATATAGTATAAGGCAAACAATATACGTGATCAATTTTCCTCTTTTTTATAATAGCTATAGCTACTATAAAAGAACAGGATCTTCCCTGCTCTCTGCTGCACAGGCGCAAAGCACTGCCCGATGCAAGCAACTAGAGGTAGCAGAGATTAGAAAGAAATTAAGAATACAACTGGAATATAATTTCAAGAGAGAGAAAGATGGTGTGTCAATAAAAAACGTCTTTTGCATGATGTCATGCAGATGTCCCTACAACAGGAAAGGTCCTTTGTTCTTTGTTCATGCAGATGGCGTGTCAGGCTCGGCCTTTTTGTGTGTGTGTGTGTGTGTGTGTGTTGACAACAAACATCTTTATCATTAGCAGCAACGTGCTGCTAGCCTGCTATGATGGTTACACCTGTGAGGCCAACAAACAGAAGGGCCTTGTGCAAGTTACATTAAGGCAAAGAGTGCTGATAGGTGCAAGAAAATTTTTAAATGAGTATAGGTCATTTGCTTTGCTTCTCTTGTTAGAGTGTCGGCAGTAATATTGAGGCATATGTGGACCTTGTAAATCTAGACCTGTTTCTTGATTGGTTGGAGAAGAATTGTGTGAATTGCTTCATTCTCTGGACCAGTTGCTTGTAGTATGATAAGTAGTTGGTGAGTGGTGAGTGGTGACTGTGAGGTTGAGCTTGGCGATGATCGTTGATGCAAGAGCAAGGCTAGCAGCCTTAGTTATAATTACCGGCGTGGCGGCCTCCAGTTTTTCATGAACATAGATCGCCTGGACTGGGTGCACCTAGAAATTAATAATGAAAACCCCAAGCCCAGCCATAGAGGGGAGGGTTAGGGAGGTCCGATTCAGTGGAAGCATCCACATAACACCGTGAGCCCTATAAGAGTGCCGGTGCCATGATATCATATCTGTTGTTCCCATGTGCAACATCGTGGACAGAGCAAGGTGACGTCTCTTCGTCATCCATAGTGGGTCCTGCAAATGAACTTAATCGTACCTTGGGGTTGCTGCAGGGGATTTGTGAGGTGTGGAATTAGCATCAATTACTTGATGGTGTCCTGTGTGTAGCTCAACTTCATCTTCTGAGTTTACCAGAAGTGTAGGTGTTAGCATGGCTGCCACAGCTTGGTGTACCTTCAATGGATTCCAAGTATTTTATTTGGGATTGGTGGTCATTTCTTGCCTCCCAGAGGTAGGCTCGGCCTTATCTTCCCATAACATCATTATCCCTATCCTTTGAATTTTTTTTATATTATTTGTTCTGCATTTCTTGATTCCAAACAGTCCCTTAAAATAAGTTATTTAATTCACGAATTTATCTCTTTGTTTCATCTAGATTCAAAATTTTTCATAACTTTGTTTTAGTGTGTAATCTAGGCCATTAAACTTATCACCGTCACGGCCTAGATAGACTCGATCTAATCCGTATCAACATGCCACCATGACATAGCAGTTGGATCCACACCTCGTTCTTAACCTCATGTAGATACTTAATCGCAAATAATCGTTAGTCTAGCTCTTTTACCCAAGGAGCATTAGCTTTGGCCTTGCCGTCATCATTGCCTATAACAACAAGGTTTTTGATGTGAAGGAACGTAAATGCAAAGATTGAAGATGACTAGTTGACGAGTTAGATGTAAGTATCATATTAGAGTGGAACGTAGATAGAGGAAGAGAGCATGGAGTTGGAGCTTAAAAAGAAGGAAAAAGTCTATTTTTGTCCATCAAATTTTTGGCGATGTCTGAGAATGTCCATCAAACTCCAAAACCATATGTCTTTGGCCATCTAACTTTTAAAACTGTTTATATTTGACCATCAGACGTTTTGGTGGGTTTGGTGGGTGATTTCACCAATGTAGACACTATGTGGTGGGGCCCATTTGTCAGCCCTCTTGTCTCCTCTCTCTCTCTCCCCCCCACCCCACCCACAATTGTCGTCTATGCTCACGCTATGGCCGCCATACGCTAGGGTTCTATCGTTCTGGAGTGCGTTGTGATCAGATCCTAGAATACGATCGAACAGACAGAGGCTATCCGGGCCAAGAGTCGATCGAGCAGATTAGGCTTCGCTGGCTCCCTCCGTGGTTTGCTAATTACGGCCCATCAACATGAAACGAACGAGAGCCTAGTCAAGTACCCATCAGAGGACCAACACGCATCAATGTATGCTACATACGTATAAGACATCAATATTATTTCAGTTGTTTATATATGGATGTTTAAGTATGGGCGTATGGTGGCTGCCAAGCCTTGCCAGATTGCTGGCTCTGCCACTGGCTCGAATACACAGCGGCAGCGAGGCATCGGAATTGCTAGCCATGGACGCGGCGGCAGCGGCGGTCACGTTTCCAGCGGGGATGCTCCCCTGCTCCTCCTCCTCGCCCTCGCTGTCATCCTGCTCCTCGCCGCGGCTGCTGTCCGAGCGATGCGTGGCCAGGGGAACCGTTGTGGCGCGCCGAGCCCGTCGTCCCGGCCGCTGCTCGGCCACATCCACCTGCTCAGCGAGCCGCGCTCGCTGGGCGTTGCTGGTGTCGTCGCACGACGCCGCCGAGGAGTGCTTCGACGCGTAGCACGACGCCGTGCTGGTGGGCCGGCCACGGGTCATGGGTGCTGACGGCGATCAGCTCAGGTACGGGTACACGATGCTAGTGTGGGCATCCCATGGGGACCATTGGCGTGCGCTGCACCGGCTCCTCACCGCCAGCTCCACTGCAGCACTGGCGGTGGCACCAAGGTGAAGGTAACTCTCCGTCCTAGGCAGCAGTCGCAGGCACAGCGGCTACTGGCGGAGGGGAGAGAGAGGAGAGAAGAAAGAGAGGAGAGGGAGAGACGAGAGAAGAGGGCTAACAAGTGGGTCCCATCAACACATTGCGTCCACATCAGCAAAACCATCCACCAAAATCGTCCGATGGTCAAATATGGACGGTTTTAAGAGTTTGATGGCCATTCTTGGACTTCGCCAATAGTTTGATGGCCAAAAATAGACTTTTTTCTAGAAAGAATCGATTGATAGAGCATGTAGATAGAAACGTCAGTGACCAACATATAAATTGATTGGTGCTTGTTATTAGGATCTAAATTAGTATGACAAGTTCAAGAACCATAAGAGTAGAATTTTAAGAGTCTTAGATCTAGAATAACCTCCTAAGACACGTCATTAAGGTATTTATAAATGCATTTTTAACAAGATGTTTGGTCATCTCAGTTTCATTTCATCCCACGAGCGGCAAGCTCGCCGCGAGGCAGAAGCCGCAGAACACAGTCACAGGTGCGCCAGCGCCACAGCGCCAGCAGCCCGCGGCCGCCGTCCCGCGTTATCCGGAATCAAACCCCCTCACTCCCAACCGTGGCTCCCTCTCAGCGCCAGCCGCTAGCGGCATCCGACCCCATCCCGCGCGCCCACTAGGGTTTATCTCCAGCGAGGCTGGCCGCGGCAATGGCGCTCGCGCGCCCGTCCTCCGCGCTCCTCTCCTGCTCCACCTCCGGCTGCCTCCGCCGCCTTAACCCGCGCCTCATCTCCGCCGCCGCCGCCGCCTGCCGCCGCCCGGCGGCGTGGGCCCCGCGCCGCGCGGCCCGCAGGTTCTGCGCAGGTAGCGGCTGCTGCTGGCTCGTCGAGCTTGTTAATTAAATAAATTCCGCGCCTAGAATGGCTCGCCAGCTGACTGACTGGATTGCTTGGGTCTGCTCCGTTGCAGCGGTTGCTGCCGAGGCGGATGTGTTCACCTCCCCGGAGGTCGCCAAGTCGTTCGACTTCACCAACGAGGAGCGGATTTACAAGTGGTAATTCCGCGTGCCTCTGAGCAATTTTTGCTCGCTCTTTCGTTTTCTGGTTTCATTTATGAGCATCTGTACTGATCCTCTGATGCAGTACTAATGTACTATGTTGTTAGCTGTTACCCTTCAATTTTGAAAGTGGGTCAATGTGTACTTTTATAGTTATATTGCTTGTTAGTGGTTATAGCCAACGATTTAGGTACTCACCTGTCCATTCCTTATTGTGGACTCATGAGCTAGAAAGGGCAAGTTAGTAGGCATATGAATTTAACTGAAGTCCTGATGTGGCAGTGCATTGTCAGTTTTTCCCAGCTTTCAGCATAGAGCCATTCGTTTTTTTCCCCATATTTGAGAATTCGCAATGGCATCTTGTTAGTTAACCAGTATTGGTGGTACATTGGTAGCTAATAGCTTGCTGGGAGCATCATATGCCTGAACATAATTTCTGCTGCACTGCTATTATTGAATGTTAATTGGTACTTTGGAAACATGTAGCTTAGGATAGTATACTTTGGATGACTGTTTTTTTATAAGGAAAATAAAATAGTACTTGAACATTGGTCCACAAACATTTATGAATTTGATGTTTGTTTGTTGCCTATAACTCCTATTTCAGTCAAGTATGAATTCATGATGTAATACAGTATAGTTGTTTCTGTGCTTCAACAAACTTTCCTTATACATGATGCTTTATTAGGTGGGAATCTCAGGGATTCTTTAAGCCTAACTTTGACCGAGGAGGAGATCCATTTGTCATACCGATGCCACCACCAAATGTTACCGGGTCACTACATATGGGCCATGCTATGTTTGTCACCCTTGAGGTTGGATGATTAAATTCTAATGCTATTGTACTTATCCTGGTGACTAAATATAATCTGCAAACTGATTCCTCTCAATGGACCATGACACAAGTTGCAGATACTAGATATTAATATTGTGAACACTAGTCGATATTAGCTTTATTAAGCATTTATGATTTATGAAGTCTGTCTAATGCTAATCTCTACAAGCGCTGTGAACTACTTCCTCCGTTCCAAATTATAAGTCATTTTGACTTTTTTGATACATTCATTTTGCTATGCATCTAGTATAATAATATGTCTAGATACATTCTAAAATGGATGAACCAAAAAAGTCAAAGCGACTTATAATTTGGAACGGAGGGAGTATCATATAATAGTCAACCTGTTTAAGTCCGTTAGTTTACTTTAGAATCCTATATAATCTGTGTACAAAAACATCCTTGTAGTTGTAGCATCATGTAGTATGCAAACTGATAAACCTCAACTTTGCTCCCTTTTGTTTTTACTAAAAGAATCTACATTTCTTTAAGTGACTCAGGATATAATGGTTAGATATTTCCGAATGAAAGGGAGACCTGCACTCTGGATACCTGGCACTGACCATGCTGGGATTGCGACTCAGGTCTGTAGATCTTGTGGGATGTTTGATAGAAACTCAATTTGCGTTCAATGAATATTTCTGTATTTTCCCTTTTAACCTTTCGCATTTATGTTTCAGTTGGTTGTTGAAAAGATGCTGGCCGCTGAAGGTGTCAAGAGGACAGATATGACACGAGAGGAGTTCACCAAAAAAGTTTGGGAGTGGAAAGAGAAGTAAGTCTTTTTTCCTTTTAATCTAGACCAATTTGTGACTTCTTTATTATGCAACATAAAACTACTGGCACTGCTGATCTACCCTTACCTTCAATTACTTCTGGTTGTTTACTCATCTCTTTCTCTCTTTCTCTCCCTATACCTCTCAAGTCTCAAACTATGTTGTGTTCTTAAAATAATACATACCATTAGGATGCCAGTTATTCTGTTTTAGATCAATTAACGACTATTTTTTTAATTATTTTAACCAATTATTATGATTGTTTCATTAGTTCCATAAGAACTTTCATGGATAAGGGCTTTGACTCTTTTTAAAGATTGATTGTCAACAAAACCAATATGTTCTCATTCTAAAAATTGTTTCCTTTTCAGATATGGGGGCACTATCACTAATCAGATTAGGCGATTGGGTGCATCTTGTGATTGGAGTCGTGAACGTTTCACTCTTGATGAACAATTGAGCCGTAAGTCTTGCTGCTGGTGCTGTTTGTATTTAGTACTTTTCGATATTAATGTGTCATTAAGTTAGCTGAAAGCTACTAGCTTGCTTCCTGATTCGAAGGATTTCGTATCTATAGTTGTTTGTTGCGTATCTTCTACTGAAATTATCATAGTGATGAGGCAACTGGTTGCATGATGCATCCATTGTGTTGTTGTGTTACTTGCATATAGTCAGGACTCAGGACCATGATGGTGTGGGGTATTCCTTTACTCCCTACATGCTTTTTCTTCTTTCTTTCATGAATAGCTGAATGGGAACAAAGTACTCTGACCTCCTATGCTGTCGGCTAGATCTGAAGTTTCCTTGTGTGATTATGGACATTTGGGCACTGGTAGATTTTTCCCAGAGTTCTAAAAGAAGCTTTTATGCGATACACAAGGAACAAGTGCTTCCACATGTAACTGTTTGGTTGCTATTCAGACTGCATTGTAGGGCTGGTTAGGCTGTATAATCAGTTAATCATTACCAGGTGGATGACCAAATGAACGCCGACCGCCAGTTTGTAGGACCTTGCTTTGACCTAGATTTTGCAGAAGAAACATTGATAGGCTTTACTATCATCCTATGATTTTAAAACTACAGTGTTGGTAGGTTGAGTGTTGGACCAAAAGAATTAGGGATCCTTTGGCATACTTAGGTGTTCCTGGATTTGTTGTGTTTACTCCTTAATGTGGGGCGCCGTTAGTCTAGTGTTCTGTTTCCTTTCCCTCCCCTTTTTTTGGACATTGCACAGGACTGTCCTATCTATTAGTACAATGATACAAAGCTCTTATACATTTTTGAAAAAAGGGCGCTGGGGAGATGGTTATCTGTAGTTCTGTTCAATTAATGCATTGGTGGTTCTATTTTGCAGGGGCAGTTGCTGAAGCATTTGTTAGACTCCATGATAAAGGGCTTATATATCAAGGTAGAATAATTTATTATAGCTATCCTACTACAAGATGATCTTGAGCAGATATTTGTTCTGTTTCCCTGGTTGGCCTCTTCTCTGCCCTTAACCCCGGCCCCCACTATAATCACAACCTAATTTCCCCAGTCACTATTTCTTGTCTATATTAACATGCTCTGTACTATATAGCATAAATATTCTCCTATTTCTTGTATTCAGAAGAAGTACGAGCTACATCCAGATTCCCTGAAACTTGCATCCTAAAACAATTTGGTGCTTTTTACAGAAAGTGGCTTATGTGTCATGTGTGAGGTCTTACAGCTATTTTGCACTTTACAACATCAATATCCAGTCCAAACATTGTCACATGATTGTCATATTTGTTGACTGAAAGTTACAGAGCAACTATCTCCACCAAATGGAAACTCAATGGAAAGAAGGAACCATTTGTTACTTGCAATGTAATAAACACACATTGATCTGATAAAAGACATACTATTGTCAGTTTGTTCTGTACCTGTGTTGTCTCAAGTGTCACGTATGGTCCCTTATTTTATGCTTGGGTGTCATGTTGAGGATGGTCATGCTTATTATTCCTATTCTTCTCTTGGCAAGCAGCGCTCTAGTTGGATAGAGATTTAGGAATGTTTATTCTTTTGATTTGAATCCTATGATTTTATCTTGAGTGGTGCACTAGTTTTACCTTAAATCACTTATATAAATATTGGTTAATATATTTTTGTTCATTCACAGGATCTTATTTGGTCAACTGGTCTCCTAACCTGCAAACTGCAGTATCTGATTTAGTATGTGAAAAATGTTTGCTTTCTTTTCAATTAGTTAAACATATATCTGTCATATTTAGTGCAAACTCAAATAAAGGAAAATTGGTAACAGTACACAGAATGCTGCAAAGCCTCAGCATATCATCACAGTTCTGCATGTGGAAATTTAAGATTTGATTCTGACATGGTTTTTCTAATCAGGAAGTAGAATACTCTGAAGAACCTGGAAATTTGTATTTCATCAAGTACCGTGTTGCTGGTGGAACCAGGTACTTTTCACTATACCGTCTATGTTGCATTGAGACATTTCATTATTTGATTGTCAATGGACATTTCATTATTGATTTCGTTTGACACCAGATTCTTGTCTCCATCATGCAATATTCAAATTTTCACTTTCTGGAGAATGACCGCATGATGTACAATTGACCTTTTATTATCTTATAATATGAGAAATCAAGCAATATTATTGACACTGTATATTGATGAAAATTGCTTACAAATATTTCGTTTATGCTTGGTGCAGGGATGATTTTATGACTATTGCGACCACGAGACCCGAAACTCTATTTGGTGATGTTGCAATTGCTGTTAACCCAGAGGTACGAGTTCTCCAGTTTTGTGCAGTAATGTTTTCTCATATTCTGTTATAACTATGTCAAGTTATTTGTCTCTCAAACAACTAGTTTAGTAGAAATCTTATCTCTAGTATGTCAATTGGCAATACAGGATAAGCGTTATGCCCAATATGTTGGCAAATTGGCTATTGTACCATTGACATGTGGGAGACATGTCCCTATTATTGCTGACCGGGTAAGCACAAAACTGAATATCATTTATGTTTGAAGCAATTTCAGAAAGGGCATCGCAACATGAATCAAATATAGGTACACAAGATGCCAAAAACAACTCATTAACATGGTTCCATTGTTCTCTTATTTGATACGCTTGTTGTTATTTGTAATCAAGAAAGTGCTACTGATGCTTTCTACTTCACTGGCTCTACTTATGCCGAATTGCCGATCATTCCATTCCTAGTTTGGATGAAGTCTTTGGCTCTTCGCTTGATCTGCTCGTGTGCATGCTTTACATAAATGCTTCATTCTTATATGTTCTTGTTTAGTAATATGCATACTTTCCATAGTTCATGGCTTCATGCTTCAGTCAAATAGATCTAGAGATAGAAAAGAGTGCTTAAGGGAGGTACTGTGGCCTTCCTTGTGCTTTAAGAGAAATAGTTTCTTTGGAAGTGCCCTTTTTCTATGAGTTGCATGATTCCTGTGAAATGTAACTACTGATTCTATGATTAACAGTGTGTTGATCCAGAATTTGGGACTGGGGTGCTGAAGATTAGCCCTGGACATGATCATAATGATTATCATATTGCTCGAAAGCTTGGGCTGCCAATTCTTAATGTCATGAACAAAGATGGTACGCTAAATGATGTTGCCGGAATATACAGGTATGTATTTTCTCTCTCCAAACAGAACTGTAGTTCTCTTATCTGTGATTTATTTGTTCATGATTTTTCTGTGTAGTTTCCTCTTTATATTCATGCCACGTGATTTATGAAGACACTGAATTTTGGCTTCTTATAGATCCATATATGCTTCTCTGTCATATAGTTTTAATATGCCTTCTATTTAATGGAACTGAAACAGTTTAATAAGGACCTGCTTAACATAACCTACAGGACTTTGTATTCGAGAAAGTTTGGGAGAGAGTGAGGTACCCTATTTGTGGCTTTGACCTTTTGTACAAAATCTGTAATTAGTTGATTTAACTGCTGCATGTAGAAAAGGAAGTGCTATTTTTTTTTTTGCAGAAATCCTTTCTATGCCTTTGTGTGCCACATGTTTCTTTTCACTAACTTCCTTTCTTCTTTTTTCAGTGGTATGGATCGATTTGAGGCCCGAGAAAAGTTGTGGTCTGACCTTATTGAGACTAACTTGGCAGTAAAGAAAGAACCTTATACACTTCGAGTCCCTAGGTCTCAACGGGGTGGTGAAGTGTGACCCCTTTCCTGTTCTTAGTGATATTTTTTGCTGTTGATATTTTCCATAGGGTTTGATGGATGATGGACCTACTTCTGTTTGATCCTAGGTGATTGAGCCTTTGATTAGTAAGCAATGGTTTGTTACAATGGAGCCATTGGCTGAAAAGGCTCTCCATGCTGTTGAAAATGGGCAATTAACCATTCTTCCAGAGAGATTTGAGAAAGTACTGCATGAATGCACTTTACTCTTTAGAGAGAGTTATCTGCTTGTATGATTAAACTATCGCCCTTTGCGTTTTTGGTGTGCTTCTGCAGATATATAATCACTGGCTAACAAACATAAAGGATTGGTGTATAAGTAGACAATTGTGGTGGGGTCATCGTATACCAGTTTGGTATATTGTTGGAAAGAAATGTGAAGAAGACTATATTGTTGCTAGAACCGAAGAGGAGGCACTTGCAAAAGCTCAGGAAAGATACGGAAAATCAGTTGAAATATATCAAGACCCTGATGTTCTTGATACTTGGTTCTCAAGGTCTGTCTTCCTCTGCGAAATTTTTGGTCCCATTTTTTTGTGTCATGTACTAGTTTATTGCCTGATTATTTTCTATTTGAAATTTTTTTTTGGGACTAGAAGTTCTATCTTGGGACTAAGCATCTCTTTATAAACACATTTCTTGTAAATTTTGAAAGATTTATTTTGGGTTTTCCTTGAATAACATTAAATGCTTCATGAGCTTCATATTTTGAACTACTTACACTGTGGAGTATGCCTTTTCTCCTTTCTCTGCATTATATAACTGATCGACATGGAGCTTATCTGTATGATTACTGATCTAAAGGTGGGAGCCTCACCTGCTAGATGCTAGGTTCGTTTAGCCCTGCCTTATCAGAGCTGTCAACAAACCAAGCTGGAGTGAGCCCAGGGTCGAGGTCGTCACACTATGTAGTCAAGCTCGAGCAAGCCCATAGTGGCTGAACTTATAATCCAGCTTGAGTTTGGCTTAAACAGTAATTGGCTATTGCATATCTATCGCTAGACGACAGCAGTGCTGCGAGGGAGAGGAGTTCTCAAAGGAATCATTACATTTTCGAAAAGACATCAATGAAGATTTAAGATCTGCTTCAATGGACAAATTGAGAAGAAAGGAGCAAAAGGAGAGAAGAAAATATTCATGAGTCATGATGGGAGTGTGCATGGCAGTCCGGTACATCGTCGGTGAAGGGGGAGATGACAAAGGTAACTGCCAGACAAGGAGTGGAGATGAAAGGGGAGATTTGGTGCTTCCTCGCCGCTCAGGCCTTGGTGGTGATGAGTTCAACATGGGGAAGTGGCATCACAAGATTCTCACTCTTGGGAGGAATTTGGTGGTTTGCTTGATTGTAGTTGGTCCTTGGGCCAAAAGACCCTTTGGTGCATGGAAACAAAGATAGTAAGGGAACAGACTAGCGATAGAATGCAGGGACAAGCCTAATAGAGCTACTCATTAAAAGCTTGTCAGCCTGGTAGAAGATCGAGGTTAGCTCATTTATTAGTTTATCTGTGCTCGAAATGTGCATTTAACTAGTCGAGTTTGAGTAGCTTTTGAACCTCGAGCTTCTTTCACAGCTCTACTGTGTAAGCTGGGCACTTGGTCTTGACTGGCCTTGCACCTATCCCTTTTTCGAAATACTTCATACTAGTACATGAAGTACAAAAGTTCAATGATCTTAGATCCTCTGTACCCCTGTGGCTTGCTCCTTTTGCTGGCCACTTGAACACTGTTTTGCCCCCTTTTATCTGATCTTTTGTTTTTCTTGTTTTTGCTGGTCACTTGAACACTGTGTTTGGGTCCACACTGATTTTTTTATCCGTCAAAATGACTACCATAGTTTCCGTTATTTTTAATTGTTGCTATTGTCCTGCAGTGCTCTGTGGCCTTTCAGCACGCTTGGTTGGCCCGATCTTTCCAAGGAGGATTATAATCATTTTTATCCTTCAACTGTTCTGGAAACAGGGTATGTTATTTTTGGCAACAGTTTGATTTACCTCTTCTTCTTTCAATGGATTAATACTTGTGCCAAGTTTCTGTTCTTTACATTGATGCCTGAATCTTTCCTTCACAGCCATGACATTTTGTTCTTCTGGGTTGCACGAATGGTCATGATGGGAATTGAGTTTACAGGATCAGTACCATTTTCTTATGTCTATCTTCATGGTCTTATCCGGGATGCTGAGGTGAGACAAGGCACAATATATGTTTTGTTGTTTTCAGGGGCCAATAGTCAAGGCTAACCTTTTCTTGTGCTGCAAAAGCCAAAAGCCACATGATCAAACTTCTAAGTCAATAATATTATGAAAAGGGCATAGGTAGTTCTTGGAACCATTTTGTAATGACATGTTTGATTTGACGAATGGAGTGGTCCATCATCTTCTCACTCGCTTTTTTGTTTGGTTTGTGGAACAGAATGGATTGATCCACCACCATCTCACCTCTAGCAAGCTAATAATTAGTATAACTACAAGGAGTGGGGTCATTCCGCCAAATTTCATGGGATCAATTCATGATACACCACCTCATGTAGGATTGCTGGTTCCTCAAACTAAATGCTCCCTAAATGACATGATTACCCTATTCCTAGGACCTACTATTTGCTGCAACCATTGCCTGTTTGCCACATGCTGCCCACCTCTTAGGATTTCCATCGAAAAGGGTACAACTTTACAAGGGATGCATTTTTTTGTGGGCCTCATGTTTTTTCTACTTGTAAGCTGTAGACACTCCATAGCAGCTGGCCATTTGTTATATCTTCATCACTACAGATTTCAGGTCGGAAACCAAAAAATCTTTTACATGATGGGGCAACAAGTCTCATTATCTAATTTATCCTGAATCCTGATGAACATGTTAGATCAATTGACTAGGCCCTTGTGAAATCTGTTTGATGTGGTCCTAGCTTTAACATTCATCTGAGATGCTAAATTACAAGGTGCATCGTAGGGTCGAAAAATGTCGAAGACATTGGGGAATGTCATTGATCCCCTAGATACCATCAAAGATTATGGGACAGATGCTTTGAGATTTACACTATCTTTGGGCACTGCAGGCCAGGTTTGTTTTTTCCATACAGTATTTCTTATTTCATTATTTGTTGTGCAATAAACTGTTCCGTTGTTAATACACCTTTTTTACTTCAGGATCTCAATCTCTCTACAGAAAGGTTGACATCAAATAAGGCTTTCACAAACAAGCTGTGGAACGCAGGCAAATTTTTGTTGCAGAATTTGCCTGATAAAAGTGATGTCTCAGCATGGGATGTCTTGTTAGCAAATAAGGTTGATCAATGAACTTCCAATTGCATTGATACATTCACTAAATTTATGTTTTAGGTTTTAAACTGTTGCTAATACGTTTGCATCTCTTTGTCCAGTTCGACTCAGAAGCATCACTCCAGAAACTACCATTGCCAGAATGCTGGGTGGTAAGTCCATTAATTAATATGTTAAATTATTTGGCCTTGTGTAGTTTGTTGATGATAAGAATAAACTATAATCCAGGTTACAGAACTTCATGAACTCATCGATAAGGTCAGCAGAAGCTATGACAAGTTTTTCTTTGGAGATGCTGCTAGAGAAATATATGATTTTTTCTGGGGGGATTTTGCTGATTGGTAAGGTTATGTAAAACCCTATGCTCCAATAAGTTTTCTGGTTCCATAGGTGCATATTGATGAGAACAAATATACTCCATCTGTTTCAAATTGTAAGTCATACAAGTTTTGTCCTAAGTCAAACTTCTTTAACTTTCACCAAGTTTATAGGAAAATGCATTAACGTGTACAATATCAAATAAATGCACTACCATTCTACCAAAATATGTTTCATGGTGTGTCTACATAATCTTGTTTGGCAATGACGAGGATAGAGGGAACTAAAATTTGCTCACTTTTGTCTGCATTACGTGGTAGAAACCAGGAGCTGATGGTAATCCATGTACTAAACCTTATATGTTGTTTGATACAAGGGCCTCTGCCCTTAACTGGGTTCCATTTTCCTAATTATTAACATCATTCATATTCTTGGTCATTTTTGTGCATGTAGTGTTTTATGCATCTCATGTCACTGCTCTTTAGGAATGAACAGAAAGAAGGTTTAGCTTTTGATTAGAATGACATAAGATCTACCATGCCACTGTACTTGAATTATTGTTTTCTTTGATAGATATTGGATTTGAACTACAACCAAGGATTAAGCTTCAGTTGTATACTAAGAATTCATCAATTGATTGCCATTCAGGTATATTGAAGCTAGCAAAACACGGCTTTACCACTCAAGTGACAAGTTCGCTGCTGCTACCACCCAGAGTGTTCTGGTGTATGTGTTTGAAAACATACTGAAGTTATTGCATCCCTTCATGCCATTCGTCACTGAAGAATTATGGCAGGTATCGACACAACTGTTGACTTTTATTTCAATAAATCTATCACAACCCTCATCATCATCATCAGTAGAATATTATTATTGTTCTTATTTCAGGCATTTCCATACAGAAAACAAGCGCTTATGGTTACTCCCTGGCCTACCATTGACCTTCCTAAGGATTTGAGGTCCATCAAAAGGTTCCAGAATTTGCAATCGTTGGTAAAACTTTGCACTTGAGATTTACTATCTCACTTTGGGAGGCGCGATAGTTCATGGTAGCCATTTTATTTAACTGCCAATATGATGACAGATAAGAGGAATCAGAAATGTTCGAGCAGAATATTCTGTTGAGCCAGCTAAGCGGATATCAGCTTCTGTTGTTGCTACTGCTGATGTCCTGGAATATGTATCGGTAAGTTTGCAGGTCCATTTTGTTTGTGACAGTTAATTGCATGATCTTTTTTATGGTGTGATTTTTCAAGTAGTTTGAAGCAGGACATATTTTGATAGCAGGAGCAATGAATATTTTTTAATATACATCAATTCCCAAATCAAAGTTGCTACAAAAAAAAGGTCTAGTTCTTAAGTTTAGACAAACTCACACTTTTGTCAGCTTCCCTGCATCCCGATAGTGTGGAAACCATTCAAAGATATAAGTCCGTCTAGAAAAGGATGCAATAGCATAGTACCGAGTCAAACTATTTTAAATTTGACCAAGTTCATAAAAAATATCAATATTTGCCCAATAAGTGTCACTAGGTTCATCACAGAATGTACCTTTTCACAGTATACCAATTTTGTTTCATTAATTTTAATCCTCTATTTTGCATATGATTTGGTAAAAACTCTCAATAGTTTGACTAATGGAGGTATTAGAAAATACTGTTAAACATTATCATCCTGAATTGTTTATTTTCTTGCACAAACGTTTTACAAATGTGGGGTATACATGTACCTCTTGTCTCAGGAAAAAAAGTCTTTAATCATTCTTTTTTAATGTTCCCTTCTTTTTCATGGCCTTTATGCCTGCAGGAGGAGAAGCAGGTCCTAGCTTTACTTTCAAAGCTTGATGTTCAGAATGTACATTTTAGTGAATCAGCACCAGGTGCGTCCCTTGTTTGTGTTCAAACGCATCCTTTGTGCAGTTTGCCAACTACGTGTATCCTAAATTTGCAGGTGATGCAAACCAGTCAGTTCACATTGTTGCTGATGAGGGTTTGGAGGCGTATCTACCTTTGGCTGATATGGTTGACGTTTCTGAAGAGGTTAAGCGGCTCTCCAAACGGCTCTCCAAGATGCAAGCAGAGTATGATGCTCTTGTTGCCAGACTCAATTCCCCAAGTGTATGTGCCTATTTCTACTTGGTTCACTGAGATATTTTACTGTTCAGTGTCCTCTCCGTCCCTTCTAATCATGTAGTTATTTCGTGGTGCAGTTTGTAGAAAAGGCCCCTGAAGATATTGTTCGTGGAGTTCGTGAAAAAGCGTCTGAGGCAGACGAGAAGATCTCTCTAACTAAGAATCGTCTCACTTTTCTGCAATCAACCATCTCCACTTTAATAAAGTAATCCACGGGGATGCCATTTTGATCGATGATGGGACGCCGCACAAACCTGATTGTTAATAGTTTCTGGTTAAAAGGATTAACAACCTCAAAAAGAATTTGATAGATTGCCAACGAAGCTGTGTCGTGTCCAGCAGTAATGACATGCATTCTTTCTAGTTCCCATCTGTTCTGCCTCTGCAACTTCTAGTGTACATTCAGCTAGGCGTATATTTCAGCTTTAGAGCCTTTTTGGAATGCCCTTAGTTGAGGTAAATTTTGCCTGGCCATAACATTTTATTTCGATTCTGAGTTTTTCTACACCTTGCATATACAATCAACATTGTTCAAGCCAAACTTGTACGGGTACATATTAATTATGATCCCTTCAAGATAGTTTTGTAAGATGGATACACATTATTAATGTCATTATATATTTTGTAAGATGGGTGCCCATTCATAAATAATTTCCAGCATTATTTGGTTTCTGCTGATGCCACTGTTGTGCAGCAGTGAGAACTAATCTTCAGATTTTGCAAGGTAGACGCACGTTTTTATTGTGAATTATTATGTCCAGTCGGTTATTATTGCTGTGGGACAGTGAGGGATATTCATTGTTTGGCCCGGTGGGCAAAATATGGCAATCCATGACGTACGGAAAACCAACAACATAACCCAGAAGGGACGAGTCACATAGTAATACATAAAAATCATGATTTAGGCACGTAGACGTTAGTCTCAAATGCTCGTATCCGTAGCTAAATCTTTAAAAATATCCCAGGTCTCTCTTAACCGACGTAAAAAAAAACCAACCTTAGTAGCAATATATATCGTCGCGCAAAAGGTGAGCCAGGCGCAAAAACACAATGCTTGGTTCGTTAACAAAACAAAGATTTGGCCAGGCATAATTTTGGCTGTTATTTCGTTTTGCTACCAAAAGTTGCCAACCTCACATTTGGCATGCCAATTTTAGCAATATTTTCTCCAACTTCTGATTTGCCTATTTGCCACATGTTTGACATGGCAAAATTTGCCATCCCCAACTTTTGTCATGCCAAATCTTTAGCAATTCTTTTTCCCAACTTCTGATTTGCCTATTACGGCAAACCATAAAACATACCATGTCTTCCAGTTTCAGGAAACATCGGGAAAAAAGCAAGCAGGAACGAAGCGACGTGGAAATGTATCATTGGAATTACAAACACCATGTAATTGTTAACAACCGACTTGTACACTCCGCATCAGTAATATACAGCAGGACAAGTACCCTCAACAGCTCAAAGGCCTCCTAGCACCACCTTCAGAACAAAGTGATCGACTAAAACGTCGGCTATTTGACTGTAAAGTCACCTAACGAGAAATACTGGCTTATATCTACTAAAGACAATTGTTCGGTGGGGGTCATCTCTGCACAACTTTATATATCCAGGGCAAAACAGGGAAAGATGAGAAGCCGCTCGATCATACTTGAAGTCTCCTCTGAACTAGCTCGACAGCTCCAGCGAAAAATCTGAGCAACATGCCCGGATTATGGCACACTTTATTTCAAGCCAGCAATTTCAGCCTTGCTTTGTATTGAGCGGCAGCTCATCGCTCAACTTCTAACATGCCTAGTTATAAATTTTTACAGGTCTCTCGAATGAATGCCGGTTCTGCATCATTGACACATATTAGCCATTACAGACCACAGAAAAAAGGATTTGTGAAATCAGTAGAAATGCAAAAACCATGGAAACAATGTGCTAACTGTACCTGATTACCCGTGTGTGCCTTCCTAGGAGATGTGTCTGGATGTTCCAGTCCAAAATACTGCTCCCAAGCTCCATACATGTTTCTCTTAATAAGGTTAAATGCCAAAAAAAGAAGATAAAATTACGATACTAGCAAGATAGAACTATAGATATTCAGCGAATAGATATAAAAGCTTGATTGTACCTGGAATTTTACGGCTACAGTATCTGAATCTTCAAAATAGTCTGGACGACCAAGTGAAATGTATGCAAACTTCCACTGTCCAAATAACAAAGTATGGTTACTTACTAGAGAATGTTAACAAGCAAACGAACACTGAAACCAAATAACACTACTGTTCATGTAATTGAGCAAGACCCGACCAGATGGTTCATTACTTCAGTAATTGTGAACCAGTAACACGACAATTGAAGGGTTTGAACCAGAAAACCATGAAGTTTGACCTTCAAAGACTGCCGAGGTTGCCGGCACTATGGTTTTCACATGCATAAAATCACCAAGATAAGACCTGAAGTCTTGTACTCTTGTATAATACCAACATCTCTATTCATATTTTTCATGGCATAGAAATGATTTCTTAAAGTAGCTACGCTAATCGTATAAGATTAGACATTAGACACCAAGCTGAAATGTCAAATATCATGTACAAAAAGAATACTTCTCTGTTTAGCCTGTTCTTAATGATGTCTTAATGGTCACCATACTGAAAAGCATAAAATATTAAAAGAATAGAAATGCTAGGCAATAGTTACTTAGGCAGTGGGATGACACCTAACAACTAAGCAGCAACTTATGTGGATGGATACTAATGTGGGTCTCTGGAGAGGCCAGGCTAGAGAGTAAATTCAGTGCTGAAAACTGGCCACCTCGCCAGTATGCATGTTCCAACATCACTTCTTATTCTTAACAAGATCAAGCAAGACATCAAATGGTTTAAGAACAAAACATAACAAGGGAGTCAGGAACCTAAACATGGAAACAGATAAAGAATTACCTTTGAGAAATCCTCATCTGGAACCTTAAGCTTTTTCTGTATACGTTCTTTGATAGAAGATAGGGTCTCATCCTCACGAATAACCATAAAGAAAGGCTCTCCAAAGTTCTGAACTTGCTGTTGAGAACAAGGGAAATATTCAGCATAGTTTTAACTATATAAACAAATTCGCTATTAAGATCAGAACAATTGAACGTTCACAGTTATTGAATAGCAGTATTGCTCTCCCATCCATGTCACATATCCTATAGTATTTTTCAGAAATTTGAGAAAGACTAAGCATTATAATGTCAAACATATAGCATAACATGGCATAGAAAATAGTAACTAGTGTATCCAAAAGTAGCACTGTAGCAATTTATCAACTTTTACCGTATAGTAGTTACTAAAGATCCCTGTCTTAAGTTGACACATACATACCTAAGAGACAAATACTAGAAATATGTGAACAAGATGAGAATAGATAGCACTTATTTTCAATAGATATCCAACAAATAATACTCAGACAAAAAAAATTAAGTCATGACAAAAAAAGAGAACTCCAATAATAACTGATGGTGAGGGTGCACAGCAACACCACACACGGTCCCACCAAGGTAGGATCAGTTCCTAGCAGATGTAGAACCTGCTTAACTCAGTGAACGTGTATAACATGCAAACCCTGACAGCGTACAAAGTACAGATTTATCTAAAAGAATGAGGAAATTCCTTGGCCCTAAAAAAAGAGTTACTTAGTTTCTTGGCCCTTTTTCTCGAACTTGCTCATTTGGCCCTAAACGATTTTTTTCTTTGGTTTCTTGGCCCTTCCGTTAGTTTGAAGGGCTAACTGTGTTAAGCTGTACGCGAAATGACCCTTATACCCCTGGTGCCCAAGGCTATTGTTCACAAGTATTTCAAGCTGCCTCTACCAATAATTTCCCAAAATAATGTACAATATTTTTAAGCGTGAAACTTTTTTTATTTTTTCAATAATTATTTTTTTAAGCCAAGGGTAAAAGAGTCATTTCATGTACAGTTTAAAACCATTAGGCCAACAAACTAACAGAAGGGCCGAGAAACCAAAGAAAATTTGTTTTGAAAACTTTTTTATTTTTTCAATAATTATTTTTTTTAAGCCAAGGGTAAAAGAGTCATTTCATGTACAGTTTAAAACCATTAGGCCAACAAACTAACAGAAGGGCCGAGAAACCAAAGAAAATTTGTTTTAGAGCCAAAGAAGCAAGTTCGGGGAAAAAAGGGCCAAGAAACTAAGTCACTTTTTTTAGGAAGCCACAACACTGAGGCAAGAGTTAGGGGGAAAAAACAATGTAAGCAAAGTCATCCGACACTACTTGAGACTAAAGGTTATAATGTATGTGACCAAAAGAATTGCACCACTAGATTCTAGAACTCAAGCTGTATTGCTTTATATATAATGTTAAAATAATGACAGGACTGCAAAATTCAGATGGACATTAGCCAAGTTTCCATCATTACCGTTTGGTTTTGAGTATCTTTTGTAAAATGATATACATGAATCAAACGATCAAAGGGACCAAGGTTTTTCTCCTCCTCTGGAACCTAGAAAGAGAAGGCAAAAGTCATTGATAAGTAGAAGACAAATGAGAAATCCAATCTTGTTGTCAAGCATGAAATAGCATACCTCCTCTGCACGTAGTGTCCAGTACTGATCATTAATGTTTTCAATCTTTTCATTTGGTGCAAATACCTGCAGGAATTATTGTGGTTATATAAAAATAGCCTGTGAAGTTTGTTAGCATGCAATACATGCCCCACTTAGCTAAATGCTATACTCCTTTTGCCTACATGCCTCTAAGTACATACATACAGCATACTGCAACATAATTAAATGCAACTTGGCACCTTGTATATCTTGTGATAGAAGACCTCAAGTAATCTTAGCTCAGCATTGGGATGAGACAACTCAACCTGATATGATAAGACATAAGTTAACTCCACAAATGCAAAAGGCCCCATAATGAGAGTATGTCAAAATACAAAATAAGGGATAATAAATAGATACCTTCATTTTGATATCATTTAGCACATCACCAACAGTGCTGTTTTTTGGCAATCTTATACTGTGAACTGACACCTGATGATTGATAAAAACATATTTTAGGACTAACAAGCATACAAAGGTCAACAACAACAATTGAGAAAATCCAGGAAACAACCTCATCTTTTGTGGCATGATGATATGTAACTTTCAATGTCTTCAGCGCTTGTAATTCTGGAAGTGGAATGTCCAATACTTCATAGTACAGAATATCAGAAGTCTGATAGATGAAAAGATATGTTATTTTTCACTTTACTTGCGTGGAAACCAATTGCAAGTTTGTACATAGATCAAAACGCAGTGTAGCAACCTGGTTATAATGAATTAGCATGTCCAGTAGACGTTCAACGCCTCTGTACTTTATTGGTTGAGGCTTAGGCTGCTGTGAATAGCAATTATGTGATGTAAGACGAATTTTCGATGGGTCATCCACGCCAAGTTTTTCAGCTACTTTTTCCACGACTTCGTCATATGTGAAAATCTTTGACCTATATACAAAAAAGGGAAAAGAAAAGGTATCACTAGCAGTACGGAATATCGCAGATAACTAATCACAGCATGAGCAAATTCTTACATCTCAAGGCAAAAGCCGTCCTCCTTGGGCTTCTCCAGCGAACGGAAGTGCACCACCTGAATATTACAGTAGAATGAATTATATGATAGCATTATGCTGTATGTAAATCGCACCTATCACAGAATAAAACTTTAGAGCACAGTAGTATAGCAGTAGTACGCAAATGAATGTCGCAAACAAGATTACAAGCAAATCCATATAAATAATCATAGAGATGCTAAACAGTGTTTGTTTTCTTTTCTGGAGAAATGTTGTACTGCTCCCACAGCTTTGTGCTGTAACTGTAATTGATATTAGGCGCACAAAAAATCTTAGCCCAATGTTGTCTTAGGTCTTACATGTACAATGTTGGGTGCATTACATCTCAAATAGCATTGAATTCAGAATTCTAGTGCTTCTCCATTCAAAGATGTAGATCTTTTTAGATAAGTTTATACAAAAAATATATTAACATAACTACAAAATTTAGGTGTTTGTGCATTTTTCTACAAACTTGGTCAAAGCTAGAGAAGATCGACTTAGGGCATAACTAAAACAGCTTATGTTTTTTATTGGAAGGGAGTACATAGGACGCTCTAGATACCTGTCGGTTACGTATATATGTCAAAAAGGATGGGACATCAGGAAATCGATATCGGTCAGCACTATCTGGCTTTGAAGATTTTTGAAAACAAATTATGTCCCCGTCTTCAAGCTGCGAGCACGAACGAGTCCAGGTAAGAAAGCATCACAACAAGTATGATATTAAGTAGAAACAACCCAACACTCAGCATTACCTGGCAAGATCGAAACAGAAGCCTGTTCTCAATGTATTCACACATCACATTGGGCTCAAACTTAATTTCCTAGAGGTGATGAAAAAATGCATCAAGATAATGAAAGGGAATATACATGAATATCATCAGAGGCAAACACTAAGATAATGAACCAGAACAATGGGCATAAGGATTGGCAATGTAGGCTTTCTAAAAAACTATACTAACCTCATAAAGTTGAATATCATCATCTTGTGAAAAACCTGCCAACACCCTTAACTTTGGCAGAATGTCCTGTGGTCTTCCTGAAGCCTTTACAAAGAGCCTACCAATGTACCTGAAAAGTCCATCCAGTACAGGAGTAAATATGCAACAAAAAATCAAGTATCGAGTGTATGACAAATAGTACTGAGTTGGAATATATGAAAAGTACCGCAGCTGTTCCTTTTCAGGTTCATAGAGTTTGAAGAAAAGAAATATATCTTCTCTAGTCTTGTCTGGAAGAGGGAGAGGTTTAAGGTCCTACATTGCCAGCAAAAGAATGAGAACAGATCTTATCAATATGAAACTATATTAATGGGATGCTGAAATAAAAAGTGTGAAAATGTAGGCCCTTTTGTTCATATCTAACGATGCTCAAGTGAGGAAAACATTATTTCCTGCTTTACTTGCCAACAGTGCAGCACAAAAAAAATAGTGTGACAATTCTTTATGTGAGGCCAAGCTGGAAACAAGTTCAGCATGCCTAACTTATCATTAGCAAGCAAACACCTTACTAGTATGATCAAACTAGCCAAAGGGAGGAGCGGAAACTGGCATACAAACACCCTTCGCACCTAGAATAAATAATAGCACACAGGAAAGAAGCTATTACCAGTCCAAGTTCAACTTCCAAGAACAGTTTCAGCTCAGCGTTGTGGGCCTTGTTCACCAGTTCCTTTAGCTGCCCAACCTACATAACATGCTCTACATTAGAACTGGCATGTTCCTTTACAGTGACGATAAGGCAGCTAAACAATAAATCCTACAGTAAATTTTCTTCAAGAAAAGGCATACAGATTTTACAATGGATAGAACAGCATCAAAGTATCTCATTTGCAATGTGAATTATTGATGTTACAGTCAGGATGGTAAAAAATTTATCATATGGATCTTAAATGGTTCAACCAAAGCTGATGAGCCCACGAAAGGGCCTTTAGCTTACTGGTTACAGCACCTGAGTAGCACCCAGCAGACCTGGGTTCGACTCCCCGTGGGAGCGAATTTAAAAACAGGTCTGCATTATTAAAAAATCAAAAAAATAGGCATGGGGTTCCTATGCTAACTTCGATAAAAAAAAGCTGATGGCCCCAACCCCCCCCCCCCCCCCCCGGGCGTATAGTATAGTGGTACTCCAGTGAAGTGTTTCAACCATAACAAGTATTAATCAAACTAAGAAAATCAAGACCTTAACATCCAACATAAGCATACTCCTGTAAAGACACTTAGAAAACAGTATGAGAAACTGATGACTCAAATACACATTTGTAAAAATTAGTGTGCATCAGCTTTCCAAGCATGAGATAAATGGCCTAAAAACAGGGGTAACAAACTTCTCTTTCTTTTGTGCGTTTGTGGTGGGTATTCAGTAAGTCAAAATGAGTAAAAATGCTTCCCAGAGTGCAGCACAACATACATATTAAAAAAATAGAAAGGAACAATTGAAAAGGCATCTTTTTGTGTTTTGTCAAACTCAATGTGTAACAAAATCATCTTACAGTATGTGCTTCGTCTTGAGGAGACAATGGCCTGTTAGGTCGGTAGGTATGGTTTTGTCGCTTGGCCCACAGCCAAAATCGTTGAAATTGTGTAGGAATACCAAACTCTTTTGCTACCTCCTCCTGTAAAGCACTTCATGGATGAGTAATCAGTATGTATGAAATTCTATCCTATAAGAAATGAAAACTTATTATTAGATTAGATCAACCATCAAAATGATTCCTTAAGGTGTGAAATGGGGCAACAAAACACATTTCTTAAAGGTAATCTATTGTCACAGCATTTAAAGCTTATGGGCACTTTAATTCTTTTAGTGACCTATGAACAGCAGTTGGTTTGCCCGAGATAAACTCATGTGTTTTTAACACTGGTAAACCTACTTCAGTCCTTGAGTAGTAGCCAACAGATTGAAGATATACCATATTCCTTTGATAGGACAAGCTAAGATACACCCTCACACAATGTAATTACCTTGAATTGAGCAAAGGTCATCTGCTTTTGGATACGGAAGCTTGGAACTTTATCATGATCAACAAGATCAAAATATATGTCTTTCCCTATCTGAGCTTTCAAGTCATCATCCCTTGCAACCTATAGCAGGAGTGTAAGATAACAAAACAAAACAAAACAAGACGCTGAACCTATCAAAATGCATGCTCTATGCACAGAAGAAGGTTGACTGTGACACCTTGATTATGGTATAGAGGTGTGCCTCAGCTTTTTCCTTTTTCCGACGTTCCTTCTCTTCACGGTCCTTTTCCAATCTAATCTGAGAGCAGATTTAAGTATTAGAGCCCACAAAAGAAGACACCATGAAACTCAAATCTTAGGGGGCAGCTTACCCGAAGATGCTGTGCTATATCTTTCTCATCCACATTACAGATAATTTTATCCTTGTCACTTTCACGAATGTACACAAGCATGTATGCATTTGAATATTTAGTAAACTTGAACGGAGTGTTGTTTAAGCCAGGATTTGTCTGGGGTAGCTGCAAAATGGAATTGATAAGTTGTATTTATAAGATATCAAAGATAACAATTGTAGCCTTAGGAATCAAAACGCACCTCCTCCTCACCACCATACTGCTCTTCCAGTGCCCTCTTTGCATCTTCTTTTGTCACACGCTCATCATCAAACTTGAACCTGGGAATTTTTTGCTCCAGTGAATACTTGACGTGAACAAATGAACTAATCGTCAAACAAGTATATGTAAGATGTTTCTAAGATGAAGGAGGCATACCATTGATCAGAAAGTGTAGGTCGTATGAAAGCATAATAATGTCCACCATGAACACCACCGCTATGGACAAGAACACTGTAAGAGTAATCGTTATGAGCAGCATCGATATAAAAATATCAACAGAAATGCAACATCATAAATTGCATCCATTTAACACTTTTTATTAAATTTTAACTAAATCATCTACATCTCTTCTCATTGTAGCACTTTGACCTCCCCTTTTTTTTAACCATTGCTGTTTATCTGATCAAAACGATCTTATTGCTTGGATAGCTAAAATATTATCAACATCTGACAAGCAAGAAAATCTAAGCAACACATGACAATGTCAGCAACATCTCCTTTGTGATTATCAGAGTCCAGGAAATTCACAAAAAAAAAAAACATCTCGAAAAAGATAACCAGTATATCAATGCTCGGCATCTCTAACCACTGGGATTTAAAATCTTAATGAATCTAAGTAAACATAAAATTATCTAAAAATATATCACTAACCTGTGAAGGGTATAAAGATTACGCACATTCCTGTCAGCATCAGGAGATAAATATTTTCCATCATCTCTATCAAGATCCAATTGAAGTGGGAATTCATAGCGATCATTTATCTGTGGTTCACAACAGATGGTAAGGAACTTATAACATGCTAAAAATAAACAAAAATATGAAAGGAAACAAAATACTTCAGGAACTTTGTTGCATATAAACAAAATACATCTGCTCTATATGGGTTTTAAGATCCTTTATCCTTCTCTTTTTTGTGTTTGTTCTTGTTGGGTCTAATCTCTAGCCTACTCGACTTGCTTGTAACAGAAAGGCTTTATTGATGTTTGAAATGTGAAAAATGCACTTTCTGAAAAGTTAATGCGTATAAATATAAGTTTGGTTATTGTAACTTAAATTTCAAGTGCACACTTGTTGATATCATCTAAAGAGTAACTTAACAGTGGTACAACAGTCCAAAATGACAAATCAAATCACCAAAAATAATAGCTTCAATCAAAGAAAACAAAAGATACAGAGGTTAGACTTTTCCATAAGGCTACCGTGGATTACAAATTTAACAGCCAGATGCATGAGTTAGTATTTAAGCAGCACAGATTTTCCAGCTAATATTGACTAAAATAATTTTACCACAATCACCCTAGAAGATATCGTCGTTAGTTGTGAATGGTAGCATACCCACTTACCCAGGGTAGCAGTGCAATGCATTATCACAATATGGTCATTTTTTATGGAAGCCTATGTTTGACTTGACCAAAATAATTTAGCATTGCTTCGTCCAGTACATAGCGGGAACCAATTAGCAAACTGTGCTCAGTCCGGATGACACCAGATATCCAAAAATTTCACACCAGATAATTTGAGACAAAATAGAATAATCCAATGCCACATTATGCAGTATTTCTATTAATGTTAAATGCCTCTTAAGATCTCTCCTTAAGATAAGAAAACATATAATATATCATCATGACTTAAGAGCTTCTGAAATCCTAAAAAGCAAATTAATTGATTGAAGAAAAGGAAAACCAATTAGTGCACTGATACGAACCTTTACCATCGTGTCACGCATGAAATCATATTCAAAACGTTTTAGCTGAAGTTGCAGAACAGGAGGGAAGTCGATAAAAAGAACTCCTTTCTTCGCATCCTGAAACAAAATAATTTTTGTAAAGAAACAACACAGAGTGAAATGATAAATCCGTTTTTTTTGGGTTCCCACTTGTCAAATATTTTGTGGGATGCCATGAGCAGTAACTCAGAAGGGCGGCCCTGGTGCAGCGGTAGTGTCTTACCGTCTGTTACCGGAAGGTCCAGGGTTCGAGCCCCAGCCTCCGCACATTATGTGCGGGTATGGCTTGGCGCAGAAATCCCTTCCCCAGACCCCGCACAGCGCGGGAGCCTACGGCACTGGGTACGCCCATGAGCAGTAACTCAATTTACTATATATCATATATTGGTTTAAGCTTGTAAATACGGATGGATTACAATAGGAACCAAGCATGGTCGGAGGTCTAGCAGTACATAGCCACGACCCAGGTTTGAGTCCTCAAACTCAAATTTGGGTGTCTATTTATTTACAATTCCCCCTAGTACCTCTTAGGTTGGTCGGGTTTTTCTATAGGGTGGACTACTTTGATAATTTCTGGATTCTTAAGGAGTCATTTCTGGATTCTTAAGGAGTCTCTGTGCATATACTCAGTAAAATTATGGAAACAAGTGCTCAGATATCAGAGGGCTCTAAGGTCTGAATGTTTACATCATGATGTCTCAAACCAACAGGACTAGAAACAAGTACGAGCATGTGATATGATTACACTACCCCACAAATCTACCCACTGTGGATAATGTTATATGGCATGCTATGATTGCCTTGAAATGTTGAAAAGTTCGAACTTTGAGGATGCACAAGATGATCTTTACCCTTTACTTAACTGCTTTGTCAATAATTTAGCATTTTCACTGTCCCCCTTTACACCTGTGATGCATCATAGCAAAACCGTATACATATGATTTGAATGAATTCTGGTATTGAGTAGCATTCCCTGAGTTGCTTTAAGAACATAGTTTGTCCTTGTCTCGGCGATTCTATTTAGGTAGTCGCTGTTAAACAAATGTGAGCTTGGTTACATTTAACTTGATATTTTTCAATGGTCTGGTGATTATGCGGTCATGCTGCCTGAGAGGAAGAGGGTTTAACTAGCACAGGATCCATAATACTAACCTGCAGGCCATGCTTGTCAGCACGATACTTGTTGTCACCTTCCAGACGCTCCACTTCTACGTACTTATCAAATGAAGCATAGACATCCTGACAACCTTTGACATCAAGCTGGAGATCTGCATTAGAATATACAACTAGGTTAAACAACAGTCCAGCTTGAACTTTGCTACTCATGTGGAAACATCATCATCACTTGCCATAGAAGGATTCCTTTCTTGTTGATTTGAAATCCACATTGATACACTCAATGTAGTTCATGTGGTGCCCTTCAAACAATTGTTGTATTGTGCCCTCCACAACAGTTCCCTTGAATCAACATTTTACAAGCATAATTCAGTCAGAGCTACAACGGTTCAGTAAACAACATCGGAGGATATAAAAACGAAAGACCTTACAGACGTCAAACCTTCATCTTATCTTCCAACTTCTCAGAAAGAACTCTGTTCAATTCCTGCACATCATGTTGCATAAATGAATCATGCATATCCCACCCGAACGATTTTGTGAGCTCCTTTGTAGAAACACTGCTGTCATTATACTGCAACTTATAAAAGAGTGACTGCAGAGCTAATGGGATGCTTCCTGAGGGCATATCATTTTCTGTGGTGGGCATGTGATAAACAGCCTGGCAAGAGATATCTGCAGTTAGTTGTATCTATCCAAGCAGGTTGAGCAGAGGAGCAATGACATGTGAATTTCTTGTTTGTACCTTTCTGAAATACGGAATATGATACAGCGTCTGAAGAAGAGAATTCATATAGCAGGTAGCACCTTGATTTTTAAGACCAACATAGCCAGTTTCCTTTTTAGAGTCATAACTCCAATAGTCAACAACTTTACAGACGGCAACTTCGGCCTCCACTATACAGGTGTCATTTACAAGATAACCTCTACTGGGGTTGTAGAGTTCACCCAATGGCATAAATGAAGTGAAACCCCAATCACTTTCTCGAGCAGAGAACTGATGTTGTGTTTCTGCGAGAATTAAAAGTCAGAGACCTAAGTTTGTTAGTGAAACCTCCAGTATAGAATCCAAACAATGTCTTGACATGTGCTAGGTTGAAAAACAAGGGCATGACAAAAGGATGGACCTTTTCTTATTGTGAACTTGTTGTGAATCTGATTAGTCACAGAGAGGCTGAATTGTGCATATCTAGTCCATCCATAGGGCAAGACTCCAGAATCAGCTACATCCAAATACATAGATAAGAATTCAACATTATTTCCCCTAGGGAAAATCAAAATACGCCTGCAAAACAGAAAAGAATCCATCAATCAATTACCAATACCAAAAAAAGGGTAAAAGTAAACAGAGATTCTTTGTGCTAACACTAATTCAGAGTAAAATGGAAAGCAGTAGGCACTTACCACTTGTAGCCTCCAACAACAAAAACTTCGGAGTAGAGCTTCTTTGTGCTAACTCTTGATAGATTCTCAATGGTCCAGGTAAATCTCGAGATTGGTGGATCCTCTATCTGTTGGTTTTCCACAGTAGCAGCTGGCTCAGCAGGCACAACTGGCACGATGAAAAGAAGAAATCATAAATAGCTGATAAACTCAAATGCTAGGTCACATAACAAAAGCAGCAAAGAAAAGAACAAAAGAGACCAAATCTATGTGCTTTTGTCCAGAAAAACGTAGTAGTATAGTAACCGGAACAAGCAGATCCATCTCTAACCTACTGCAAATAGTAACCGAAAATGCACCCCCACGCTTAGAGTTCTCATGTCAATGTGGTTTTGCATATAAAAACAAAACTAAAGTCAACCCTGCAATTACTGCATGACAATTAAAAAAAACTTCCATCAACATAAAGACATCAAATGTGTGGGCACACACAATCTATCCAGCTTTAACCCCACTCAACACCTCAAGAATAGTGTAACAACAATAATCTAGTAACACCCACATATAAAATATCTACTCTAAGCTATAAATGAGTGCATAACGAAATGAAGAGACTACAAAAGACATTACAACTCCATACAGAATAGCAATACCAAATCATAGAACAAGCAAATAAACAATCATGATGTGTGTTATACAGCGATAGCTCTGGCCACAGCGCTTACAAGGGCGCCATTGGGGCGAAAGATCGAAAAATAATCAGCAGCAACGTCACGCATGAACAGCAGGCTGATAAAGTATCACAGCAAATAGGATACAGCAAAATGCAGCCTATCTAGGCAGCTGGTCTGAGTATCTACACACGACATGAGCCCACTGAACTAGAGATGGGCCAACCAGACCTTCCATTGGCTGCGCTCCATTGGGCAACTCCTGCGGGCCGTGCGGCACCAGCACCTCCTCTTCCTCCTGCTGTTGTTGCTGCGAGAGAAGAAAAAAAAAACACGAGAGGCACAATCTCAGATCCATTGCTCCAACGTTAAGCAGAGGCATCAAAACCCAAACCCTAGAATTCCGTACGCGCGCGCGCGGGAGGGCACGCCCTACACGCCACGCCAGAACTCCGACCCGGACGCCGACCCCAGAGCCCTAGGGCGACACGCCCGCCCCGCCTGACGGCCGGGACGCGCGCGGCGTCGCGGACTGCCGATGCGGCGGGCAGGTCCAGGGCGATTGGGCGGGAAATGAACGGAGGCGGGGTATTCCCCCTCGCACACGCTTACCTCGGCGGGCGGCGGCGAGGTCGTCATGTCCGGCGGGACGCGAGCGACGTGGCGCGGGGAGGCGGGTAGCGAGGGACGTTTGGGAGAGACGTGCGGGGCGACGGCGGTGATGTGGGGGCCCACCCGGAAGTGGGTTACGGGGGTTGTGGGGGACGGAGGTGGAGATCGCGAGGGGAAGGGGGGAGCGGAGGAGAGAGAAAGGGAGAGGAGAGAGAGAGACGATTGAGGTTTTGGACCCGTGGAAAGTTCCAGGCCTGGCTCGTGCGGGGGCTTAGGACGGTGCGCAGGTGGACGGCTCGGATGAAGGACAAGTGTGGGATGGACGGTCACGATATTATGGGCTCGATGCGGCGGAGCACCGGTGAACGAGAGGGACCCCGACAAGGTCTATTGCCCCCTTCTGACATCTGATACACTGTTGCATTTGCCCAACTAGTTTAAAAAAAAACTAGTTTTTCCAGTTGAGTTTGCAATTGTGTTCTCTTCAGATATTTCGAATTCAATATAATATGAATAGTTATTAGTTCTAAAATAACTTCTCTAATAATATTAATATATGTTTTGTAGCGTATAATAACGTGATGAATAGCCTCAAATAACAACTTTTTGTAATTGTAGAATGTGTGTATGAGATTAGTTCTTGAAAAATATAATAATTTTTCTCTTGCTTTCGTTAAATATAAAATAATATACTTAGAGGTAGCTTATACGGCAAGATCGGAGATGTCCTTATGATCAAGCTATATTTTTTTCCTTCTCAACTTATATTTAGGGTGCATTTGGCAACGAAAAATGTTCCAGATTCTCTATACAATCGTTGCCAACCACCAAAAAGGAGATAAATGGTTTATGGTTTTAGGGAGAGTCACTTGACCCTGACTCTCGTTTTGGTACCAGTCAAGAGAAATACCTAAAACCTGATTTTTACTGATTTTATTTAATTATAAATCCAACAAGCTAGCTAAACAGTTACACGGAGTAATTCTGGTTCATGGATCTAGATCTAAAACATTTTTCTAGAAAAAACTGAATCCCCACCAAATACATTCTTAATGTAGATACATTCTTAATGTAGTGCTCTTGATTATGATAAAAGTTTGCACATGATCTGTGCATTTAGATTTTATAGAGTTTCTAGGTCATCTAAAGGGAGTTACAAAACTCAGGTGATACAACCCGCATAAAAGGTTATCTTAAATGAGAAAAAAGGAATTAAGTTTGATTTATGCACCGGTAACCATTTGCCCACTAAGGTTATTGATAAATAGCTGAATTACCACACCCTCAATATGCAAAGCATCACTTCAAGGGTTTCAATTGATTACTTTCAATTGATCACTAAGGTTATTGATAAATAGCTGAATTACCACACCCTGAATGTTGATGTCGTACTGCCTTCCAAAATGTTGTCATTGATTTGCCATGCACAATTTGTATGACAAAAGCTGGAAAGTAGGACATAGTTTACAAGAAAAATACATATTTCTAGTATCTAGTGGTATAAAAGGTACGTAGGATAAGAATCTTGACATTAAACTGCGAACTAGCCACAGTTAGTTACTTTTTAAATTCTAGTGTGGCAATGGTTTTGTGATAATAACTACTGGAGTAATTAACTATACCATAATTATTTGTAAAACATTTGAAAATACCAGTGTGGACCCACTATTTTAATCTTATTTGCAAGCATTCAACTTGGTCGTGGTGGATATCTAAAGATTTAATGGACAGAATTTCAATTTGCCAGAAAAGGTACATTTGAGGTTTCACAAACCACATACATTAAGTTAAATGTGTTACACGGCCAGAGGAAGGATAGTTGTCTGAGAAGAACATGCCCCCAAGAATTCACCTCCTTTTGCCAGCCAGCAAACTACTCACTGTCCCTCTTCGATATCTTTAACAACAATGTTAAACTTGGAGCCAACTCCACAACCCCTCCCTTTGAGAAAAGTATTCCGAGTTCCCTTTCAACTTCGCTGCAGAAGCCAATAATAGATAACATCAGCAGTTCAGACTGTTCGGTAAACTGCAAACTCACTACAAGCTAAACGTAACAGCATCAATAAATTCTCACTTGTGGCCGCTGTGAGTTTTCATTGTCCATAGGTGGTTATAGCTTCTGGCCAGCACATACAATGGCTTGGAATCTTCTCTCCATGGGTTTGTCTCCGGTACTGAATCATCATGAAAGAACACAAAGTTACTAAATTTGAAACTAACACGTGCCAAATTATCATGCCTATTTACCACAAGGAGATTTTTTTAAATGACAACAGCTAACATTTGGAAGGCAGATAGCCTCTAACAGAACACACACAAGCACAATGGTTTTGGTGCATGAAAATTGACTTAGCCTTTTCTGTTTTCCTCTCATATATAGGCAGCCATGAGCTACAATCATGGCTGTAACATCCTCCTAATTAATGCATAATATTACCCAAATAATCTGCATATTACTCCTATCACTCCATGATGAATTTTAGCTGAAGTAAATGCTATAAACTTAGACACTAGCATGCACCTAGACACACAGGATTACTTCCAACAAATTTTGAAGTATTATGTGTTCAGAACTCAGCTAAACAAAAAAACCCATAGCTATTGCCTTTGGATACAATCTCTAGTTACTACAAGAAGCTTATGCATATCGATTAGCAATGCCCCACACCCAGCGGTGGAGCCTGAAATAAAGCAAAGCAGGGTCAAAACACAACACTAATGATTCGATAACGGATGAACTGACGCAATGACCTTGGTGCTAAATAAGATGACTGTAGCCTAGCTTTAGAAACCTGTACAAAGTAGGGAAGCACTTCGCCTCCAAGAGGCTCTGCACGTGCCCACACCAAACTTGCCCAATTGGCCATGTGACACATGATGTATATGAAATATAAGGAAATTTATGGTTGCAAGAGCTAATCATGTAGCCTAGATAAAGTCAGTATCTTGCCCACCTGGGACTGCACAGAGGAGGTGCTCATCTCCAGTTGATTGCAGCATGCAATCCTCCCATGCACACAAATTCAAATCAGTCTATGGATAAAATTGAGGGATCTAAGCTCTCAGTATTGTAGTCAATAACAATTCTTTTCCCAGCTACATTGGCAATTTGTGTTTCTGCAATCTGTGCCAAAAATATTAAGTGACAACAGAACTGAACCATAACACATATGGTTGTGAACTCGTGAGGATAGGCCTTATATGGTCCCCATCTGAAATAGTATATTGTAATCTCACAGGAACAGAACTCATGTCAACCACCAGCTTTGTCAAGTATATTGAAATCATGGTCTAAACTCCACATCATAGTAGAGAAGACACATGTCGAATGAGTAATCACCAATAATCATGGCAAGAACAATTTCCATCTTTCATATGATGAAACCTACTACCGTCCCTCACAATAATTTCCCTGCCAAAAACCTTTGTCACCATCTTACTGAACTCATGACAATCGCCACACACACTAAGGTTCTTGACAATACGGATTGGGCTGCCGGCTTCAACAACAATGAACCCGTAAGCAATTGCAAGCCGTTCGCTGTGCACCTTAATGGCATGAACCTTCTCTTCATCCCCGATGTCATGCAAGACTGATGACACATCTGGTACATAGCCTGCCTCAGCCAAACTTCTGTCAATCATGCAAAGCATGTTATATATCTGTACAGAATCCTTGTGATCCATATCCCCTACTAGAAACTTGTGCACAATTCCATGTGCCTCCATCAAACTCCAACCAGCTGACTTGCTGGTGCCACGGTTAGACATTAATTTCCTAACTTTCCTGACTTCATCCCATTTCTTTGCTTTTGCGTATATACTTGCAAGGAGGACATAGTGTCCATCATGAGCTGGATCCAGTTCAATTAGCTTATTACCAACACTTATGCCCAGGTCCACGAGGCCATGTCTCTTGCAAGCTGACAGGACTGTGCCCCAGAGAACTGGGTCAGGTGGGATGTGCATCCCTTCGATCAATTCAATGGCCTCCTGAACAAGACCAGCACGACTAAGAAGATCAACCATGCATCCGTAATGCTCCATCTCTGACTCAATGCCATATTTCTCTGCCATCAGCTTGAAATACCACCTCCCTTCATCAACAAGGCCAGTACGGCTGCAGGCATTCAACACCCCCACAAATGTGATGCTTGTCGGGCAAAGCCCCTCACTGATAAACTTCTCAAAGAGCTGGACCGCATCATGCCCCAATCCATGGGTAGCAAGCCCGCAGACCATGGAGTTCCAAGCAAACACATCCCTCCTGGGCATGGCATCAAAAACTTCCTTCGCTTCTGCCACACTTCCACACTTGGAATACATATCAACCAGTGCAGCACCTAAGTTCGCACTCATTGTCATTCCTCCTCTCTTGACCACTCCATGCACAAACTTCCCCTGCTCAAGCAGCCCCAGCTGTGCAGCTGCTGACAGTGCCATCACTATTGCCGCTTCATTTGCCTTCACCCCCTGCGTCACCATGTTCTTAAACACTCCCAGCGCGACCTCCAGCTCCCCTTCCTTCACATAACCTCCTACCACCGTACTCCAAGAAACCTCATCCCTCACGGGCATTCCGTCGAACACCTCCCGCGCTGCCCCCACCATGCCCGCTCTCACGTAGCCAGCGAGGACGGCATTCCACGTCACCACGTCCCGCACGAGCGGCAGCTCGTCGAACACCTTCCGCATCGCCGCCACGTCTCCGCAGACGCCGTAGAAGTGGATCAGCGCGTTACGCACGTAGAGGTCGCCCGCGGCGCCCGCCTTCACGGCCAGCGCGTGCACGTGGGCGCCCATGAAGCGGGAGGCGACGGAGCCTGCAGCGGCAGGGTCGGCGTCCAGGTGGTTGGAGAGGGACGCGAGGAGGAAAGTGAAGGAGTGGGGGTTGCGGCGTGGGAGGCGCGGGAAGAGGCGGAGCGGGAGCGGGTGCGGGAGCACGCGGAGGAGGTGGTTCGACGCGAAGGCGGAGGCGCAGCTGGCGCAACGGAACAGGGAGAGCGGGTAGGAGTGGAAGGCGGCGAGCGGGAGGCGCGGCAGTGCGGCGAGGAGCTGCGGGAGGGCGCGCGCGGTAGCGAGGCCAAGAACGACGAGGCGGGCGTGGACCTGCAGGACGTGGTGGAGCGCGGGGCGCCGCGGCAGGAGCGCGCCCAGGAGCTGCCTCGCGTCGGCGGCGGGGTCGGCGTGGAAGGTGGGGGCGCGCCGAGCGGCCGGAGAAGGCGGCGGCGTTCCGAACTGCATGGAGACGGCGACGGCGCCAGCACAGGTTGTGATGTTATTGATTATGAAATCAAATTTACAGCTTTTTTTTCTGCGACGAAAATCAAATTTACAGCTTTTATTTTACGAAATTCAATTTTACAGATGAACTTCCTAATTTGGAGCATCCCAAATGATCTAGTTACATGTTTAGTCATTATTACAAGAGTGGCCTAGAATTTTCATAGAAACATGTGTTATTTTTACCTTTTATATACATGAAATTTGTGGATTTTTCTTTTCACTTCTCCTATATTTCAGGGGCTAGATAACTTCAAGAAGCACTAAAACAAACTAGTACTAGTAGATTATAATAGATTATAATTTTTGTAATTTATTATTTGTCTTTGGACATACTAATCTGTCTCATATTAGTTCGTTTGACTTTTTTATCCTAAGTTTGGCTACTCGTCTTATTCAAAAATGTGTTCAAAATATCATTTCTTTAGTTGTGCCTTTCTTTGTTAACAAAATATTTTCGAGAATGATCTAAATTTGACTATGTTTGCTCAAAGTTTTTGAATAAAACGAGTCGTCGAACTTGAGGTCAAAAAGTCGAACGAACTACAATTTAAAATGGAGTATCAATTTTTTTGTCCTTGACAATCAAAATAATTATCTCTATTATAATTGAAAACTTCTTCAGGCAAATCCTTTCTTCAAAATCAACGACCCACAACACACCTCCTACATATACAAGGCCCAGATTAGAAGTATGATGCAGGATCTTACGCCCCTTACGCCCGCGCCCACACAACGCCTCCGCGGCATCCCCACCACCAGTTCGAATTCCGACCTCGCAGGTTCTCATTTTTGTTTCAAAAATCGAAAAGAACAAATGGGCCACACGATTAGGATTGAAACCCTAAACGCTCAGCACCTGGAGCCGCCGCCGCCATGGGACTCATGGCTGGTCCTATCCCACGCCCCTCTCCGCGAGTACATCGGTGGACGCCGTCGTCGTGGTGGACACTCTAGAAGGAGCGCTAGTAGACTTCCGCGCACCGCAAGGGCTCCAGCTGCGCACCGCTAGGGACGAGGACGCGCGCCGGCCAAAGCTCTAGTCGTGCGCCGCCAGGGACGTTGCCGTACTCACCGGTGACACCCACAAGCGCATCATCGGAATCCTCCTCAGCACCTCCTCTCGCGGCGCCGTCGACGTCACCGGCTTCTACACTGGTAAACCTCCCAACCTCCGCCTCCTATTTCTCTGTTGCTTATGGTGTGTGCATCGATCTGCTCTCCCCAGTCCGCGAATCCTTGGATCGATCCGTCCATGGTCTTGGTCCGCCTCAGTCTGGTCCTCGCCTTGCTAGAGAAGGTGCCAGAGGAGATGAACGGCGCCGGGGGCAGCCACCACCAGCAGCATCAGGATAGGTAGTAGGTACTATGCTGCTCATGCAACATGTTCGATCAATTATCTTTACATTTTTCGTTCAGTGTCGAGCTGTGTTGGTGCAGAAGATTCATATCCAAACGAGATGAAGCAGGCCGAGCTGTCGGTGCAGTTGGGGCTCACAGATTGGTTCTACCATTGCTAGATCATGAACTGCAAAACTCTGCCAGCCAAGATTGCTTGGACGGCTCAAGGACTGCAGATGTGTTACTGCCAAATATAAATGATACATGTATGCTTTCTGTCTTAAGCTTTTTCTCTGATATTCAGTAAGATTTTTCTCTGATATGTATGTCCACTATCCAGATAAAATTTTGCATAAAAATGTTTTTGTCTAATGAGATATGATCCTGCTACCTAGGGAAAAATATTTCCACTGCAATTCTGCTAGTTTTGAGATTGTTTAATTTATCACTCAAGGAAATTCGGTTTTAGTGCATCTTTTTAACAAGTTTTAGTGCACTTTTGTCAAAACTATATGACTTTTTCTTGTGCTTGACAATTGGGGGAGGAGATTGAATCATCAATGCTCCTACACGAAGGTATGCATCAGGCTTGGCGTGATGTGAGCATTTTTATAATCTTTTTCTTTATGTGCTCCTAGGCCTACAGTTGACATTAGTGTTGGAAATATGCCCTAGAGGTAATTATAGAGATGATGATATTTCAGTTGTATCTATGACATGCATTAAGTGTTCATTGAATATCCATTATAGATAACTTGTATTGATTGATAATTATGTGAATTGTCTGTAGAACTCAATTACTTGAATGGTTATTCTAAAGTTGTCCCTGGTCGACGTTCTTGTGAGAACACACTTGAATATTAGACCAACATATGTATTAGTTGATGGCTATGCTTCACAAGTTATGGACATGGAGATATCAAACTAATAATGTGGGCACATGTGAGACATGTAGGCTGGACTGACCCGACATGAGAAAGTCTCTATTCACGTCATATACGTTATGTCCTTAGACCTGAGATTGTGGTATGTACTCAAGATGTGAAACGGCCTACTTAGGGAGAATCAAACGCTGCTCCGTAACTGGGTAGTTATAAAGGTGGTCTTCGGATGATCGGAAAGCATGCTATGAGACATAGACAATCAAGATGGAATTTGCCCCTCTCTACGCGAGAGAGATATCACTGAATCACTCAAGTGATTGGATCAACAGATGCATGGCCGTGCTTGGGTTAAGTGTTAATCCACGAGTTGAACCATATATCGAGTGGCAAAGGGAATAACTTGTATGTGGTCGTAGTGGTTCGTCTGATATGATCTTTGCGTGCACATAGGAGTTGTCACGCCTTGCTAGAGGCTGCTGTCAACTATTGGGCGAGTAGGAGTACTCGACCCATGTCAATGTGTGCGTGAACCCATAGGGTCGTATGCTTAAGGGGCTGGAAGCCTAATTCAGGTTGGACCCGAATTAGACAAGGCTTAGAGTTACTAATGGGCCTCCAACTCGTGAGCTCATTGAGGACGCCTATATAAGCAAGGGAAAGGGGTGCGCGCCAGGAGGTTACACGCCTTTAACAGCCGCCGTCGCCCTCCCCACGCTCGAGCCTTCTGCTCCTCGAGGACCTAGCAGTCCGGAGGCGCATCGCTTCTTCCCTGCACGTGTAGGATTTCTCGGAGGTGCTGCATCTGGAGCACTGGGACGAACCGCGCGAGGGGATTGACGTGACGGACGACCACGCAACTGCACTGCCTGCTGCGACGCGTACGACTACATCGAGTCATCTTCCGCTGCACCTGCGCGTCTAGTGGTAATCCCGTAACCTGTAACTAGCAGTGGATCCTAGTTTATGAGGTAGAAAAGTTTTATTTTCTGACTAGCGTAGCACCCTCATAACCTTTCAATTAGAAGCTAAGGTTGCAGTATATCCGGGGAATGTTTTTGGCTCTGTATTTGTCAAATCCACATGGATTCAGGTATCTGTCGTGCTGTCTCTCCGCACGAATGATCAGCAGATGCCTGAAGTGCATAATTTTAATTGGTGTTTTATAGGAGTAGAGATACCGATGAAGCAGTAGGATCTCACATCTCTTGCACACCAATATTATTGTCTCCTATGTGTTGGAGCTGAAAATAACTTTTTGTTTGGGGTGAATTCTTTGCAGAAAATAAAAGGGTTTGGATGGTGGATTTTTCGAGAAAGAGAAGTTGAGCACAGGCAACGCTGATATTGGATCCCCGTGCTTTTGTTAGTGCTGCTGCTCTGTATGCATAATTACCGTGTACATGTGTGTTCTATCATCATAGTCACCTTATCAATCTGTAAATCATAGTCACCTTATCAATCTGTAAAATCTTCTGAATCAGGATCGCAACGTGTTAAAAATATGGGACATAAGAAGAAGATGAAAATTGGATTTAGCTAGAGTAAAACTGTTTAGAAGAAGGTGGAGGTCCCTTCTGCTGCAGATAGGAAAGTTAGGTAGGTTGTTTGGGTTACAGAAAAGTATGGTTCGTGATCAGTTGATTGAAAAATGCCATTGTTTTGTTCCCATATCATTATGTTGAGTGCTTCCGCTAATAAATTTTTGAGCCTTAAGGAGCAAGCTCAGGACTATGCAGCCTTCATGGAGGAACTTGATCTTGAAGGGATTGCCTAGCATGTTGTTTTATCTCATGCCGTGTATGTATACTTTCTTGTTCTGACAAAATTGTTTTATTCAGGCAGAGGGATGCTGGTGGTGTATCGCTACAATCTGATATTAAGTTTAAGACATATCTGATGGGTCAACCAAGATTTTAAAGGGTACTGTATCTATTTATGTAATTTTTAATTTTAGCAGGATATAGTCTCTCTCCAACTTTCATTCTGGGAATCCATAACCAAACTTGCATATTTTGTTTCATTGACACTTCCTATCCTCTTTTATCTGAGTGTAGGGCCATGGCAGCATGTTTGTAGCTACATCACATTTGCTGTTAAGTGGAGGTATAAAGAAACTGATGAAAATTATAATGGTGATATTTATCTTTGTATCCCACTGCTTGCTTTGTTGATGCAGACTAGAAGTTGCAGAGAAGAATCGTGGGTTTAAAATTCATGAATCTTCTAATTTCTAATGATGCTATATCTGTTGCTGAGACTATAGTATTGTGTTTTAGTGCATTAAAATTTTGATAAAGTCATCGTAGCCATAACTTTGGATAATGATAATCTGAATATTGTTTAATATGAATCTTTGTCTATAATCCACTCAAAGACTGTTCTGTATGGGATGGTTAATTACGTTAGGTACATTCTTTCTCATTGCTTCTTTTGGAAGTAGTAGTACTAGAATGTTTTGATAACTTACCTCCAGATCTTCAAGACATGAATACAATTATGTAAAAGTTATACTATAGAAAAATAATTTGCTGTTTTTTAAAGTGCTTTTTGTTAGCACAGCACTATATTAGTAATTATTCATTGTCTTTGTGCCAATGCGTGTTGGATTTTGTCAGGTTGATTTTGTCAAACAAGGTTCTTATTCTCCGAACCGAAAAGTATTCCAAGTTTAGCCTCCACTCCCTTTTTTATCATCAAAATAAGGCTAGTAATAAAGTAGAGAAAATACTCGGCGTAGACTATCTTCTAGGTGAAATCATGAAAAGAACTAAAAATACTTGGTCAAACGTTTCTTTAAAAGAGCTCATTACATCTAACTATCCAAGAGTAGAGATGCAGGCTCATTTTTAAAGAAGAAAACTCATATTAAAATGATAGTTTCTTATGTGCAATTTATGCACTAGAAAGGCAAAAGTCACGATGGAGGAACCAAGTTTTTTTAAAAACATTTTAATATGTTTCAATGACATTCACGATTCCAACAAAAAGACAGTGAAGCCTCCTTTTCAGAAAGGACAATAAAAATTTTGCCGCGACTTTTATTAGACGATGAAAGACAAGAAGACAAGTGCCCCGCTCAGTTCTTTAAATGAAAACTAGGCAAAAACCATACAACTGAGGAGAGCCCCGCTCGTTCTGCACAACTTGATACAACAATTCAGCGCCAAGTTGATCGAATCGACCCCCAGCTAATCAACTATCTCAACTCACGCCGTCACTTACAGCTGGTCGACGTCCACTCAACTACTTGATGCTTTGGCAAAGAAACGCACAGAGCCCACTCAACTCTATAAAGGCCACATTTCATTCATTAAATTAGATATTTTGGTGAAAACCAACTAATTTAACGATGCCAAAGTATATGAACAATTAGTCATGGCGAACACCATTAATGCTGATGACGGCCTTCGAGGCATTAGAATGAATTTGTACAAGTTTGTTATTTGCTATTGGTCCCATGTTCATAGGGTTTTTAGGAAGTGAACTAAAGGTTAAAGGTCGGTGGCTAGAAGTCATTGAAAGCAATGCAAGCCAGAGAGATGTTGATGCCAAATGATTAGGCGAAGACCGAAGACATATAGAGAAAGGAGTTTTTTTTTTTTTTGACAACTACAGAGAAAGGAGTTGGGTAGAATGCAAGAATCGCCAAAGAAAATATTGCTTCGTTGCACAAGGTAGGTTAAGGTGGCGGTGAATCTAGTTACGTACCTGGTTCCTTTTACCTGTTTGTTTGAGATTATAAAAGATACTATATAGATATCCTGAATTGCGGAAAGCTGGAATGTTAGAAAGTGACCTCCGAAAAAGTTTGGCTATACACATATAGCAAATGTCCAAAAGTTGAGATCTCCCGAAAGTTAAGGGAATGGAAATTAAGAAGCGATTGAGGAGATGAGTTTCGAAATCAGTTGACATTGTTTCCTAGTGAATAAATCACCCATAAAACCTTGAGCTCAAGGTTTCATCCCTGTTTTGACCAGTCTCAAGGTTTCATCCCTTTGTGTTTTGACCAATCTCGTGTGGCTTAGGGCACTCACAGTGCAGACTTTATTATAGAATCTAAAACTATTTATTACCTTGAACAATGTGGTATTGGAATCTTGTTTTTTCTCTCTCTTTTCAATAAATATACCGCTATATCAGCAAAATGCCATAAATAAGAGGTAATAAATAGTCTTGGACTCTCTGATAGAGTCTTGCATTGTGAGTTCCCTTAGGGCACTCACAATGCTAGACTCTATCATAGAGTCTAAGATTATTTATTATACCTTATTAATTGTATTTTGCTGATGTGATAACATATTTATTGAAAAAAGAGGGAAAAAACGAGACTCAGTCTTATTTAGACTCTAAGTCCATAATATTCGATATAATAAATAGGCTTAGACTCTACGATAAAGTCTACATTGTGAGTGCCTTTATACTCCCACCGTGCATTATGGCTTCCATGTTTATCAAGTACTATATCACTTCTGTCTCAAAAGTACACAATATTTTTTAGTTCTAGAGAGCTTGTTTGATTGTTTGTCTTATTCAAATCTTTTGTATAAATATTATTTATTTTGTTATAACTTACTTTATCATTAGAGATACTTTAATAGTGATTTCTTTATTTTTCTAAAAAAAAGTGAACAAACAAATGATCGAAATGACTTAAAAGTGTCATCAATTATGGGACGGATAGAATATGTGATTTATTTTACATATGTGACTCATTATATATTTCATACGAATATTTAAATTAAACTATTTTTTGTTTGATATTTTTGTATGCTAGTACTTAATTTAGATAGTATTGCAAATAGCCATTACGTGTACACACATTTTATCACAAAAACCATGTAAAAACGTTAATGATATGATTAGCATATAAAATTGTGAGATCAAACTATACATTGATGGAGGCTTTTTTGTATTTATCAACTAAATCTTAAGATTTGCCAGTCTAGTTGAATCCCTCGAAGGTGCTCATTATAAAGTATAAGGATGCTAGCGTGTATACATGTCCGTGAGCGTCTGACTGGTTTTTGAAATAAAGGACCTCCTTTTCTTGTGTAAATATTTCGGCTAAGGATGCAAATAAGTATCTTTGCTGTGAGGCCATACACATGCTCCTGGTCTAAATGCTTTGCATATACGGTGTTGTAACCGCTGGCTATCCATACTCTAGAAGCAGACTCTGAATTCCTGCAATTGCATGCCGCAATGTCAATTTGAATGTTCTTAGTACAAGTCGGACGCCCACTCTCCTAACATATTATTTAGTTCTAGACTCTCCTGACAGATTATTTAGTTCTAAACCGGGGGCATGATTCAAAGTTTCAAACCCCAGGGTGATTAGACGTGCATCCTAGATTCCTAGTTCACAGGTCAGTGCCAATCTTCTCCTCACACGCGTTAGGCCACTCCCAGAGAACCTCGTAAGGTTGATCACCATCTTTGTCCAGGCACATTGCTTCCTGACCCTGGATCATTCTTCTGAAAACAGCAATCTGAGAAGCGTAGCCTGGTTCCTCGCCTGAGCCGCCGACGCCAGAGAATTCCACGCTGTAGTTATGCTTCAGCGCGAGGCCAGTAGCCCAGCACTGGAACTGTGCCCTGGTCCACTCGAACTTGTGGTCGTGATTGCGGAACTTGCAGGGACCAACGCTTTCGTCTGCCTCATCATCCTTGTTGGGCATAGCTGAACCCTGGAGGATAGGGTTGTATTCATAGTTGGGTGTGGAAACAATGAGCACCGTTGGGCGGAATGAGCTCAAGACGACGTTGCCAAATAAAGTCGCTTGGTCCTCCTCAACGTGCTCGATCACCTGCATTTCACATAGTCGAATCATGTGCCGATATGAGACTTCCATTTTAGAATCTAGAGAAGCGCTAAAAAGCAGAGTATCTGAGCATAATGATGTTACAACTTACAGCAATGCCATTTATCTCAGATGTTAACTACAAAATTAATTTAGTTTATGTACATGAACATCCTATAGATATGTTTACATATGCATCAGCAACAACCCTTAACAGTATGATCCAAGTTAATTGCAAAGTGTCATGTTTAGAAGGGACACCTTATGCACTGAAATCATACAGGAATACATTAGAAAGCCCAAGAAGTAAGGTCCGTTACCTCAAGACAAGTGCCAATATCAAACCCATACAAGCGAGAATCATAGTCTGTTATTGATCCGTCATAGAGCACAGCAGTTGGAATATTTGTCTGCATCATCGATTTCTTGCTCAGCTTCTGATGAAGGCTCTGCAATTCCAGGAGAATCAAAATAAGTTAAAGTTTAATACATATGTAAAGGACAAGATGGATGGATCATCATCAGCTACTAAGTCAAGGATATGCTTTGTACCTTTGCTGCACGTGTGAGGCCTTTTCGAGAAATATCAACACCGACAAGCTTTTCTAACGTGGTTGGATGCTCTAACAATGAATCAAGAAGGCTACCAGATCCACAGCCAAAATCAACCTGAAAATGCTCCTTTGCAATGAAAAACAATATTTTTCATATAAAGAACAAGAGAAGCAGGGGGGAAATTTACAAGTGTGGTAGCATGCAGCTCGTTGATGTGCCGTACAGCAAATTCAACTCTTTGTTTAGATAATGGAGGACTGAACAAGGCTTTCTCCATTCTATCTTCTAATGGTTCAGTTACCTGCAGAACCTTTACAGTGAACTCCAGGAAGCAGTTCTCTGCAACAATGTTTAAAATATGTACACCTGCTGAAGCCAGATTCAAAAAGAAAATATTGCTGAAATAAAATTATAAGATTAGGTGGCTCACCAATAGATACATTGGAGAGGTCATGTGAGACCTCAAAAGCTGCAGCCATGATTAAATTCCTAGGAGGCAGTTCAGCTACAAAACGAGCAGTTTGATTCACTGACAGCTGAGTTACACATGATTCAAGCTGATTACTAACAGCACCCGTCCCAATCTCGAACTCAAATTCATTGCGGCTCTCCAACAAATATGTTTTTGTTTTATCCTTCGTCACAAGGGAAGCAGTATAACTTATACAAGTCAATGATCCGTGGGACGGGAAAACACCAGAGTCTGGACCCTCAATGTGTGTTAACTTTGCAGTGCTTTCAAGGTGCTCCTTTTGTGTATCCATGGAAAATGGTCCAACTGTGCTGCACTTTGCTGAATCATTGCCTCCGGTCTTGCCATAAACAGATAGGCACATTGCAAACTCTTGCAGAAAAATATTTGAATCTATCTTGACACCATCAGTACACTCAGAAAGATATAGCTTGTCTATTTCTGAGGTTAGTTTTTTAAAATGATTATTGAACCAAATCAAGACTTTCAATGCAGAATTCTGAATAGCATCAGATTCCTTGCTCCAAGTGTCAGCTGCAGAATACTCTAGTAAAATCTCTTGCTTCCTTGAACGCATGTTCACTTCACATTTAAAAAGGTCAGGGGTTTCCTTGTTGATCCTGACATCATTGGTGTACTGATTATCTACACTGTCTGCTGGTGCTCCTCTTTCTTCAGAGCTCGCAGCTGACATTAACATATCACAGGAGACCCTACTGACAGCAAAATGGGGCTCTGGCAACCTATGAAGGCGACAAAATGAGCAAAGGAGATCTCGTGGAGAGAGGCCTTTCCAACTAAAACGAGAGTACGAAGATGGAAGCTCTGCGGCAAGGATTGAGTCCCTAGACATCTTGCAATTTCCATCAGGTAACTTGCCCAGAAGTATCCTGAACCGAAAGCATGTCAGTGTGTCACTCGGAAGAACTATACAAAATCCAGTGCTTAAATAATATATAAAAGCAGCCCAGACATAAAAGAAAAACAGAACCTGATGCCAACCTCTACATCTATGTAATGATTCCTGAGAAAAATTAATCATATCTACTAACAATATAAAATGGAATGCATCCGGATTCATTGATTAGCATAGCGAAATAGTATTCAAAAATGCTGTTGCAGTGAAATATTCGACAGAGCTGTACCTGTAATAGGTAAATAGATTGACATCTTCAGTTTGAAGTTTCGAATCTCTCCTCGTGTATCCGATATTTGCCAAGAGCGCATCTCCATAAATTGTTTGGCCACAAATATATGAGGCCCGCTTATTTACTTGCAAGTTGATGTCACTGTCTCCATGACAAGAAGGGACATCTTTTGATAAATCAGAAACAACATGTATATTTGGGGCTGCAAAATAGAGCCTTATCTCGGAAGATGCTTTTCCAATTGTTCTGCAGTGAGACAGATGTTTCAAAATTATCATGCACAGCAAGAATAATAGAAAAAGCTCAGAATTCAGGAATTTACTGCTTAGTTTTTCTTTACCTACCTTGATACAAGAACATGAGATGAATCACTTGCTGAGAGCTCTGCTGCAACATAACTCATATAATGTTCATTATCTCGTAGATTGATTCTTACTGTCCTCAGTTCATCCTCCAACACGTGGGGAACAAGAATTGCTTCTACTTCTAGGGGGTCTGTTGTACCAGACCAACGCTCAAATGCCAAGTCAACAGCCTCTGGAGAATATGGCTTTTCACTCTGAATCCAGAAGTTGCTGTCACTAACAGAGACTCCAGGAGATTGTTTTGCAGCATTGTACATCAATGACAAAACTACGAGAGGATCAAATTCTGCCCTATGATCGATCACTTTACACAATGTATTGACCTTCACATCACATGCAGCAATAGCTGAAAGAGTTATCCTCCCAATGAGATCTCCAGTTCTCCTGAGAGTCCCACACAAGTGGCCAACAAGAGGATGTGTAGATGATAGGAAGTTCTGAAATGAAGCACAGTAGTATGGTGATGTTAGAAGAGGTGATTGGATTTTTTTAAAATTTTTATAATTTATAAAAAGTGCACTGAAGCTCAAATATGACATGAATAAACAGTAGCATGCTTTGAGTGGTCGACAGAATGGTTCCTACTTTGTGAACTGTACTACCAATAATCTTACACAGGAATTGACATTGTAGGGAACCAAGTCTACAGCTACAAATATTAGCATAAGAAAATGTCAAAATAAAAATGGAACCTTAAGTTCGATCAGTCTTTGCCGCTTACTACAAGTAGTCAGCTACAGTGCTATAGGGTCCTCGTTCTTAAATATTGAGGAAAGACTCACAACAGTTACATATAATGCACTGCCAAACAGATACAACCTAGCAATCCAGCAAGGACTCTACTGCAGTGTACAGAGCTTTATTCATGAAGTAGGACAGACATAATATCAAGACGGGGCAAAAGTACTGACATCATCTATGAAGAAACCAGATATGCGAGCAATCAGTTCATCCCAAGCTTCCTGGGGTGTACTGGGAATATTTGCCGTGGGCTGAATACCAAGCTGCGAGGGAAGAAAAAGCTGTTATCACAACCGAGGCTGATAGCATGACAACACGATTACAAGCAAATGCAAGCTGGCTCATCAATACAATGGGGGAGTAACAATCTCCTAAGTCCAAACATCGGTCTATCAGAACATAAATCGAATGCAACTGAACTGTGTTGGAAATCAAGGATAGATTGCCTTCGAAGCCGCTGCTAGTGCAATGATATGGTTCACACAGAAGAGATCGATTTCAATACCAAGGATTAGTGGCACCGGAATTATTCTGCTCTAGCGGTGAACTGCGACCCCCCAATGCCTTGCCTGCTTGGTGCTTGCCAAACAAAAGAGTGGAGCTGCAACCAGCTCCGCAATGCCCACTAACAACCACATCGCCGCACCGCGCCGCACGGCGGCGGCAGGGGGGAGGGGAACCTCAGCCAGCCTCAGCCTCACCTGGTCGAGCGCGATCTGCGCGGCGGCCTGCTCGGCGTCCTTCTTCCTGAGGAAGGTGCCGGGCGTGGCGACGGAGAGTCCCGGGAGGTCGAGCGCGCAGCGGTAGACGCTCCGGGTCTGCGGCGCGAGGCCCGGGCAGCCGCCTACGGCCTCCCGCACCTCCTCCACCGTGTACCGCGCCTTGGCGCCGAACCGCTGGTGCACCACCGCCTTGGGCGTCGGCGCCGCCGCCGGCATCGCTGCCCGTTCGGAGGGAGTGGCCGGGGCGGTAGCGGGAGCGGAATCGGGCGGCGAGGGGTGGGGGATCGGCGGCGTGGGGGTGGGTGATCGCGGATTAGACGAAGGGGAAGGGGAAGGGGAACGGGAGGGGCTAAAGCGTTAAACCCCCGGCGAAGGGGAGCAAACTCTCGGAACTCGGAAGCTGGAACTGCTCCAGGAAGGAAGTGGGAGAATCCGAGAAAGGAAAGCAAATAAAAATGGTTTCCTATTGTGCTGTTCTACAGCTACAGCTATTGTCCCTCACGGCCCACACCCAAAGTGGGTTTGCAGCAGTCATTTCCTGACAAAAGCTGGGTTATAGCAAATCACTTGATCCTGTCGGCTGTTCGTTCCACAAATAATCCTTGTACCTTTGATTTGACGGTGAATGCAGCACTCTTTGAGTTTTATTTGGGACATAGTAGTAGTATTTACTATAGTAATAACGGTGTGGTTTTCTTTGAGATGCCATGGTGTTGATTCTTGGCCAGCATGGTTGGCAAATGCTAGAGTACATAAACTGCGGCACATTTTGCATGCTGTGACTGTGACATGAGTGAGAGAGACTGGATGACAAAGCATCTTGTTTCGTTGTGATGAACACGTAGATTTTACTACCCGGACAATCCGATTTGTCTGTTTAACTGCCTTACTCTCCTCGAGTGTTTTCATAAGATATATCTTTTTTTAATCAATTTAGAGTATAAATTTTTATCGGGTGAGACGTCCTATGTTAAAAAATCATTTACAGAATTTCTGCTATATGTTTAATTTAGTAATACATATTATTAGCCGATGAAAATAACAATGAAAATTGATTAATATATTTCAGGACTAAGCTATATAGCAGAGTTTAGCAGCAATAATTGAACAATTGGAAATATTTAAAACCAGCTTTTATAGAACTATAATGAAAAAAGAGAGGAAATTATAGAATTTAACAAACGTATAAATGTATACAGCTACGATTTAATCTGGGTTGGATGAAACCACAAGCTCAAAACTACAGCCTACCCAGGGGTTCTTTATTATATACAGATAGTTGAATTTATGAAGGATACACAATTTTCCACAGCTGAAGCCAGAGCACTGCAACAACATAATGAGACAACAGTCTACTTTCATCAAACCAGAGCAAATGGCCTCATCCTTCAAGGCAAAAATAACAGTGGAGATCAAACTTCTGGCCACCTCAATATCACAAGGACAGTCAGTGATGGATGCTGGCTGGTAGCTGACCTTTAGAAGACGCAGAAAAAAATGACCCGGACGAGCGTTAAGGATGCACTAACATGCAGGCATGCAGCAGCTCCTGAAAGGCAGCAGAATCTATTTCCATGAAAAACACCCCAGTCAGGTTTGTTCACGATATATAGTACATGAAAATCCCAAGTCAATGAACACACTTGAAAGAGGGCGAATCAGTTGAGTAACAAATGCACATGAGACGTTGCAGTCAATCACATGGAAAATCAGCAAAAACCCATATGCAATAACTGAGCTGCATGCTATTCCAGATCTGCTAGTACATACATCAATGGTAATCAACCAAAGAAAAAGATGGTAACATGAAACATCGGCTGATACACCATGCATGTTAACACAACGGGTTGCTGTCAAACTTCATCTGAAATGGTCAACCATCATGCAAGTAACCAGTCAAAACTAGGCTCTATGTAAACGCAAGCTACTCTGATTTAGGTAACCCGTTCAGTGAGCTACCCTGTTCATGCCTAGAAGATCAACAGTCAGCGAACTACCCATCTAAGGTGCTGCTGAAACCAGTTGCTTTTCCTTCTCCAGATCCCTTGATTTTCCTCTGACGGCAGCGCTCAAAAAGTGCCTCATACAGAAGCCTTTTGCTTCCCAACTTCCACCAGAAGGGCCCTGGTCCTCCTGAATGCTTCCTTTTCTTCAGCTCATTACCTTTGGTCACTATACATATAAAACAAAGAATTATAAATCCTTCTAATCAAGAGTAATGTTAATTAAATAAAACAAGCATACAATAAAAACAATATATCCTCAGATAATTATAGTCTACATGACATACTGAGAAATGAACTAAGAGCCAAATCAAGATCCAACACCTCTTATCTAGGGATGGCAGTCCAACCAACTGGTGCGGGGTTACTTGGGGGTGCCACAACAGGTCAGTGTGGGTGCAATTCCACCTGTGGATGCAGGTACAGGTGAGGGTCCACGACTTCTGTTATAGAGTGATTGTATTAGATGGGTTGGGGGTGAACCCCCTGGGTACATATATATGGGCACACTGTGCCTAACCCTAACCCTAATGGGCTTTGCCCTACATGGGCTGGCCTAGGCCTGGCGGCCCACACACACACACTCCAACAACTTCACCTATGGGTGGTAGCAGAGGGGAGGGACGTTCATTGAAAAAAAAAAAGGTTACACAAGGGACAAAAGGCACCTTTCAAAAAAAAGAAAAGAAAAGAAGGGGGCTCAACAATTGAAAACCGGGAAAATAGTAGTAGCTAAAACAAAAGGTTTGCTGTGCGAGCTTTCCTGCATCCATGGAGCCAAGCAAATATGGCAAGCATGCAGGAAACTTCACAGCTCGGGGTCCAACCCACGGGTGCAGTGCAGAATTTCACCCCCTTAGATAATGTGTTGAGGACAGATTTTTACTTTTTACTCCCCCCACACCCAACCCAATCCGCTTTTGATCAACATTTAGGAGCAGCTTAAGAAAGACTGTTGATCAAAGTTGTCCCTTGGAGTTTTGAAATTAATGCTTGCATGTTTTGTTTTGCAATCCAATGCATCCTCAAATTTCACTTGGATTCTTCTAATCATGTCACCCATTCAGATTATCACTTATTAAGCAATTTATAAGAATTGTTAGGAAGCAAATCTCTAATATGAAATCCAAAGGTAACCGACCAAGTTCTCGCTATGAGGTTTCATGATGGTTATGCAATTCAATAACCAGTGATGTTACTCACTCTGATTGGAAGAAACCGATCCCTGCTGTGCCTGTAGCGATGCATACGTTGGAGCTAAAACTGGCCAAAATTGTTGTTGAATCTTCAGGACTTGAGAAACAGTCTTCAAGGCCTCTTTTGATGGTGAACCTACAAATGAAGTACGATTTGGACCATCCCCAAGTAGGACCTGCATTCATCACAAAAACCAAATAATTAACCCACTGCTATAATGGACAACAACATCAAAAGGCTAATTATCTGCATTCACAATCTACCATATTGTCAAGTCTTAGCATATCTATGACAAAATAACTGCAAGATGCTTTACATCTTAGCATTGATATCTTGTGCCTAATACTAAGGTAAACCTTGAAACAATGCCCGAAACTTTGGTCCTTGAACTACAAGATGTTCATAGGAATATAAAACTGTTGTTTCTTTCTGGAAATGTAACAAGCAGCTGATTCATTAAACACATTTTGTAATATTTACATTTGGAAGCACCCGAATGACTGTCTTCAATGGTGCACAACCAAGAGTCTCTAGTGCTGCAGGAAGTTGCTGATGAGATTGCTCTCTTGTGCATGGTCGGCACTGAAGCGTTCTGTGAGTTACTCCTAAGGTTGCTTACCCAGATATCTAGTCTGTGTTGTGTGAGCTGATAACTGAATTTTGGCGTGTGTTTGGAGATGAGGGGTCCCTAGCTCCTACCAATGACACACAGCTCTGGCGTGTTTGAGAAAAAAATTGAAATATTTACACATCCCATTCTCACATGACTAATGCTATTACTTATTAGAAAGAATACAGACCTTAACAACTTCAGTAGCTGATGAGGATATTGACCGGAGATTGTATCTGTAGGACAACACAAATGATTTGTGAGTATTAACCCGGGAACTTTCTCAAAAAGAGCATACCACCACAATGCCTATTAGAATAAGATACTTTTGTCAAAAAAAGGCACCATTTTCTTAAAAAATTATAACCCTAAGGATTGATATGCTATATGCACAGTAGTTTCCACGTTTTCAACCCAATACTAATCATTCCTTTGAACATTGATGTGACAACTTGGCATTGGCATCTCAACCACACATTCTAATTAAAACATGAAGTTGCATAGGCACATAGCAATATAGCATAACAACCAAGTCCTTGATTCTTTTTTGTTTGGGCTAGCTTGATGTCTGACTTAGAGCATAGCAGTAGCACGTATAATGTCCTATCTTAACTTTCAACTTTCTACGCATTGGTTTTATTTTTCTCAAATTCAGAAGAGAACCAGGTACGTACCCTCCCTCAAGTATCACCAACAATCTTCCATTTGAGCAACCAGCTAGCAGGGTTGTCATCCAAGAATATCCAGCTGGAGTGACCTAATATTGAAGAAGGAAAGTTACACAAAAACTGAGTTAGCATAATGTGGCTTCAGCATGTAATTGCACAGCAGGAAACCTCAATACAACTCAAACATTAAAAAGAAGAACCTGAAAGTCTACAGAACATCCGACTAGAAAACAAGGAGTAATATCAATCAAAGGTTGCACTGGAAGTTTTGCTTCCAATCTTCCAGTTAGGAACTTCAGTGAACTTAATTGCTTCTTATATTTTTGCCAGTACTTCGGACCTACTGCCAAGTACAACAAAAGGAACATGCATCTTGCATTCATACTGTCATAAGCGCTTACATGAGGTTGTACCCTTGATACTATTTTTTAAGGTGGCGCCTACTGGCGTCCATACACTTAGAAAACCTAGGCACCACTGTTGCCATGACCAAAAATCAGCAATATGAGAGGAGGGGAGGGATAAGAGAGAGGAAGAACTGGAGGACCAGGCAAGGCCAAGCGCAGCCATCTCTGCTCCCATCCCTATCCAACTCCTGTGGCCATCACAGCTTTCTTCACCAGCCAACTTCTGCGTCATTGGAGATCTGGGAGGGACAGCAGTAGGCCAGCAGCTAGAGGGATCTAGAAGGAGGCAGCAGGGCAGCACCAGCAGTGAGGAAGGGGAGGGGAAGAGGTAGGGAGAAATGGTTGTGCGGAGGCAGCACATATGTAGAGGGGAGAGAGGGAAGCAAGAGGTACAGGGAGGGGATGCTTTTTTTTTTTACAGAAGTCACCCACCTTTTTTTTAGATCTTTTTAATTCGCTCCCACAGGGAATCGAACCCAAGTCTGCTAGATGTTACTCAGGCACTGGGATGCTTGACAATGGTTCGGGGAGGACCACAGGTACAGGTAGGTCACGCAACATGCCAGGAAGGGTATATGGGCTGGCTGGTGGGTTGGGCCTTTTTCGTGCCTTGTCCTTCTAATAGTCACAGAAAACAGGGTCAAAGATATTGACTCTCGACCCAGGAATGTCGTCCATGGTCTGGGTACGAAGGGTCATTTTCATCACCGTCATGTTAAAACCTCAAGCCATCGACCCACAAACTTTGCGAATATGCCTTCTTCTTTTCTTTTCTTTTCTTTTTTCTTTTTCTCACTCCTCCATGCTGCTTCTTTGAAGTTTCTTATAATCATATGGCGTCGCCTTGCCTTGCTTTGCCTTGTGATCGCCTCTCGCCACTTCCCACCTTACCACCTTAAGAACCATGCCCTTGATAGAATCAAATGCTTAAAAGCAGCTCAAATCTAGCTTCTACAAGGAGGTCAAGCAAACTCTGTTTTTGTATAATGTGAAAAAGAAAGGTCAGCCTAACTTCCAAGAGGAAAGTCATCTGCTTAATTATTAAGTCTTATCATTCATTTCCCAAAAGAAACAAAGTAAAAATGTAATGCATACACAGGACAGGAGGGCAGCAGCTGCATTTTAGAGTTTAGCAATCAAAATTAAGAGGAATCTTACATCACAACAACCCAGAGGGTCACCTCTAGCTGCATCGAATCCTGCAGATATTATAGTGATGTCTGCGGCAAACTCTGCAGCTGCACAAATACAAGATTTGCAACAACAACAATAATAAAAGCAGTAAGAAAGCTGTGGAACAATATAGCAAAAATATGAGTCCATAAAGAGATGTAAACCAAATGGTTCAAGTGCTATTAGCAAACTTGCTTTCCTCCCATAAGGGTAGGAAGCATAGAAGGTAGCATTCCAATTTGACAAATTTGAGTTACATGTCTTTCTAACAAGGTGAAAAATGCCAGGTCTCCTAGAAGACAGCACATAAGAATACCAGTATACCACACATCTCAATGCTATTTTATTATTACCTATTGGAAGCACTACAGTCTGAAAAGCAAAGATGTAGTCATCATCTCCAACACCACCTCGGCTCCAAGGTATATTAACTGAGAATCCTTGACCATCAAGAACTCCAACCTGAGATTCAAGCAAGAAATTACATGCACAAATTTGAAACAGCTTGGAATCAAAATATTGACGAAAGGTGGTACACCAATTGCAAAAGGAAATGACGCAACCATTCCTAATTTGGTTCGCAAGATATGCACGGGTACAATTGGATGTATTACAATAGTAGAAATGAATCTCCAGTGTATGACCCATTCATCATTATAGATGTGACATATAGTACTCCCTCCATTCCAAATTATAAGATGTTTTGGGTTTTCTAGATGCAATGCTTTTGCTATGTATCTAGACATAATGTATATCTAAGTACAAAGTTATGTAAAAGCCAAAATGTCTTATATCTAAGTACAAACTCTAAGATGTCCAAGTACTGTTGATACATGAAAAAAGCTTTCAATCAGTTTAGATTCATCAGGCATGTTGTCCTTGGTAACACATTCAGCTATCAGTCAAATTTCATTCAATTACATAGCTTCAAGAAAAAAGACATTATACTGGAAAATTGCCAGAGATAGACACCTCATGAGCAGCTCCAGTTCCAGGGTAAAAGGTTCCATCCTCGTGACGATGTAATGATATGTACAAGACCTGAAATGAAAAAATGGAACAGACATTTCATATAACTGTAAATTGGGACAGCTAACAAGCTCATGTAGATATAGAATAAATAATGGTGCACCTAAGGACAGTGCATAATAAGATTCATGGAACATAGAACATGGGCTTAATTAAATTAAATGTGATTAAGGTCACAGGATATGTAACACGATTAAAGTTTTGAACCCATGTTTGATCATATCTTTGTTGTGTAGCACAAAGATGTTAAGTACTTAGCGCTGGAAGAACCCAGCTGCATATCCTTGTTTCTACTATTAATCCACAAAACAGCCATGATGAAAAATTTTGAAATCCAAAGCATTTTAACTTCAATAATGTGTGCCATCGCTATTAACTGTTCCATGCGGTCCTTCATCAAAAGAATAAAAGGGGGAAACATACAGCAGGAAAAAATGAATAGGCACTATAAAGCAGAAAAAACATGAAAAAGGCAACAAAGTCAGTGCTAGGTTTGAATTTTGCTATTTTGTGACATTAAAAGAAAAGGAAAGCCACAAGCATAAAAGGAAAGGAGACGACTCACTGTTTTGTCCCCGTCAAATATCTCTTGTGTGCCATTTCCATGGTGCACATCCTGCAACAACAATTGAGAACCTACTGATGAGACAATCAACATTAATTAGCATTATTGACTATAAAATAGGTAGTACAAAAGAAACTATGAAAGACCATTACCCAGTCAACTATGAGGACCTTCTTGGCACCTGCCCTTTTTGCAGCTAAAGCAGCCACTGCTGCATTATTGTGAAGACAAAAACCCATTGCATGCTTCACCCCTGCATGATGCCCAGGAGGTCTTACCTGTTTTCCAATAGACCCAATCAATGTGAAAAATAATACATAGCTACCAATTCTGTTTCAGGCTCACTGTGCAGAATGAAAAAGTTTCGTGAAAAATTAGAAGGTACAAGATAATAAGAACAGTACCAGAGCAAAGCCATTGCGAACACGCCCAGATACCATCAAACTAGCAAGATCAGCACATAAACCAGCTGCAAGTTTGGCAGCACATGCTGAATGTCCATTTGCATAAGTATCCGAAGTGAAGTAACTGCAAATCGTGTTATTAGCCCAAGAATGATTTTCACACAAAAATGTCAACATAGGCTAAGCATTTATTAATGTTGAACAAAACAGTTAGCGGTAAACTAATAGATCATGACATTTCAAAAAAAAAAAATCTTGAACAAAAGGGAGGGTTGTGTATCTTTGATATTAAGGAGAAAATATTTCAAAGCAAAAAGCAATCAAGCAGTACCTGTAAAGCATGTTCTTTGTCTGCTCGACGCTTTCAATGTGGTCTGGACTATGAACCTAGGAGTTACCAATATTTGAGTGCATTGGGACTTATCCGAGAGATTATGAAACAAAAAAAAAACTATACTCGGGAAATACACCTGCAAACCTCTTACTTACCATAAGGAGTTCCTCCTTCGTGATTTCTCGAGGAGGTACCAAAACACATTTTGAGGGAAAGATCCCTGTAGGATATATCAATGAGTTAGTGTGTACTAATGAAAACTAGAATAGAAAGGATACTCACCAAACCACTTCTTGACATGATGTTTTTGCTACAAGACCACAGCCAATGTAGTTACTGTCTAGATATCATCTTTTTTTTGGCTACAATGGAAAGATTCTACAATATAGATGCATCTCCCTTTTTGTACCTTCATCACTATATCACCAAAACATCACACTGGAGTTTTCTTGCACCATGTTCAATAGAAAGTTTTCTTGCAGTAGATCTTCGTAAGTGCAACTATACCACTTTAATAGACTAGTAGACTAACACTTAATTGCACAAACAATAACTCGTTTGACATGAATAAAACACACAGGCATAGGCTACATACAAATTTTAACAGACAACCAGATTAATAAAGGTAAAAGATAGTATGCACCTGCAGCAGCAAGACTTGCAGCAATGGCGCGAAGGCGATCCGGTCTTTCGGGATGCGGATTTGGTTTAACTTCTAGCTGCTAGTATGTGAAGTACCATACATCAGTTTATCAATAACTACAGACTCCACAAGTTGATAGACAGAAAGTCAGGAATTGATGGGAATAATCTAGAAGACACAACTAGTGAAAGGATCTGTACAACCTTATGTTAACACAGATTTTTTTTATCACTTCCTTTGGACACATAGTGACAAAACAAGACAGAATTTGTAACACTCGAGTATTTTTTTTAAAAAAAAACAGTAGAATGGAGAACTTATGGTATCACAAATGAATAAAGTAGCTTTGTAAATGTACAACAAATACAATATAACATTGTGCCCATAAGTTCTGATTTTGCTCTTTAATGTAGCATTAAACAGGTGTATACCATACACAGCATGGAGCATGCAATCAAACAGAAAAGAACACATAGTGAAGAAAGCTTAAGAGCAATACAAAATATCCTTGCTAACTAGGAGCTACTACCCTTGATGTAAGAGCTTTAACACAAACATTATATCATCATATCTGCTAGTTCAAATTTTCACAAGACGTATTTACCTCACTGTGGAGCAGCATTCTTTCATCAAAACCAATCGCTGTAGACACTGGCAGCAACTCTGCATAGAATAGTCAGTAGCGTAAGCATATGAGAAATTCAAAACTGAATACAATAGGCATATGAGAAATTGATTCGGTGGAACACATTCCAATTCTTAAAACTATTGTGTGATGGTGAACGTACATTTTTTATTTGTCATTCAGTGTAATACCATTCTATTTTGATGCAGTGGAACACATTCAGTCTTCAAGCTATTGTGTGATGGTGAACATACATTTTTTATTTGTCATTCAGTGTAACACCATTCTATTTTGATGCAGTGGAGCACATTCAAATTCTTCAAACAATTGTGTGACGGTGAACATACATTTGTCATTCAGTGTAGGACCATCCTATTTCCTACTTTCATGACTCGAATGATTCAGATGGTTTCAGATCCTTATCAAATCTTGCCGATGAGAAATCTCCATTGACATGTGCTAATCGGACTAAAACACATAATACAAGAAGCCATGTCAAAATCAAAGGTGGGTTTTATAAAGCCCCGGAAGGAACCTGGAGCAAGTAGAGTGTCAACATATTTGGAAACATGGGGCAGTGTTGGTCATATCACTAATCCAAATTCGCAAGATATGCATATCACATGCATGGATTAAAGGATGCCTACTTGAAAGTTGGAAAGATTGTGACAGCATTTTTCTTAATATGTTGCCAATTTCAGTAGGATCCTATGGTGGCCAGTCTCGATCCAAGCATAAGTCAATAACCACAATTAGCTACTTATTTAATCCTGTATTAATGAGAATTTTCCTAGGTTGAAACTCAGCTAGGTCAATTAACCTAGCAGTAGTCTATACATAGCTTCTCGTGCATCATCCGTCTTTCTTTTTTTCTTTTAGTTAGTTATAGTTCTGACCTTGATAAGCAAATAAGAAACAAGTATTCAAATTTTAACAAATATCTGACATTTGACAATGAAAATTGAAAAGTAACAGCAGAACATTAATTCAAATGCAAACAACACCTGTGTCAGCAGATAACAAAGCTGTCTGTGCAATTTGCTTTTTGAAAACATCATATCCGTCTACAGCAGATCCTTTAAGCTCATGGCAATTCTAGAATATGAGAACAAGCACCAAAGAAGAGGAGTCAAAACAATAATATGTACTAAATAGAATTTGCAACTTTTCATAAGTTACACTGCTTGCCTGACCATCAAAAACTAATCTTACCATGCAATGTGTAATATCATCCATATTTGGCATTGTGCAGTTCAAGCAAAACCATCTATTCACTACAAGGTGACTAGCAGGTTCCCAATCACTGTCATCTTCCTCTTCACCATTGAAGAAAAACAGATCCTCCAGTGTTGCCCCAGCTTCCTCCTTGTCAGACTCCTGTGGTAGACCATCAACAGCCATGAAACTTTCCTTTTTTACATCCACACAGCCATCGGGATCAGCACTCTCAACATGACCTATCCTTGCTGTGGAACCCTTGGCCTCTTCTTCTAGAGCATCAGCATGATCATTGTTAAAACTGCATGCTCCACAGCTCTCTTTTGAGGCCTTATGACTGCCAGTCAATGAGGAGACTCCATCCACTCCAGCACAAAAAGGTTTTACGTCAATGTCACAGCTTTGGCATTTGCCATGACAAGCTTGATCAGAAACCCCACACTTCTCCACGCCATGGGAGATCTCACTCTTTTTGCCACTGCTTGGTGCTCCCATATCAGATGCCATAAGAGGATATCCAGTGAGGCTCAAATCTGCGTGTAAACAAGACCGACAGATGAAAAACTAGGTCAAGAAACACACCTTAAACAGATAAAACCAAGCATCATTGATTACACTATAATCATAAAACGGTGTCAAATCTCACACAGACCTACCCGCATCCCACCTGAAGCGCAGGTAGTAACAATCACAGCCATAATAGAACAGTAGCACAAGCATTACTGACTAACAATTGAACATCATCACCACAAAGCGCCAAGACAACACTGCAGTTAGTGTGTTACACTCGCAAAGGTACTATCAGGAAATGGTTTTTTTTTTGCCAAATTCATCCATACACCTAGTCACGTCTACCTAATTTTGCCGCGCAAACTTCATTAAACCCTCCTAAAACCTCACCCATCTCTCTTGCAGCACTGTAACTATTTTGCAGCACGGCATCACTAAAACTCTAGGGAAGAAAGCACCTCCTCACTCTTCACAGCCATTACCAAGAGTCCAAGACAACAGCAACATCACCGAAAATGCTCTAGTTCCCACAGTCTCCAAACGAAGCAAATCAAAACTTCAGGCCCCTCCATGACCACCACTCAACAAAAACCCGGACCTCCCGCCCAGCAATAGTGCATCTACATAGCCTGAACCCACCACCATACATCAACCAAGCCCAGCAGCAACGAACTGGGCAGACCAGAGGTTGAGTCCCTAGCCCAAACCGAAAACAAAAACAGCTACAGCTACTACAGCAATCCAACCAAACCGCCAGCGCGCTTCCTTACCAACGAAAACGAAGAGATAGCGGAGGCCCTGGCAGAACCCTGCCGCGCCTCGATCTGCGGAGCGGAGAGGAGAAGGGATCCAGTGGGAGGACGACGAGCCCGGGCAGATCCCCCACCCCCGCGAAGAAGAGGGCGAGGAGCCCGGGTACGGCGGGAGGAAGGCGGCGCGGGAATTCCGCGGGCGGCAGCAAAACCGGCGGCGGGCGGCCCGCGAGGCCGCGACCGGGGGACGGGGGAGGAGGAAAAAGGTGCAAGAGAGGGTTTGGGCGTAGGGGGGGCCCCGAAGCCAAGTCAGCCGTTTTTATGTTTTTCTGTCGGCTCTAGCCGTTTGAGACTTTGAGGGGGGTGGGGGAATTGTTTTGGGTCTTTTTACAATTTTGTCACCAACACGCGCTCTCCCTCGGCCTCTCGTGCTGTTGTCATCAGCTCAGGGCATGTTTAGATGCCAGAATCGGGGCCGACCGATTCATTGTTTTGGCACTGCAGATTAACGTAGCATTTTATTTATATTTAATAAAAATTATTTAAATATTAATTAATTAGATTTAAAATATTCGTCTCATAAAATATAATTAAATTATATAATTAATTTTTAATTTCATCTAAATTTAGAAAACTAAACATGGCCTCGCTTTTTGAGCCTTTTGTTTTCTGATGACGACGGTGTCATCCGCTCACGTGCTCTGGCTCAAGTATATTTTCATTTTCGAATATGCAGATATTGAGGTACCAGTACAAGTATGAACATTAGTGCAGGCAGTCTCGCCAAAAAAAGAAAAGCGGTGTTCAAGCATCATATGAGATAATTATACACAAGACACAAGTAGCGGTTTCTTCTTCATTCAGTGTCGCTCCTACGCACATGTCGCGTTTACATTCAGAGCCTGCTTGGTTAGGATCTAAAATTTAACCTATCAATATAAGGGTAAACCAAAATAAAGACATGCTAATTTTGGTTGTCAAAACTTTGACAACAATTTAGTATAATACTTGGTTGGCTACCAAAATTAAAGTTTGTCAATTTTCTCTTCTACGTAGTTTAAAAGAACTTTCTAAAAACTTGTTAAAACTTTGGATAGAAATTGGTGGTGCCAATTCTATGATAGTGAACCAATTGACGACCATCAATTTAACATGTCATAATTTTGGTTTGGTAAAATTTAGAAGCCAACCAAGCAGGTTCTCTGCAAGCTACAACCAAGATGAGTTGGTTGTTTTTGTTAGATGGGTAAGGTAAGGTCTTGTTTAGTTCATCAAATTTGGCCACCAAATTCACTATGTAGAATTCCTATTTCCCGTCACATTAAAATGCCGGCACATCCATAGAGTACTAAATATAGATAAAATCAAAAACTAATTACACAGTTTTTTTGTACTTTGCGAGACGAACATTTTAAGCCTAACTAGTCAAAGTTTGAATAATTTTACCAAACACAAATGAAATGCTACAGAAATCCCGCTACAGAAATTCCAACGCCAATTTAGCAAACTAAACAAGGCCAAAATTGAGGCTCCAAGCTATGTAGGAGCGTCAGGAGCTAGTCTTAGGGTCTTTTCGGAGCACAAGAAATTCTTTTCTGTTTCAGTATTTTTTCACATGAAATTCGTGTACAATCCATATAAATTATTATTATGTGTACGTTTTAAGCGGGAACTACAAGACGACATGTTTCATCAAATCAAGTGGGTTCCGGGCTAGTTCTCCTCAGTCCTAGAACCGCTTAAACCAATACACATCATCGCATCAAATTACGTTTGCACCATGACCACATGACCATATCAGGCATTTCTTAATGCTACCTACCCATGAACAGAAAGTGTTAGATTCTACCAATTTTTTTTTTTTGGTGGGGGCGCGCGATTTGTCATGCCGAGTACTTCGTAATGCTTGTGCCCACGCGTGACATATGTCTGGGGCCGCTAACTTCTCACGATGCGAATACTTACCGCCAATATACAAAATTCGCGTCACAAGAAACCTCTGTCAACGACGATGACAGTCCAGCAGCAGCAAATCAAAGATTTTAGGGGCATGCAGAGGACAACTCAAATGACAAATGGAATGGATCAAGTTAGCCCTAACTCGGATGGTGCAAAACATTTGTCATCCACGGTAGGAGATTTAAAACATGTGTGGCAGCAGCACGAGCTGCCATGGATTCGGGTGAACACCTAGTGTCATCCCATGTCCCCGACGGGCAACTGGCCAAGGGTTGTCAGCACACTGCACGGTGGACACCTTAGGGGAAAGATTCAGAAACGTCATTTTTTTCATCGGCATATAACCACAGTGGCGTTTCAGAGAGCTGGGGCCCATTGGAGTGTCATTTACTACCAGACCGGACTATCCCCGCACAGAATGAATCGAAACGCCAAAGCTTCTGTTGTGTCAACCATAGGTACAACGATAATAAATCACGAATCACCCACAAAAGCTGCACACATATTACACAAACTGAAAAAAAAAGGGGCAATGTATATCCCATGCCATGCCCTCCCTGTTTGGAAAGCCACGCTAGCCCTTCTTCCATGGCTGGATGACTGCGACGACAATGACCACCACTATCACCAGCAGTAGGATGATGGCATAGCACATCCACTTCCTCGAATTCTTCTGCAGTTTCTTCGCGTTCTGGAGTGCGCTCACACCTTGCTGTATGTGATTGGTGGCGTTGGAGACCTTGAAACAGAGGATGGAAATTGACATGTAGGTGCTTTCATCAAGCTTGCTATTAATAATAATTAAAAAAACACACATGGTGCTTGTCCTAGTATACAGCAGGTTCAATGCAGAAGTAGATAACTTACATGTGTCTCGATGTTGTTGATCATGTCTCCTTGAGCCTCAACAAGAACTGCCATGTCCATGAATATCTAAAACACAAAAACAAAGAAATGGTATAAACATGCAGAGATGGTCAACTAATGAAAGGTACATGTGTTTTTATGTGTATTCTATGTTCTTGAAGTGTTCTAAATTAATACCAGCAGTTAGCTCCAACAGTTGACCGCTAAGTGTTCTAAATTAATCCCAGCAGCCAGCTCCAACAGCTGACTGCCACCCCACCCAAGACCACACATAATCATGAGTTAGGGCAGCTCGTGCTGCTGCCACATTGAGGGGAACTGTGTTATCTATTTAGAGTCTGATGTTGGAAACTAGACAGCATATTGAGGGGAACTGTGTTCGTTGAATTGGCCATAGCTTTTGTAACATACTTTATTATAACATACATTTGTGCAGGGATGGCTGCTGGCTATTTTTCCTTCCCCAGACCCCGCAGTGCGGGAGCCTACGGCACTGGGTACGCCCCCTTTTCAAGAGCTTATACCAAAAAAAGGAGAAAAGAAACGGGCATCACCTGTTGCAACTCCAAAAGCTTCCTCTCTAGATCCCTTACAGCATCATGCCGCTCTTGTATTTCAGCAACTGTGTCCAGTATCTGCAAATGTCAAAACAAATCAATGTTGTGAGACCTGCTACCTGCAACCAATATACCTCATCAGCTAGTAACGACCTATGTAACAATGGTAGACCACATACCTGGCCTCTTCCCTGATGTTGGATAGCATCTTTGAATATTTGCTCACTTTTCCCAGTCTCTATCAAGTCATCAATTGTCTGCAGGGTTAGAGGCAACCACATAAGAAACTGTGAAGTCATCCATAATCAAAATTCATTGGGAAATAACAGCACGATGACATGTACAAACATAGCCACAGGTGAAAAGTATGGTGGTGCACAGGTGCAATACTCACCTCTTCATCAGGACGATTACCAGTTACAGTAAAAACCCTTCTTTCAACAACCTCCCGATACTCTTGCCTGATTGCTTCTCTCAAGGTCTGCACCAGATATTAATAGGGTAACTTACACCATAAAACAATATATTTAATTTTCTCCACAGATTTGTTGGCAATTAGCAGATATTCACAATGATTTACAAACTTGAAGCTCTTCTAGAATCATACCATCGGCTAACTAATACTGAAAACCAAACCTGTAGGTGATCATATTTTTTTTTTTTTTAGTTGAGTAAAACACACAATCATCAATGAGGATACCCCCACCCCTGCTTATAGTGAGTCAGGCATGCAGATTTCTTATAATTGGATGTCTCCTAAGCATGGAAAAGTAGAATACTTCCTCCCTGCTACTTTAGAAACCATATTCAAATCTTCCTAGGAGCAATTAATTGTGTACAAGTTTGAGTTTTAAGATCATCCTATGCTAATAGTTATAACATCACAAAACAGCATAAGCATCACACGCATGGAAAGGCAGGAAATTTCCACTGAAGGAACACAGTACCTGAAAATCATCCATCCGCTCCTTCAATTTCTTTTTCACTGCTCTGTAGAAATTAGAAACATATTGAATAAACAAAAAATTCATGTAAGCAAGTAAGCAGCATAACTAAGGGCTCTGAGATGAAATGTAAATTTACCCAGTAGTTTGCTCCCTTGATCGGTCCACGGCAGAACCCTTTCCACATCCAGGTTTTTGTCTATTCGATAGGTTCTGTTCCATAATGGTAGAAAACAACACAAGTCAGCTTGATTTAAACAATTATAAACACCTATTTCATAAATTGTCAGGAAATGTTGTTTTGGTTACAGTCAATGTAGCAATCTTTCGGAACAAAAAATCTTGCAAAATGGCATATAACAAAGTAAGGTAATAATGTTTTCAGTTTCATTAGCAATTATCAGAAGTATGATTGACCAAGTTATGACGCATTTATATAATTTCCACAATAAGCATGGCCCAATTTGATTTCTATACATATTGCTAAGATAAATACTGATTAACTATCAGGGTCAAGCAAGAGCATACATCTTTTTCCAGTTCATCAACTTTTGTCTTTGCCTGACGAGCTATTTTCCCCACTTCATCAATATCTTTCTCCATCCGCTGCTTAATTGCTGTGAAAAAAGAATTATTGCGTCTAACCCTAAGCATAGAGGTATTTCCAAGAGAGTACATACATATTTCAGATATAGGATAAATCTTCTAGAATAAACAAGTTCTTACCTTTCATGGAACTTGCTTTTGTAACTGCTTTGGATTCCTCATTTGCAGTCTACAGACAAAAGTTAGATTTCTGATATCAATGCACATGATGAATGTAGACTTATAAGGAAAATGGTAATCAAACACAAAATTCCATTGTGACTACTAAAATCCAGGCCGTTAGCATAAGAAAAGGAAAACGACAAGGAATGAATGGCGGAATGAGAGTACCTGGAGCTTATTCAATAGATTTGTCAGCTTTGCAATTAAACTCTCAATTGCATCAACCTGTTATATTACAAAGCATTATGTCATTAATCAGAAGGGTAAGTGTTGGAGTTGGACTAACAATATTGATGTAACCCTATGCAGGCAGCGGAATAGATGTAATAATGTAAAATATGGTAAGACGGAGAGATGCAAGCAGCAGAGTATTTATGCAAACAGCACCTTCTTCAAGAAATCTTTCAAGTTGTCTGAAGCATCAGCCTGATGCATTCCCATTTCAATGTCGGCATCTCTTGAGGAGTCCCGCCGAGGGAGCTCAAAGGAATCCTGCAAAATAGGAGCGTTCACAACATGTTACACGTGTACCACAGTTCAATCACAGATAAATGGTAAATTATAATTTGCGAATCCAAAACGAGAAGCCTCGTACTACATGTACCGACCTAAAATAACAGGACTGCACCACACATAGGAAATATCAGCAATCCATTCCCAGCAGGGCAGATAGATTTCCAGTTTGAACCTTTCAAATCCTTTGCATTGCCAGAGTGTATTTATTTATTTAACAAAGATTACGATGCTCCATGAAAAAATTCTAGCCAAGAGGATGCGAAAAGAACAAGCTTTAAAACACACCAAAGTCCGGTTAATACAAAGCTTTAAAACGCATCAAACTCCAGTTAATACAAAGCCTCCCGAACTAGAACTTCAACGGCTGAACCTCAGCACTTAATTCATCTGATAGTGATCATTGCCGCTGTTCAATCAAGGCAATTGCTCCAAGCAATTAATAATGGTTGAAGCAGGACAGTCCACTGCAAAGGCAAGTGAATACTAGGTCAAAGGAAGGAGAGAAAAAAAGAGGCACCGAGGCACAGAACACGCAGTAAGAAGCTGAGCGAGCCCATTTTGCTTCCAACGCAATCCAGCTGCTCCGGAACCAAACTCACGCAGCCGAGAACCCCGGGGCCGGTTGCTTCCACCGCCCGCCCCGCATTCCGTTCCGACCCGCCGCCGCGCGGCTCAAGCAATCCCTTCCCCCGCCGATCACTCCACCCCTGCTACCTCCGACTCGGCTGAGGATCCGGGAGAGCCCGTGCGGGAGGAGCGGACAGCGCCGACCGGCCCGGCCCAGATCTCGAGCTCGCGCGCTGGATCCCGGTGAGAAAGCGGGGGAGTCTTCCGGTACGAGAGGGGAGAGTGGAGGCATGGAAAGAATAGGGGAGAGAGAGGAGGGGAGGAGACAGGGGGCGCTTACCGTGAGGAGGTTGTTCATGGCGGCGAGCGGCGAGGAGAGAGAGACGGGAGGGCGGCGGAGGCCCGGGGGAGGAGGAAGGTGCGGCCGTTGCGCCGCAGATGCTTTAAAGCTGAGGAGAGAGGTGGTGGGGTGGGCAGAGGGGTTAACGCTGCGAGTGCTTGCTGATGCTGGCAGGTGGGCCACCCGCGGGGATCTTTTTCGGCAGGAATGCAGGCTGGCAAGTGTCATGGAAAGGTTTTGTTTTTTGTTTTTTCCCCCTCTCTTTTGTCTTTCCATTCCAGCGGTGGGGATTGAATTCTGTATTCAGCGAGGAAAGGGAAAGGAGTGCAGTAGACACAAGATAGAGCAGTATTTTTTATGCAAGTCCAGCCACCGAAAATCTCAACAAATGATAGTGGTGTAATAGTGCTCGTACGTAAGCTCGCTAATAACCTATTTTTTTGAGCGGGTATTTTAGAATAAGTAAAAGAAAAACTCGTTAAAACCCGACAAAAATCATAATGATAGTGGACCTTGTTTTGACGACGACACGGCGCGGCGCAGCTCTCGTCCCGTCTCGCTGGTGAAGATATTCTCCTCATAAAGCGACCTTGGCGACCCTAACAGCGACGACCGCAGCAGCAGCAGCAGCACACAGCGGCGGTGCCGCACGGGCAGGCCGACGTCGGACCCCGAGACGGAGACGAGGAGCGCCGACAACTAGGTGCCGAGGAACGAGCTTGGAGCTGAAGACGCTGCCAGCCGCGCAGTGAACACTCATCGACCCCGACCTCGGATTCCCGTCGTTCTTCGTCATCGACAAAGCTGTTCGAGGACGGTGTCGAGTTACCCAGGCCAAGCAGTTGGGCTTCCTCTGCAGCGTCGTGTCACGCCTGTTCCACTTCCAGATCCTCCGCAATGCCCCGGCGCCCACCAATGTTCAGAGTACGCATACATCTCGCCGCTCTAGCCTTTTCAATTTCATTCACAAATCAGAACATAAGAGTTTTATGTAAATTTCAGCAAATCGTTCACGAACTGCTTGTTGCATGCAGAGGACAAGTTTGCATGGCTGAGGGACGAGGAGTTCGCGAGGGAGACGCTTAATTGTCAGAACGCGATAGAAGAAGTCCATCCCCATGTCCAAGACAACAAATTTTTTTTTTTTTTTTGATCCAAATATTGCAAGAGTTCCCTCTTAAGAGCAAGCCGAACCCGGCCGGTGTATGGGACGGCGGAGTCGGCGTCACTGGAGTGGCAGATGGGGCGGGTGATGACGGTGGTTAGTTATTTCCTTTTCTATTCTTATCAAATATTGCCGATTGGTTCGGGTTATTTTTGCCCTAATTAGGATCCCATTGTGTCGTCTTTATTAATGATATAACATACGTTAATAAGAAATAAGGAATGGACGATATTCATGGGGTCTGAATCTCATCGACGCTAAAGAATTAGTTTCTTCTAGCGTAATGTTAGTTGTGTAATTATGTTTGATTAAAGTCCATCAACGGTTCCTAATACTCGTTCGCCTGTGTCATTCTGGTTCGTGAACTCGCAAATCGACCGTCTAGGTCCTACAACTTGTTCGGTTGTGTCATGCCGGTCCCTAAACTTAGAGATTAGTCGTTTAAATCCTCAAACTTGTCCAGCTGTATCATCCTGGTCCCTAAACTTGGTTTTGACATAACGATATAAAAACTCACTATAAAAATAATTCATAACTTATTTATAAGAACCCGAATCAAAACAAACTTTGTATCAAAATTATAGCGTTCGACGCGATCTACAACTTTGTAGTTGAAAAGTTTTTTAATTTAAAGTCATTTAATGTCCCAAGATCTAGTTTAAAATTTAAAATTTTAAAATATATAAACTAAATACAATATTTTGGGACTCTAAATAGTTTTAATTAAAAAGATTTCAATAACGGGTTGTAGATCGCGACAAAGGCTACAATTGTGATATAAAGTTTGTATCAATTTGAGTTCATATGAGAAAGTTATGAATTATTCTTATATAAAGAGTTTTAGATCGTGATATTTTGATCAAGATGAGACTTAAAATTAAGTTTAGGGACCGGGATGACAAGTTGACAAGTTTGAGGACTTAAACGTATAGTCTCCAAGTTTAGGAAGCGAAATAACACAGTCGAATAAGTTGGAGGACATAGACAGTCGATTTTCAAGTTCAGAAATCGGGATGACACAACCGAATCGTAAGTGTATATTTGCTAGTTTAAATAAAACGGGGGAGAAATTGATGGCGCATCGCCACGAAGCCCCAGTGTGCAGACGCGGCCATGAGCCCACTGACCTATCGTCACAAAAGCCATTGCATCTAAAGACCACGGCCCACGAGTCTCAGAGACGGCCGGACAGCCCGGCCGACACCACAGGTCGCTCGCCACGCGGCTCCACCGTCGGCAAACCTTTCCCCACCGGTAACCGACACACGCGGCGACCCACGTCACCTTCCGCCGGCCTTCTTCTCCTTTCCATTCGCGACTTCTCCACTCGACCACTCCGCTCGCTCCACTATAAAGGAAGGCCGAAGCTCGGTTCCATTCTCGAAGCCGCTGCGGCACGCGTCCTTCTTCTGGTTTGCTGGCCTCCCAGATCTCGCTGACTAAGCTGCTGGAGCCGAGCCGATCTCACCTCGCAACGCGCCGCCACCACCACCACCTCCGCCGGCGGATCGTTCCTTCTACTTTTACTGCGTGATCTTTGAACAAGCTAAGGCGCCGAAGCGTCGCCACCAGCAAGGTGAGATCACAGCCCAAGAAACGCTCCTCTGTTCATCCCCACTCCTGCAGTCCTGTTACTCTGTTCCTCCAGTTGGATGGATCGGTTCGGCAATCGCCATAGTGCTTGCCTTTGCTCGGTAACGTGCGCGCACGCTGGTGTCGCTGACTGACAGCGCGCAGTTCGTGCCTGATGTTAACTTCCACTAGATTTAGCTGCGGTTGGACAGCCTAGATGGTACCGAGTCGATTCTTTGGGTACTCAACTCTGTTCAGTCTCTCAATCCAGATTCCATTAGCCATTTTATCCTTCTGACCCAAGCTTGCACCGAATGCTGAACAAATAAATAAATTAATTAAGTCAGGTCCAGTGCTCGTGCTCGTTTTTGTTATGCATTCGATGTGTCTAGCATTATCTGCGTGGACATCGCGAAATGGTTGACAGAGTAAAGGACCTGTAGGAGGCACTGGTCACTGCTCCGAGCAGATTCTCTTGTGGAAAAATTGCATGCCAATAAATTAAATGTCTTGTAGGAATATAGGAATATGCTCCATTCGTCATAGTGTAGCAAATTCATTCGATACTTCGATACTGACTGGATGTTGTAATTGCAGCCTGCAGAGCATAGCTTCATCATATTCAAGATGGGGAAGGACAAAGAAGCTACCAAGCTGAAGGAGGAGAAGTCGTCCAAGGATGAGGTCCATCTCAAGATCAAGAGCAAGGACAAGTCAACCGGCGAGGAGGACGACAAGAAGGAGATTGAGGTAGAGATTGAGGCCAAGTTTGTTGAGAAGGAAGAGGTGAAAGACTCGGGTGACAGTGCAGGGTCTGCCGGAGGAAAGGGTAAAGAGGGGAAGAAAGACAAAGAGAAGAAGGAGAAGTCGGAGGAGCATGAAGATGATGAGAAGGTGATCAAGAAGAAGGATAAGAAGGAGAAAGACAAGAAAAAGAAGGAAGATGATGCAGGTAATGCAGAGAAAGACAAGAAGGATAAAGAGAAGGTAAAAGACAAGGATGGATCAGAGTTGAAGGGTTCAAGTCATGAGAAACAAGAGAAAATCAAAGATAAGAAAAAGAAGGAAGGCGACAAAGATGTAGGGGAGGAGGAGAAACACAAGAAGAAAGAAAGCAAAGATAAGAAGGATAAAAAGGACAAAGAAAAAGATGGATCTGAACCAAAGGGTTCAAGTGATGAAAAACAAGATAAAGACAAAGCCAAGAAAAAGAAAGACAAGAAGAGCGAAGAGATGAAACAGAAGGAGGGCCATCCGGAGAATAAGAATGATGAAGTCACACAGAAGGATGTTCACATGAACAAAGAGTTGGCAGGAGCTGCAGACTCGGGCACCCGTGAAATCAAGCTAACTGACGCTGAGCAACAGGGGAAAGAAATTGATAATGAAGATTCAGAAGGCAAGAAGAAAAACAAAGAGAAGAAGGACAAGGATGAAGTGAAGATGAAAAAGAAGGATGGTGGTGAGGACGATGAAGGCGAGAAGAAAGACAAAGAAAAGAAAGAGAAGGAGGAGGACAAGGGTGACAAGAAAGAAGATGGTAAGAAGAAAGAGGGCGATGGCGAGGAAGACACAGAAGGTAAGAAGAAAGACAAGGAGAAGAAAGAGAAGAAGAAAGATAAGGGTGCAAAGGAGAAGACGACCGATCCAGTGAAGCTGAAAGCGAAACTGGAGAAGGTGGATGCCAAATTGCAAGACCTACAGGCTAAGAGAGAAGACATCCTGAGGCAGCTGAAAGAGCTGGAACAAGGCGGCAAGGGAAAGACCGATGGAGAGAAGCCTGCACAGGTACAGGAGGACAAAGTAAAGGATGCTGAAGAGGTGCCTGCACAGGTACTGGAACAGAGTGGAGAGAGCAAGGTCAAGGAACAGAATCCTGTTGCCGCAGCCTGATCTTGTGGTGCTCCTGTAGCTGTTCATGTAACAATAATAACTCTGATCTGGTTCTGTACACAAGCATTACACTGTTTAGAGGAATGTACATCTTGAGCTGAGTTGTAAAATGGTACACGTGCACTATCAGGACCTATGTCTCCTCACTATCCAGTGAACGGAACATATAGCTGAGTGGAGTGCGTCATTTTCCTGATACATAACACTGTAATACTTTGCTTTGTGAATAAAAGGAATACGTGAGAATGTTGTTGCTGTTGTCATATTTGAAACGCGTTCAGTACCCAAAGAACATAGAAAGTAGTCCCAGCTCCCAGTTATCACTGCAAGTATGTTCTTATGATCTGCTATGATATCCCTGTCACTCTGTCTGAACTATAATAGCATGTATATAATGTATACATTTCACCAATGGAGATAAGGAGAGGTTTTTCTTTTTTTTGGGGCAGGGGCGGGGCGGGGGGGGGGGGGTGGGGTGGGGGGGAGGGTTGGCCAAAGATTTACACGCAGATGAAGTCTGTCTTGCTCGAAACCCAAAATGTTCACGCTGACAAGACATACGTGCAAAGACCCGATGATATCATCTATTATCTACAGCTACGATTCTCTCTTCTCTACATATAGTGCCGTGCTAAGGGAGTAGGGAAAACAGGTGCTGACTGTGAGAATGGCTCTTCATTTGGAGCTCAGCAGGCTCTCCAAGTACCTCTCTACGTTGTCCAAGCCGCACAGCTCCTTCACCACTGGCATGATGGCAGGAACTTCCAGATCAAAATGGGACGGGGAAGATCCACACCCAGAGCAGTGTGGTTCATTCCTTGCAGCTCTAATCGCTTCTCTTGTTGCACAGTGCACTGAAGCTGCGAGAAGCAATGGTGGCTCCCCAGATGCTGCAACAAAGGGCGACTCAAGTCAGTAGAACATAAAATATGCAAGTGAAAAGAAGTTAAGTACTGAAGTACAAGCATTTTATGCACACATGCAATCACCCATCAACATCTACTACGTACAGCGTGTACATGATGGCCATGATGCAGTGTTCCTGGGTCCAGGTAAGCAGCATCAGTGACAAGTGCACGGACATTCATAAACCAAGTGCGGTGTTTTACATAATAACTTCATGTATGCTGCAGCTCTGAATTTTCTTGTGAATACTCTTGGAACAGTAAATAATGCAATTTATGCAGATGCAGACATCGAGTTTCACTGGGCACCATATGCTCACTAATAATTATAGAACTCACTGATAAATATAACACATGGAGTTTCACTGGGCACCATATGCTCACTAATAATTATAGAACTCACTGATAAATATAACACATAATATATATTAAATTTATCAATTTATTTTCAGCTCGGATAGCATGTTACAACTGCTGCATCCAATGTACAGAACAGAACTAGTTGATCTAGAATATGTGTTGGCTGCCGACCACAGCCGACCACTGCCGACCACCGACCACCTGAGAAGCTGCCGACCAGTGGCGCGACCAGCAATGTTGGCTGCCGACCAGATTCGAGGTGAGCAGCACCTGCTCGACCCCTCGACCGAGCACCGTCGAGGGTAGCAGGGACCGATCGACCCCCCCTCGAGTTCGTCCCTGGACTAAGGAAGAAGACGAGCCGACCTCCCTTCCCGCACACACACAGCACACTCTGTGAACTGAAACCGGTGGCAAGAGCTACCTTTTCCATTGCATTTCATACATATTTATATAAGTTCTACACCTACTACAAGTTACAAAACAACATGGCTGTCTACAGCCCTCACCTACTCCTACTATGCTGCTTAGTGCCCGGCATGGCCTAATGCCATGCTGCTACAAGAGGCAACGACATGGTCGGCCTCGACCATGCCTCGGATGTGAGTGATGGGATTGCAGCAGATTAAATCTAACAATCTTCCCCTAATCCTACTGCTAGCCCTTGACCTCCACCATGCCAATCATCTTCCTCAGCTCCTGGAACCGAAGACGCCCGAGTGACTTGGTGAGGATGTCAGCGAGCTGCCGACTAGTGTCGACGAACTCGATGACCAGCTGCCCTCCATCGACGCAATCACGAAGGAAGTGAAACTTCACATCGATGTGCTTGCTTCTGTCGTGGAGGACGGGGTTCTTTGCCAGTGTAACAACTCAAAAATCCAAACTACAAATTTTTTTTTTGACAAAACCCTGAGTGATGTGGTGCAACATGCCATCATATACCCCTTAACCTTGCATTAACCCTAACATGTCATGCAAAGCATTCATGTGTTTCTAATTTGATCAACATCTCTTGTCAATGCTCTATGTTTCATATGTTATATTCCAATGTTGCAATAGCCTTGTTTCAATATTTCAATAGATCAATCATCATGTTGCATTAAAAGGGTGATTTGGATTTTATTTGGTTTATGTGTTGGAAAATAAAAATGACAAATATAATATTTATTTTGACAAATAAATATTAAGGGAATAATACCCTAACATTATTTGGGCCAAGTATACCCACTACTTTGTCATACAAATTTAGCACATCATATATATATATATATGTATATATAAAAGTATTTGAAAATAGAAAAATAAAAGAAAAAGAAAAGGAATAAGGAAAAAAGCCTTCGGGCCGGCCAACCAGCCCAGCCCAGCAAGCCGACCGCCGGCCCGGCCGCTCTCCCGCGCGTTCGCCCGCTCGCCCGCGCGTTGCAGCGGCCCGGCAAGGCGGCCCAGCAAGCGCCGCGCCACGCCTTTGCCCGCCGCTGCCGCTGACGGGCGGGACCAGCCGTGGACCCCGCCTGTCATAAGCGCCGCTGAGGTCACCCGACCGGCCGCTCGCGCTGACGTCGCCGTTGCCAGGCACTGTTCCCCCGCGTCGCCTTGAAGCAATCTGCCTCGGCCGCTCGATTCGCATCGCCTAACGCCCGCTCGCCACCTGGCCCGACAATCCCTGCACAAAGCACCCATGGCCGCAGGGATTTTCCCCTCCCCCGCGCGCGCACATGCGTTGCCGCCGCGGTGGAGCGCTGCCGCTGTAAAGCTTAGGCTCGCCCAGCCCTACCTAGCCCTCTCTCGCTGCTCCATGGACCCAGACCGAGCACCCCACCGGTGACCTGGACCCCTTCTTGGCCGCTTGATCAAGCCGGAGCCGTGATCGGCCGTCCGCCGGCCACCTACCTCCGCCTCTGCCCTATATAAGCAAGGGGCTAGAGCTCTAGGGTTCCCAGGCCGCCGCCACCACTCTGGTGGAGCTCAATTTCATCTCGAGCCGCTCAATTTGGAGAAGGAGGGGAGGTAGGAGAAGAAGGAGGCGGGAAAGAGAAAGCTGTCCGCCGCCAGAATTGGAGAAGAAGAGGAGCTCCGTCGTGCTGCTGCGCCAGGAGCAAGAAGGGGAGGCCGTACTGCAAGCCGGAGCCACAAGAACGCCGGAGCTTGGACTTGAACCGCGCCTCCATTCTCGTCAACCGTAGGTGAGCACCGCCGCCATCACCCTCTTCCGCCCCCACCTTGCTGTCGGTCATGGCGCTCCGCCTTGGGAGCGCGTAGGCCGAGGCCTCTGCCGGCCATCTTGGACACCCGCACGCACACACACGGTCTAGCCCAGCCCTTGGCCACGGCATCGGGAGGATGCCAGACCGGAGCGCCGCCTTGCCAATCACCGCGCGCAGAGCGCCGCCGCGGCAAAGTCACCCAGCCGCCTCACCGTCGAGCTCCGCCCTCCATCGACCTCGGATCCGCGCTCGCCTTGATGAGACGGACTCCGCGCGCCCCTTGGCTCCGCGTTTGCCTCGCCGGAGCACCGACCCGAGCCACCTTGCCAGCCGTCGTGTCCGTGCACCGCTGCTCTGGGGCGCCACCGTTCACCGTCGTTTCCTGCCATCTCCGACCACCGCGGGGATCAAGAAGAGGCCGAGGAGCTCCGCCGTGACGTGCTGCATCGATTGGACAAGGAGATGGAGGCCGTGGACCCTTCCTGAGAGCCGTAGCCGTGCACCGTGGACACGCCGGAGTTCCGCCGTGGGAGTTGCTGCTCGCGCGGACTCCACCGCCGGCGCCTCGGGCAGATGCTCCGTGACTCCAATCATGCATCTACGCCACCAATTGGAGCTGGAGTGACTCGGTGTGAAGTGTACACCGAGCGCCGTCGCCGCCGAGCCGCCGTCCGCCGTAAAGCTCGTCACCAGAAGCAAAGCCGCCGCCTTGAAGCCCATCAATGTGACCGTCGTGAAGTCCCGAAGCCGATGGGCGGGTTAATGGCGCCGGAGATCCACTGTGGCACCAGGAATCGAGGGTTTCCCCCGCCGCCGATCGCCGAGGAGGAACCCCGCGCTCGAGACGATATCGTCCGAGATGGATCACGCGCTCGAGCCGACCCTCGAGTGCGACCCCTCGACACAACATGGGGAAAGAAATAGAGGAGGGGATCGCTTCGGCAAAAGATAATGGACGCGCTCGAACCAACCCTCGAGATCGACATCTCGACACACCGACCCTCGAGTTCGACACATCGATACGCCGACCCTCGAGTTCGACACTTCGATACACCGACCCTCGAGTTCGATACTTCGATACACCGACCCTCGAGTTCGACACTTCGATACACCGACCCTCGAGTTCGACACTTCGATACGCCGACCCTCGAGTTCGACACTTCGATACGCCGACCCTCGAGTTCGACACTTCGACACACCAACCCTCGAGTTTGACCCCTCGACACACCGTGGGGAAAGAAACAGAGGAGATCGCTTCGGCAAGAAGATGATGGATGTGGTGATCATGGACTGAGTACTTGCAAGTGGATCCCGAGCTGCCACGTGTCAGCACCAGAAAAATCCACCCTTTTTATTTTTCAGAAAATGGTTAAATCTTTGAAAATTCATAACTAATTCATACGAGCTCCGAAAAATGCGATCCACATATCCAAATTTTCTATAAATCGAGCCCTATCTATCTAGGCTATGTTTGAGTGCATTTGGATCTTCTATTTTGCATTCGTTCTTTGTGCTAATCTATAGGGGTCGCTACCGCGACCATTAATTCTCGTTACAGGCTCGAGCGAGGACAAGTCTGACGACGGTGACTACCAGGAGAAGTCCGACAGCTACGTCAGTGAAGGTGCCACACCTCATCCAACCTCGTAGATCCCATTACGCATGGAAAATGTAGTATGGCTAGTGCTTTAAATTCCTGCTGCAATAATGCATTGCCTGTGTTAGGATTGCATGATAGATTATTACTTGATGAGCCCTACCTTGTTGTAACCTTTCACCTGCTTACCCGCTGTTATGATAGCCACTTGCTTATCTGCTATATTTATATATATACTTCACTCGCTTACATTTTGATGCGACATGATGAACCCTCGGAAGACCTGGAGGGTGCCAGGCTAGATGCCTGTGTGAGTTGATGGATCAGATGGGCATATGAGCTGATGATGCTGTATCTGAGTTTTGGGGTGGAACTTACGGCAGGGAGTAGGGTGAGGGTTGAGTCGATCGAGCCGGGATCTACGACGAGCTTTTGAAGCAAGTCTTGCCGGGGGATGGATCTTGATATTCTCATGAGAGGAGCCTGTGGCTGGCTAACTGAGATGTGATGGTGGTCTTTGGGTGTGATCCTCTGAGAGGTGGAGCCCGGGACGAAGGTGCCGTGGTAGCACGTTAAAGATAAACCCTGATGAAGATATCCCGGTTTGGTCAAACTTAGAAACTGTTGTGCTGGTATCCGGACCTTAGGAATCTCTTGCTTTCCACTCGCTCTCCATGGGGGGGAGACGGCCGAACCGCTGGATAGATCGATGCCACTACTGCTAGGCGAGTAGTGATAGGAAGGTATATGCATGGGATGTAGCTAACACCCTACCGAGACGATCATGGCACCCCCTTCGGGAGTGGGTACAAGGCATGGCATCCTCTACGGGAGCGGATACATGCTTTCTTCACAGTTTCAGCGATCCAGAGCTGGATGGTAGAGTGGCATCGTTCTATGGCAGTAGGCGTCCGGAATCTGCCTAGGTGGTGATCAACACCAATGATGGTTATCTAGTGGATTAGTGAAACCTCTACAGAGTGTATGGTTGATCGATCGATACATAAGCCAAATCCTTTGGCTATGGACCTTTCCTGAGTTTCGCATGCACCGGACTAGAGAGTGGAGTATTCTACCTTCCCCTGAGTATGTTTTCCAGTCATGATCCAGGTTGAGGGCTGCGGGCCGCTGAGACAAGCCGAGAGGGAGTTGGCTTGTCGACTTGAGTCTGAGATGGTGTTGGAGGAGTTGGGATGGTGCTACAGAGATGGATGGTGATGGATATGAGGGATGGGAATGTGTTTAAAACTTGATAAATATATTATTATTTATATACCTGATTAATGCATAGGAAGACCCCAGCCTTATAGGTTCCTTTTGATATATCCTTTCTGCATCCAATTTTCACAAAGCAATACATAGGATGGGAGTGTGGCCAGTACAAATCGTACCGAAAATTTGGTTTCAGGTTCAAGGAGTGAGTACTCTTCTGGGGAGTACAACGAAATGAGGGTTTCGTGCCTACGCTCAAGTTGGATCGAAGATGATAGCTTCCGCACCTCAAGCTTTTATTGTTATGCTGCATGAACTCTGATTCCGCCAAGTGGCGATGTAATAAGTTATTGTAAACCTCTTTATTGCACTCTTTTGTTCGAAGTATGGATTATGGTATGCAACTGTTATCGGGTAATGTGATTTAAATGGTCATATTACACTTCGGCTCTGTGGATTTCCCTTCGCGAAAATCGAGGTCGTTTCAGCCAGCGCAATCGCTGGCTGGTTGTCCACCTTGAGCGCCGCCGGCCAAGCCTCGACACCAGTGAGCTCGCTCAGCAACCGTCGCAGCCAGACCACCTGGCACGCCGCCGTGGCCGCCGCCTCGCACGTAGACAAGGCCACGATCTTCTGCTTCAGCGACTGCCAGGCGATTGGCGCTCCGCCAAGGAAGACGAGCACGCCCGAGGTGCTCCGTCGTCCATCCACATCGCCTGCCATGTCCGCGTCGCTGAACGTCGTGAGCCCGGGTGCACCCTCCTTGGTCTCCGGCGGTGCTTCGCTGAATACCGACAGCTGAAGCCCGCCGCGCTTGGGGAAGACGATTCCCCACTCCGCCGTGCCCTGGACGTAGCGCAACAAGCACTTGACCGCCGTCCAATGGTCCTCCCGCGGATCCTCCATGAACCTGCTCACATAGCCCACCGCGAACGCGATGTCTGGCCATGTGTGAGTCAACCAGCGCAGCCCCCCGACGATGCTCCGGTAGAGCGTAGCATTCACCTTCGTCGCGGTGCTCTGCCTTGAGAGCTTGATGCGCTCCTCCATCGGCGTGGCCACAGCCTTGCAGCCCGCCATGCCTGCCCGCTCGAGCAACTTCTGCGCGTAGGCGTCCTCCCCTTGCCTCACCTCGATGCCGAGGTAGTAAGACAGGACACCTAAATCACTCATCCGGAACCGCGCGGCCATCTCCTCTTTGAAATTGGCGATGTCCTGAGCCCGCGCGCCGGTGATGATGAGGTTGTCCACATACAACCCGATGAGATGCTCCTTCCCTCGTTGACGGGTGTACAGTGCGTGCTTCGTGGCGCACCTCCTGAACCCGAGCTCAGCCATGATGGCGTCGAGCTTGGCGTTCCATGCCCTCGGGGCCTGGCGCAGGCCGTAGAGGGCCTTGCGCAGCCGCAACACCTTCTTTTCCGCGCCCTTGACGACGAACCCCGCGCCTGCTTGACGTAGACCATCTCGGCCAGGTCCTCGTTGAGGAACACTGACTTGACGTCGAGGTGGTGAACCTGCCACTCCTTGGCAGCAGCGAGGGCGAGCAGGAGTCGCACAACTCCAAGCGAGCTACGGAGGCAAAGACCTCCTCGAAGTCGACCCCTTCGCGCTCCACAAACCCTCGAGCGACGAGGTGCGCCTTGTGCTTCACCACGGCCCCGTGCTCATCCCGCTTCACCTTGAAGACCCACTTGAGTCCGATCGGCCGGCAACCGCCAGCGGATCGAGTAGTTCCCAGGTCTCGTTCTCCTCGATGGCCTTCATCTCTCCCAGCATCGCCTTCCGCCACGCCGTGTCGCGCTCCGCAACGACGAACGTGGTCGGCTCCTCTGCACTCATCAGAAGCAGAGTGTGGTCCTCGTCGAGGCTTCGCGCCGCCAGACCAGGTGCATTCATGCCGCGACGATGTTATCCAGCCTGCGGAACCGCACCTCCTCTCCTTCGTGGTAGGCGTCCACAAAATCCGAGACGTTGGATGGAGGAGTCACATACTTGATGGTTGCCACCACCGACATTGCTCGAGGCGGGGTCGTCCGCAGCGGAAAATCTCCGTCAGTCGAGGCCTCCCGATCCGCGATCGAGGCCCCTCTAGGAGTCGCGGGCTCTCGAGCCTGGGTCGTTCGCAGCGGAGAACTTTCGTCGGTCGAGGCCCCCTCCGCGGTCAAGGCCGCTCGAACTGGGGTCGAGACCGCCCGACCCGTGGTCGGTGTTGAGGCCCCTGGTGCCGCGCTCAACGCCTCCCGCCCCGTGGTCGGGATCAAGGCCCCTCGAGCTCCGCTCGGGCCTCCCGTCCCGTGGTCGGGATCGAGGCCCCCTGGCTTGGAGTGAAGTCGCGAGCTAGAGACCCGGCGGACTAGGCGGCTTCGCAGCCCCGGCTGTTGCCGGTTCTTCTGCCTCTCTCGCCGCCGACTCCACCGCTTCGGCTTCCCCGGTCCCCGACGCCTCCACAGCCTCGCCGTGGCCATGCATCACCATTCGCTCCAAGATAAATGAGTCGCTGAGTCCGCTAGCGACTTGCTCGAGGCCTCCCGCTTCCGGCCTGTCCCAGGTCCACGACGCTGTTTCGTCAAAGACCACATCTCGGGACACCACCACCTTCCCGCCGACTGGGTCGTACAGCCGATAGGCCTTCGACCCCTCATAGCCGAGGAACAGCATGTGTGTGCTCCTATCCTCCAGCTTGCCGAGGCCTGGCTTGGTGGCCTTCACGTGGCCGATGCAGCCGAAGGTACGCAGGTACGAGACATTAGGCTTGCACCCGTGCCACGCCTCGTACGGCGTCTTTCCCTCGAGGGCTTTAGTCGGCGACCGGTTGAGGATGTGCAAGGCGATGGTGACTGCCTCTCCCCAGAACGCCGCCGGCATCCCCTTGGCCTCCATCATCGACCGCGCCATGCCGGCGATGGTCTGATTCCGGCGCTCCACGATGCCGTTCTGCTGCGGCGAGTAGGGTGCGGTGAGATGTCGACCCACCCCTTCCCTGACGTAGTACTCGGTGAACTCGTGCACCGTGAACTTGCCGCCGCGGTCGGTTCGGAACACCCGCAGCCGTTTGCCGCATTCCGCTTCCGCCCGCGCCTTGACGCGCTTGATGGCGTCCGCCATGTCACTTTTGCTCGTCAGGAGCTGCAGCCACATGTAGCGGCTACAGTCAGCCACGAGCAGGAGGAAATACCTCCGTCCGCCGTGCGTTGCTGGCGTGATTGGCCCGCAGAGGTCCCCATGGACCAACTCGAGGGGATCCGTCGCATGGTACCTCACCCTCTTCGAGAACGACACCCGCCTCTGCTTCCCCGCCAGGTAGCTGTCGCACAGCTCCCCGGCATGCTCGATTCGTGGCAACCCGACCACCATCTTCCCGAGCCGGCTCAGAGCGTCGAAGCTCAGGTGGCCGAACCGGCCATGCCATAGCCATGGCTCCTGCGTGCACGCCGCCGCCAAGCACACAGGATGCTCTACCTTCAAGTCAAGAAGATAGAGACGATTCTTGGAGTGCGTTACCTTGGCGAGAAGACGCCGCTCCTTGTCCCTGATCCGCAGAATACCGTCGCAGATCAGCACCTCCGCCCCGCGCTCATCAAGCTGGCCCAGACTGATGATGCTCGAGCAGAGCTGGGGAATGAAGTACACGTCCGTCAACGCGCGCTGCTCCCCGTTCCGGCACCGGAAGACGACCGTTCCTTGCCCGCAGATATCCACCCGCGAGCCATCCGCGAACTTGACCGTGCCGGTCTTGTTCGCGTCGAGGTCGGTGAAGGCGGCGCGGCAGCCAGTCATATGGTTGCTTGTGCCAGAGTCGAGGTACCACCGCTGCTCCTTCTCGTCGCCGACTGCGCCCAGATGTGCCTGCGCCCGTGGCTCGTAAGTTCGACGGCCTGCGGGGCAGTCCTCTGCTCCGCCTCCGCCTCCCCTGCTTCACCTTCCTGCAAAGCGCAGTACTCACCCATCAAGAGCGCCTGCTCGTCGTCGCTTTCGTCCTGAGCCAGGTGCGCCTCCTCCTTCTTCTCTTTCCTCTCCGGGCACTCGCGCGCCCAGTGCCCCACCTTGCCACGCTTCCGGCAAGCGTTGGGGGCGACGGTCTTCTTCTTTCCCTTCTTCTTATCTGCCAGAGCCTTCCTCTGCTTCTTGCCGCCGTTTCCGCCACGGCTGGAGCCTTCCCTGGACCGACGCTTCTCCTTCATCCGCGCCGTCCACTTCTCCTCGGTCAGCATCAGCTTGGGCTTCTCCTTCTCCGACGTCGCTAGACCGCGGCTCTCCACCACCCGCAGCCTCCCTGCCACATCCTCGAGGGACAAAGTGGAGATGTCCAGCATTGTCTCGATGGACATGGCGAGCTGCGAGTACTTGGCAGGTACCACGCAGAGCAGCTTGCTGACGAGATCCTCGTCCTCCAGCGGCTTGCCGTAGGTGGCCAGCTGGCTCGCGAGTGACTGAAGACGCAGCGCGAAGTCCTCCACCGACTCCCCGGACTTGAACCGGATGTCGTTGAACTCCCGGCGCAGCTGCTGAGCCTTGGCCCGCTTGGCCCGATCTGAGCCGACGCGGAATGACTCCAGCATCTCCCACGCCTCCTTCGTCGCCTGCTTGGCCCCGAGCGCCTCGTGGAACTCGCTCGGAGTGGATGCCATGAGCGCCTCCATGATGCCCACCTCCGCATCCTGTCCGGCGTTGCCAGTCTCCATGGCCGCCCACCATTTCCAGGCGCGCAGCTTCCACTTCATCTGCACGGCCCACTAGCCGCAGTTGGTTCGGGTGAGCATCGGCCAGGAACTGGTCCCGCCGAACTCCCTCACCACGCGCGCCTCCACCGGCTGCGCAGCCGGCTACGGAACGAGCACCTGGCCCCGAGCGCTCGTCCCTGCGCCAGACTGACCCGCACCAGAGTCCGATATCGCCGGCGGTGAAGCCTAACGACGTTGTACGGCTCCGATACTAGTTATTGGCTGCCGACCACAGCCGACCACTGCTGACCACCTGAGAAGGTGCCGACCAGTGGCGCCGACCAGCAGCGTTGGCTGCCGACCAGATTCGAGGCGAGCAGCACCTGCTCGACCCCTCGACCGAGCACCGTCGAGGGTAGCAGGGACCTATCGACCCCCCCTCGAGTTCGTCCCTGGACCAAGGAAGAAGACGAGCCGAGCTCCCTTCGCGCACACACACAGCACACTCTATGAATTGAAATCGGTGGCAAGAGCTACCTTTTTCATTGCATTTCATACATATTTATACAAGTTCTACACCTACTACAAGGTACAAAACAACATGGCTATCTACAGCCCTCACCTATTCCTACCATGCTGCTATAGTGCCTGGCATGGTCTAATGCCGTGCTGCTACAGGGGGCAAGGACATGGTCGGCCTCGACCATGCCTCGGATGTAAGTGAGGGGATTGCAGCAGATTAAATCTCCAGTAAGGAAACTTCGCACCTTTTGAAGAAAGCACACGTTTCTTGTGGAATCCACTGTTAAGTAACTTGACATTGAACTGCTTTGGGATGGTGTCCACAGTTGGGATCTTGTATGTCCAAGTCCCGTCAGAGATAAGCAATCCATCTGAGTTGGTTACATATTCCTCGTTCATGAAATAGCCAATTCCTTGAACAAATGCCCCTTCAACCTGAAAAATGAAAAGCACTGAACGGAGTTAGCAAAAATGGAATTACTCTGGCATATGAAGACAGCCAAACAGATATGTCCACCTGCCCTAAGTCCACAGCGGGGTTTAAGCTCTGGCCACAATCGTATATAAGATCACTTCTTACAATTGTGGAGGCCCCAGTGAGAAGATCAATCTCTACCTGCAACATTGAACAATATCTTGTGACATAGAGATTTATACATTTCAATCATTTACTATAATACTGTTATCATTCTACTATCTAGAGCAATTTATCTTAAACCAAAGAGTAAAACAAGGATACCTCACTAGTAGCAACCCCATAATTTAGGTAAGAACCAGAAGGACCGGGAATGTAGTATTCTCGTGCTGATAAGTCTACACCAATCATTTTGGCCTGTAGATTGATGATAACAACATTTCATACTGAGTAATTAATTATGGATGTGCAATAATACATGTGATGTTACAAACTGGCAATGTGTGGACATGTTTGTTTTTCATATGGCAAAAGCAGATATGATCAAATTCAACTGCATTTCAGGGGGTGAAAGAAGAGGGTAGTTCCCTACAATTAAGGAAGACACCCCAGAATGCAGAAATTAGTTCACAAAATAGTTTCTAATGAAGGAAGTAATAACCTTGGAAATAAGTTCGTCCCATGAAACATTGCCTTGCTTTTCTTCAAATTGCTCCTTCACTGGCTTAAGCCTGTCGACTAAGACATTGCATGCGTGACGAACTGCTTCACAACTAGATTCTGATGTGGTACTCCCTGTAGTCCACCCTCCCTGTACATTACTTAATGTATCCGCTTGAATAACTCTTATTCTCTCCAACAGCTCTTGACTTCGATCAGGACAGAGTTGTCCAAGACCAAACGCTGCCATCTGCTTCACTTTTGTCCAAAGCCCCTGGCCTAACTCAATGCCTCCAACTTCAACAGCAATAGACCCATCATTAAGAATCGACACTTTTCCAGGTGTCGGTCGAGATAATACTTTGTGTACTATTGGCACGAAAGAGAGGCCTCTCTTTTTCCATTTGTTGTTTTTGTTGAAAGACTGAATTGTTTCAAGCAGATGCTGATAGTTTTCTGATGCGGTCACTTGATCACATATAGAGTGAAGTGTATAACCCATGGCATCTTCAGAGCACTCACTATGGAACAAAGCAAGGCTCTCAACTGTGTGAAGATTTCTATGTCTTACCAAATTAGCATCAGCGGAGAGTGTAGAAGCAACATGCTCAATTATAGCTTCGGCAACATAAGAACCTTGTACTTCCCCAGGCCCCCGCATCGCAGACTTTGTAGAAATGTTTGTTCTACAGACCTTTGCCTCATAAGAAAAGGCACCCCAATTATATTTCTTCAGTGCCTCAATGAAATTATAAGGGATTATGAGGCTAACATCTTTTGTCATTCCTGCATTTACGAACAAATCTATATGCAAAGCAGTGATTTTCCCATCTGATTTGAATCCCACTGAATAACATATTTTCATGGGATGCCGACCTCCAGTCACTATCATGTCAGTTTTGCGGTCAAGATACATACGGACAGGACGACCCAACTTAAATGCTGCAAGCGCACAAGCAGTTGCCACCTATAAGTAAAACAGGATGAGTGTTCATTTAAGAAAATCGCCAGGTTATAGTGTAGGGACTGCTCATTCAGCTTTACCATTCAGTATAGTGTCATGGATGTGCTGAACTGCTGAAAAAAAGAAAAGCTGGAGATATTCTTTTATTATCTGACCACACAACGTGACTGATTTTGATGTACGCTTACGACATGTGCAGATAGTTACCAGTATTAATGTTACTCATGTTTTCAGATTCTGCTAGTCAAATAAACCTCTATGATTTAAAGGGCATGTAACAGTCAACTTTTGCAATGCTTGCTGATTTTAATATACTATACATAAACATAAAACAATACTTGTTTATGCTCCATAATGTAGAATATTGACTGGTGAAAACGAACTTTGTTTCCAGCACTTTAAGAATGGATGGAATGCTATAAATGCTTATGGCCTGACACTTACAGGTAATGATCTAACAGCTTTTCCTCCAAATCCACCACCAACTCTTCTGGTAATAACACGAACATTGTGACAAGGTAAACCAAGGCACTTTGCAATGACGTTCTGTGCCGTCTCCGGGCATTGGCTTGAGCTATACACTACCATGCAATTATCCTCATCGGGCATTGCCAGAGCAGCTTGTGTTTCCATGTAAAAGTAGTACTGAGAATTAAGTTTAACCTGCAAAAAGAGTTCGTCAGCTGCAGAACATATTAGCAACACAAAAGATTGATCAAAAGAAGATGCCCACTAAACTTTATTCCCTTGTTAGGATCTGTCAGAGCCCCATATGGACCAGTTACATATAAAATTAGCCAAGGGCAGCACTAAATCAAAAGCAAACAGGACAGGCACAAGTACTCCACAAAACTAGTTTATCTGAATCACTTTTAGCAGCAAAAAAGGTGGCCTAACACAGAAGTAGCATACTATACATCAAACCTGTAAGATACTAAGATCTCATACCACAAGGGCACAAGGCCCAATGCTTAGTGGGGAACCCATGTAAGATGTTAATTTTTTGAGTTTGCCTCTCCTTGTTGCAGATGTAAGATGTTAATTTGACCAATGGTTATGAATACTAGTGCTCAAGCACATACTCTTCCTGCTTTACATTAAAATAATTTATCCACAGACCAAACTGATGCTCAAAGTGTACCTCAGAGTAGATTTTCTGATCTGCTTCTGCCATTCCTTTTGAGAAATCACCAATTTTCTGCGGAAGAAGAAATGGTGGCGTTTCAAAATAACTGCACCTTTTAACAGCCTCCTCTATGGATAAAATTGGAGCATCTAAGTTCTCAGTACTGTAGTCAATAACAGCTCTTTTTGCAGCAATATTGGCAAATCTTTGTGTTTCTGCAATCTGTGTCAAAAAGATTCAGTAACAACAGAACTGAGTCATAACACAATGGTCATAGACATAATTTTCATTACTAAAGGAAAGAAGTCCAGAAAATTTCTTTAAATCCAGAAATATAACTAGAAACCATACCACAACACCAAGAGGTTCCCCTGCACACTGAGTAACTGGATCACCAAACAGAGGTTCAGGTCCAAATATAGTGTTGGCCCCAACATTGCTGCCACCTTCCGGAATATCCTTAACAGTAACTACTCCCAGAGTTTTAAGCTGCTTGAGTGAAAGGTCGAGTTCTATGCTCTTCACATGGGCTAAAGGTTTTGTGCTATATATAAATGCTCCATAAACACAGTCCTTGGGAGTGGGGATATCATCCACAAATACAGCCTCACCTATATGTAGTGGTTTTGTATCAGCACCGAAGTTTACTTTCCAAAAGAACATGTGATGAAAGCAACTGCCACTGGTTCAATAAGTCACGTAGCTAAAACTTAAAGAAGAGACTGAAAACTATTATTACAGATACAATAAAAAAGGGGAGATAATAAGACAAACCAAGCAAATAAATAGCATGAGCAAGGATGCAATGCAAGCAAATATAACATGTTACATAAATGTAACAATTTCCGTTAACAAATAAACAAATGTAACCATAAATAATCAAACTGTTAGCAAAACTATGCAATAGATAACTACCAGTTCTATTCCACAGAAGTACTTCTTCCAGAGTAAATGGTGTTATGAGAGTGTGCGGTCAAACTTAAAGATTTTGGTTATCAATGTTCACATGAATTTTGGATTCGACATATGGAAATGGTATGTGCAGATTTATATTGAGAAATCCTTCAATGATATGATAAATGTTACCAGATCAAATTTCTTCATATTATAATAGACAAATTAATTATGAAGTAGCATTTGCAAGACCACTTGTACAGTAGATGTCAAATGTCACTTATGCTTGTCTGTAGGGAGTGATTATAGAATACAAATGCAAAAGTGCATACCAGAGGCTTGGAGTTCTGCTCCAACTTTCTTGGTTGGTATGCCAACAGGGACATAGTCTTTATTGATTTCAATAATCTGATTTGAATATTCAAGAATGCGATCATTGATACATGAACCAGAGTTCACATCATTGATCTTCTTAAGTGAAACATCAACATGCGCATCAGGTCCACGATTTGGATTTCCATTGGTGCCACAAGTTACATAGCCATTAAGATGAACTGCCTTTACAGGCTTCAAAGTTCCTTCAGTTAATGGGTAAAGAAAACTAAACAGAAAGGCAACTGCCAAGCTTGACCTATAAGCAGCATGCCTTGTGCCTTCTTTAGGAACAATTGTTTCCTTGAGAACTCTACATGCTTTAAGTAGCACCGATGCAGTAATGGGTTTACCCACTAACAGTTTCTCAACATTCCTAGCCCTGATAGTATGTTGACTCCCATACGCACCAAAAGCCAGACATAGCTCTCTCAATGTTAAGCTGCTTGAAGTTTCTTCTGGAGAGACTCGAGCCAAGAAAGCACAGTTAAGATATGCAACTGCATTGCCAAGAGGGCGTGGAGCAGCTCGGTATGTCTCAAATAGCACAGAAGTTCCTGTTTTACTTACTGTCCCATCCATGGTTTTATCACCAGATAAGACACCCCAACGAGGGATGTAAACGCTTAATAGCAGTGTCTTGTGATCACAAGGTGGCATTTGAAGGAAGTCCTCCAACGTGACAGTCATCATTTCTGATGATGCCTGGATGCATATCGATGAGCCAGCAGCAAGAAGGATCGTTGCGATGTCAGAGGCAAACTGGTCCCTCTGCGCCATTACCAAATTTCCACCCAAACTTGCAGTGTTCCGGACAAACGGAGATGCCACCTTTTCCATATGATCAGCAATCTTACAAAAGATTACATCATTGCAACCACCAGCTTCTACTCTTAAAATCTCAATTGACTGAGAAATCGACACTGCAGCTCCAATTCGAACCCCATTGTCTTCCTTACTAACCGAATTCAGTTCTGGGATGCATCTGAGGTCAATGTACCTATCATACACCTCTGTTTCTCTGTAAACGCCTGAAGCCGTGTTCCCCACAACCACCTTCGTTCTACTCTCGCCAAACAACTCAGAACCTACCAGCTTAAAGTACTCCTCCACGCTTCTAGGCCGGTGCCAGGTGCCGGCACTTCCGACCAATGCCGGCGGCGTGTACAGGTCATCAACCCCAGAACCAGAAGAAGCTCTGATCTCAGCCTTGAGGAACTCCGGGAACACACCGATGCTCCCCTCGTCGTACCGCGGCAGCTTGGAAGCGTGGGCGTCCCCCTTCCTCCAGAAGGAGTTGAGGCCCAGGTCCTCCAAATCCACGTCGGCCGCGAAGCTCTTGCAGGCGTCGGCGATCGGGCGGTACCCCGTGCAGCGGCAGAGGTTGCCCGCCACCGCCCGCTCCGCCTCGGCCGCCGTGAGCCCCCCCTCGGCCCTGGCCCTGGCCTCGGCGGCCGCCAGCGCGGCGGCGAGCGACATGCACACCCCGGGCGTGCAGAAGCCGCACTGCGTGGCGTGGAACCCCGCGAGGCGTTCGTGCACGGCGTGGAGGGCCCCCGCCCGGCCGCCGCTGCCCTTGAGGCCCTCGGTGGTGGTGACGGCGCGGTGGTGGAGCCCGTGCACCAGCGTGAGGCAGGAGCTCGCCGCCGCGTGCGATACCGCGCCCGACGCCGCGTCGTACGCGGAGAGCAGCACCACGCACGCGCCGCATCCGCCTGCACACCACAAATGGGTCGCCGTCAAGCTCAAATCGCGGAACGAAGCGGAAGAGCGCGGGGCAAGGGAGGGAGGGAGGAGGTCGTGGGGTGGCGTCACGTGCCTTCGCCGCAGCCGAGCTTGGGCCCGGTGAAGCGGGTGCGGGTGCGGAGGAACTCGAGCAGCGTGGCGCCGGGGTCCACGCCGCCGTCCCCCTCGCGGAGCTCCACCCGCTCGCCGTTCACGGCGAAGACCACCGCCGCCGCTGACGCGGAGGAGGAAGAAGCCGGCGAGGGCGAAGCAGCCATCGGGGAGCGGAGAGGTGCGCTGCGTGGGAGCGCGCGTCGTGTCGGAACCCGATTCCATCTGGGCGGCCGCCCGCAGCTTGCTTATCTACTACTCTACTCTAGGAGCACCGCCACTCTTGCAAGCAGGGTCGCTGTCGCTGAGAAATTCCAAAGCGGGGAGAGAAACGGGCGACGCTGACGGGAGGGGCGGCGTGCCGGCGTGTCGCGCGCTCGCCGAGCAAGCGCCACGAGGGTGACGTGGCGGGGGATGCGCCGCAGCCGCTGACGCGGGGGGCCCGCGGGTGCATGGCCCGAAGTTAATGTGGGTTTTGTTTACGCGAGTGGCTTTCGCGTTCGGTCAGGCGGCACGTACATTGATCGGCACGCACGTGAGGGGACGGCACCACCGGGTGATGATGCGGGGGGAGAAGGTGGGTCCCGCCGTCCTGCCCTCCGCCTCGGTGCGGACTCGGCGGGCCGGCCATGTTCCGGCCACGTGCCGCCCGACGCCCATGCCGAGGATGTTTTGGTGGGCGTGACCGGGAGTCCAGCGCTCACACCTCGCCCTCCATTTCAAACTAGAGTTGCTTTATAGTTTTTTTTAAAAAAAAGTTCGTTTGGCCTTTTTTAACATAAAATTTAATCATTTTATTTGATTTAATTAAAAAATTTAAGTAAATATAGTTAAATTTAGATATTCTTGATAATTTTTTATTAATAAAACAAGTCATAACGAAAAAAATAATATTTTAAATAAATGTTGAATGACACGAATCTTACTCTAAAAAGATCCAAAAGTATCGTTTTCACCCCGCTGATGCACCTACCCCGTGGTAAACGCCGCTAATCACAACCGCCTCGCCCTGCGCGCTCACGCTTTCTCTCCCACAACTGCCGCCCCCGTGCACGATTGGCCACACCGGTCTGCCTCCGATGGGTTGCCGAATCCTGAGCTCCCTCTGGTCCCTGCTCCTCAAGCTCCCTCTAACCCCCGCTCCTTGCTCCCTCCAATCCGAGTCAGACGCCGCCGCAGAGAGCGCCACGACACCCCGGCTCCCGTCCCATCCGCCGCTGGCTGGTTGTCGTCGCCGAACCTTACAAGCTCTGGACAACGACGCTGGATGGCTACGCTGCCAGACCGCCCTTCCTCCGTCAAGCCAGGCGAGGTCTCCACCGCCGACGCCGGACGCCACGACGGCAACTGTCTTCTATGGCCGCTGCCGACGACGCTGACACACTGCTTGGGTATGCCGGCTCGTCACGCAGCTGGAGCCGTAACCTGTCCTCCACGGCCGCGGAGGATGCCGCCGCCACTGCTTGGTTACCGCCGGTTCGTAACATTGTTCACTTCCGTCCAGATCACCACACTATATTCCTGTTTGCGGGTTTGTGCGATGGGGGGAGCTTTGGCTATAGGGTTCTTTCAGTTTCAGTATTTGCAGTGTGATTTGACGTGATTTAGCTAAGATCTATTGCGGCTGTTCCTGAAAGAAGGAACCGTTGTTCAATGTCATGGACTATTAACAACCGGTACATGATCTGTACTGGCATAGCATGAGTTTGTTTGCCATACAAAACACCTTACACTACAGTACGACTGAATTGAAACACACTGTTAAGTTCAGTAAGAGTTAGGAGAAAACATATGCCTGCACAAAATTTTGCTCGAGGCTTTGCACAACGATGGTCTTTGATATTGCTTCAGTTCCGGATCATCCCTAAATCTGAAACCGTGCAATGCCTGATCGTCAATCACAGACTGCATCGGGGGCGTCACTGCCTCGCTAGACAATCTGCTCATAACATCTCAACTGAATCTACAGGTGAGTTTGCAGCTTCCCTATAATCGTGCTTGGAGCGTCTCTGCAGTTCAGAGGAGGAAATTATTTAAGATACATTCAGAGATCAGATTGCAGTGTCTAGTTTTTTAAATACGTTTGTTTGATACTTCTGGGAATTAACTCAATAGACTAGAGCCATTTATTTACCCCGTTCCTCGAATCGTTCTTGAGATAGTGGTACATTGTCCATGTTTTATTATGTTCTACCCAGATTTTTTATCTATCAATTTACTGAAACTTGCAGGGCAATTCGAACAATAGGTTCTGAACGTGGCAAAACAGTCTTTGGAGCTGATGATCAGTGCTCTGTCATAGTCTGGGAATTAGAGACTTAACCTTTTGGAATAACTGAAGGGCCACCCTTAATAAGACACTATCTGAAATAAATTAGCATTATGATAACTTAAAAAGTGTCGGATCTCAATTTTATTTAAACCATTGATATTGTTTGATGATAACACATAGGAAAATTGAAATTGCAATGCACTAGCAATCCTCCTTCTGAATTAAAACATTGCATCTGTTGCCAGAACTAGAATAAGCATACTGTGTACTGTATCTATGCTCAAATGCTGATGTGTTTTTCTTTATGTTTTAGTTCAGTACAAGGGAAAATGACTGTGGGAGGACTAGGGTCTTACCTAGCCAAACTAGCCGATCTGTTCTAGACCATTGCAGTACCTGTTGATATTGCTGAATTTGTACTAACTGTTGTCAAATCTTTTGTTTACCTCAATGGTATTGGGCCTGAACCTCCACGGAGTCGTCTGTTTTTTTTTTCACTGGGAAAAGATACATGGTGAGGCCTCTGAAGGATCTGTAATGTTTTATCTCAATATTATTGCGTGGCGACATCTGACATTATAGACCATCTACTTGCATGGTTTCATCATTTTTATTTATATATATAGGTTTCTATCGATAGGTATAATTGGCATGGATAGTCTTTAGAACTTCTCCCATTTCAGTTATGATTCCAGACTATTGTATGAGTCATCAATTGGTTTATTCATGTTTGATTCGGTGCAAGTGGCCACAATAAAATTTGCATTTCTTAGTATTCAACACTTCTCGTGGGGTTCTGTGGTTCCGAGATTGGAGGCTTAGTTCTTGCACCGACCACAATAAGATTTGCATTTCTTAGTATTCAACACTTCTTGTGGGGTTCTGTGGTTCGGAGATTGGAGGCTTTGTTCTTGTATATTTTTGAATTTTTTTATGGGCAATTGCATTTCTACTGCTTGTTTGGGAAAGGTCTTGACCCTTGGTTTAGATTGAACCGGTTTGAATAGGTGCTTGTGCATTTATTGTAGAAGCATTCGATTGAACTAAAAAGTTACCTTTTCTTAGATATATTTATTATACTAAATAATCCTTACTTTTGCAAACTTCTCTTTAATCAACAGACTGGTTCAAGATAATTGGACCATTTCTCAAGATACTGAATTGAGTCCTTTAATGAGGCCACATATAGGATGTGCCATTACACTGACATCCAGAGAGCAGAATTCCACACACGATGGTGAATGAATATGAAAGGTCCTTTTTTCTGAATTATTTTCTAAAAATTTCTTACTATTCCAAAGCGGAAATCCAAGCTCATGTACCTTTATGGAGTTATATGAAAATATTATATTTCTGTTAATTTTTAACTTAATTATAAATGCAATTCATGTTTGAATGTTTCCCTTTTGCATGTCAACAGATTACTGTTCAAGATTGATAACAAGGAACTTCAGCTAATACCAGATCACCTTTTGGAGCACAACAAGGACTTCATTAGAAAGTTGGGGCAGAGCTGTACGTGTGCTTCTAATGTACAACCTTACCATAATTTGATTTCGATGGCTTAAGCTTCAGTCTATAACGTTCAGCATATTAGTCAAAGTATATTGACACTTGTCAAGCATGATTATAGCGCACTGATTTCTTTTTCATATCTCACGGAGCTACCCGATGAGAATATCGAAGAATTTAAAATCATGCTTGAAAACAAGCAAGTTTGGAATGTTGCAAAGTCATGAAATATATTGAAGGAAAGACCCAAGTGAGGGTATAACACTCGTTGCAACGCACAAGCATTACTTAGTTTAGGATAAAAAGTCAAATAAATTATAATTTAAAATAAATTAGTACTATGTATAGCATGTCCTGAACCGCGAATCCACTTTCGTGGTCGTTCGCTCGGTTTTGTTCCGTGCGAATGACGTCTCCGTGCGGGCCTATTATGTTTATTTTTCTTTGCTTGTTGTTTCGTGTCTTTCTCAAATATATTTCCGCCATATATATTCGGTGCATGCATCTACTTTTGGACAGGCTAGCCAGATTCGGAACATTGGGTGCACCTGAGAAGATGCCAGATTCGGAACATTGGGTGCACCTGAGAAGATGCCAGATTCGGAACATTGGGTGCACCTGAGAAGATGTCTGTTTTTGTTTTTTCTACTATTTGTTTGCTTTTGTTCATAACATATTTATAAGTTTATATAATATAAGTTATTTTTCATACATAAGTTGATAATTCTGCTAAGATGTTATTGCATTAATTTGTATATCTAAGTTCTAGAATATAACACTTTACATCTAAGTCATTCTTCAGTAAGTTATAAAAGCAAATTATACATATAATTTTGTTTATTTTTTGGAAAATTACAAAGTTACATAAATAACTTTTATACTTAACTTAGCACAAGTTTTTACCAGAACGTCATTTGACAGCGTTAGTAAGTTGTATAGAATAATGTATATATAAATCTTGTGAACATAAGTTGTATTTCATAACTTTTGTACATAACATGTGTGTTCGTAGCTTTTGTGTTTCCAAATTTTGGCACTAGTTATAAGTTACATGTTATAAGCTATATGTCATAAGTTAGTAGACACAAATTGGTACTTAAACAAAAAATATACCGGGGTCTAGTTTTGCTCGTCTCGTCATGTAGAACACACTAGTGTGGATGGAATTAAAAGCAGATACCTCATTCAGAAGTTATATCAACTTGAAATAAATATTTTTTTTCAACATTTGCATTAGGCTTGTCATAGCTAGGTAAACAAGCCGAGGAACGTGCATGCGCCAGACTACTTGAAAAATAAAGCGTGGACCGTGCGAAAAGGGAAGGTATGCGGGACAATGGGAAATAATTTTTTGTTTCCTTAAACGGAAAGCGATGGTTGTCGGATTTTCGATCACTCGGATGCAGAATGAGTGAACGTTCACGAAATAGTGTCCCCTGACCTCGGATGTTTGGAAAGGAAACATCAAACATTCGATGTGCATTTTACAAGAAATAAAACCTCTGGTCCAACTCAATGAAAACTTTACAATAATATATCTATTTTATTTCTAGCAATAGCTTTGGGGGCGTGTTTATTACAATATTTATTTGGAACGTATGTTGTTTTCGTTCCAAATTATAAGTTATTTTGATTTTTTTAATACATTTATTTTACTATGCATCTACGTATAAGAATATATCTAGATACATAACAAAACGAATAAAAAAAATCAAAACAACTTATAATTTAAAAACTATTATAAAAATGCACATAACGTCAACTCTCCCAACAATCCACACATAGATAATAGCATGTATGTCACGTAATTATCTAGTCGCTGTCTTTCCATGACGACAGTGGAGGCGTATCCGAATCTCTCCAGGTGTTGAGAAAGGTGACGTGGAGGCGGTCACCCTGGACGACATCCATGGCGGCATAGGACTCGAGCTCGGCCATCTCTTCCGGTGTGAGCTTCACCGACAGCGCTCCCAGATTCTGGTCGAAGTTGGCGATCTTTGTGGTCCCAGGTATAGGGCAGACATCGCTTCCCTGGTGGTGAACCTGGGCCAGCGCAAGCTGCGATGGTGTGCATCCTTTCCTTGCGGCCATCTGGCTCACACGCTCGAATATCAACGCGTTCTTCTCCATGTTCTCCGGCTGGAATCTTGGTAGATTCTGAAAGAAGATCGTATCGAGAATGTCATTACGTTCAGTACATGATGAAGCACAACATCATATAGTTTCTTGGAGTTGGATGGGTCATGGAAAGGTCGCCGTACCTTGCGGAAATCGTCGTCTGGCAGCTCACTGACAAGTTTGGCTCCGCCGGAGAAGAACCCTCTCCCCAGCGGACTGTATGCCACAATTCCAATTCCAAGTTCTCTGAAAATATTGACACAACAGACAGATCAGCATTGTGTATGTACCTTGGCTTCTGAGTCATGCCCAACAAAAATGAACTGAGAGTTTTCCACTCCTTGGTACCACAAGCAAACATTGTGGGACATATAAAGTCGTACCTGCAGGTTGGGATTATGTCTTGTTCAGAATCTCTTGTCCAGAGAGACCACTCCAGCTGGACGGCGGTGATGGGATGAACCGCGTGCGCTCTTCTGATCGTTGACGCCGACGCTTCGGACAGCCCGATGTATTTGATTTTGCCTTCTTCAACCAGCTTCTTGAGTTCACCCATCTGCATATATACATATATATCAAAGTTCAGGTAATTCAAGTATTATACAATATACATATTAGTGCAACTTGTCGATCAACGCATAAAATTAATGCAATACAAGTACTCCTACACGCAACTGACTGACTAACTCACCGTGACCTCGATGGGCACAGTGGTGTCGATGCGGTGCTGGTAGTAGAGGTCGATGCAGTCGACGCCAAGCCACCGGAGGCTGGCCTCGCACGCCGCCCGCACGTACGCCGGGTCGCCGCGGGTCCCTCTGAGGTCCGGCGTGATACCGAACTTGGTGGCCAGCTGCACCTTCTCCCGCTCTGCCCGGCCACCGAGCAGGAGCGCCTTGCCGATGAGGACCTCGTTGGTGTGAGGGCCGTAGACGTCGGAGGTGTCGAGGAAGGTGACCCCAGCCGCGACGGCGTGCCGGAGGAGCGCCACCATGTCGGCCTCGGGCTTGAGCTCGCCGTAGTACGCCGACATGCCCATGCAGCCCAGCCCCTATGCCGAGACCTCCAGCCCCTGCGAGCCCAGCTTCATCGTGCGTGGCCGCGGTGGCGGCAGACCACACGCCGGATCACTTCTTGCTGCCGCCATTGCTGCTGGTTTGCTGGATCGACTAGACTCTGCCGATCGAGTTGCTTGCTACGGAGGCTGTTGGTGTTGGTGTGGTACTGTGGTAGGAGTAGTGCGGTTGTGGTCGCGCTCCCCATGCACGGCTATTTGTACTTGCGGTAGAACCCAGCAGCTGGCGTCACAGAGTGTGTCATATGGGCTACGAGTACTGTACCGGAACAAGTTGGTCAGAAACCGCGAGTCCAAAAGGCCGTGTAGTTCTGCCTCTCTAGTCTCTACTCCATGTATATGTTGATGATGACACAAAGGCAGCTGGCGTAATTGCTTAGGTCATGCCACTCAACTGTAACTGCAAAAATATTTTCTAGCACGACGTTTACAAATGGTCAGGTTTGACTGGAAGATAATATATACCGGGTAGGTTCATATGATACTCCGTTTTTTGCACTTTGAGAACAGGAAATGATGTTGGTTCGGGTGGAATTATGCACGCATTCCCGTCAAAAAAAGAATCATGCACGCATATCCTCATAATAACTATTGTTCTCCATATGTATCACTTTTTTTTTTCTCGAATACACACGAGTGTGCGATATGTATCACTTTCTCATTCCAGCCAACATTCAAAAGCTCCTTAAAACAACTTCTTAATTCGATTTTCTAGCAAACGAAAAAGATTATCCAGCGGTCCTATAAAACAGCTCCCTAGAGATAAACATTTAGTAAAGCTCCTCCTCATCCCTCCATCCCATAATAAATTTTAGAATTAAGGAAAAGCCAAAGGGTGTTGTGCATAGAAAACAAGGACATAGAGACTTAGATATAGAAATGTATTGGAAAAGATGTATTGGGAGAAGAGATGTGTATTAGGAAGTGATGGTGTATAAAATTTGAATCCTATAAGGCAAGTTTTTTAGATAGAGGGAGTACGTGTGAAGCTTCCACGCTTGCTATCGATATGAGCATCCCCTCCCCACAGTTTCCATGTAGTTTTCCTAGCTCTAGTTTTAGAATATTGCTATAAACTAATGAAGAAAAGATAAAAGGAACTTCCTCTATTCATTTCATTCATCGGCATAATCATTGGTTACAAAGTGATTTTTAGAGGCCTTTTGAAGATGCTCTAAAGTCAACGAAAATTCTTTCTTTTTTGAGAATTATCAACGAAAATAACTTGATAAAATGGCCTTTTGAAAATACAAGTATTTTCGTTAATTGACTGTTTGTATTACTATAAGCTAATGGCCCGTTTGTTCTCGGAAGCAACAGTCCCTTTCTGTTAACAATCGAGACTCATTTCATCCAAAAAAAAAGAAAATTATACTTCATGTTTAAGTTAATAAAACATCCCAAAAATCACAAATTTAGTAATTTTGGAGGTTGCTGAAAAATTTCTAATACTGAATTGAAAACTATGGTGCACTGCCAATCATACTTGCAAGAAATGAATTTAATTTTTATTTTCTAGAGTCACTTTAAGCTAAGCTTGACCTCTAACATTTTGTAGAGTCTCATTGCTAATAAAGTCAAGTATATAAACATTTTTTCATAAATAAAAAAGTATATAAACATCTAATAGCCATTCTATCCATGGGCCAGGACAGCCCATATACACTCCCAAAGCATTTCCCAGCTTTCCGCTAACGACGAGAAGCGGTGGCGACAAGGGGCCTTATATTTAGTTGGGCCATTTCCTTGGTCATAGTTAATGGAACAGTTCAGCCCAGACCAGCCCAGCCCACTAAGGCTCGCTGGCTTAATAGCACTAGCGTGTTTGGCACTGAGGCACAGAACCTCAATCCAGGCAAATCCCCACAGGCCAACAATGGCGTCGCTACTGCGCCTCCCCTCGCTGCTCTCCCCGTCGAAGCCCCTCCTCCGGCGCCGGCTGCCGGCGGCGAGGCTCGCGGCCTCCGCCGCCGCGTCCAGGGGCCAGGCCTCGGCGGCCGCGGGCGCGGCGGCGCCGGCGGCCCCTGCGGAGACCCGCGGCGGGGACAGGGAGGGGCAGGTCACGCCGCGGTCCAAGGACTTCAACGCCTGGTACACGGACGTGATCGCCGCCGCCGAGCTCACGGACTACGGGCCCGTCCGGGGCACCATGGTCATCCGCCCCTACGGATACGCCATCTGGGAGGCCATCCAGGTCAGTGGGCCCCCCCCCCCCCCCTCTCACTCATCCGTGCAGTTTGGTAAGCTGAAAAATGGCGTAGTTGTGTAATGTTATGCATCGTGTGGCAACTTAGGTACCCATTTAGCAGAAAGGTCCCCAAATGGTGTTTAGATAATCAGCGCGAATAACATGGGTTTTGCTTTTGATGTTCTGGTGTGAGGTCTGTAACTTTCTATATGAAGCGGTATTCTTGGAATCATGCAGTGCAGCTGTGAATTATGGTCAATGGGAGCTTCATTGTGCATAACATGAAATTTGACTTACTATTTAGCATTACATCTGAATGCTCATTTTATTCTCGGATACTTTTCAGTGTTCACTTCATCAATGCCTGAATCGGAATATTTTTGTTGTCAATTTATTGTAGGATTATTTGAATGTCAAATTCAAGGAAACAGGGCACAACAACATGTACTTCCCTCAGGTTCGCACAGCATGATCCATCTTGTCTGCTATTCTTTTTCTGGGTGTGCTCAGTGATAATGTTAGCTGGTTGATCAAAATATAAGTTTGTTTCCTTAGCTCTACATTGCAATGTTAGATATATTTGATAGGAATACCATTTGTTATTGTGACAAAATTTCAACTCTCATTGCTAATAAAGTCTGAAAAGGCCTGTGCTTAGATGAGTTTCATAAATTGTAATTTCATCTTTTGAGGGTAGCCCATACCAAAACTTCTGCAGAATTACCATATTCTGGACCTGGAAGTTCAGAGTGCTTGATGCTAGCTGCTATTAACATGCTTCTGGAATCTGGATGCAAAAACACACATGATTTTAAAAGGAACAGAATGAAAAATGGATGCTGAATCTTGACGTTTTGATGATGAATTTCTGTTCTGTTGAGACGTAGTGGGAAATTCAGAATAGTATGAAAATACATGCTCCATATAATGTCACATTCTCCTATGCAAATGATCTCTGGGGTAGTGACATTTCATTGTTTCGTATTCAAAGCAAGTGTGTACAGATGTCCTTGTTTTATGACATGGACCAATCTGTGGCCTTTATTTTCCTTTTAGCTTTATGTCATTGTCATACACTTTCCTTATTTCAGGTTATCTATTTTTTTTTCATAAATGAGCTCCTCATGCTTTATCTGAGTTAGACTCCATAGTTTGCACTTGTCATCTGCAGTTTCTTATGCTTCTCCCTTCTATTGTATCAGTTCATTCCATACTCATTTATAGAGAAGGAAGCTAGTCATGTTGAAGGGTTTAGCCCGGAGCTTGCATTGGTCACCATTGGAGGAGGAAAAGAACTAGAGGAAAAGCTTGTGGTATTTCTTTGCTCTAGTTTTATGGTTAAATTTGGTATAAACCACATATTTTGTTGGAAAAATGATTATGTAGATTGCCTCTAAACCTGAACCTTTTGAACTTGTGTTCTTGAGGGCTTTGTAGGTAAGACCAACAAGTGAGACCATTGTAAACCACATGTTCACCAAATGGGTTCAGAGCTATCGTGATCTTCCTCTCATGATTAACCAGGTAACTTCTTTGGCAAATTTAGGCTAGCTGTAGATTTGTAGTCCACTATTATTCATGATACTACATAGTTCTTATTTTCCTAGTGGGCTAATGTGACAAGATGGGAAATGCGGACGAAACCATTCATCCGAACTCTTGAATTTTTATGGCAAGAAGGTCATACAGCCCATGCCACCCTTGAGGAAGCAGAGGAGGAGGTTAGTTTTCACATTTTCTTTCCAAGTTCTTGTTTCATCTGTTGTTTTTCAAAGCCATGCATGTAATGGCGCAGGAAAGTCAAGTCTCTAAAAACAGTGAAAGATTCTGTTGCACTACCTCATATTTTCCAATTGTTGTTGCTCTGCAGGCGATGCAGATGATTGATGTATATACCAAGTTTGCCTATGAGCACGCTGCAATACCAGTTATTCCAGGTAGAAAATCAAAACTAGAAACATTTGCAGGTGCCAATCGGACCTACACTATAGAAGCTATGATGGGTGACAAGAAGGCCTTACAAGCCGGAACTAGTCACAACCTTGGCCAAAATTTTTCACGTGCTTTTGGAACACAGGTTGCTACCAACTGTCTTCATATTGTGCTGGCTTCATGTGTTCGATCTGTTTTATACATTTTAAAAATTCAGATGAAAATCTTTCCAGAAGGATTGAATTTGGTTCTTTTATTTTCTTCTTGTTTCCCAGATGTTGCTTTAGAAATTAACAAAGATTTTATTTATTTTTATTGTCTGCAGTTTATGGATGAAAATGGTCAAATCGAACACGCCTGGCAGACTTCTTGGGCTATTAGTACTCGTTTTGTTGGTGGCATTATCATGACCCATGGTGATGATGCGGGTCTAATGCTTCCTCCAAGGATTGCACCCATTCAGGTCTCCTCTCCCCTCATTTACTTGCCTTTGTATTCACAACCTTCTGTCTGATTAACCTAGTCTCCCCTCCTTTGTTTCTTTTGCTACTATCAATCTTTTACAATGTAATAAATGGCCAACTAAAATTTACATTGTTCTGTTTACAAATCCATACCCATGATGGGCTGTCTAAGAATGTTCCTATTTAAGTCAGGTCATTATAATACCTATATGGAAAAAGGGTGATGAGAAGGCTGCTGTTCTGGAAGCTGTAGATTCAGTTCACAAAATACTCAAAGAAGCAGGGATCAGAGTTAAAGTGGACGACTCCGAGCTGCGAACTCCTGGATGGAAGTTCAACCATTATGAGATGAAAGTAATTGCTTCTACTCTTATAGTGGTTATCCAATTCTTTGTGTTGTTCACCCATTTGCTCTTAACATATTTAGATTCTTATGCTTTCATTTTGCAACCAGGAAAACAGCAGGGGAAGCCCCACTGTTAGATGCAATAATTTTCTTTATGCATGTAATCTACTTTTGAATATAGATGTATCTAGGCTTTGGTATCAATCAGTCAATGTGTAAATTATTTTTCTCATTCTCTCATTTCCTTGTATCGCTTTTGACAGGGGGTTCCTGTAAGAATAGAGATCGGTCCGCGTGATGTCACAAATAAGAGCATTGTGGTTTCTAGGCGTGATGTCCCTGGAAAACAAGGAAAGGAGTTTGGAGTGTCTATGGAGCCGTCAATATTGGTGAACCATATAAAGGGTCGTCTAGATGACATACAAGCATCCCTTTTACAGAAGGCCATCACATTCCGTGATAGGTAATTGTTTTCCGTTGAAGTATCACCTTGTCTTTTCTGTCTACTTTTAGGGGCATCTTTTTAATCTTCTCCTTGTGATTGATGTCTACAAACCATCCTTATCCATGGGCATAAATGTTTCAATACCACCACAGTTGTTAATCATATAAAAAGCATAAATGTTTCAATACCACCACAGTTGTTAATCATATAAAAATTTCATACAGTAGTATTTTGTTGGTTAAATAGTAGAGATGGTATTCTGAATATTAATACTCCCTCCGTTCCAAATTGTAGTTCACTTTGATTTTTTTGGTACATTGTCAAGGGCACTGAACCCCTGGCTGGCCGGACCCCGGCGTAGCTCGTAGCCGTCGGCCGTCTTCTCCGGTGAGGTTATACCCCTCTACCGCAGGCTTAACAGAGGAGAGGAGAATTAGGATAACTTCTTGCTTAATCCCACGGATAGTCTGTTCCAGCAATATATGGCCAAGGGCCTCAACTAACCAGAGCAACAGGCTCCACTAATTTAGGAACTAATAATAGAAAGCTATTTCTAATTTCTATCCTAGCCATTGGTGGTGGCCACGCCCAGCGCCTCTGCGCGTTCCTGGTTGCGGCGCACGTCACGAGTCCGACGGCGCCTGGCATAGGCCCGCCCGTACATGACATCTCTCCCCGCCTCGAAGTCCAGCTCGTCCTCGAGCTGAAAGGAAGGGAACCGGGCGCGGAGGTCCTCCAAGTCCTCCCAGGTAGCCGACTCTGGTGGCTCGCCCTGCCACTCTACCAGCACCTGGCGCACACCGCGTGCCAACCGTGCGCGGACCACCTTGGCCGGGGCAGGGACCACAGCGCCGTGCAGGAGCGGCGGAAGCAGCGGTGGTGCGGCCGGCGGAGCGCCCACGAACTTCTTGAGGACGCCGACGTGGAACACATCGTGGAGGCGAGCCCCGGGCGGAAGCTGGAGCCGCACAGCCACCTCATTGATGAGCTCGGTGACCTGGTACGGCCCGACGTACCGCGGCTTGAGCTTCCCTGTAGCCGAGCGTGGGAGCGACGCTGCTGCACGCTGGCGAAGACGAAGAAGGGCCCAGTCGCCGACCTGGAAGGAGACCGGCCTGTGGTGCTGGTCGTAGACGCGCTTGTGAACCGCCTGCGCCTGTTCTAGGCGGTAGCGGACGTCGTCGAGGAAGGCAGCGCGCTCCTCCATCTCTTGAGCCACCGCAGCGACCCGAGTCTCGCCGGGCTCATAAGAGCGGATGGTCGGGGGATCCCGGCCATACACCACCCGAAACGGCGTGTCGCGGAGAGACGACTGGTAGGCGGTGTTGTAGGTGTACTCCGCCCAGGGCAGCCAACGGAGCCACTGCCGGGGCCGGTCGCCGGTGAAACAGCGCAGGTACATGACGATGACGCGATTGGCGGCCTCGGTCTGGCCGTCCGTCTGCGGGTGAAAGGCCGACGACATGTACAACTTGGTCCCGGTGAGCCGCATGAGCTCCTGCCAGAACGCCGAGGTGAACACCGGGTCGCGGTCCGAGACGATGGACTGCGGGACGCCATGGAGGCGAACGATGTCGGCGAAGAAAGCCTGGGCGACGGTCTCCGCAGTGTAGGGGTGGGTGAGCGGGATGAAGTGGCAGTACTTGCTGAAGCGATCAACCATGGAAAGGATGACCGTCTTGCCCTGCACCTTGGGTAGTGCCTCAATGAAGTCGATGCCAATGTCCGCCCACACTGCCGACGGCACCGGCAAAGGTTGAAGTAGACCGGCCGGCCAGAGGTGATCGGACTTGTACTGCTGGCAGGTGGCGCACGCCTTCACGAATTCCTGCACCAACCGACGCATGTTGGGAAAATGGAAGTCCCGCCTGAGCCGGTGGAGGGTGCGGTGGACGCCCTCATGGCCGTCATTGTGGACCGCAGCCACAATCTCCTGCAGCAGGGGCGACGCCGGGGGAATGTACAGGCGCCCGTCGAAGGCGACCATGTTGTCCACCAGCGTCCAGGGAGCCGCGCGGGTGCCCGCCCGAACGTCCTCATGGATGGCGACGAGGGCGGGGTCAGTAGCGTGAGCGTGGCGGAGGCGCTCGATGAAGTCGAAGCGGGGCGCCGATATGGCCGGCACCTCACCCTCTTGATGATCGCGACGGGAGAGGGCGTCTGCGACGACATTGGTGGTGCCCGCCCGGTACTCCACCGAGAAATCAAAGCCCAAGAGCTTGCCGACCCAGTGGTGCTGAGGGATCGTAGCGAGGCGCTGGTCGAGGAGGTACTTGAGGCTGTAGTGGTCGGTCTTGACGACGAAACGCCGGCCCCACAGATACGGCCGCCAGTGCCGCACGCCCTGTACGAGGCCGATGAGCTCGCGCTCGTAGGCGGCCAGCGAGCGGTGGCGAGGCGCCACGGGCCTGCTGAAGAAAGCCACCGGGTGGCCCTCCTGGACCAGGACCGCGCCGAAGCCGAACGTCGACGCGTCGCACTCGACGGTGAACAGCTTGGCGAAGTCGGGCATGGCGAGGACAGGGGCGGACGTGACGGCGGCCTTGAGTGCCGAAAATGCCGCAGCCGCCGCGTCGTCCCAGGTGAAGCCTTCCTTCTTTAGAAGAGCCGACAGGGGAGCCGCGATCGCCCCGTAGTTGTGGACGAACTTGCGGTAGTACCCTGCGAGGCCGAGGAACCCGCGCACGGCCCGGGGTGAGCGGGGGGCCGGCCACTCTAGTATCGCCTGCACCTTGGCCGGGTCCATGGCCACGCCCGCCGCGGAGATGACGTGGCCGAGGTAGGAGACGGAAGTAGCACCGAAGGAACACTTGGTGCGCTTGACGAACAGCTGGTGACGGCGAAGTTCGTCCAACACGGCCCGGAGATGGCGTAGATGATCAGCCCACGTCTTGCTGTAAATCAAAATATCGTCAAAAAATACCAAGACGAAGCGGCGCAGGAACGGCCGGAGGACGTCGTTCATCAGGGCTTGGAACGTCGCCGGGGCGTTGCACAGCCCGAACGCCATCACCAAGAACTCGTACAGGCCGTCGTGGGTGCGGAACGCCGTCTTGTGGACGTCCTCCGGGCGCATGCGCACCTGGTGATACCCGGACCGGAGGTCGAGCTTGGAGAAGAACTTGGCGCCATGGAGCTCGTCGAGGAGCTCGTCAACCACCGGGATCGGAAAGGCGTCCTTGACGGTGAGCACATTAAGCGCCCGGTAGTCGACGCAGAAGCGCCACGAACCATCGGCCTTCTTGACAAGGAGGACGGGCGACGAGAATGGCGAGTCGCTGCGGCGGACGATCCCTTGCTCGATCATGGGGGTGCACTGCCGTTCCAGCTCGTCCTTGTGCGCGGCGGGGTACCGGTAGGGGCGGACGGCCACCGGTTGGGCGTCGGGCTTGAGCGTGATGTGGTGGTCGTGCGCGCGCTTGGGGGGCAGACCGACGGGATCTGCGAAGAGCCCCCCAAACGAGAGCAGCAGCGCCTCGAGGAGTGAGTCCATCGCCGTGGCGGCGCCCAGAGCCGGGGCGGACGGGGTGTCGACGCCGGTCCAGGAGACAGGGTGTCCCTGGTGCTGGAAGGACATGCGCCGGCTGCCGAGGTCCCAAACGATGGGGCCCAACGCGCCGAGCCACCGGGTGCCGAGGACGACGTCGTACCCGCGGCGCGGATGACGCCGCGCAGGTGACCCGCTCGCCATTGGCGACCAGGGCAGTGAGGCGGGGGCGTTGGCGGAGAGGCAGCCCGGATCGCCTAGCCGCGGCTTCGGAGATGAAATTGTGCGTGCTGCCTGAGTCCAGGAGGGCGACGAGGGACGCGGCACCCAGGGCCACGGCAATCTGCATAGTGCCCGCCACAGGAACCCCTGCCACTGCCTGCAGGGAGAAGCAGGGTGCCTCGGGCTCGGTTTCCGCCTCGCCGGCTGCATCCGTGCCGTTGTCGATCTCCACACCCTCAACAAAGAAGATGCGCCTGCAAAAGCGATTGTGGCCACGGGAATATTTCTCGTTACAGTTAAAACAGAGGCCCAGGCGGCGCCGCTCCGCCATCTCCTCCGGGGTGAGGCGGCGCTGGGTGCCCTCGCCGCGGCCCTGCTGGGCGGCCGCCGGGGGCGCAGGCCGCGCGAGCTGCTGCGTGGGCGGTGGCAAGGCGGCCCGGGGCGCGGCCGCTGGGAAGAGACCCCGAGCGGACGCCCGCGGAGGGAGCGGCGCCGGTCGATCGGCCTCCATCAGCTCCACCTGGCGCGCGAGGCTCATGGCCGCCGCGAGTGTCTCCGGGTTATGGATGCGGACGACGTGGCTGAGGGGCGGCAGGAGACCTCCGGTGAAGAGCTGGACCCGTTGCGCCTCGTCTAGGCGGCCTGCACGCGGTAGGAGGGCCTGGAACCGATTGGAGTACTCCTCCACGGTGCCGGTCCGCTGGCACTCGGCCAACTCGAACAGGGGAGCCGAGCGGAGGGGAGGACCAAACCGCAGGTTGAGGAGGTCCTTGAAGTGCCCCCACGGCGGCGTACCCTCGTCCTCCTGGAGTTGGACGTACCAGAGCTGCGCGACGCCCTCCAGATGGTAGGAGGCCATCCACACACGCTCCTCGGCCATGGTGCGCTGCTGCCGGAAGTACGATTCGCACTTGTTGATGAAGAGCATCGGATCGGACTTGCCGTCGTAACGCGAAAAGTCCAATTTCTGAAATTTGGGGGGTTGATCAAGATCGCGCGGCCCCTCCGGGCGGCGGCCGTCGCCGCTGTCCGACGAGGAGGCGGATTTGTCCTTCAGAGTCGCCATGTCGGCCTTCATGGCAGTCATCTCGGTGGTGAGGGCCTTCAGAGACTCCAGCACATCGGCGATGGTGGGCTCGCTCATGGCTGGCGGCGGCGGCGCGGCGGAAACGGCGGCGGATTGGGGCGACGGTGGCGGGCTAGTGTGGTGGGTGGCTGCTGTGGATGAATGATCGGAACGGGAAGGCGAGGATTGACGTGACCGTGATACTAGGTTGTCAAGGGCACCGAACCCTTGGCTGGCCGGACCCCGGCTACGTAGCTCGTAGCCATCGGCCGTCTTCTCCGGTGAGGTTATACCCCTCTACCGCAGGCTTAACAGAGGAGAGGAGAATTAGGATAACTTCTTGCTTAATCCCACGGATAGTCTGTTCCAGCAATATATGGCCAAGGGCCTCAACTAACCAGAGCAACAGGCTCCACTAATTTAGGAACTAATAATAGAAAGCTATTTCTAATTTCTATCCTAGCCACTGGTGGTGGCCACGCCCAGCGCCTCTGCGCGTTCCTGGTTGCGGCGCACGTCACGAGTCTGACGGCGCCTGGCATAGGCCCGCCCGTACATGACATACATGCACTTTGCTTTGTATCTAAACATATTATTTATCTAGGTACATAGCAAAATGCATGCATCGAAAAAGTCAAAGTGAACTATAATTTAGAACGGAGGGAGTAATATTTATGAAGGCTCCATATCTTCTTTGAATGGCTGCCTTTTCAAGGATGCTTTCTTTTCTTGTGTCACTGCCCTAATGCCTTTGCATGCACCTGTTTCGAGCAATTTACAATGTTTTATTCTTGCAGTAACATTGTCGACGTAAGCTCATATGGAGAGCTAAAGGAAGCTATTTCTGAAGGAAAGTGGGCTAGAGGTCCTTGGTCAGCTAGGTAGGTTAACTTTGGTAAACTGTCTATCTTCGTTTTCATGTTTGTACTTATATAAGTTATTAAGTATAGTACACACCAGTTGTTTCTGTCACATGTTAATTTTACTGAACTGTGGCAAACTTTAGCGATGCTGATGAGCTGAAAGTGAAAGAAGAGACCAGCGCCACCATCAGATGCTACCCTTTCGAGCAGCCTGAGGGCACCAAGAAATGCTTCATGACTGGCAACCCGGCAGAGGAAGTCGCAATTTTCGCAAAGTCATACTAGGTCCACCATGTCCATTTCCAGAGATTAAAACAGCCTTTTCTTTCTTAGGATTGTACCCTGTGCCCCTGTCTACCTATGAGGTCCGGATTGATCACGATTCATGGATTAGCAGTGGAATGCTTGTGCTGCTGATATTTGAAATGTAAATTCGATAATCAATAGGTCAATCTTGTTCCAATTTAAGCATTGCAAGTTGTTCGCCTACTTGGTATCAATTGTTTCTAACAAGTTCCCATGTATGCTAAATCATGTTTAAGCTGAATTGTACGTACTGAACTTACCACTGAAAAAGGTGTAAAAACACGAATAATAATTCTTATACACTGAAAGGAACATTGATTTATTGCGTTCTTGAATACTAGAGTAGAAATTAGAAGACGACGTCAACATAATGCTGCTACTGCACGTTAAACCATCACTTCATTGCAAGTTTTCAACCATCTTCCGTCGTGTGTGCTCCATTGCCACCGATGATTGCCTGCTCCTACATGATTCGTTCAGACATGCAAGGCAGCCGCCTGAAGAAGTTGATCACCGGTGCCGGCATCCGATCCCGGAACATCGGGTGGCGCAGGTAGTAGAACCCGGCGACCACGGTCACCATCTTCATGGGCACCACGTACAGCACCATGGCCACGAGCACGCATAGCGCGACGAACAAGCCGGTGGCGCGCGGGTCGCGCCACGACACGAGCGCCTGCAGCCTCTCCGCCTGCGTCGCGACGTCGCCGACCATCTGCTGCAGGCGCGCGCCCACCATCCTGGCGCGGTCGTACCGCGCCCGCACCACCTCGGGCGGCCTCGCGCTCGGGATCGTGTCGAACTCCTCGTCCAGCTCCTCCCTGTCGGGAGCCTCCGCCATGGACGCGCGCACGCACGGGTGCGGCGCCGGCGCGCGCGGCCTGCGCCGGTACCTCCACACGCCCACGGCGGCGGCGTGGAGCGTCAGCGTCGGGACGACGAGGTCCGGGTGCCACGCCAGGAGCACCAGAACGGCGTGCGCCATCGCGGTCGCCGTCGGGTTGCGCCACGACCGGGTGTCCTCCGCCCAGCGCGCCGCGTCGGCCACCCAGGCCAGCGCGGCCACTGCGCGGTTCCAGTTGGCGCGCAGCTTGCGCATGCTGAACCCACGTGGCTCCGCGGCGTCCAACATCCACGTCGCCACCTCGCGCCGCAGCGGCGGCTCCGCCGACCGCGCCAGGTGCGCCACGGTGATGCGCGCCGCCGCCAGCCGCAGCGCCTCGCGGTTCGCCGCCGGGATGGGCCGCTGGTGGTGCATCGCCGGGAGCGCCGGTCGGCCGTACGTGTGCAGCACGTCCAGCATCGACCCGGACGTGGAGAAGCGGATGGCCAGCTCGACGTCGCCCATTCGCTTTGCGCCGGTGGGCAGCATCAGGATGAGCGGGTACAGGCCCCGGTACGTGCGGCCGCGCTCCAGCGTGGACAGCCGTATCCTCACCTTGCCCATCGGCCGCGAACACGCCGCGGCGGCGGCGTCCTTGCCGTCTGACGGCTGCAACGGCGGTGGGTCGTCGAACACGCCGACGGTGAGCACGGTGCAGGGATCGTACACCGGCCACGTGTACTGTTCGTTCCAGGACGGGTCGTAGCTGTCGGCGATGGTGCGCGTGCGAGCCCACTTGGGCCCGTACTTGGCCACGGCGTACGCGTCCGTGCAGCCCTTGCCGTCGGCGGCGCGCATCGGCAGGAGACCCCTGCATCCAATGATGCCTAGCTCCACGATGCCAAGGGGCGGGGGCCACAGCTGCCGCGCCGACGGCCGGAAGTCGCTGCACGCGTAGGACGGCTCGTCGGCGACATTGTAGCCGCCGTCGAGGCACGCGCGCACGTGCAGCCGGCCTCCGTGCAAGTGCATGGCCGCCTTCTTGCCGACTCTTCTCGTGGCCTCGTCGGACGGGAGGAGGTCGAGCCACTTGGACGCCACCTTCCGGTCGTCGACGCGGCGCTCGATGGTGGCCAGCGATATACTAGCCGAGCCGACGGGGAAAGTCTCTTTGCCGTGGCGCACTTCGAGGGAGATGACGAGGCAGTCGTCGTCGGTGAACGGCTCGGCGGCGACGAAGAGAAGGTCCTCGTTCCACGCAGGCCCACCGTTGCGCGCCACCGGCGTGGTGCGCGTCTTGAGCGCCTGGAAGCCCAGCGTGGCACGCACCGCGATGCCGGCGTCGCGGGGAGGCGGCGCCGTGAGCGTGTCCTGCGCCTCGATGACGGTGAGGCGCAGGAGCCAGAGCTTCGGCGAAACGTAAACCTTGGCGTGCGACGTGGCGGCGGCCGTGGCCGTCGGCGCCGCCGGGGACTCCGCCTTCCACGCGTCGGCGAAGGCCTCGTCGGCCTGCGTGCCCGCCCACGTGGCGACCATGAGATCGGCGCCAGCGAGCCGGCGGCCGCCCTCGAGCCTGTACCACTGCGTCGCGAGAGGCCCGTCCGGCGGATCCCGCGCGTGCACGTCGGCGGTGTCGAAGCAGAGGCCGCCGAGGAACTGGCGATCGTCGGCGACGGACACGTCGGCGTCGGGCAGCAGGTCCCAGACGGAGACCTCGAGCGTGGGGCCCGGCGAGTCGGTTGCCGGATCGCGCACGAACGCGAAGGTCTGGTCCCACTCGAAGAAGGCGCCGCGGCGTGCCTCCCGCGTGCACGCGTGGCGGCCGCCGGCGGCCACGCGCACGTGGGGGTGCGCGCCGGCGGGCAGCCCGCGCGCGCGCACCACCCGGACGAACAGGTACGGCATCTTGTCCACCAGATCGTGCTTGCTCTGCACCATCGGCTCCTCCAGTTGGCGCGGAGGCGGCGCCAGCTGGCGTACAGGCATCGATACCTGCCGTGGCATCGGCGTTGGCGTCGGCATCGGTTGCGGTGGCGGGATCGACACAGGCTCCTCTTCCGGCGGCTTCTCCTCCGATGCTGCCACCGCCTCCGCCGTCATTACGGGCGCGTCTTCCGGCGGCGCCGGTGCGGCATCAGCCTCTGGTGCCTTCTCCGTGGTGGCTCCGTCACCGGCTGATGCGTCTGCCGCCTCCGGCGGCGGCTCCGGAGCTGCTGCTGCATCCATCGGCTCCTCGGTCTTGGGAGGCTCATCCGTGGAAGCCGTAGCAGCATCAGCAGCAGCATCGGCCGGCGGCGACGGAGGTCCTGTTGCTTCCGCCGCCGTCGCCGTCGCCGTCGCCGCATCAGGAGGAGCGGCGTCGTTGCCAGCGGCGGGTGGCTCCGGCTCCGGTGGCGCGAGCGGCACGTCGACGTAGTACACCTTGAGGCCAATGTCGCCGTGGACCCAGTTGAAGCTGTTGAGCAAGCCCTTGTTCTTCTCGAGCGGGAAGTAGATGAGCGCCTCCTCGCCCTTGCGCACGAACTGGCGCGCGTCGAGGCGGACGCGGCCAAGGAAGTTGTTGCGGCGGGTGGGGCCGACGCGGAGGTCGTGCAGCACGGCGACCTCGAGTGGCTCGTCCCCCGCGACGGCCGAGTCGACGGCGCCGGCGCCGGAGCCGGCGGGCGGGAAGTCGAACTCGAGCGCCTCGTTCCACGCCGGGTTGAGGTCCCTGACCACGGTGCGCGTCTTGCGGCGCTGCCCGTCGAAGTCGACGCGCGCGTAGGGGCTGGACGTGCCCGTGCCGTCCTTGGGCACCAGGTCCCGCGCCTCCACCACCTCCACGATCAGCTTCCTCGTCGCCGTCGCCGCCATCATCACGATTCACGACCGATCGTCGTCACCAACCGCGGCGAGATCGACACCTTGGAGCTTGAGCCTTCAGCTGCATATGGAGCTATGGCGGTTAGAGGAGATGGGTCAGTGTGAGCGTGGCCGCTGCGTGGGTGTATAGTGTGCTACATGACACAAGTTATATGAACGTGAAAGTGGGCATTAACAACTATAAAATTATAAAATAAAGAGGTGATGTTGTTTTATTTGCTTTTTATCGGTGGTAACTTCGGTTACCATTGTTGTTATTTGGGTTGGACTCTATTCTGCTTAATGAAAAACACGTTCATAAAAGAGAGTAATCTCAATAAAATTATAAAATAAAGAGCAAATAAAGAATACACCGTGTGTGTATATATATATACTCTTGAGGAATGGAGAGAATTTGTCTCTTTTGAAACGATTTGTGAGAGAATTTTATGGTACGCGGTCACGCGGTTAATTGGAAATTTTTATTAAGAGGCGGAATAGTAGCTGATGCCAATTCCTTGCTTCATCTTTTTGTGAAGGAAAAAGAGAAATAAAGTTTGTAGATGAACGGCTTAGAGTGTAGGGTGCGCGGTGAAAGAGACCTAGAGGTGCTTACCTTCGGATGCAAGCAGCTGATGCTTGCTGATGATACGTTTTTATATTGTAATAAAGCATATCATTCATCCTATACAACGACAAAGATTAGATGCGTGTAATTATTCAAACGCATATTCTTTCATTTCAGGCAATAAAACGTGTATAATAGTGTGGTGTCGTGTGTGTCCAAGACCCAGTATGTTTTAATTCCATCGCACAAGAATAAGGAATTAGTCCTCTTAATTAGGAACAAAATAAGGACTACTTTTTCAATAAAAGGAGAAGTTCATTTGGCCATCCTATTGTTGCTCGATTTGACTTCAGCCACACAACTCGAAAAGTTAGGAATAATTGAACAATTATCAAATATCAGAGAAATTTGACCATTAGCTAGTTTTCAAACATGGTTCTTTTGTATGTCCTAAAGATGATACAAACAGTTTAATGTAAAACTCATTACTAATTCATTTTATATATTTTAAAAAATAAAAATTCGTAAATAATTTCTCTAAAAAATGTATAATATATGAGACCATTTAGATATGTTTCTCTAGATTTTAGAGCTAAAGTCTCCAAACAGATAGTCTAAAGTTATCTCTAAATTTTACTACATCTCACATTAGAATTTTACATGTTGAAATTGAGCTAAAGTACTCCAAAATCTTCAGAAGTTTAGATGAGAGGATCCAAACATAGTACCAAATATATTGAAGTAAAATTAACCAATTTAATTTTTAGAGGGCCAGTAACAGCATACTAGTTGCAATGCCTACAATAGAATCTAGCTATATAATGTGAAGGTTATTTGCTGCTTATATATACTAGTTCTTCAGTTGTTAAAGATCCTAGTTAAATTGTTTTGAGTCGCGTACACGAAAACAAACTCCAACAATAGTCACCCAAAATGTAAACGTGAAAGGGGTGTATTGAACCAGGACAAAACCTCTGTGAAAAAGTGACCTAGGAAGGGGTATATATACTATAGAACCTAGAAATTTCACAGAAATTATATAGACTTTCATTGAAGTAACATAGGAACAGTCGCAATCCAATAAGGGTCTAAATGTGCTGAGCCGCTGAGGTTGTTCACTACTGTTTCTCACAATCCATGAACACAAAACCTTAAGCTAGAAACGACATCCATCCCCCACATGGGATCTGGAATCTACCAATCAAAATACTTTACCACCTTTCGGCCATGGATCGGACACGCCTCCGATCCTGCTTTAAAGCTAGCTTATATGTCGGACAGCTCACTCAAAACCAGCTAGGATTCCATCATGCATGTCCCTATTGGCTTGGGTCAGGTGTGAAACGAATGAGGCTCTACTTACAGTAGAACGGTGGTGAGCCTCCGCGTTCAGCGGTAAGATTAGCTAAGCAAATGGCCGAAATCGAGTCACAAAAGCGAAAAAAGCGCAGCAAAAAGTTGGGGCACGTCCACACCGACCACCTCCTTTCCATGTCCCCATCCGGTGGCTGCCCATGGAGATAGATGGTCCTCACGTGACCAGCGATCGATCTGACCGCCGCAGGCTAGTTCGAGAAAATTTTAACCGGAACCAGTTTCATTCATGTAGGATAAATTTTATTTCTCATACACCTGTTAGTTATACAACATCATTGATATTTTCTCTGTTTCTTTTTTATAAGACACAACTTGACATGACAAGGTCTCTCAACGTTCAATAATGTGACTATCAGTTTATTCTATATTATATTACTCGTGCTTATAAACTTACGACAATTGCATGGTACATTTGTCTATAAATCTAGCCATATCAAGTTGTTGTATTGCAATAAAGTAGAAAAACTGACTATTGTCAAAGATTTTGAAATTTAAATCTTCATATTTCTCTAGGGGCATCTTCTTCTCGAGGTCTCTTGGGATTGATCAAGAAGATAACTCTTTTATGAGATATTTATGCTTGATGTGAGACAATTGACCAGCCACTCCAACAAATCAATTGACCAGCTACTCCTACATATAACTATGGTCTCTAGAAATTCTTTTTCCAGAAATCACACAGTGGCTCTACAGAGGTGGCTGATTTAGCCATCCTTACAAAACGGCCGGTCTAGAAATCCTTTTTTTTTCTTAAAATCACAAGCCGGGTCTAAAAATAGCATTTATTTAATCTACGGAAACCTCCACCGGGCAGTCTCATGATCGCGTTGCTAGTCACAAGAGCAAAATACGAGCACTTGCAGTTGCCGAGAGTCAAACTCATCATAACCAAGCTTCTCGCCTTACTCCCCTTACCGTTTGGCCTCAGAGTCATTTCTAACAAAATATAGCAAAATACATTTCTTTTATACCCACTTTACTGAATATTATAACAACTTTTATTTGAAATCCTAAATGAATTTAAATGGAAAAACTTTAAATAAAAAGTTTAGATCCCTTTGATTACTACTACTTTGGTTTAATTATGAATATCAAAATCATTAATATTAAAAATAGAATTTATATGGCCTAAATGATTTCGAGTGAAAGTCAACTATTATGTTCCATTCTCTTCGAGTGCTACTACAACTTCAGTTTAGGTAATTCCGTTCTCTTTCTGAAGTACTTTAATAAAAATTCTAGGAGTTCAAACTGAATTTTCGAGCGCTAAATGATTTTGAATAAAAATCAACTATAAAGTTCCATTCTCTTCAAGTGTTACTACAAATTTATCTTTTTGAAGTACTTTAATAAAAAAATCTAGGAGTTTAAACTGAATTTTAAAGCACTAAATGATCTCGAATGAAAAAGTAGCCAACTATAAAGTTGCATACACATACTAGTACTACAAAGTTGTTGGCCAATTGTTAGAATCAAGAAGAGTAATCGAAACGAGATGAATAGTTATTTCTAAAACTAAAAGTGAATCCTAGCCAAACTAAAAGCAGAAATAAAATAACGGCTGGAAATAAACACAAAATCAGCGCCTCCTCCGGGCAGATCTACCCCCACCCCAAGTTAAAAAGTGAAGCGACATCCACCCCCCACTCAGGGTGATCTGGAATCTAGCAGGCAAAATACTTTGCCACCTTTTGGACATGGGTCTCTCCCCTTAAAGTTAGCATAGCTAGGATCGACGAGGGATGAAGACGAAGGACACAGCTGAATCGATCTCAGGATTCCATGTCCCCCTTGGTGGGTGTGTATGAAAGTGAAACGATTACGATACGGCTCTTACCTCTCCACACGTAGAACACAGGAGCACCGAGATAGATTAGAAATGGCAGAAAGCGCCGTGGTGTGATCACTCACAAAAAGCGAGAAGAAATAAGGGCCGCAAATTAAAAGTTGGAGGACATCCCGCCGACCACCTTCCTTTCCTTGTCCCCATGCATCCGGCCGTCCATGGAGAACTGGAGATGCATGGACACCTGCTCTTGGTGTCGATCCAATCCTCACATGGATGACCAGCGACTGTTTCATATATTATATATTCAGCGTTTTCAGCATGTTACTACTATCTCATACTCATACACTCGAAATAAGCTAGGGGAATGTTGGAATTGTCACTTTTATATGGTAGATCGATTCGACCGGTAATAAGTTTAAAATTCTTGTGCAAGTCGATATATCCCTCTGGTTTTTAACAATCAATGTCAATATGTTTAAAAATATAAGTTAACTATGAGTAACGTCAATTACAAAAAAAAAATCAGAGATGTAATAATTTTATTTTCTCTAAGGTTTCAACTTTCAATTCAAGCTCTATCACTTCATTGTCATGTCTCAGTGTACTCTTTTTTTTTTTTACAATTCATTAGGCAGAAGTAGAAAAAAGGGTATACCCAGTGCCGTAGGTTTCTGCACTGCGGGATCTGGAAAAGGGAAAATAGCCAGCAGCTATCTTTGCATAAATGTGCAGAGGTTGGGGCTTGAACCCTAAACCTCTTGGTCACAGGCGGTAAAGCTCTACCGCTTGCACCAGGGCCGCCCTTCATTAGGCAGAAGTAGAGTTTTACAAATTAAAGTTGGGACGGTTATTTGTGGTTACCGAGTTCAACAAAACTCACACATCTGTGATTACAAAAGAAACTATTTAGCGACCGTGGAGAGGATCAAAGCATAGCGACCACAACAGGCCCTGAACTCCACGACTAAAGAGCGCGTCGTGCTCCAAGCCAGTTCCAGCTCCATGGCCACCGGATCGAAATCTCAAAAGTTCTAATGGGATATTCAACATATATAAAAGCCATAGACAAGGCTAATAGCATGGTTAATAAAATGCAGCTACATGATGGTTATATACTATTGCCATATCACCTACGGCCTTCTAATAGCCCACTTATATAACAGTTGGCTATTGATACATGTTACATCATCATTAACATCTAGAACACCTTATTATCTCAGTTCTCTTAAAGCTGGCTGTAAGGTGTTATGGGAGCAAATGATAACACATGACCCCGTAGATTCTTCACACTTTTACGGCCATAGCCTATATAAGCTTTTGAATATTGATTAGAGAACAAAGCTAGTACAGACTAGTAAAGTACTTCGTATGAGCACTGACGTGGAATCCGCGTCCTCTGCGTGCGAAACGAGCTGGCACTACGTAGGACGCTTCTGCAGTCTGCTCTGCGTGCCTTTCAGGCCCCATCAGGATTCGGTTCAGGAAGCAGAGAGAGCTGAGGAGCTGAGTCACAAGTGTAGGATTCAGCATAGGAAGAGGAAAAGAAGGTTGGCTCTGATAAAGGCGAAGATAAATTATGGCCCATGCATAGATGTCATCAGGAGAGCACATGACATTTGATCATCATTGCTAGTGCTTCACTTTTAGGGCAAGCAAACAAATATTGCCACCTTACCAATAGCCACAGGTGGCAGGCTGATGAATAAAGCTACAGTACGGGCTACCATCTATACAAGAAAAATAAATGGATATAAAAAGAGTAAATCCATGGCATGGCCAGCGACCATAGTATTTACCAAATTCCTAACCTGAGGCTCCAAAGAATTAGAGAGGAGAACGTTGCACAAAAGTAGTTACAAGTAGATAAACAATTTCAAACCTACAAGATATGTTTTGAGACGGGCACAAAGAACTTGCACACGCATTGTACTGCCCAAACATTTCAGATCTTAAATCAGTTGGTGAAGCAGATGACCATTGTGCAGCTATTGCACAAGTATTTCGGTAGTGGATCAACCTTTTCTCCACACGCAGAAAAAAAGGCAGAAGTCGCACAAGTACGCCGTATCTACCAAATTCTCACACCAAGCAGTCAAGCAGATCGAGAACAGAGATTCATTGGGCTAGCCCCAAAGTGAGATTAAATTAAAATGTTGGGTGCCTGGGTGCAGACGCACCACAGTTTATGACCTCTGCTTGCAACAACCAAAGAGATTTTGGTGAAAAAAAACATTGGCTCAAGTAAAAGTGTTAAGCCAAGACGGGTGATCTCACATGGCCTATACATCTTTCTGTTATAACTAAATGAGATCACTCCTGCGAAAACATCAGCAAAGGGTGCTTATTCAGCTAAAGGAACCTATGGTGAACGAAATCAACTGTACACTTGAATGTACAATGAACCAGTAAACTGGGAGGTGACTGGTGAGCCTAAAGGGGATCAGTAACTCTTCCAAGAGGCCGCCGCGGCCAGGACTAGACCTGGGGCTTGACAATCCTCACACTGCTGTAGAAGCGCTTGAAGTCTTTAATAGCCTGCTCCTCGATCTGGATAGAGCGGATGGAGGACGGAGCATCAGTCTCTGGCCTGAACCAGCGGTTGGGTACGTTGTCTTTCACACCACCAACCTCTGGTGATCCGCCATGGTGTGGTATAGAGAAGCCTGATGTCTGGGTTTTTGGGCTGTGGGAGATGCCATGGTGCCGCTTCTCCTGAATAAAAATCATTTGTTAGTTAGAATTTTCACAGGGGAGAAATACTAAAACAGTCCTGTCCTGGATGAAAATGAAAACATTACCTGCTGCATTTGTATGTCCCTGAGCGAAGGCCGCGATACATTGGGTGAGGTAGCAGAAGATGACCATGGTGGTGTGCTCTTGTCACCTTCAGAAGAAGGCACTGAACGAGCAGGTGTCACAGCTATTGGGCTTGAACGTGCATCTGGAATGAATGAAGAGAGTCTCACACGACCGGCACTGTCAGGTGAGTTCTCATAGCGGTCTTTTGCCTTGGCCGATGTGGGCTCATTTGTTTTACTCTGCTCGCTTTGAATATCTCGAAGGGAAGCAGGCCCCTTGGTTATCTTTGCACCACCCCAGACAGGTCCTTCAGGCTTTGGTGTGACAGTCACAACAGAGGCAGGGAGACTTGGTTTTGGGGTGTCATCGAGAGCACCACTCAAAAACAACGACAAACCACCTTTCCTATTCTTCTTTTTTGATGAAGTTGGTTGCGAGGCTTTCTTCTCCAATGGAGAAGCAATGTCTTTTGTGTTGCTGAAAGCGGCAGCCTCTATATGTTTGATTGGATCAGCAGCATAAGCCTCCTGCTTTAATGTAGATACAGTTTTATCAGCAATTATGCTTTCTGAAGATAGCCAAATGAATCCAAGTAGCAGAATAGAAACTCAAATCATAGTGGATGAATGCAAAGTGTATGTAATTAAAGCTAAAAAGGTACAAGATTCCACATAGGGAGAAAATACTTGGCCTTCCATGCAAATAAAGCACAAAACAGGTGCTAAAAGAATGAAGTATGGGACACCCTCTCAACTTTAAGTCTTACTACTTGTACTTGTATAAGATTACAAAACAGGGATCCAAAATGATAGTAGAATAAGAGTATAAACATTACTTTGAAATTGAGCTCCAATACAATACTATAAGTATATCTGCACAAAAAGTAAAGAACCTACAAAAGGCAGAAACCATATAAAAATCATTGGCCATGGGATGAGTCCAAGCATGATAGAATCTAACCTTTTCAGCAGAGACATTGATTGGTAGAACTCCTTGAAGATCCGTAACCAGAATTTGTTGCCCAGGTTCACTTTTCACAGATTGGGCCTGTGTTGCCTGCTTGTTCTTTCTCTTCTGTTTCTTAGAAACCTCAGGTTTTCTGTTCATTCTACCTTCTGCTGGACAAGCAGAGGAAGTTGAGTATGCCTCTGAAGGAACGCCAAGTTCAGCAAGTTCACCTTCAAGGGCAGCCCTAGACTCAAGCTTTGCTAGCTGCTGATTGTCAAGCTGATGACCTGCAAGTTGTTTAGCCTCAAGAATCTCAATTTGTTGCAGCTTCTTGCGAAGAGCTCTGATCTGCTTAGAGACAGCTTGTTCAGCATTGAAATCTTTCTGAAGGAAGTTGTCATGACTTGACATTGCAGATGGCCTTGATGCAGATTTCCCACATTTCCGTGGCTTAGGGAATTCTCTTGCTTCATCTTCCTCTACATCAGTATCAATGACAGCAGGATAGGTAGCTGTCATTGTGGGAAGACGGCGCTGACTCCAAGGCTCTGAGGATTTCTCATCTAGCAATTTCTCTAAGTTCACAAGAATTTCAGGAGAAGTATTCATAATTGAAGGAGCTCCCACTGTGAAAATGTAATCAAGGTTGCGAACAGCTAAATCCTGCAGGATATTCAACAGAGTCTCAGCAACATCTATCTCTACATGGAAATTTCACAAGCAACGGTTGCATTGAAGAAAAATAAACACAAAACATATATTAACAGAAGGATTAGTGCTTGTAAGCTCCAGCACGAGTATCTTATAAATTTATGCCAATTACCTCACAATGCTTCTTGAGCTCCTTGGCTTCCAAGGAATCAGCAACTTCAAGAAGCTGTATTGCGTTTTTTGGCTCCAATAAATACTCAACTGCAACCTTCTCACAGAGGCTTTTCAAGCTAGGCACACCTTTGCTCATTTCACTGCTGCTTCCTGACAAACCACTGCTTGGCTGAACATCATTAAACAGGATATCTTCATCCAATTCTTCTGTTTCACTGTTCCATTCTAACATGGATTTTATGCCTCGGCTTTTAGGTTTGGGAGGATACTCAGGATGGTATATACTTGAGAGCACAAGCATATGTGTTTCACCAACACAAACAGATGTTGCTCGCTTAACACCATGCACCCGAGTGAAAATTGGTGTTTCGTCTTTACGTTTCTTTGCATCCCACATGAAAACATCACCAGTTGATGTAGCCACAGCGGTCCAGTACTTTCCAGCTGAGATGTTCACAATATTCCTTCCACACATTGAAAATATCTGTATAGAGATGATGTTATGCAAACATGAACAAATTACTGCTATACCAATTAAGACCTTAGCAAGAAACCAAACCTGCTGGCATTTTAGATCAGGATCTGATGAAACCCAGTAGAAAAGAGCACCATCAGCTGTTAAAGCAGTACTGTGTGTTGTTCCAGCAGCCACTGAAATCACTTGAAGTCGTTCCATACGATGAAACTTCAGAATTGTATTCCCACCCTTCTTAAGGCATCGAGCTACTACGACACGCCGTGGGGTGACAAGGCGATGGCCCCAAGTGAACACCTGCAAAAAATGATTAAATCAACAAATAGATCTGTTCAATTCTCATAATGCAAGAACAATGTGTACAAATCAAGCTTCAAAGAATACCAAATTACCTCTCCATCAACTCCTAACACTATTGTATGATATTTTGCTGCAGATACATCTCTAAATACTTTTCCTTTCAAGTACTCCACCATTCTTGGGATACAATTTGATGCTGAGTTTGAAGTGCCATATCCTAGCTGGCCCTCCTTATTGCAACCCCAGGTGAATACTTCGCCAGTATCAGCAACTGCAGCGGAGTGCTTGTTTGCAGCAGCTACAGAAATTATCCTTTGCTTGAGCGAACTAACACGCCTTGGTGTTGGTTGGGTATCAACAGCAGGGTAACCAAGTTGGCCCTCTGTTACAGATCATAAGGAAAAAAATAATATTAGTAAGGAGAAAAGGGACATGAAATATGTGCCCAAGGTTCATGTTGCTAAAAAATGAATTTAAAATGCACCACATGTACCTCTATTTGATCCCCAAGTAAACAATTCCCCCGTCTCTGTCGCAATCACAGTATGATGTTTGGCTGCAGCCACAACATTAACTCGTTTACGGCCTAATCCTACTGTCACTTGGCGAGGGGTAATCACAGCAGTTGTCTGGCCACTGTAACAGAATGAGAGGTTTATAAACTTACTCAACAATGAGGAAAATTTACACAGGAAACGGGACACCATTGCTCAGTTACTTTGGCTTACAATTAAGCCAATTTATTCAGTCTTCATTAATACTCATCAGATTTGACTTTGAACAGCTTCAAGTCTTTGATGCATTTCGTTGGCCACTATATTTTTCTAGAGTATACTCTCAAAATTCTTTAAATTTATAAAGTTTTGCAAGCATTTCGCGATGCAACTCTACACTTATAACTTACATGTTTTCAAAGTAAACAATTTAAAAGCAAATTCTGTTTGTAGTTTATAAGGTGTGACTAAATCGTATCCTAACAAACATGTTTATGTGACCAGAGGGAGTAGCTAATCCATAGGTACTAACAAAAGTGGTGAAGAAACTATTTTCTGATCTGTTAAGAAACAACTCATTTTAACATCATGCAATTGCTCACCTTTGAATATCTGGATGACCAAGACGACCACCTCGACCAAATCCCCATGTGTACAGTTCACCATCAGAACTAACTGCTACACTATGGAACTTTGATGCAGCAACTGTTTTGATATATGATCCATGCAAGGCTTCTACTTTGCATGGTAGTTTTTGTATGTGGGCATTGCCAGTTCCCAGCTGATAATTTGTCCCACTTCCCCAACTGAAGACTTCCGTTGCAACTAAAATGAAAAAAAACTTCCATAAAGCAAGCCAAATTGCCAAGCGGGCATCAGACTAGGTTTAGAATATAAGAGATAGCCATTTCCTGGGACAGAAGAAAGCTACCTGCATCCGGAAAGTCTCCATTGGCCTGTGATACTGGACAGGAGAGAAGGTCAACAGGTGTACGGCCCTTAGTGTCCTCCAAAGTGAGGGAAGCACCAAACTGTAAAAGAACACCAGCAATACACAGGTGACCAAAATGGAGCGCTCTATGCAGACTACTCCAGCCAGATTCTCCATCCTGCAACAGTGTAAATTTTAGTGAGAATTTACATGCAAAACCAAAAGGTCAATAAGGAAAATCAAGCAAGCACCAAACTAAAGAAAAAACTGGAAGTCAAATTGAGTTTATCTGTGTGATGTTCTGTAGAAAGCCACAATTTAGATCCTTTTTTTTTCTTTTTGGTAGTGGTTTGATACAGCTGAGGCTGTTACCAGGATTATAACTAAAAGAAAATAATGCTCAAAGCAAAGATAAACAGAGGAAGCATGCTAAAAGGTATAGTGTGTACCCTTGCATCTGGATCAGCGCCAGCATCCAGGAGTCTTCTCACGATGGGTAGATGATTTCTCCATGTTGCAAGGTGGAGGGCACTAAGGCCAAATGCATTTCTACCATCAATGTTCCCACCACTCTTTTTCAACAAGGCCAAAGCAGATTCTACTTCAGCTATTGACCCTTGTTTGGAAACAAGGCACAGATCCTTAAGAGAGCTTCCAGGAGAAGGTTTGCGGACAGCTGATTGCTTTGATGTGCCTGGTGGAGATACCGAAGTCTCCATGAAATTTCAGGAACACACACAGTATCTACATGATTATTGAGGCAAATAAGTAGTCCATCAAAATAACATAAGAAATCATTTTCCCCCTAAATCTGATACAGTACCTGAAAGAGCAGGCCGGCTGCTGAACTTCTTCGCACTATCTGGACTGTTTCTTACTACTAATGTTACAGCTGATGTTGTTCTTAATAGAAGTACAGTTCTGGTGTAATTACAATTGTATATCTACCAGGAGAAATGCTTGAGTGAACATCATCTCCATTATCTAAGATAGTTTCGCTATCCTAAGAAACTATCCAAATAACCTAAGATAGCATAAGGCTATATCTTCATTTTGAGTAAAATTACTTATTAGGGAGCCGTGAGCTACGAGGCCATTGCCATGTCAAGACTTTGATGCTAAGTAGAGAACCACTATAGAGTATGCATCAACCTGCATGATGAGTAAAATGGATGTATAAATGAGTAAACGGTATAATGTGGGAAACTGCAGTATCATTAAAACAATGAATGCTCTGGATTATATGCCTGATAAACTGGAAGACGATAACACAAACTAGTTTTAAGAAATGCAAAAACAATCAATCATACAAAATAAAATGTATATAGCTTCATTAGGGAATGCACATCAAGTTTTAGAATCAATTTGCAACATGGAAAAATTATTAGTGAATGCCATTGCTGATTGTCAAGCTTATGCAGTTCTGATAAGAAGTTTAACTTCAACAAAAAGGTGAACGCCTTCGCCTTCAAGTCTTCAGATTCTGCATCTTATGCAGTTCTATATTTTAAATCAAAAGTTGACCTACCACTGCAAACTTATAATATGCACCAAACTTGGATAGAGAAATAGAACTTTCCCTTGACACCGACCTGTGCTTTTGCAACCATGGTCTTATTTCGCAGAAAAGGAATCATATCTAGCACTGATGTGAATGATAAACTAACACATCCATTATATTATCAAGACCGTGGAACAGCAGGCGGGTAAAAATCGAACATCACTAGGAACATTTCTTAGTACTAAGCATCGAACATGGGAGTCAAGTCGGTAACAGTGGGGGAAAAACAAAGACATGATTGTAAAATGCCCCTAGCCAAATGCTAGCTACATATACGCATTTAATTAACATATAGACATACATGGTATGAAATTAACACAAGGGACAATGTCTAATAAATACTACTTGAAATTAATAACGTTTCATCAATACCAATTCAGAACTCAACCATCATTTCCCCAATAGACAACAATACGATACACACTGCACGATCCTTCTCAAGACAAACTAAACAAATCCCCTGAGAAAAACAACAGCACGCCAGCACGCAGCCAAACAAACTGGACGGGTGGAAGTATCCACCCATCCGGCCCCAGCCCCGGGAAGAAAGATTTGATTTTGACCGCTCGCCGCAGCATAAAAGATCCCAGCAAACATCATGAGCAATCAAGATGGGGCTCGTCCTTACCAGCAAAAGAAATAACCCGGATTGCTGGATCTGAAGAGCGTGCAGAGGCTGGGGGAACAACAAGGAATGGCGGCCTCTGGATTGGACCTCCCCTGCACAGGCTCCTCAAGAACGACGCATCTCTGGATCCTCCCTCCTCGCCCCGGCTCTCCTCCTCCCTACCTATCTCTCTCTCTCTCCCTCCCTCGCTAGGCTCCGTTGGGAGGGCACGCTGCGTTTATCAGGGCCGGGAGGGTCGGGTGCTACGGGATCTCCGGGACGGGAATATGCCGCCTCCGCTCCGGCTCGGGGCTCCGCCGCAGGAAAGTTTTTTTTTCCTCTCCCTCGTGGATGTGTGTGATCTTCTTGGGCTGGGAGTATTTTGAGGAGAGGGAGGGAGATACGGCGATTATACGTGCACGGAAATTTGAGAACATATACGGTATGTGATCGGAAAATAAGCGGTGGAGTGTGGGGCTTGTTTGTTGGATTTTAGTTAGAGCACCTTTTCCGTTATAGTCCCCAGTTTATTGACAATTGATGTAGGTAGCCTCAGAGGAGGGTGTCCACAAGACCACAAGAAAAGCTTTCATGCTCCAACAAAAATTATGCTGTGGGTATTTCCTTTTCTTTGCAAATTACATGGTTGACGAAGACGTTCACAACGCTAGCCCTTGTGAACAAACGCATGCAAAACTACCTAATCGACCAGAAAGATTGAGCCGGCATATTTTAAGATTAATAAAGTGATTGCACATACGTCTCGCTATCAACATATGTGTTGTATACATTTTGTAATAATCTACATAAGAAAATAAAAACAAGTAAGGGAAAAAGAATGGAGAATTCTCGAGAGCATGGTAGCTAATAAGAGTTACGACTACTAATTAATTTATCAATGGACTGATAAACTTTTATGATGAAACATGTTTATCTATGTTTAAGTTCTTAATCTGATGCGGTGCTCGTCTATTTTTAATTCTTTTGGAATTTATTTCAGGCTTAACATTGTTCTTTCTGCTCATTGATACAATATATTTGTGGTGACTTTGTTAACCTTAGTCTTCAGAGGTGCTCGTAGAGGTTCAAAGAGTGAGTCTGCATAGACACCTACATCACCAAAATATTTAGGCTTATTTGTTGAGATAGATAATTTATAGTCCCACATGACTGTATCAATAAAGACCTTGTTTTGCTCTTAGTATCGGCAGCCAAAAGATAAGGAAGGGTTATGATTCATGAAATACTCTAGCTAAGCTAGCAGTAAGAAAGGGAAGTGAGAAAGAAAGATTTCTCTTGTCATCAAGACGCGAGGGCCTCCAAAGGCCAAGAAGCTCCAAGAATGGTTCATCGTCGTATTCCTTGAGTGGACGATGGCTCGCACGTAAACCACCGTTTTCCTTTTCGTTCGCTTCAATCATGATCTGTGTAGGGCATATCTGGTATGCAGCAGCCAGCACCAGCAGCGGTGCCCGCTGCCACGTGCAATCCTCTGGTTTGTCCTTTGACGTCTTTTTTTTTCTTGCAGAAACGTGCTCTTGTATCAGCATTTTGCGAACCAAGCCCCTGCTGGTCCCAGAAAGCTTCCACGCTTGACATGACGCATTGGTTTTCTTCTGGAAATTTTGGATGGAGAAAAAGAAGAAGAGGAGGAGCAGGGGGGAGATGGGGTCGGTTGAACATGCACCTCGCGTTTACTTCTATCTGTTCCCTGCTGCGGCCTGCGGCCATGTTGCAAAGCTTGGACCACAGGCACACCGGTGACACACAAAATTTGATGTGATTATCGCATAGTTCGTAGCCATTGACAGCATGATTGTGCAATAAATGTCTTGGCTAAATCACCATGCACAGTGATGATTGTGCGATGATGCCTTGGGCTGAATTTAGCACCATCTAAAATTTGCCATTTAGTATTCAGTAACAACCTCTTTGTAATGTAGAAATTTCAAATGAATCGTACATGGATTCAAATAAATCAGTTTATTCATTTACACGAACAAAAATGTATAAAGAGTCCAGCATTCTAAATGAAAGCTTAAGTTTGGACACAGTAGTGTAGTACCCAAAACTGTAGTTCTGAATCTGAATCTGCAATCTTCCGATGGACAAGCTGGACACATGGAATGAGACGGAGGGAAAACAGTATATAATCAGCATCCCAGGAAGAAGATTCCGTAGTGGTTATGCTTTGCTTAGAAAAAAAAATGTGTAAATTATGGTCTTAGTTAATAACCTATAGGATGCATAAAGGCTTAGAGTAGGCATATGCCTAGTCTCAAGTGGTGAACACTGAACGACAGGTGAAGCAAGCCGATCCGATCCAAAAGCTTTTTCTTTGCTTGAAGCCATGGCGTGACAGGGTCAGAGAGTGCTCCGTTCTGATCGATCGGGGGTGCACATGGCCAGCTTAGTATCTTGCGTCGTTATTGTACAGAAAGACAAGCAGGATGTAATGCAGATGCAGTTGCAGCTATATATGCAGGCAGAATCAGTTCTCTGCAAGTAGACGACTGCGCGGTGCGTTTGCCACTGATAGATGGGCCTGGTATATATGTATATCATAAAGGCGTAGAGATAAATTGACTGCAAAGGATCTCATATAACACACGATAACACCGAATGAACCGACGATATATAGCCTGTCATTCCAAAGAGAATTGCACACCAATGCAAGCGTGCCCTAAGTCAACGTATGCAGAGTCCACTTTTTTTATATATATAAAAGAGACAGAAAGAAAGAAAGAAAGAAGAAGAACAGATCCACAGGTCAAATAGCAGAAGATGGACCGACGATGCATATCGATCCTGTCACGGTCAAACAAACACGCAGAAACTAGGAAATGCATATGCTTGCATGGAGCACGTAGAAAGTCAGACAGCAACATGCTCACGGCATTTCTGGACTCGTTGTCGAGAACCTTGCACTGAGTGTCCAGACAACGAGTCCAGAACGGTTCGAAGCGGAAATGCGGCACTGCCCAGATCTCAGTGTGCAACTGCAGCAGTAGCGGCGCATGATCGGAGCAGTCAGAAGATAGCGACCGTAGGTGGTGACTGGAAAAGAGATCGAACCACGCCTCATTTGCAAACGCCCTGTCGATGCGTCCCAATGTTGGCCTACGACGTTCGTTGCTCCAAGTGAACAGGCGACCGTGCAAATAGAGCTCATCTACCTTCATAGCATCAATGGTCCGACGGAAGCGACGCATCGAGCGAAGATTTAGCCTGTCGTTGCTCTTGTCCGCTGCTTGATAAATCAAGTTGAAGTCGCCACAGACCAACGGCGGTCCGGCTACGGACGAGGCGATCGCGCGCAGTTCAGAAAGGAAGGTTGGCTTCCGAGATTCATCGACAGGCCCATATACAACTACGAGCTCCCAAGGCACGGAATCCTACGCATCGGAGCGTATCGACAACGACACAGAGAAGAAGCGGCAGACCGATGCCGTGACGGACCACAGATCCGCACGCCAGGCCACGACGATGCCCCCGACGGCCCATCAGCAGGCAAACACACCTAATCAACCGAGTTTCCCATTAAGTCACCGGCCATTGCGGCCGTTGTTATA